>CP136063.1:211313981-212513981 GCA_032622095.1 Siphonodentalium dalli
CTCGGAATACAGACATCGAACAAATCAATAAATTCTCTGCGAGAATCCAAATTAACTGGATGTTGCCTGGCACGCTCACACAGAACTACAAATATGATTTTTTCCGGATGGATTGAGTCCGAAACGGTGAATACTCGACAATTTTATGTCTGATTAGATACAATAATGAGATAACAGAATTAACTCCCTTTCTAAATTTCTGGACAGAATTAACTCCCCTTGTAATCCCTCTGATGCCGCTCACACTTGGTTGGATCATTTCCGATTATCGCGATATCGCTCGCATCGGATATGAGTCTCATTGATCAAGTGTATTCCGGCATCAGATGCGACTGTCGAGACCGTTGCCAATGAACAACCTAATTTGGCAGCGGAGCTTCAAGACAGCAGGTTAAAAATCAGGTCTCATATTGGATTATTTCTGAACGAGAATTCCCAAACGAATCACAATATATTCTAAATAAGCTGAGCGAAGTGTCAAGTATAGCCCTGAGCTGAACTACATTGGGCAAATATTAGAACTGATATGTCAAAAGAATAATTTAATTCAAAGAGTAAATGTTATATATAAAATGGTCGTGAACACATGGTTAGAGCACTTGGATTTTTTTCTCAAATGTTAATTGAGCAAATTGGAAAACATACTTCTAATGGCGAGATAGTCAGGCAATCTGACAATTAACCCTTTCATGATGAGAGCTGCGCTGGTGCAGCATTAAAAGACCCTGTGCCAGTTAATTCTCTTATATATGAGTCTCCCATAGGTCAGGGTAAATATTGTTATGACAATGTATTCTCTTATATATGAGAGCATCCCTATATATAAGAAAATGCATTGGCACAGGGTTTTCACAAAATTTCAGGAAGCTCCAGTCATGGAAGGGTATCTCAGAGGCAACAGAGATTTAAGCTGAACATCTTTCATTGCCAATACAAAATGTGTTCAAACAAAAAAGAAATAGAGCACAATTGCTTAACACTAAGGGGGTTAGAGATTCCCCAAGCCCAAGGTGGGGGTGCATATAAAATTTCCATGTTGGAACACTCCCTGAATGAAAACCATTTTGCCCATCCCTATATATCATATCCAGAATATGGAGCGATTAGCATTTAAATAAGCTATCAGGTATATATAAAATATTATACCCTGATCAACAATCAATGCACAGCATTGGAAATTACTCAAGGTTGAACTATTTACAAAAAAGTTAAACCTGTTTTGCTTGCGATGTATTTAATGCACACATTGCAGAACATTTCTCAAAAATATTCCTTTGCGAAAAATCTGGACGGCTTGATCTGAGTTGAGGAATATCTCAGTGTGCCATTCAGATCAATGCATGGCCATCTCGATAAGAAATGATAATTTGTTCAATGAATCACGCACATTGAAGCAATGAATACTGAGTCCATGTCTCCAGATATCTGATACATTTTAAAGAAATATTTACATAGCCTGTTCAGTGATTTGTCAACTGCCAATTGGGTCATTCATTTCATATCCCAATAAAACACACCATAACAAGAACCCACCTCACACTTGTTGACCTAGATGACTAAAAGCGGTAGATAGAATAACTGGGCACATTATTAAGTGCACAGACTCAGAATAATCGATCAGTAATTCACAGGTAGAATATTTGGCTAATTTACAATCAAGCATGGTATAATATCCAAACTGCAGACAAATTTCAAGTACAAAAGGGAAAGTGATCAATATATATATTAACAATTGATCCTCATATCATATGCATATTAACCCTTCCATGACTGGAGCTTCCTAAAATTTTGCGAAAACCCTGGGCCTAATATTCTCTTAATATATATGCGAGTCGCCCGTAGGGAGCCTCGCATATGTATAAGATAATGCATTGGCCTAACAATATTTACCTTGAGCTTGTAAGCCAGTGCATTCTCTTATATGCGAGGCTCCCTAGCTATGTGAGACTCGCACTGGCACATAATTTATAATGCTGCACCAGCCAGTCTCCAGTCAGTGTTAAGTGAAGCTGCAATAAGACATTAATATGTTTCACCTGTCCCAACCTCTATTCTGACTTCATGTATTAGGGCTTCTGACCAGTGTTCGCGCTGGACCGAAAAAAACTTTAGCCAAAATTTAGCCAAATGAAAATTTTATTAGCCAAATGAAAAAAACTTTAGCCAAATGTTGTTTGGCCAAATTAAAAAAAACTTTGGCCAAATTAAATAATCGTTTTCTGGTCGATTCAAAATTATAGACTAAAACGTAAAATCTAACAGACACAGGTAAAATACACAATAATTTAAATAATTTTGATGAACTAGAAGTATTTTTATATATATCATTTATTAAAAATTTATTAATCTTTATGTGAAAGAGTGATTTCGGGGGGGGGGGGGGGGGGGGGGGGGGGGGGGGGGGGGGGGGGGTGGTAACCCGGGATTGTCCTTCTTAATGTCATTATTTTTTTGTTTTATATCAATATCTTTTTTTAAATCATTAAATATTTATCCTTGCGAAAATATCTAAGTGACATCTGGAAACTAATAACATAATATTGTTACGCCATTATCAAATTACAATCTGTCATAAAAGCATGCATATTATTTTGACTGTATCGGTATTGACGACAAATAGCCACAAAATATCTGTCGTGATTCACATTTGGCTGATTAAGCTTTTGTCTTACACTTGGTGCTCATAAACCTCGACCGTCTTAAATACAATGTCATCATAAGCATGCATTGTGCAGGCGCGCTGTGAGTGACCACCAGACAGACAATGGGCTGAATGGGGGATTAGGGGATTAAATGTAAAAATTAATAATGACCTTTTGCTGCTTCGTGCAGAGTGACGTAATCGTTCTCCAGATTAAAACAGCCTGTTGCGAAAATAATGAAATACTTTCGTCACCTAACTTCGTCTTGAATGTCGATCTATTGAGCGCTTTTATTAATTAGCTTTCTGGCTCCATGTTTTCAGTCTCCATTTGGGTTCAAAATAATTTTAGCCAAAAGTTTAGCCAAATGAAATTTTTATTAGCCAAATTCGAAAAAGATTAGCCATTGGCTAATTTGGCTACCGACAGCGCGAACACTGCTTCTGACCCATATATTTTAAGGTATTTTAAGGGCTTCCTACTCAGATATTCCAATTCTCCATTCAGACTTGGGTTATCTTTGAGGTTGAAGAAGGATTTCTGATTATTCCAATGATTCAGGCCGTGTTATTGCGGCCTTCACCGTGAGTCGGCAAGGGAAACATAAGATGCCACTCATGAAGTACGTCCCGTCACCTTTTATTGCTTTAGAGCGAGCGGTAATTTCTTCCGACTCAGTCCCTGAGCATTAATGAATGTCAGCTTTCCAAGAATAATCAGGAAATATGGACCCCTTGAGAATCCGATGTAGATTTAGTATCAACCCGGGTCCTGGGCAATATGCTGAGAATGTGAAATCATTTTTTATTCCCAATTCTCCTGCCTTTATAGATTTCTGTCTACTACATCAACCGGTGTGTGTACATCAAGCTTACAGAGGCTTCACCAATATATTACTGTTACTTCATGTCCAAACAAGATCGACATCAAGTCATCTCACAAGGGACACAATATTCGTGGGGACCATTTAACCCTTTCATGCGGGAGCTGAGCTGGTGCAGCATTAAAGATCCTGATATATATATAAGAGAATGAACTGGCTTACAAGGTTAAGCTAAATATTGTAAAGGCCAATGTATTCTCTTATATATGCAAGACTCCCTATATGAGACTCACATATATAAGAGAATACATTGGCACATGATTTTTGTAAAATTTCAGGAAGATCTAGTCATGGAAGGGACCTTAAAACAGATACAGCACAGCATATTGCTAAGACGTTATACAATTTAAAAATACATTCATTGTTTCAGACCTCCAATTACAACAACATACATGGAGACTCTCATATATAAGAATATGTTGGCCTAACAATATTTGTCTTCACCTTGTAAGCCAGTGCATTTTCTTATATACGTGAGGCACCCTATGGGAGACTCGCATATATAAGAGCATGCACTGGCACAGGAACTTTAATACTACACCAGCGCAGCTTCCGTCATGAAATGGTTATTAACCACTTCACTTCCTCCAGTCTTTTTTGCATAGAAATTGCATGGTAGATATTAAGCACGTTTATCAGCACTATATCGATATGGTGGGTTAGAAATATTGAGCTTAGGTATATTTTGACATTGTTTCTCCCAATTGAAAATGAAAAGAGCTACAGTAATTCCCTAAATAATCAACTCCTTAACTACATCAGAATTATAAGTAACTTTTCATGATATAGTCGGAAATATGGCTTGTTGCCATTCATCGGAAAGCTGTCACTGAGAGCTTTCCGATGAATGGCAACAAGCCATATTTCTGACTAAATCCTGAAAAGTTACCCATAATTCTGCTGTGGTTAAGGAGTCGATTATTTAGGGCATTACTGTATAGGTATCCCCTTTCCATCACTTCAATGGAGGTAATAAATACAAACAAGTTCATAACCTCCTTACCCTAAAACAATTCATGCCATGTTTTACGCCAGGTGTGGGACATTAAAACATACCTCTCTAATATGTTCCAATTAATCGCAGATTACTTCTTCCATGTAGACCTCTTAATAGTTAGAGTGACTAGCACTAAATTTGAAGGTGAAATCTCATTAGAGGAGCCATGTTTTGAGCATAAAACATGATTTACTGTCACTATCAATATCACAACAACTCAATATCTGCCAAACAATTAAAGTGTCTCGACTAGTTCATGGAAATGCAGTTTCCAGTTATTCTTTTTAATTCAGAAATACTTTACCTAAATGATTTTTTAAAGAGCATCAGTGTTTAGTTACACAGTCATATCACCCCTCTCCCCTCACACCCCTCCAGCTTTTTTATATATAACTATTAATTCTTTTCGTGATTCTGGTGGTGTATATACAATTAAGATTTTAGCCACTTTTAGTTTCTGTCACTACAAAGACAAGACAGATATTTCTGGCTTAGAACACCCACCCTTCACTCCCTCGATTGACGTTTTTTAGCAGTTCTCTAAATTCACTGCCAATTTTATCCCCTTCTTCAGTCAGCCATTTATCTATCCAAAACAATTCGGCACCAATCAGTTTTAGACGCACTCGATGCAGAGTATGAGTTCCGATTAGTGAAGGAAGTCTGACGGATCCAATGTACTCACACTGGGACTTTATATATAATAATGCTATAAGAAAGCAGGGGACGTCATTAACATGGAGTGATGTTGATGTACATATACGTTGGTTTAATTGTTCCGAAATTAAATATTACATGTATTACTACTATTTTATTATCAATAGATTTGTGATGCATTCTACCTGCAAAATAATAATGATTCGCAGAGTGAATGTATAAGCCAGTGAGTAAAAGTATCTTGAGAAGAGCGTTCAACTATTCAACTAAAATAGGAAATGTTGTGAAAAAAATTAGCCAGGTACCCTGAATACATCTTCAACTGCACTTAGCCCTTTCATGGTGGGAGCTGCGCTGGTGCAGCATCAAAGATCCTGTGCCAGTGCATTCTTTTATATATGCGAGTCTCCCATATAGGGAGCCTCGCATATATAAGAGAATGCACTGGCTTACAAGGTCAAGGTAAATATTGTTCGGCCAATCCATTCTCTTATATATGTGAGGCTCCCTATGGGAGACTCGCATATATAAGAGAATGCATTGGCACAAGGTTTTCGAAAAATTTCACGAAGCTCAATTCATGGAAGGGTTAAACAGAGAGAAAATTCCTAACTGAACCCCTATTTAAACTACTTTCTGCAGCAGGGGCCCAGACCCCTTTCCTAATATTCTCTGGTGTCTAATAATCGTGATTAGTGGGGATATAAGCTGAAATTAATAACAGTGATGGACATTTCACTCTATGTATCAGTGCTAAATAATAGTGATCATTGGGAATTTTCTTCAAAATTAATAATCGATCTGACACTATTATTAACCCTTTCTAAGAGCTCTTTCCATCAACATATCACATTATTATAATCAATAAATTTGAAAAATGATCAAGGAAATATGGGTTGATACAAAAATCGAACTTGGCACTGAAAGGGTTAAGCAACTGAGAGTAGTATAGGAATAATCCCTGGAATCGAAATAGAAATCAAAATGTTTCATAGAAATTAGCCTGCAACAATGAACCTATCTTCAACTGCACCCAATCGATATTATAGTGTCTGTACTCAGTCCTGGTATACAAGTCACATTCGAAGCCCCAATCAAACCAGGGTCATGAACCATCTCAATACAACAATTGTATGTTCGTCGCACAAGGTTTTTTTGCTGCTGCCGATTGACGAGAGAAAGAACAATAATATCACGATCAATCGTATCCCTCTTGAAATTGTCTCATAATCATTAGGACACCGCGGGACTTCTTAGAATAAAAAACGTCTCAGTGCACATCATTGTTGGAGACTCAGTCAATGGGAGCATGACTCGGCTTCGACCACAAAGACGACCACTAATTATAGGTTTCCTCGTGTAAGGCAAGCATGTGTTGATTCAAAGGGCATTTTACAATAAAACAAAATATTGATGCAAAAGTGCAACCAGGACTTTGGTTTTAGCGGTCTGCGATTGATGAGTAAATTGCGAGGCTACTCAAGATGTTAACTCTGTCAATGCCAAGGGCACGAAATTTCAAAATTATCACCTACATGTACTCTAGTAACTGTACTGCCTTAAGTAATTGACACAGTAACTGGGGTTATTTTACAGGGCTTAAAATGTGACGAGAATCAGAATGATGATTCTTAATTTGATTCTCATAAAAGCAGCTGATTCGCTGTAGAAATGCTATATTTTGATTCTGACAAAATTTAATAAATTTAAAGGCCTGTTTTACATTTATAATTGCGGTCAAACCAAAACCTGGACTGCCGATACACTGTAGATAATATAACTGTTGACTGTCTGCAGATTTCATTTCTATGACATATATAAATTACTAGAGCCGCAAGTGTACTGAAAATTACCGTTTCATACCAGTTGATGATTATATGAATTTTAACAACAAAATCTGGTTTGTCTTGCAGTTTATAACCATGTTTAAAGTCTAAGAGAAATGCGGTTTAACTGGGGGTGGGGGGAGGGGGGGGGGGGGGGGGGGGGGGGGGGGGGGGGGGGTTACCAGGGTTTGATGAGCCATATACTTAGGGTAGTACAGTACATAATAAGTCAGTTTACAATGGTGTTTCAACACTTCAAAAATTGTCTGGTGTCTCACAGAAACAAAGGCGGTGTCAATATTTAAGGAATAATTCCTGATCATGTGATTATTCTATATAAATACAATGGTGCTGAATCACAAAAATATAAATTGTGATGCAATTTATATACATTCCTGTACATTCTGTAATTTTGTGATCAGTAACAATGTGCTGGAACTAAATATTCATATATAGGAATGAAGAGCATTCCTTATACTTAAATATTTGATCTCAGTGAAAATATCAGCATGCTTCATCCGATGTCTGCTTGTACGATATCATTTCCCCTATGGAAACACATTACCCATTTAAAACGTGATGTGTACCCTTTTTCAAAATGGACACAAGGCACTTGCAGAGGGTGATTATTAAATGTGCAAAAATTATAAAAGTCTGTAAAACATCACCGCCACCCGCCAAGAAGAACACGCATAAATAGAAAACCTTTTTTTATATTAATTATTAATATCTCTCACATGTTGAAACCATTGTTATGTAAGCAAAATTGTTACAGTGATTTATCAACAAACATTGTAGTAAGTTCAAATATTTTAGTCTAACCACTGGTCCAGATACGATCCCTAATAATCAAATAGGGAGAAGTGACTTCTCCCAAATTGAAACCTCTTTGCTGATCTCTGCAGGAGTTTTTAATGCTTCACCAGCACAGCTCCCGTTATAAAAGGGTTAATTGCTTGTGACATACCTGACTATAATAAGAGAGCAGTCGAACAGCTTCAGAGCCTAAGAGGAGTAACTCAGGGATTCCTGTGAACAAATTACACACACATCATCAGTATACTCCACATATCAGTTAAAACTGACTGTTATATGGTTAACAGCTAATAACATTTCTGCAATGCCCTGAAACTTACACAGTACATCCTCCATGATAATTACCATCAATAGAGCCATCCCACTACAATTCAATCACCGTTTGTCGATAAATTCTCCCAATTCATTCAATATCATTGATTTTTCTCCTCATTCGTCATTCAGACCACAAATCTTTTTTAACATTAAATTAAATCAACTTATTAGTTTTTTCCGTTTCGCTTCACCTTTGACATGAGACACCGTCATCAAACCAACCGCGGATATGTGCAACTTAATTACATTTCTATGGAAATTCTCACGTGGTGTAATTTAACACTTCTATTTCAATACTCAGTTAAATTAAATTGCTCAATTCCAAGCTCACAGTGAAATTGATTAAAATTAAAGTTTAAATCATCTTCCAACCCAAATTGTGATCCACATTCTTAATAGGATATAAATATACAGTAATGCCCTAATTAATCGACTCCATAACCACAGCAGAATTATGGGTAACTTTTCAGGATTTAGTCGGAAATATGGCTTGTTGCCATTCATCGGAAAGCTCTCATCGGAAAGCTCTCGGGGAGAGCTTTCCGATGAATGGCAACAAGCCATATTTCCGACTAAATCCTGAAAAGTTACCCATAATTCTGTTGTGGTTATGGAGTCCATTACTTAGGGCATTACTGTTGGTATCTTCAAAACAAAAATTAAAACAATTATCATTTTCATCATGTGACATCAATGTCATCTGATTCCTCACAGTAAGTTAACCCTTCCATGACTGGAGATGCCTGAAATTCTGTGGAAACCCTGTGCCAATGCATTCTCTTATATATGCTAGTCTCCAATAGGGAGCCTGGCATATATAAGAGAATACATTGGCTTAACAATATTTACCTTGACCTTGTAATCCAGTGCATTCTCCTACTAGTATATACGCGAAGCTCTGTATGGGATATATTAGAGGGTGCACTAGAAAATGATCTTTGATGCTGCACTAGCTCAGTTCCGATTATGAAAGGGTTAAAGTACGAAAGGAATAATGTGATTCTGGGAATAGTGTGTAATAAATGAATATCATTTCCCATGCCGGATTCTCTGAATATATTCTCACACTCAGTCAAAATATATGCACTGGAATAGAAATATCTTCGTTTGTTAATATAAGCAGACAACAAGCAAAGAAACACCCAATGAGTCCCAGTCATTCATTTGTAAAAATG
The DNA here is from genome assembly GCA_032622095.1 of Siphonodentalium dalli. Classification (NCBI taxonomy): domain Eukaryota; kingdom Metazoa; phylum Mollusca; class Scaphopoda; order Gadilida; family Siphonodentaliidae; genus Siphonodentalium; species Siphonodentalium dalli. Next base: position 211,323,293 of record CP136063.1, read on the forward strand.
TTCAGATAATAATTTCAACATTTTGTGAAGTCACCGCTAGCCTGAGTGAATGAGAATCAAGTAACTATCCATCATAGAGTATCCACTGTGGGTCAATGTCATATCCATTCATAAAACAAGGGCACATTTACAATCAAACAATGGTAGGTTTTCCCATTCTCCCCCAATGCAATTCTGCTGCTAACTGGACAACTGATAACTCAATTAGGACATCCATATGGACATGATATGGATAAAGGATCAACAAAAGACACCATATCACATCTCATGGTCTGGGACCTAACAAGCAATGAATACGATTGCGCCCCTTAAAGGATAGAATTTTGAATATAAATATTTCTAAAAGTGAAACTGATCGGCCTGTTTCTTTAACCCTTTACCCAACAGAAGGGCCCTGTGCCAATGCATTCTCTTATATATGCGAGTCGACCATAGGTCGCCTCGCATATATAAGAGAATGCATTGGCTTAACACATTAAAAATTATAAAATTGTTAAAGAATGTAAGAAAAAATGGTAAAAAGTGTTAAAAAAACGATTTTTTTTAGGCCAATACATTCTCTTATATATGCGAGGCGACCTATGGTCGACTCGCATATATAAGAGAATGCATTGGCACAGGGCATAACTGTAACTATCACAATGTGGTCAAGGAGCCGGTTCCAATGATATCCATATTTGTATGGTTCTATTGAGACAGACCGAAGATATTTTAGGCTGTTAAAGCTTTATTTGGCCGGTTTTGGCCGGTTTGTTGGGTAAAGGGTTAAAACATGCATTCGTAATCATAAGATATGAAATTGAAGAATGCTGTTTTAAATCTATAATGCAACTGTTCGGCATCAGCTGCTAATTATTTGGTTTATTTGAACAGATAGTTGGAACTCTATTCAATTTATTTCAACCATTAGATTTTAACAAAGAACAGCATAAATTTATGTTAAAAATTTGAAAATTGATACCGCTAGCATGAACATTTGGGAATATCAAATTCAAGACAATTAGTCACTTCGGTATCCCCTGGGCGTGGAATAAACAACCAGGATCGGTAATCAACGAAAAATGATATCATCATCCACAGAAAGCAACTAATATTACAAATTATGAAAATCCAGCTTCACAAATTTGGACCTCAAGGGACTTTTCATAAAAATGATTCAATGAAGATACCAGATAATCATGTTCTTTATTCCGAATTATGTCTATTTAGACCACAGGAATCTAGAAGACTCACACGTACCACTCCCATATATAAAGAATAGGGATGAATATGCATCTTTTAGCATTTCTTTACCAAATGGATTCTCCCATTCAGATATAATAGTGTACAGTAATGCTCTAAGTAATCGACCCCTTAACCACAGCAGAATTACATGTATGGGTAACTTTTTAGGATTTAGTCTGATGAGAGCTTTCCGATGAATGGCAACAAGCCATATTTAAAACTAAATCCTATAAAGTTACCCATAATTCTGCTGTGGTTAAGGAGTCGATTATTTAGAGCATTACTGTATATTGGAACGGTCTATTATTCTCCTATTCATTATAAAGTACATTGAAACAGTTTATAGAAATTCTTAATTTTAGGATCATATATGCAGACAATCTGCAAGATATCGTGGAGTATACATGCCTTTAGTTCCATTAGCGTAAAGGCTTTCTGTACAAATCCATGCATATTGTGCAACCAATATGATAACAATTTGATTAAGATACAGAAAAAGATTGCATCTTATATCGAAGTAGCTTCTTATTTTCTCAAGGCATTCACATCAGATATCTATCTCTCTCTCTCTCTCTCTCTCTCTCTCTCTCATTCTCCCACTTAAAAGGAGCTGAACTAACTCATCTTCCACTCAAGCCTGGATATAGTGTGTCTGACATTTGCAGAATGAGGTCCCCAGACATGACAGGCTAGCGCATCACCAAATCCACTCTCTGGGAACCTCATTCCGTTAGGCCTCAACTGCTATTGAAGTTCCCCAGTTGAAGTTGGTGATGTTCTCCCATTAGTCACCTCGATTATGCATTTAATATTCTGCAAATATATTAGGGGATATAGAAACTTAACAGCATGGAAAAAACAGCATGGAAAAAGTAACTAAAAACAATGTTTATTTGAGACTATATATAGATACTTCCAAGAAGATGAGGCCTAAGCAGAATGGGGTCCCCATCGGCACAGAGGGTCAACTTAATGATGCCACCTAGCCCGTTGTGTGGGGTAGCATCACTAAATTCACCGTCTGCGGACCTCATTCTCATGACACACTCTATTCAGCTCATTGAGCCTGGAAGGCAGTTCTATAGTGATTTTGATAACAAAAACCAAGTCTTAGGCCAAATGACTTGATTACCTCACTTAACACAGTCATAGAGTTCCAAAAAGTTTGGATGTACGTTGCCTTTGGGGAATATCTAAGAAGCTTTCCCTTAAATTTATGAATCTAGAGGAGAATTAGTGTAGAGTTATTCGATTATTTATTATAATGTGTCTTAGTTCCATTAGCGTATGAGTTTGTGCAGTGATTCTGAATTCTTGCTGCATATTTTGCATGCAAATCCCGATGGCTGTCTGATTAGCATGCATGTGGCATTATCTTTACATTGTTTATATGGCAGCTCAGTGCAGTTAGGACCGAGATGCAATCAGAGGTTCTCGGTGGATTGCAAATGGGTGTCATTTGTATTCAGTTAATGTTTCATGTTCCACGTTTCCCATTAGAGCATGCAGCTGTGATCTCGAAGATCAAATCAATCATTCAGAAACACGACAAACAACGCTGGGACATCGCTGGGACATCGCTGCATGGCACCTATTTTTTCCTAATCATATCTTTTTTTATAAAATGGATCGTATCATGATGCAGTAACAGGAGAATGTCCAAACTCAATACAGCGCCCTCTACGCTATCGCTGCGATATATCACTGCCACAATGAGTGTACTTTGTAGACGATTTTTACATATCGTCGTGGAACTGTATTTACTACTATTTAGTCACCTATTATCTTGTTTTGACCACCAAATTTTTTTTTAAGTTTGCAATAATGGTAATTCTTTCGGTATTGATAAGAACAATATGAACTGAACCAGACATAGACAATTTTAATCCTAAAACATAAGAACTAAAAACCCGTAAGAATTCCTTACCAATTAATGTCATTATGGCAGTGGTATCTCAGCGGAGCGATGGGAGATAATTCTGCCTGGAGTTTGGAGAATGTCATGTTCGGGTGCAGGATTGGTGCAACAACCGACAGACAAGGGGGCACAACCATGTTTTGCACCTGTCTAGCCAGCCGTCCGTCAGTCCATGCGTACATCCATCCGATGTCTATTCATGTCATAACTTGAACAGAAGTGCTTGGATCTCAATGGAAATGTTGGACTTTTGGTCCGTCTGATGTCTGTTCTAGTCATAACTTCAACAATTGTTGCTGGGATCTCAATGAAATTTTGAATGGATGTTCACTATTACAGTAATGCCTTAAGTAATGGACTCCTTAACCACAGCGGAATTATGGGTAACTTTTCAGGATTTAGTCCGAAATATGGCTTGTTGCCATTCATCGGAAAGCTCTCCCCGAGAGCTTTCCAATGAATGGCAACAAGCCATATTTCCAACTAAATCCTGAAAAGTTACCCATAATTCTGATGTGGTTAATGAGTCAATTACTTAGGGCATTACTGCAGGAGGACATTCAATATAAAAGGTTCCATCGTTTTGTTCGAATTTTCCATTCTAGTTATTCATCTTTGTTTATCTGGAAATGTTGGCTTTTTGGTCTGTCCAATGTCTGTTCATGTCATAACTTGATCAGAAGTGCTCGGATCTCAATGAAGTGTTGGCTTTTTGGTCTGTCTGATGGCTGTTCAGGCCATAACTTGAATAGTAATGCTCGGATCTCAAGGAAATTTGGTATGGATGTTCACCACTATGAGGACATTTACTGGCGTGTTCAACCGTTTTGTTTTGGTTTTTCGTTCTATTAATTCTTCTATTAATATCAGTCATAGGTTAAAGGTATGTCCACACTAGGTGGTATTGGAGAACTACAATAGCAGTTGAGGCCTAAGCAGAATGAGGTTCCCAGAGAGTGGATTTGGTGATGCTAGCCTGTCATGTCTGGGGACCTCAGTCTGCAAATATCAGACACACTATTTCCAGGCTTGTGTTGAATGTTGGTTTAGCTCCTTTTAAGTGGGAGAACTCGAGAGAGATATCTAACATGATTGCCTTGGGACAATAAGAAGCTGCTTCGATACAAGATGCGATCTTTTTCTGCATGCTAATCACATTGTTATCATATTGGTTGCACAATATGCATGGATTTGTACAGAAAGCCTTTACGCTAATGGAACTAAAGGCATGTAATCCTAGATAACAGAATTATCCTTGTAACACAAGAGGCATAACTTTCGAGTAAACCACATCCTGGATAATACTGAAGGAGAATAACTCATTTCCAGTTAATAGCATTGTACTCCAGTAGAGATTATTCAGTAAGATAATTTGACGTGGATATAATGTGGATTCTGGGTGCCAGAGTAGGGGGAGAGGGGTGCCACTGCCCTACTTAATACCCTACCCGGCCGACACTAAGGAGGTCACATTTTCTTTCATCTTCGAATGGCAAAAAATGCCTCATATATCTGTTATATTGTCCTAAGGGGAAAATTTATTCACTCCAGTAGATTAATAGAGAACTGGTCCTGGATAGTTCTCTAAAATGCTGTATAATTGACCAAAATTTAGCCATTTTAATATGCCTATACCTCTGACTGAAAAAGTGCTATTCTGGAGGTTTTGCCCCCCCCCCCTTGATCCTGGTGGCTTCCAGCGCCCCTGGGGATTGGGAATTCTATTTATTATGCAGTAAATACTAGTAGTTGAAAGAAGTGAGAATAATAGGTTCAGTCATGACAGTATACATAGTGACCTGGTCCCACCTCTTTGAGAAAGCATAGAAAGAGATATTAGGTTATATATATGGTGACATTTGTTGGGGTGGGGTGGAGAACTGTAATTGTGCCTCAACCTAGGGAGCGTGGGGCAAGCCTTGAAATAGGGTGTCTGTCATTTGCAGAATGAGGTCCACAGAGGGTGAATTTGGTGATGCTAGCCCGCTATGCGGGGTAGCATCACTAAATTCACCCTCTGGGGACCTCATTCTGCACATGACAGACACCCTATTTCAAGGCTTGGCGTGGGGCAGAATATTCACTTCTATACCTCATAAGAAAACACCTGATATATCAGTATGAACAGAACATTATGTGAGCAAAATATAAAAATGATAATTGAAAAAGAGCTTGCTTGAGTTGCAAATAAGTGAAAGGGGGAAGAGCTTCAATATAAAGCCAATGGCTTCTTTCCTAATTCCAATTTTCTTCCAATTATTGCATTTATTGTATACTAGCTGAAACAGGCTCATTTTAGGAGCCTTTATTCAGCATCGGAGGGGCCTACTGTTTGTGTAGCAAGCTATTGTCAATTAGAAATGCATCATTGACCTACAAATCAGGAGAATGCTATTTTCAGAGGATTCTTCCCCCTCCACCTGGAAGCTCCCTTCTGACTGCCTCCTCGATCATAGATAATCTAGGACAGTAATGCCCTAAATAATCGACTCCTTAACCACAGCAGAATTATGGGTAACTTTTCAGGATTTAGTCGGAAATATAGCTTGTTGCCATTCATCGGAAAGCTCTCAGTGAGAGCTTTCCGATGAATTGCAACAAGCCAAATTTCCGACTAAATCCTGAAAAGTTACCCATAATTCTGCTGTGGTTAAATGAGAGCTTTCCGATGAATGGCAACAAGCCATACTTCTGACTAAATACTGAAAAGTTACCCATAATTCTGCTGTGGTTAAGGAGTCGATTATTTAGGGCATTACTGTATATACCGACACAATCAATACAACAAAAAAGTCACTTGGGATCAATCAAGCTTTAGCTGCGATATGTATCCTAATTTCTGTCCGATTCATGGCCATATGAATCATTCGATTAATTATTCAGAAACATTGATTTGCTCCATCCCTTCCCTGCAGTACATGTTAGGAGACGTATTAAAATTGAGGAAAAGCCATTGGAGTCAATGAGAATCATAATGTGCCATCAGTTGCATTATTCAGGGGCCTTTCTTCTTCGAGTTGGAGAGTCTTTTCATCATAAATTGGCGAAAATTGGTCCCAATAATTGTAATTTGATGGAGCGAGATCTTACGAATGCCACTTGATGAATCATAAAGCGGAAAGTCTTTTTGTATTGAATTGGGAAGCTGCATAGAAATCGGTGGAATGTTTCTGAGCTCAAATACACCAGGTCTGACAATATAACAAATTGTTGAAATTTATAGCGAGTTATTTCTTTGGGGAACTGGACCAGAGGCATTGTGGATCTAACCCAATTGGGCACAATGGCAGCTATAAGATTGTAATTTTAATGTTTTATTTTTTTTTTAAACCTGAATTTTTAGTTGAATATTCACACTGTGAAATAGAAATGTTTTTTCTAATTTAAATTTTTCCACCAGAACTTTTGGATCCCCAGAATTGAAAATTATAACTATGGTTAGAACGCTCGCAAATTTCAGTCGAAACATGTGGAGTGGTGTTTACAACTGAAAACTACAAAAACACCAAAAAAGTTCAAACTATTTCCCAAAACTATAAATTTCCTATTTCGAAACTGAGTCACTGACTATGTGTTAAAATTTTGTCAAAGTTTCACATGGATAACAAGAGCAACAGATAAGCCTGTGATAATTCCAACAAAGGGCCATATAACATGCAAATTGGCAGGTGGAATTCAAATTCAAACTTGGCCTGTATTTTGGGCTAAACTCACATAACAGATTTCATTCCATTCAGTTCAGACTTACTAAAGTTATAATCCGGAAATGAAAATTGAGTCCAAATTCCAACAAAAAGGGCCATAAGTCAAGTGAAAATTGGCGGGTGTCACATTCAGTTCAGACAACAAAAATGAATGGACGGATGAACAGACAAACCAATAACATATGTCATAATACAACCCGTTTTTTTTAAAACAGCTAATAAAAATATTCACAAATAAATATCACTCATTTAATATGCATGCTCTTTGACATAAGACTTTGTGTTTTGGGTACTATAGAGCAGTTGTGTAAATGATATTGGGGAATTAAAGTCAAATTTTACCAAATCTGGCTGTTGTCACCTATTGTCACCACATCAAATAGCCCTCAAAACTATAATTATGGTTCAGTCAACTACAAATCATAATATTAAGAGGACAAATGTTTCATATGCTAACCTCTCTTTAATTACTTGTAACCAGAACAGATTAACCTGAGCTTACCCTACAACCAGCTGTACACCACAATCAAAAGGTTAACACCAGTCATCTACTCCAAAACATAATGGGGCGTAACCCATTATACTTATTGTTGTATTGAAAATCCAATCCATTTCTGCGTTAAAAACCCAATGGGCTGTCGCACTATATGGAGATTCACAAGCCTGGACAATCCGTTGTTTAATCTCTGCAGTTGCACATGAGACTGAGAGTTTTATTGTATACAGTCACTGGACTGTGAAAGGCATACTGTTCAAATGATGGCAACACATGCCCTGGAAATATCCACCAATCATTTATTTATAACTGTTACTATCTATCGTTAGCCATATGGTTCAGGAATTAACCCACTTCCTGATGCTATCGGTTTCCTATTATGAACAACTGAGCTGGAAATCTGATTATTATGCACTATTGGAATAACACTAGAAATGTGAGGTCAGCTAATACGGATCACATGAAGTTCTCCATTTCAACCAACATTTTTTAATGACAACCTCCAACAAGGGAAACAGAAACCAAAAGGGCAGGGGGAGGCTGAAATTTCAGAAAATGGTACTGTCCAATTCATATTTACCCAACACAACCACCAAAAAAAGCTCTAAGACGTCCCTGGCTTCAATTATTATGATATCTTATGTTCATATTAGCCCTTTAGTGACAGGAGCTGCGCTGGTGCAGCATTAAAGACCCTGTGCCAGTGCATTCTCTTATATATGTGAGTCTCCCATAGTCAAGGTAAATATTGTTAGACCAATGCATTCTATTATATATGCGAGGCTCCCTATGGGAGACTAGCATAAACAAGAGAATCACAGGGTTAATGCAAAATTTCAGGAAGCCCCACTCTTGACAAACTGGTTTCAGCACCAACTGAAGGACATTAGATCTTAACTATTTAAATTTCCTAGGGCAAGTAAAATGCATTACATAAACAGGCTTGTGTAATAATAAAACTTTAAATAACGTGATGCCAAATATCCAAAATTATTCCGCCTCCAAATTCAATACCAGAAAAGGAAATGCTGCCTATTTATTGAGTCTTAAGAACTATTTCATCTCAAGTCGCAAATATCCAACTACTTAATGATTCATGTCTATATTCTGGCCCAATACTAAAAAGTTATTATGGGTTATTGCAGAAATTATTGAATAGTATAAATGGGTTTGCACACTTCATAATCAAAAGACTTACAATAGAATTGTTCTGCAATGTGCAATAGCGGTAAGCACAACTTTAAGTGGCAAATTTTCTAACGATCTGTGTTATGAATTAAGTCGTGTGGTCTAAGAGTTAACATGTTTTCCCAAGGCAAATTCTCCCTATCAATATTCAATTTCCGGATTTAGGTTCAATGTCGAGGATAGACCAAAATAATAGATGGTGCCCGGAGGGAAGAAATGCCAACACCAGAAAGGACTCGAATGAGGCCACCAGCTCATCTATTTAATTGATGAGATTAGTCCATTTTTTTTAGATACAGTAATGCTCTAAATAATCGACTCCTTAAACACAGCGGAATTATAGGTAATTTTTCAGGATTTAGTCGGAAATATGGCTTGTTGCCATTCATCGGAAAGCTCTCAGTGAGAGCTTTCCGATGAATGGCAACAAGCCATATTTCCGTTAAATCCTGAAAAATTACCCATAATTCCGCTGTGGTTAAGGAGTCGATTATTTAGAGAATTACTGTATTGTCGAAGCTCCACATTTTATAGTTTTATTCCAATAGAAAATATATGTTCTGATGTAGGAACATGCAACATCGCATTTAAACTGACATGTCTTGTTTGAAACTCCATAATTTGGGAGGGGTATCTAAATTACTTTCTTCTTTTCTTACTATTAACAAAGCAAAAGGACCCCTTTTTCGTCTATGAAATGGTAATTTTTTTCTGGTGCATATAAAGTCAGTTTACATATTTATGAACCTAGTTTCAACCATGCAGGGATGTAACAAAAAACGAGAATTTCAAAGTGCCGAGGGCTTTTAAAATATAATTTCTTCCACAATAATTTATTTATTGCCAAATGTAGTTCCCATGGTTTCTCAGATTAGAATCTTATACCTGTCCAATCTCTGAATTAGAAATTGTATAGTTTGCCCCAAACATCATTCTTCATTTTTAATTTGAATTCTGAATATGGATTTTTTTCTTTTTTTTAATTTGAAGATGTTTTAAATCAAGGTTCCAAGCATGGTTATACGAAACCTAACTTGCTTTTGATCTAGATTCTGGTGTAAAAAATAACATGTTTGAGCAGAAGTGCCACCTTTAACAGTTTTTTCTTGACAGATACAAATGTATATCATTTTCTACTAATTTACCTGTATTTTATATATTATAGATTATTTTATTATTCACAGTCCCTTGCTAAATTAACTCATAAGGCTCCTTCCTACCAATGGTAGTAATTTCCTAAACCTAACATCGGAATAGGTCTAGTTTATAACTCAATTCAATCGGCAATTTCTTTCAAGTATATTTCAAGTAATAGCCAAAATAAGTTAGATATTAAACTGGTTTGTGATGCATGAAAAATGAAAGAGATTAAATTATACTGGCATAGTACTCACCAAAATTCCAAGATAAAATCCAAATATCACATAATCCAAATTTGACTGTCAGTGCACCTCAAATCGTAATTTCTCCACTCATAGCCTCTGCAAATAGATTGAAAAAATCCCTGAGCTATTCTCGACAAAATACACACAAATCAGAGAATTCAATCTCCAGAACACGGAATCTCCCAAATCGAATGAAATAAACCAGCACGGCTAATTCCCAAATCCTGAGAAATTCTTATCACGAAGACATCGACTAGACTCTACGACTCATGTGAGGAAATAAACCCACATCGGTCCGCGACTGTTGATTGAGTCCAATGTGGATCTCGCGATCAGGAAACTACAATCACCCTCGGAAAAATCAATTTTATTCTCGCACGATTTCTGTGAGTGCCGCTCATTCGGCACAATGCTATCTGTACACTGTGTTTATCTCCCCAGTCAAAGCCAAGTCTATTTCATAGCGAAATCACTAGCAGCATCTTTATGTCGATCTTCATTGACTAAACTCGTCGACAATAAAAGGCCGTTTCCTAAAGGCAAAACATGCCGCTTTCATTGGAGCAATGCCCGAGTGATAGTGAGGTGTTGTGTTCAATGAATAGGCATGAGATACCCTATGAATCGATGATAATAGAACAGTTGGTGGGTGATAGACGAGAACTACCCCAGGACAATTAACTGTAAATGTTAGAATTAGAGTCAGACGGGGTATCAAGGCATTCATCATAATAATAGGCAAGCATCAACACCCGATACTCGTTCATTCAGCCCAGATTGTTGGTAAATATCCCGACCGATTCACTTTAATCAAATCGCTTTTGGCAAGGATGTGAGTTATGGCTGAAGTCGCGACACTTTCTATTTCATCTATTCAACTCTTATCTGTAAAAATGTCCTCTTTCAGACAGCTATTGGGCATATTTCTAAAACATGTGTTCTGACAGAACTACACTCACTTTTAATTTCATGGCATTGTACTTACTGTTGTATTCAGGTTAGCATGTAAATTTTTAAGAACTCCAATTTGCTTTTTTTTTATCTAGATTCTAGTATAAAAATATAACGTTTGAAATGAGGAGAGCCAGTTAAAAATGAAAGTATCTTGTTTTAGGCAGTACATAATTTTTTATCCAATTATTTTATATAACTTTGATGACTTCGAGGCCTTGGGACTGAAGTAATTATCGCATTCACTTTTTTTTTCCTTTAAAGTTGACATTTGGTATATATTATGGTTTATATATGTGACAAAATGTTTTTTTTTAAGAGGAAGAGCACAAATCCTAATGTTAATCCTTTCTATACTAAAAACTCTTTGACGAGTAGTTCTCTTCGGAAATGTTAAAATAATAAGTTCAACAATCAACAATAGGATGTTCTTTGAACTTATTATCTGAACAGTTCCCACCAAAGAATATGAATACTTCTGCCCTTGTATTATCTTTTCGTTATACTGTCATCTGCTCATTTTTTCTGAAAACCCTCAAAATGAATAATAGACCATTCTAACATTTACTTACTTTACTGGATGGGAGAATCCACTTAGAATAGAAAGGGTTTAATGAGATGTTGGATGTTGTCATTGTAAGTACCAGTCTGGAGCCTTGAAAACATTTTTAAAAGTTTCAGATAGATAATATTTAGGGTCCGAATTTATGGTAAAATTTCAGCTAAAAAAAGTGTTGTGCATTCCATTGATTCTTTATTATGTACAATTCTACCTGAGGACAATTAACTGTAAATGTTAGAATTAGAGTCAGGCGAGGTATCAAGGCATTCGTCATAACAATAGACGAACATCAACACCCGATACTCATTGATTCAGCCCAGACTATTGGTAAATATCCCGACCGATTCACTTTAATCAAATCGCCTTTGGCAAGGATGTGAGGTATGGCTGAAGTCGCGACACCTTCATTTTCGTCTATTCAACTCTTATGTGTAAAATGTCTTCTCTCAAACAGCTCTTGGGCTTATTTCTAATACCATGTCTTCTAACATAGCATGCTTGTCACTGTTCTACATCAAGGCATTGTGCACACAATTATAATCTAACAATTTCAGACATAAAATGCTAAGGGCTCGAGGTGATGAAAAAAGTTAGCGGAATTTTGATCAATGTTCAATTCTCCTAAGAAATTTGAAAGTCACAACTGTTGTGTGCAAAATGAACTTTGATTTACAGAAAAGCATTATGTTTTATACTAAACATTTTCCCAAACACTTTATTATCTTTTTCAAACATTTCATTTTGATATAGCTACAAGTATGAGCTGTATGCTTTAGACAAGACTGAACTTTTAACAGTATTAGTATTAAGGCCACATGGCTGTTTGCGCTCCAAAATACACTTAATAATATGCGCTTTTGAATTTTTCCCGTTAACAAAATAGGTTGACAAATACTTTAACTATATTTCTATGGGCATTATAATTTACCCATAAAGACTCATTTAAGTCATAAAAAATACAACTTTGAATATGGTGTTTGGGTCCCAAACAAACAACAGTCATGTGTGCAGTATGGTGCAGAAAAAAATGTTCCATGTTAGTTTATTCCTGATATTGTAGAAATAAAGAGCGTTTTTTCACTGCAGTGCGAACAAATTTAAAACCGCTGGAAAATGGCTATGATGATGGCAAGTATTTTTCAGAGCATATATCTGTATATCAGTGTATTTGTGGACCTATCTTATACCTTTCCAAATAATGTAAAAAAAAATTGGAAGCTTGAATGATCCATGTCCGTTTAAACAGTCAGCCAGACCCTCTGGCAGGCATTCTATAGCACATTAAAATTCCATATGATATGAGGAACAAATTTTAATATATATTTTGATCACTTTCATTATTATTACAGTATATAGGTACAATTTTGTGCAGCTTTTCAAAGTTATGTCATAAAATATGGACATGGTTGCAACAATGATCTTTACATGAAACTTTTTTTTTAACTAATAATTTTTGTTTGAACCTGATAATTCATGTGATCGTGTGATCAACATTTTGATAAACCTGCTGATATTATTACAAGAAAGAAGTAAACATTTGATATCTGTTGACACAATGATGTTTGAACATAATATCTTGACTCAGAAATTTTATTTTAAAGACATACATGTATTATGATCTTATTTCAGTGACTCAAACTGATAACTGGATGCCCAACTAAAGAATTCAACTTAAATTATTACCAAAAATTCCAGCCACACCAATTGGACCATTCCAGAAAATAAAATTTCAGAACTACACACAATTGTAAACATTTACTCCTTAATTCGGAAAAAAAATTCACGGACAAACAAACAGCAATAATTCTACAAATGAGAATCGCTATTCGCTACATATAATTCAGATATGAAAACGAAGTTATATGCTGTCAATTTAGATATAACATTTATGAAAATAACAACATTATTCTGTATTCCTATTCGATCACCCCAGCGGAGTGTTCCAGATAACTTTAAATATTGTTGATGATATAGAACAAGTTGAATGCCCTGAATACCCCCATTCATTAGAGCAAAACTAGAAGTGTAATAAAATGTTAATACCAGATATTTGCAGCTGCCTCATACTCTCATTTCTTTTTCAGGTTTCTCTTACGATTGGCGGTTATGATCCCACACGAGGGTCAATAAAATTAAATAGAAATCTATGAATAGCAAGGGGAATTACCCTTAACAGACCCACCTAATTTGTGGGCGTTCATCTCCAATCTCAATTGTTCTACAAGATTAGCTTAACTGCTGGTCTTTACATGCCAATCGGAATACTTCTAACTGCTGACTTGAGGTCAAAAAGTAATTAGCAAACGAGCATTCAGTAATTCCATCACCAGGATCCTGGAGTGCTCGGTCATTAGCCAGCTATATATTCAAACACTCCACGCTCCTAATTTAATATTTAATCGCAATCATCCGATTGAATATTTGTCTATTTCGAGGAGATCTTAACGTCCAGCGCAGTTGGTCCAATAGTCAGATGAGGCATTTTGTATGAATTCTTCTCAATTCCTAACAATTTATCTCAAACATTACACATCGTGGTATTGATCCTCCAGTTGAAGAGGGTCGGGCTCATATCGAGGTTTACCAAGAAATCGTTGATATTGATTTCCCATTCTACCATTTACATTTCGACGTTCCTAATTTCTCCTAAAATTACCATTCACATGCTGTTTAGTCTCGGACTCTATCTAATATTCACCAACATCGGCTGATTGCGCCCTCCTGGGTAAATAACGCCATATGTATCAGAATCGTGAATAAAGTTCTCCATTCCATGCTGGACAGACATAATTGACAAGTTGATTTTAAAGAGAGTTATCCAGTGGGGGACTAAATATGTATATTTGGTTTAACTATCAAGCTGTCAGATTGAAAGTTTCAACTGACCTAAGCCAGCATAGCATTGCATGTAGAACTACCAACCCCTAGAAAGCAAACTGGAACTGACAAACTAGCCCAGATACATGAAACGAGTCATTCTGCCTTCGCGTGGATTCCAAATCAAAATAAGCATCACTGGACAGTGTACTGATGACCTAAAGTTGTGATTCATGAGTATTGTATTATATAATATTATATGCTTCAACTTGGGAATTTAATAAAATTAGATAGACAATCAACATCGCATCATAAAAGGCCCAGAGCTCAGTGTAACTTTATGTCATGATACAGAGTCACTTTAAAAGCCTACGATTTACATCTCTAGAATTCCCGAAAACCAAAAAACTGCCTCCATTGAAAGGTTATTAGAAATTTAGCATTCATAATCCTGAACATCATACACTGTTTCAAATATTGAGATACAATCATTCCAATGCAATAATTTCCGAGTTCCAGTTATCAGTAATGTCCGACTGTTAACATGCTGAAATATGTTGTATAGCACATAGCATGACATTTTATATATGTCCAGTGCATGCTCACGCAATACAGACAGAGAGCTGCCAAGAGGTTAATATTATAATTATAATCATGGTACAGGACCAGCCTAGAGGACGACTTGGGGGACATCTTCTCCCTAAAATATGCCATGCCACATCTCCTTATTTGTGTCCCAATGAGAAGTGACTTCTCTTTCATATACCAGTCTGTATTTGTAACAACATCATTTTTAAAGTATATTTACTTTTTATAATGGTGTTGTTACTCACTATAATGGTTTTATAAATCAACTCGTGTTACATGATACTTATTGGACCATAGAAGGCTGATGTTGGGGTGTAAATCTAACTTCAGCCATTGTTAATTCTCACTGATTACAGCCCACTTCTCCCTAATAACCAAAGAGGGAGACATGACTTCTCCTAATTTGACACATCTAGGCTGGTCCCGGCTTCGGTAATTCCAGAATGAGTATTGTAAAAATAATTCATAGATTGCAGATCATTGCATGCTGACATTAGAAAGTATGGAAACCTCAACAAACATGTCTTGCATGGAAAAGGGTTAGTCCAGCATTCAACAATTGTTAATAAACATCGAAGATCGCCAGGAAGATTAAGAGGCTATGGTCCAAACAAAACATTGATTAAAGGAAAAATATTTGAGAAAAGAAGGCTAACTCTCATTCAGGAAGCCGATGGAAGCCAGATAAACATACGATAATTATCATTGTATAACATCAAAGAAATCCACGTTGTTCGATCAATCAGTTCATGTGAATTAACGCAGCAAAAAGTCATCGGAATGTCTCCACATCTAACAGAAATCAGGGTCGTGTGGTGAAAAATCAATTAGTTCAATATGGTGACACTCAAACGTAATCATGAATTTCTCATATCGAGATAATGGTCCACAATGGAACCTTGGTGAGTAGCTACTTGGATGGAATGAATGTCCATGCAGCTAAAACTGACAAACGGTGAAAGTCATAGACACAATACAATCTGCATCTTGATCGAGAATCTTTTTTGGAATAAGTGCGGGTGACACAAGGATATACATGTATTTCATGAAAGCGGACCTCACGTCCCAGCTGATTGGCAGGTTCTATACAGCATTGAATGGGTTAAGAATTCATGAAAAACAAGAGGTTGCACCATGGGTGCTGGGATACCCCCTATGGTGAAAATTTAAATATGGGTAGGTCAGAAACCAAATTGTGAAAATTGTGAAAAAAAATGTGATAAACGAACA
The DNA here is from genome assembly GCA_032622095.1 of Siphonodentalium dalli. Taxonomy (NCBI): domain Eukaryota; kingdom Metazoa; phylum Mollusca; class Scaphopoda; order Gadilida; family Siphonodentaliidae; genus Siphonodentalium; species Siphonodentalium dalli. Next base: position 211,339,356 of record CP136063.1, read on the forward strand.
AATTCTAACATACGACGGATGGAAATCCCAACATTTTAAGATAAAGAAAGAGGGATAAATCTTGAATCGAAAATGTGAACAATGTGATTGAACCGTTCCTCTTTTGAAAGCCCTCCTGATGCCAAACCAAATTTCATTGAGATGCGATAACCCATGGTTGAGATATATGAGCGGACGGACAGAAATCTAACATTTTCAGATAAACAAAGAGGCATAACTCTTGAATGCAAAATGAAAAACGTTAATGAACCCCCTTTTGAAAGCCCTCCTGATGACAAACCTGCATACCAAATTAATTGAGATCTGATCACCCATGGTTGAGATATAGACAGACAGATGAACGCATGTAATCCAGTATACCCCCCATCTTTTGGGATGGGGGTATAAAATACACATGAACTTATGCCAGATATGATAGGATAAAAATTCATCAATGAGAAATCCAACATCCCAATCTTTACTGAACAGTGGCACTCTCATTTATAATGAGTAACATGATCCCACATTCAGTGGTCAGTTTCTGGAAACAATGAATAAATCGCCACGATTCTGACTAAAATTAGTTAAATAGCAGTGATGTTCGGAAACATCTCAATTATATGATGGATAGATTACACAGTAATAACATGAATTCTTAAGACAGTTACAGGCAGCCCAATAACTCTAAATGCCTAGCTCCAAAAATCAATCCACTACCATTGACCAATAAGGTAGGTAAATATTTTTGTTACTCATAAAGGCTCGCTCCCAAATGGACATGATAAAACCATTTCCTAATTCACCGCATGAACTTATGGACTCAAAACATGTTTTTCTAAGTCCGAGTTTCATCTTTGTGTGTTTCATGTGCGTGAGATTCCCCTGCATGATTTTATTAGCCCATATTTCCTTTTACTTGACAAATGAGCAAATATTAACACTCTTTACTAAATACTAATTGCAGAGATTTCCCTTAGGAATCAAGCCTGAGTTTAGTGTGTCTGTCATTTGCAGAATGAGGTCCCCCATAGGGCGAATTTAGGGACGCTATTCCGCATATCGGGTTAACATCACTAAATTCACCCTCTGTGGACCTCATTCTGCATGGCCTCATCTGCTACGGGAGACATAGGCTCAGATTGAAGTTCCCAAATGGTGAATATTGTGATGTACACCCATTGGGAACCTCGATTGTGCAGTGTGTCGTCTGCCAATTTGGGAATAAAGAGAAATAAACTAAAAAAGAAATAGAATATAAGTTTCTATAGAAATTTGATAATAAAGAAAGAGAGAAGATGAGGCCCAAGCAGAATGAGGTCCCCATTTTGCAAATGACAGACATGCCATAATCAGGCTTGTTAGGAAGTGCTCCGATAATAAGTGATAAAAAGTTAAATAAAAGGTTGCCGACCACAAGTCCCCAAAAAAAAAATGTTTTTCTTTGGCTCAGAATGCAATCTACAACCTAACTCTAAACCAACTCGGCTATGGTTACATCTTTAAACAGCATTGAAACATGGCTTGTTCGAACCCCAACATTATGTAAAAAAAAATTGTAAGAAGTATCTCTACACGGAAGATTTCCAAACAAATTTGTCCATATAGTACTGAAATGCATGTTTTGTTTCGATAAATTTGAGATCGGTTTGTGTCATGCAGTTCGAAATTTATTAATCAGCGGCCATGTTAAATTGCACATTTACACCATGGAAAGAACATCTACAGCTGTCTTTGCTCTGAAATGTTTATGCTATTATATAATTTTGACAATTAAAGATGCATAATCCAAATTAACGCTTGCAAATTACTATTTCCTTGGCTTAGCGGGTAAAAAATATTTGATTGAAGTCAAGGAACCAACCCATCAAACTCAGAGTGACCAGATATCGATGTTTGAAATCTATTATTTTTCACCACGGATAATTTTAAGTGGCCCAGTAAACAGTTGACGAGAAAACGGCCTCGGGCCAAATTGCAGATGAAGATGATAACTCAAAAATAAAGTGTTTTTTTTGTATCAGATATTTGACAAACCGGCAAAATTTTGTTGAACAAAATGTTGATAAATATAAACAGGTTTTGGGCAATTTTATACTATAGTTGACTGTGGTTAGCATTATTTTTGGGCAAATACTCGATTCTGATAACTGAAGCGGCAATTCAAAATGTTTGTTCTTGTTGGAATTTGATGATATGGGAACCATCGAATCGGATTTAGTACCTTTAAAACAAAGAGAAAACAGTGTGTGTAGGGTTTTAATTGGTTCATGTTAAGATAATGCAGTATACCTTTTCCAGAAGTCGTGCGTTACTCCGTTTCAGATTCCAGACTTGCAATGAATACAAATGTTGCAATATCTTCGTCTTCAAAATTGTATTTTTTATGAAATCAATGCGTCATTTTGGGACATAAAATGCTCATAGAAAGGTATTTATCGACCTAGTTTGATACCAGGAAATTTTCAAAAGCTAATATTATTAGGTGTATTTTGGAGCACAAACTGCCATGAGGCTTTAACCCTTTCAGTGCCAAATCCGATTTTTGTATCAACCCATATTTCCTTGATCATTTTTCAAATGTAGCTCTTTCCATCAATGTATCACATTATTATAATCAACAAATTTGAAAAATGATCAAGGAAAAATGGGTTGATACAAAAATCGGACTTGCAACTGAAAGGGTTAAAAGGAAGCTCTTTTATTGAGAGTTGAGCTGTGTGTCAACCTGAACAATGTTCACATCAGAAACTAAATAATAAAATTTCAGGCTTTTAGGCTTTTATGAAAAAGATTCGGAATTTATCAAAACAAAGACCAACCTGTGATGTAACATGTCTCACACACAAATTTAATTCTTTTCTTCAGCTCTGCAGAATCAAGTCAGGATCCTGGAAAAATAATTCAATCATCTTGAAAACACATTATCTAAATTTGATTGTGAGCTGGGAATGCACTCCATTCTCAATGATAAATGTCAGTCCAGAGGGCTTCAGGAAGAAATAATATCCAGTTAGTGTTACCCTCACTATCTCCAATATCTGATTCAAACCCAAGTACCCCTGAATTAAATTCATATTTATGTTCATTGTTTCTAGGGTATAACATCTGTGATTGCTGTTTCTAACTCATGGGAGAGAAATGATTGATGACTGAAATTTGTTAACATTTGATGCATCAGATGTTCCATTGGAACAGGACTGGATTATCCATTTGGTGAAACTTTGAAGTCAAATTGATCTAAAATCAATCTGTAATGAACTGATTTCATGTCAAATATAAAAAAAAATCTCTTTTTAATAGGTCTTAGACTGCTAATAATGGGTATAATGCATTTTCAAAATCAGGGGAAAACAACTTCAAGTAGAGAATCAACTAAGATGAGAAAGATTATGAACATACATATTTAATTAACCCTTTGAGTGCCAGGGTCCGATCTCATCGGCCCTAAACCTACAAAATAAGTCTGTTAAAGAATATAAGAATAAATTATTAAAATTGTAAAAAAAAAAAAAAATGTTAAGCCAATGCATTCTCTTATATATGCGAGGCGACCCATGGTCGACTCGCATATATAAGAGAATGCATTGGCACAGGGTATATGGGTCGATACAAAAATCGGACTTGGCACTCAAAGGGTTAACCATTTCCATACTAAATATTCATTGATGAGTAGTTCCCTTCGTAAATGTTCAGATAATAAGTTCAATAGAAGGTCACCGCGGTGGCTTTTTAGTGAGGATATAAAGTTTTTTTAACTCTGTCAAAAATCATTGAACCATAACCAAATTCAAACTTGTCCTTTGTCTTCTGAATTTTGAACCACGTACCAAATGTCATGAGATTCAGTTTAATATTGCTCAAATTACCATCCGGACAACCAGAAAACTGCAAATTCTAAGTCGAAATAAAAAATAATAAAGTTATCATCCAGAAACCATAATAATCCACAAATTATAAGTCGACAAGGACCATAACTCTGACAAAAATGGGCTGACCGAACCCATATTAGAACTTGACCTGAATTTTGAGCTGATAAACTCACATTCCAAAATTGTTTTTCGATCCGATAACCCAAAATAAAGTTATCATTCGGAAACTTTCCAAAAGGACGGATTCTAAGTTGAATAGCGGACATAACTCCAGCAAAAATGGGTGGACCGAAACCCATAATCGAACTTGATCTGTATTTTGATAACCCAAAATAAAGTTATCATCTAGAAATTTTCCGAAAAAGGATGGACGGATCTAAAGGGGCCATAATTTCATAACTCATCCGGAAAATTCCGAATGGAAAGATAGACGGATGGATGGAAGGACGGACAACGGCTATTTTAATAGTCCCCAAAAACAAAAACAAAAATAACTATATGCCATTTGTCAAACTTATTATCACAACATTTCCCACCAATTGTTAAGAATCCATCTGCACTTGTATTATCTGTTGTCTGCTTATATTACCTGAATATCCCTCCAAATGAATAATAGACAATTCCAATGAATAATTTTATATAACTGGGTGGGAGAATCAATTTTGTAATGAAAGGGTTGATGCCTTAAGTTATGCTTGCTATAGTTATGTTCCGGTTCCGGTAATCAAAATGAGGTTGATAAATATGTTAAATACAGACTTCATACGCGGCAGAAAATACTTGCTTGAGTTATGGAACTTGGAATTAATATCTATAATTTAGACATAATATTCAGGTGTAAATGAGCCATGTCTGTTCAGTCTATTAACTTATGTGATGAACGAACAAATTACTTGAGAATTCTAACAAACGACGGATGGAAATTCAACATTTTCAGATAAAGAACGAGGGATAACTCTTGAACAGAAAACGAGAACAACATCAATGAACCCTCTATTGCAAGCCCTCATGATGCCAAACCACCTGCATACCAAATTTCATTGAGATCCGATAAACCATGGTTGAGATATACTAGTAACAGCCGATGGACAGAAATCCAACATTTTCAGATAAACAAAGGGGGAAAACTCTTGAACGGAAAAAGAATGTCAATGAACACTCTATTGAAAGCCTTCTTGATTCTAATCCTGCATACTACATCTCATCGATAACTGATAAACCATGGTTGAGATATTTGATTGGACGGACACAAGGACAGCTAGATGGCTAGATGGACAGACAGACATCTTTTGGGACGGGGGTATAATTATACCTTGTCTTTTCTACATATTAGGATGCTCAGATATTACATAAGCAAACAGCAGAAACATTTTATGAAATCCCATTCATTCATTTATCAGAATTATAGTTCAATAAACAGTATTAGACCTGCTATTTGTTGACCTAGCTAAATAGAACTGAATAAATGGGAACCGGGTAATATCCACCAGCGAATATCAAGTTATCCGAGGGTTAATTAAGAGGAGAATTTTCTTAAAACAGAAAAAGTAAGCTATTTGTGTCAGTTCTAGACAATTACAATAGCATTAGTCAATAGCCCTCACATCATCTGGTTTAAACTGTGAATGTTTACTGAGAAAGTGTATAAAGTGTAGTTGAAATTTTGAGAAGGAAGTGGCAAATGCATGGTTATTTATTAACCAATTAAGTTTGAAATAGATTTTATTTTTGTTTGATGTGAGACTTTGATTGGGATCAGCTGGTATGATGAGTAAATACAATCATGAATGACCAATTAGTGCAGTGAGTTATATCCTGCTGTTACATAACAGAACTGCATCCAATGGTTCCTGATGAATGAATACCTCATATGCTCATTGTCAGGGGCTCTGGAAATGTCTGCTGGAAAGGGGGCACGCAGTGGGCAAGCATCATTATATTCACCCTCTGGGGACCTCATTCTGCTATGGGAGACATATACAGATTTAAGTTCCCAGATGGTGAAAATTGTGATGTGCACCCATTGGGCACCTCGTTAATGCAATGTGTCATCTGCCAATTTGGGCATAAAGATAAACTAAACTAAAAAAGAAATGAAACTTTCTAAACAAACTAATAAAAATTTTATTTGATAATAAAGATACTTTCCAGAGAACAAGAGGTCTAAAGCAGAATGAGGTCCATATTCTGCAAATGTTGCCACCTAATTCTTGGGCCTGATCCAAACCCATTCATACAGTAATGACTTAAATAATCGACTCATTAACCACAGCAGAATTATGGATAATTTTTCAGGATTTAGCAGTGGATTTAGTCGGAAATATGGCTTGTTGCCATTCATCGGAAAGCTCTCACTGAGAGCTTTCCGATGAATGGCAACAAGCCATATTTCCAACCAAATCCTGAAAAGTTACCCATAATTCTGCTGTGGTTAAGGAGTCAATTATTTAGGACATTACTGTACATTCCGCATTAAAACTTAAATCAGTATGTATCATCAGGAATACCCTATTGCAAAAAGCTTTGATGAGTGACTCAAGTATCACTCTCTATAGAGATCCGCCTTCACATGCAGTACTGGAAAGGGGCAGTATAAACAGTATCATTCAATTAAGTTAATGCTAGTTAATGTTAGACCAGCAGAATGGGTCAATTTGACTTTTAGAAATATATAACTGTTCCTGTTCTTCTAGTGAATTCGTTAGCAGAACATAAATAAATAAATAAATGAATGGGAATAAAGTAACTGTTTATCCATGAGTTGAAAATTTCATGTAATATTTATCACTTATTAAAAAATATTGTTGTGCTATACTTCTTACAAGACTGTGATGTGATATGAATCAATATTATGATTGTGGATTTTATCATGTGGTATGCATGTTTTCAATATGCATGCTATTTTTACTATGGTTCTTCCATTGCACACCAATAGCAATTCCATGGCACAGTAAGATAAGCTATATAGGCTAGAGTGGAGAAGCATCCAAACCCCATTCTCACGTTCCGCAGAAAAACTTAAATCTGTAGGGATCATCAGGAATACACTATCATTGCAATAAGCTTTGATGTGTGAAATCTAGTATCACTCTCTATAGAAATCAGGCTTCATATGGAGTACTGGAAAGTGGGCAGTAAACAGTATTATTCATTCATAATCAATTAAGTTAATGCTAGACCAGCAGAATGGATTAATTTGACTTTTAAAAATATTAACTGTTCCTTTTCTTCTAGTGAATTCGTTAAACTGTTCCTTTTCTTCTAGTGAATTCGTTAGCAGAACATAAACAAATAAATGAAAGGGAATAAAGTAATTGTTCATCCACGAATTGAAAATTAAAGTCATTTCTATAACTCAAAAAAAATATTTTTGTGCTATACTTCTTTCAAGACTGTGCTGTGATATGAATCAATATTATGATTGTGGATTTTATCATGTGGTATGCATGCTTTTAATTATGCCCACTATTTTTACTAGGGTTCTTCCGTTGCACACCAACAGCAATACCTTGGGACAATAAGATAAGCTAGGCTAGAGTGGAGAAGCATCCAAACCCCATTCACATGATCCGCAGAAAAAACTTAAATCTGTAGAGATCATCATGAATACCCTATCATTGCAATAAGCTTTGATGTGTGAAATCTAGTGGCTTATATCACTCTCTGTACAGATCAGTCCTCAGCATGCTGCTCTCCCAAAGAAAAACGAGAATCAATTGAAAAAAAAACTGCCTCAGAAATCGATGGTGCTCTGCTCTCGATGTTCATCAAGAGAAACGATATTAGATCTGTGAAATCAGTGCCTGACAGATAACTCAGACACACTTACTATAACTCTCCCAATATTACTACAATCTTATTTCAGAGAATACTCGTAATATTACCATTCCAAAGAAAGCCATTTACCCTTTGTCTGTGATGTCAAGGATCTCTATAAGCGGTGTTGGAACCATTAAAGGGGAGAAAAAATGGCAATGGCAAAGCACGATCCAATTTTTTTTACAAAGTCACTGTTCCAAAGGATAAACAATAAAATATATGTCATATTATTCAAAGGCTTATCGTTTTGTGGTTTTTTTTAATAAATGGATTCAATATTCAAATCAATGCCTTGGATCCCTGAAAGTGTTCATGCAGTTTTGCCTCTTTATATGACCAGGGTTCACAATGAGAGACAGAGTGCCTGTTTCAACTTTATGTGTGTTTTTTGCAGAATCTTTTATCTTAAGAGTTATTCGCTTGATTTACTTCTATTTATTGTGGTTCTCCTGCAAAATGACAGATTAAATTGTAAGAAATAAATCATGTTTCGATTAAAGTTATGAGTTATAACCAAAAAGTTTTAATAGAAATTTACCATTATAATATATGCTTCAAGTAATTATTAATGGGACAATATTAAAGGTACTCAATCCGATAAAACTCCTCTCAATTACTATTTTAATGGCTTCGGGGGTCAAAAATATTTGATTCGAGTCGAGGAAGTCACCCATCAAAGCTCAGATTTGTTAGATATCGATTTTAGAAATCTATTATTTTTCATTATCGGGAATACTTTCTGGCCCAGAACTCAGTCAAAATTGCGTTATTATTACCACTTGATTTTAGAGTTATCTATCCTTGTCTGTTTGAAAAGTGTTTTGGTGTACACATCTCGCGCAGGTTACGAAACTGACGGCAATTATTAGTACTCATCTCGAGAAACTAACAAATTAAAAAAATCAATATCTAATAACTCTGAGCTTTGTTTGATGGGTTCCTCGACTCGAATCAAATATTTTTACCCACAAAGCCAAAGAAATAGTAATATAGGACCCTCTGATCGGATTGTTGTTGTCGGAATCTGTTGGGATGGGGACCCTCTGTTCGGATTGAGTACCTTTAAGCTGTCAACAGCAACAAGTTTTCCTCCCTTGTATTTAATTCAACAAGAGATGGGACTGTTCAAGTGGGATTAAGAAAACCCTCCCTCTGCAGTGCAATTGTGCTACATTAAGGGTAGCCAGCCATATTAACATACTTGGTTTTTTTTTCGAAAAACAAAAAACATAAAGAATACAAGCTCGGACAAATTTCTGCATGTTGGGAACAATTCCTAAGTAAAAAAGGGTGATAACTCCACTAAAAAAAAGCGGATAGAGCTCATAATCGCAGGTACACAGGTTGGCATAGTCGTAAACATCTGTACCAAGTTTTAATAGAATTGACCATAAAATGGACAAGCTATGCCAAGTTTAAAACGATTTACGGGAATTTGTAGGAATACAAGCTCATACAAAATTATGCTTGTTGCAATCAATTTCTAAGTCGATAAAGGGGAATAACACCACTAAAAAAGGCAGACAGACCTCATAAGGTGCACAGGTTCCCATGGTACTAAATATCTGAGAAAAGTTTCAAATCAATTTACCAAACATTTTGGCCAAAGTTGCGTCCTCTGAAGGATGGACAGACACACGGACAAGCCGATTCCTATGTGCCCTCGTTAATCGGATGTATAAAAATAGAAATGCCAGCCCTTGCTAAGACGGAAATTGAATTTTTTTAATTATTTTCAACATATAAACAGCAATTAAATGGAATTTTGTCAGTTAATAACTACATGTATTTTGGTAGGAACAAGTTCTGTAAGTTTCATGCAGACGTCATCAACTTTTCAAACTCATCAATATGGTTGTATTAAGATTTGTTCCCCAGGATAGATAACCCTCCATCGAGCAGACTGCTACCAGAAGTTCCAGTAGTACCGTGCTTCATATGCCGACAATATGTGGCACAAGTGCCATATCAAACTGTCTCAACATGTGCTCACAAGTGGACTCGTGAGAAATGACGATTCCAGACAAATCATGATATAGTGGAGAGTCCTATATTGATTTCCGGTGGGGAATGGAGCATGCTGCCAACATGGTGGAGGTATTATGGTGATGAAATTGCTTTTTGGATCGTTCAGGGGTCGCGGAATTAATTACAAATATACTGCCCCTATATATACTGCTCACGAATTCACTTTAACCCTTTTAAAGTGACCTTAATATCTCGTGTTGCACAACAAATTAATACATCAGATAGGCTCTCTTTGGAAAGAAAACAGCTGCTGAAAATAACAGAAATTTTCTATGCAGTTTACTAGTCAGTGGATAATTAACAAATATACTGACCATTACATATATACTACTACTCGTTAATTCACTTTAACCCATTTAATCTCTTCACTGCTGATTGGCGTCATTTTTTGGGGGGTTTTAATAATTTTTATTTGAATCAAAAACATGAACATGGATTCACAAACAGTTTGTTAAAATATCTGTTATTGACAACTAATTGTTTTATTTCTATTTTTGGTTGGAATGTGTTGCACATGCTATGAGAGTAAAAGAATAAGCTACGTCTCACCGAGACCCGGTTGACATTGATTTGTCAGCAAAGTCTCAGTGACACCCAGCTTATTGCACCCCTATAAGTTCATATTCTCAACAAACCCACATGCGTGCTAACAGTTAATACTACTGAGTAGTATATTATGATACTTTAGAAAGTGTAAATGGATAAATTTCAAAGAGTATACATGTATATGGTGTCATTATGTCGTGTGCTGGACCATTGACGTTATGGCTTTTTTACAATGGAAAAAATAAACAGGGTATATCGTGATATCCATTCAACTGATTCCATTCAAAGGGAAATATCATAAGCAATCATACACTGTTTCATACATCCAGATAAACTGGTTCCGAGGCACCATTTTCTGAGTTCCCATTATGAATGATGGCGAGGGCTATTGCACTACAGTACATGTCGGTACGTATTCAGTACAGACAAAAAGCACACAGTGTGATATTTTAGGTCCTTACGAGGTATAGCATGCAGTCAAGAGGTTAATGTGACCTGATATATAGTCAGGATTTAAGCTAGGGTTTAGGGGAATGGTACCCTTATAGCTGCTGGGGATATTCTCAGTTCATCAACAAACTGCATATATCTAATAGTATTTACCGATAGTAAATTTAAACCCAAGTGCTGAACGTCTACGGTAATATTATACAATTATCACATTGTTTCTTGGTTGACACGAGGAATTGTCAACCCGAGGAAGTCAATATTCACCAAAGCAATAGGCTGAGGTGAATGTTGACTTCCAAGGGCTGACAGTTTCTCATGTCAACCAAGAAACAATGCGATAACTTATTATATGAAACACGCTTTGATTAACGTTGTGATGTTGAACATTGCTGGGAAAAGCTGATCTATTTTCAGGTCTGATAAGAAGTTATGTTAACCCCTGAAATCTCTGACATCACTCAGAACTGTTATTAACCTGTTGTTTCATTAATGAGGTGAACATCGTTAGATGTCTCAATATATTTTGTTAAATTTTAACATAGGAATTGGGGAAAGAAACATATGGTCATATAATAAAAGTAGATAAAGTTAACGAATTGTACAGTAACTCTCTAGTAATCGACTTCTTAACCACAGCAGAATTATGGGTAACTTTCAGGATTTAGTCGGAAATATGGCTTGTTGCCATTCATCGGAAACCTCTCCCCGAGAGCTTTCCGATGAATGGCAACAAGTCATATTTCCGACTAAATCCTGAAAAGTTACCCATAATTCTGCTGTGGTTAAGAAGTCGATTACTTAGAGCATTACTGTAGTTGAGTCTTAATTTTAACAATTTGAAGGGTTAAGTAATGTAAGAGTGCATGTTGTCATTTGGCACTGAATATAAACATTGATATTATAAATGGGACCAGCTGCCCCATTAGCGGAAACCCTGACAGAGCTTCATTCATCACATTCTAATACTTCCAATCTTGCACACCAATTGGCTTCTCACATAGAGCTGTTCACTTGTGAACAGAAAGTTTCACTCACCTATACCAGTCTGAGTTTTGTGCAATATGAAAAAATTGCCTGATAATTAATGAATTATTTAAGACAGACAGACAGACATTCGCAGATATAGATAGAGATAGCATTTATATAGTGTTTCTTTCACAACTGGTGTCAGCTGGAATCTCTTGTTTGCAATATGTTACACAGGCAACAGATAAGGGCACACAAAGCAGGGTACCTAACACCCTCCACCCTTCCACAAGAAAATATCCCTTATGAGATTTTCCAAAATGACAAATCAAATTCTTAAATATTACAAACTTTTAGATCATTTGAGATGTAAAATTGACCTATTTAGTCATGGCTTAATATGATAATTGTAAATGTGCAAAAAAAATTCAGCTTTTTTGTAATTTTTATGCTTGACCCTCAAATTTGAATAGTGGCGAGCGAATTGTAATTCAGTGATGGTATACCCATTATTCCATTTATGGGTGGGCATATAAGCTATGTTTGCTCTCTACACAGCCAATTGGTTAATATTATTGATGTTTTTTTTTTCTTCAGAAATGAGAGCTGACACAAAGCAAAGATGCCGCTATAATTGTAGTTAAAATATATACATTGTGTTGCTTATTAAAGGATGAACAACCCTTATTAGTACGATGTTCTTCATGAAATATTCTGTATGATCACAGATCTGCCACCTGATAAGATCAGAACGCTTGTTGAACTCAGACACCAGTGAGAAATTATTGAGTACGCACTTCTCCTGTGTCACAGCCTGTTCAAAACACTCAAAACATTTTTTTTGTATTCAATAAACTACTATAGTTTCAAATATCGACAATGTCAGCAGCATAATAAACAAGCAATTGAAACATGATGGAAGAATAAAATATTGATTTCGATGATAAATATGAATTTCCTCTGCGACCTTGGTGACTCTGGCTGTGACGAGAATTGTCCTCGCTGTGTGGCATTCGGTCCATGAATACAGACAAAAAACCAGGCCTCACCTGGAAATGGCGATGAATATTTAATTTGACACCAGGTGATGGAGTTTGTTTCCTGTAATAATTATAAATAGCTGCATGAAATTAACGATGGCATTGGGCGATAACAGATGTTTGCTTTTGTGACAACTTCAGAATTTTTTTATTTTTTTTCCATTGGTTCTTTTGTCCAGCTAACAGGACAGTCTGTGTTATCTCTCTAATCACCATATGTGTCATTGGATAACACTGGAGCCGGTATCATATATAGAATCACATTACCGGTACTGGTAAAACCATGAAACTGCATGCAAAACATTTTGAGGATTTACATGGCGTTCAACACTCCACTGGGGTCTTCAGTTGATGAAAGTGATGTGAAACACTACGGTTGGGGGATCAAATATAAATTGAGTATGATCTTGCTCAAAGTAGTTATTTTTATGAATATTAATCCAAATTTACAAACACACCATCAGTCTTATATATTTATTAAATGCAATGAGTATCGATGGCGAAATGATTTACGTTAGTTTACACATCCATAATATGTTTTTATCCATTTATTTAATGCCTCGGGTGGGAATCCAAACCCCTGCACATGCAGAGGGAGTAATTGAGACGAAGTCCAATATTCCAATCAGACAAATTTATTTTCGCCTCAGGTTGACAACTGTAAAGAGATGTAACAAATAACTCACATAATAGATGGAGATAGAATATAATCTTCAGATTAGCATAAATGAACTTATTTTCCACCGTGAATTTGAAAAATCTCCAAGACATTGGATTGTGGGTGTAAAAATTTCATATAGCTGAAATGAAAGGGAATACTTGAGTTTTCATACATACACCCACAAGAATATGGATTTTTCCATGAGTTTGAAAGTTATACAAAAAATTTGTCAAAAAGCATTTATCATTTAGAGGTGTGTTCAGGATACATTAGTGGATCATGATGGCGAAAAGATAATACAAGTACAGAAGGATCCATACATTCTTTGGTGGGAAATGTTCATGGTCGTTTGTTGAACTTATTATGTGAACATTTACCATGGGAACTATTCATCAATAGTATTTAGTATAGAAAGGGTTAAAGTGATTAATCTTACGCAACTTAGTTTTTTCATTAGTGTATTTATTGGCAAGATTGCTTCTATGACAAATATGAGAAAACTCAATTGATTTTTCATGAAAAATGCTGATATATACTTGCAAAATATAAGGCCTAGCATTAGTAAGAAAAAGTATAGGATTTCCACAACTGGCTGATTTTTTGTACCATCATGAATATACATTGTTATAGTCTTTCTATTTTTGAAATTCTAAGTTACCCTTTCGCAGTTATTTTTTTAGTGCAGCTTGTTACGTACCACTACAAATTTTCTGGGGTTCTAATTCCATGGTCGAAATCGGTATATCTAGTTTAAAGATATGGGTGGCCTTCCTGATAGGTATTGCAGTTAAAAAGGTCACATCAATTAAAACTGCCATAAACAGAAAGAGAATAGTAAAATATAGACAGATTCTGTTCTTATACCAAACATAAATATAATGTTATTGTCAAGATCATATGCCTTGTAAGTAAACAAAAGCCATATTATGATACAGTAAAGTGCGTAAAGTGTATGCAATACGCAAAACACTCAACACTGGGAAGACCCTACTAAGTTTACTTCAGTTATAATTGACACCAAGTAGTTTACAACATACCGATATAGGGCTCACTAATCCTCAACACTCAAGATTTTGGTGTTGAACTGATCACTGTGAATCACTCTCACAGTGCTGGTTGTTTTGCCTATCGCACACTCTTTATGTGCTGTATATAAACCAATGCTTGGTTCACACAAAATGTGTTTTGTGGAAATACATTATACTATACTATTATGATATTCTTGAGGAAATTTTAATAATTTGGTAACTGTTACTTCTAAATTATAACGAATGCCATCCATGTCTTTAAACCATAACCTTCATTCATCATAATCTCTTGCTATTGTAGAATTGAACAGATTAACCCTTTGAGTGCCAGGTCGATTTTTGTATCAACCCATACACCCTGTGCCAATGCATTCTCTTATATATGCGAGTCGACCATAGGTCGCCTCGCATATATAAGAGAATGCATTGGCCTAATAATTTTTTTTTTACAATTTTAATAATTTATTCTATATTCTTTAACATACTTATTTCATAGGTTTAAGGCTGATGAAATCGGCCCCTGGCACTCAAAGGGTTAAACAAATGTCATAGAGACCTTATGTCCTGCTATTAAAGTGTTAAGATAGAGGTGAGACTGTATGAGTGGGACTAAGGATACCCCCTCAGTGCATTTGGGATACATCAAGTTTAGCCATATTAACATATTGGTTTTTGGAAAAAAACACAAGGACTACAAGCTCGGACAAAATTATGCAAGTTGCGACATATTTCTTAAGCCTAAAAAGGTGGATAACTCCAATAAAAAGTTAGATCAAACTCATAACTGAAGGTGCACAGGTTCACATAGTATTAATATCTGTGCCAAGTTTTGAAAACAATTGACAAGAAAATGTGGGAATACAATCTCAGACAAAATTATGCATGTTGCAAAAAACAAAATGAAGTCGAAAAATGGAGATAACACCACTAAAAAATGTCTAACAGACCATATATTCGCAGGTGCACAGGTTTCCATGATACTAAATATATATGATAATAAAGATGATCCCTATATTTCTATAGAAACTTCTTCACATAGATTCAATTTCTTTTTTAGTTTAGTTTAGTGGCAGACGACACATAGAATAATGGAGATTCCCAATTGGTTTACATCACAATATTCACCATTTGGGAACTTCAGTCTGAGTCTATGTCTCCCATAGCAGATGAAGACATACAAAATGAGGTCCCAAATGCAAATGACAGGCACACTAAACTCAGGCTTGAACGGCAGCCTGTATTTAGCTAGAAACACTTGACAAGTTCTTTTTCCTATAACATTACCGATATATAAGAAAACTTCCGTAAGGCAAGCTTGTGTTTAGTGATTATCACTTCTTGCTGCTATATAATTATTGATATAGATGATGGTTTGTGAACCAGAATTTGATCACACACATGGTTAATGCATAAATGAGGAAAAAACATGTGTATACAATACACTGTACTGTATAGACCCGCAATAATTGTCAGGTTGCCCAAAACACACTCGAAATAAGTGATGTTGCACAAAAAACAAATGTTTTCCATATCAGAAAATCAATAAACTTCTTTTTCCCTAATCTGGGTTTAATGGCATAATAATAGGCTTAGGCCAAGAACAAACCAGCGTGAACTAATTGACCGAAAACTTAACAAAACATCAGACTATCCAATCCGCAGCCAGTCGGAGTGCAACATGTGTCATCCACACACCGTCCAATTACACGCTGGAGTGGAAACTCGTTCTCCCGCCACGGCTCAATTCACTGGACGAAAATTGTATTAAAAGCAAACAATGATTTCGGGTAGATTATTAATATTAAGTATAATTTAATATCCAGGTACGAATGATGCTTTTATGTTGTTTCTTTAGAAATCACGGGCTGTCCATTGATTTCCAGGTAACCTGGGATTTCACAGAGATTGTTAGATGATTCATTTTGATTTTAACGTTATCTTAAACAAAAATCAAATTTTGTCCTGAAGTCAAACCTGAGAGACTGAGAATCTCTCCAAGACTTGAAATAGTGTGTCTGTCATTTGCAGAATGGGGTCCCCAGTGGGTGAATTTAATGATGCTACACTGCAGTGGGCTAGCATCACCAAATTCACCCTGTTGGGACTTCATTCTGCTTAGACCTCATCTTCTGGGAAGTATCTATAGCCTCAAATTAAATTTTTGCCTTCCAGGCTCAATGACCTGGATATAGTCTGTCTGAATTTGCAGAATGAGGTCTGCAGAGGGTGAATTTAGTGATGCTACCCGGGGAGCCTACCCCACACAGAGGGCTGGCATCACTAAGTTCACCCTCTGGGAACCTCATTCTGCTTTAATAGGCATCCACTTCTGGGAAGTATCTATATATATTCTCAAATTAACGTTGTTTTTAGTTACTTTTTCCCTTCTGTTCAGTTTCTATATCCCCTAATTTGCAAAAGATTTAATGCATAATCGGATGCTGACTAATGAGTGAACATCACCAACTTCAACTGGGGAAATTCAATCTGATCCTAGGTCTCCTATAGCAGTTTAGGCCTAAGAAGAATGTGGTACCCAAAGGGTGAATTTTTTTATGCTAGCCCGCCATGCCACGCCATCCTAAATTCTGCAAATGTCAGACACACTATTTCAAGGCTGAGACTCACTCTGATAGTTTAATTATTGTCCATTTCTTAGACTATTTACACAAACCTAAAAATCAATAAACATCAGATTAGCTGATTGCAGTGCAGGAATTGTTCTGGCCATCAATGGTTAGGGTAGCATAGCGTGGGCCATATAGGGGTAATCTACACATAGGGTAGCATAGCGTGGGCCATTTAGGGGTAATCTACACCTCCGCACTGTGCTTCGTATGCACCTGTACATATGCACATATTGTAGTTAGAGAATGTTGGGCACATTGCCCATCAGTTCTTCCACCACTCCATGTGTTCAAAGGTACAAAAACCCAGCCGTCAAAATGTATACATGTGTCCCAGTGCCCAGGGCAAATTTTCCAATCAACTGTTATTCATTATCCTTTAATATTTTGATGTTAAATATCACACTAATGACAGCTATTTTGTTGAAAAAGAGCTAGAAAAGTTCTATTGAACATGATTTTCAGTATTTACTAACTACACGAAAGTAACAACCCCGATTTTACTTTGTCATATATATTACTTATTTCATTGCCATTCACATTACTTTCACAATAGTTAGAGCCTGGACCCCTTTACAAATTGGAAAGGGAGACTGAAAAATCCCTTAGGAAAAATAGCAATTCTTTGAATTTATCATTTTGAAATGACAGCCTATTATGATCATTTAAATAACTTTTTTGTCTGACACCAGGTCTTTCTTGTGTGTACAGTAATGCCCTAAGTAATCGACTCTTTAACTACAGCAGAATTATGGGTAACTTTTCAGGATTTAGTCAGAAATATGGCTTGTTGCCATTCATCGGAAAGCTCTCAGGGAGAGCTTTCCGATGAATGGCAACAAGCCATATTTCCGACTAAATCCTGAAAAGTTACCGATAATTCTACTGTAGTTAAAGAGTCGATTACTTAGGGCATTACTGTATTTCATGTATACTAAATACAAATACTTTCAGGGTTCCAGACATCCAGTTACAACTACAAAATATAATTTAACCCTTTCATGACTGGAGCTTCATGAAATTTTGCGAAAACCCTGTGCCAATGCATTCTCTTATATATGCGAGTCGCCAATAGGGCACCTCGTATATATAAGAGAATGCATTGGCCTAATAATATTTACCATGATCTTGTAAGCCAGTGCATTCTCTTATATATGCGTGGCTCCCTATGGGAGACTCGCATATATAAGAGAATGCATAGGCACACATTCTATAATGCTGCACCAGCGCAGCTCCCGACATGAAAGGGTTAACATCGCTTTCTGCTTTATTCTGTTAAAACAATGTTTTAAACAAAAGTGGCATATAAACTAGACCTATAATACAAAATAATATTTTATTATTGAAAATTTATCTTAAATTCAATAACTAATTTTTAGTGTCCTTCTAAAATATCAAAACTATATGAAATTAATGCATAAAAAATTCAATATGAAACACAGCAGCGTCTTTCTAGTGGCATTTCTTGTTCCAAACATTACATACACTAGAATCTAAATAAAAAGTTAAATAAGTTCTGAAACAATGGGCTATATTTTTGCGGTTATTTCCCTTAATGCCAGCAGCCGCTACGTGACGTTTCAAAAGACCTACCAATTTCTGTTAAGACAATGCCTATATTCACTCCGCGTTGCATTTACAAGGAAGTAGATATAGCACTGACTGATTATTATTAATATCTAGCTATCTGCAATTAAATATTCACAGAAAATGCCAGGACAATTTTGCGCAATGTATGCAATAATCGCAGTGGGCACTTATTTCCAAAAGCTGCTGATGAAGCAAATTCGTGAGAAATGGTAATATCCAATTGACGGAGTACCGAGTCAAACAAGAGAGACGACAAATGGGAACTTGGTGAAAGTGATTTGAAACACTCTGTGGCTCACAGTGAATAATAAACTTGCTCAACGCAGGTATTTCAATATATTTTGTATAAAAATTGCCAGCACACAACGCCGTTCTTTCATATATAAATTATAATGTGACTCTCATTGGCGATGTCAATCCCGTTCATTTATCAATGATTTGTCCAGGGCCAACGAAGGTTCCATTTTTTCACTTGAATGTTAGGTAATTGGGAGAGAAGTTGCATATAAGTGGCTCGCACTGGTTCTTAAATCCTGTTGCCAAATTTATGTATTTATATTTTATATGCATATATGGTGAATAAATATGATTAAACAAAACTAACGAGGGTTTGTTTTTTACACTTTTGCATAGTTCAGACAGCATGTTTTTCGAAATGGCACAGCCGATGTTGTTAATATTTTGACAGTAATAGTTATTTATGAATTCTTTAAATGGGTGTTGTGGCTGAGTCATAAAACAAAAATAAAATTAATATACAGTAATGCTCTAAGTAATCGACTTCTTAGCCATATTTACGACTCAATCCTGAAAAGTTACCCATAATTCTGCTGTGGTTAAAAGTCGATTACTTAGAGCATTACTGTACAATATTATGTAATTGCAAAATTTATTATGTAATAATGATATATGTGTATATTGAAATAAAACATCCTATCCCATCCTATCCATAAACATCAGTTTGAAGTAGTGAAATAAGCATGTAATATGTCTTTCACCTGGAACACTGAATCATCTTTGATAGTAAAATTGTCTAAGAAGAGAGACCAAATCTTTAATAATTCCCAGACAACATCGTCTTCTTGGCCAGTTTGTCATGGCAGAATGATTCATGCAACGGGACATAAAAAAAATTCAATCTGAGTGGAAAACAATATAGTTGGGACGTCCCATTTGTTGCAGAGCAAATTAAGTTGTGAGATCACGCCACCACGCACAATAAAATCTGAATGAAAAATTCATCAATCAGTGGACGCATCTTGGCTGAATTTTAGTGGAGATCTATAGCTATCCATAGTGTGTGAATATTGGAACGATAAGTTACAGGGAATGGATACAGTGTGACAGTTAGATTGGACACTAATCTGATGCGGTGGCAATTTGATTAAGTGGTGTATCATGTAGCATACCATGGTGCAGTTTCATAAGGGGACATCGTCCATCTATATAGCGATCAACTGATTAGAATCAATTGTGTGACATGCAGTGAGAAAATCAATCACTGTTAAAAGCAATATACGATCTGATTTCATCCATCCTATAAAATATTTGTAAATATTTCCTCAGGTTTTTGTTTGAGAAAACTTTGCATTTTGATCCAATAAGTTGACATTTTGAATTGAAGTTGAATTGCACTAAATTTATTTGAAATGAACTTTAAAAGATTTTAAAGAAACCACCAAACGCAATCGGAAAGCCCTCCTGATTGTGATTAAAATGACCCAAGTCCCATTCTGATCGCATAATAAGTTTAAGCTCTGCCCATAGCGGTCACCGATTAACAAAACAGGTTAACTTGCCAGAAAATACACTCATGTGACAGAGCTGATCAGCTAATCAGTCATGACTTACCCGAGTATATTCTTCGGAAACTTCCTCGATTTTTTTATATGAAACTAATAAAAATATTATCTGCTCGATTTAGAATTTTCTTGGCAAAATGGGTGTTTTAGACATATATAATTAGCACTATGAAGACAAATAAATATCTTTTTGACAAAATAGTTCCTTTAATATACAGCATGCATAAATGAACATATGCATAGTGTTAGAATGAAACAAGAGATGGACTGTTGTCTGGTGTATACTCCCATGTGACACACCACCTAGAGTGGACATAACTATAACCTATGACTGAGATACTCAAGCAGGTGTACACAAAAATCACCATTTATAGATAAACAAAGATGAATAACTCTGGAATGAAAAACCTCAACAAAACAACTGAACTCTCCAAATCCTCATAGTGGTGAACATCCACAACAAAGTTCATGAAGATCTGACAACCTATGGTTGAGATATCTTCTACTCGGAAGGAAAAAACCGCAACATTTCCAGATAAACAAAGATGAATAACTCTAGAACGGAAAACCTGAACAAAATGATTGAACAGTCAATTAAATGTCCTCATAGTAGTGAACATTGATACCAAATTTCATTGAGATCCGAGCACTACTGTCAACTTATGACCTGAACAGACATCAGATGGACTTATGTACGCATGCCCCCCACACTAAGATTGACGGACAAACACAGGCACGCATGTACGTACAGATGCAAAACAGTATACCCTACTTTTTTTAAAGAGGGTATAACTATCCAAAATCATTTGTAGGTGGAACAATATGGATGGGGTATATATATTGAAGAACAACAATTTTATATTTTTAAATTTCATATATTTGCAAATATCCATTTTTGGTGTTTTAATATATGTCAATCAAGGCTGTTACATGCATGTATCGCTAAGTTTGTTGCATGGATGAAATCAGGGATTTTGCCTTACCAAACAGGAGCATTTATTGACCTTAATTATAGGCAAGAAATAGGTCCCTTTAAGGTGGTTATGGTGCTGCCAATTTGATAAAGTGGTGTATCATGTAGCATGGTCCAGTTTAACAAGGGACAACGTCCATCTATATAGTGATAAGATGATTATAATCAGGGAGAATATCAATCAATGTTAACCCTTTCTTGACTGGAGCTTCCTGAAATTTTGTGAATACCCTGTGCCAATGAATTCTCTTATATATGTGAGTCACCCATAGGGCACCTCACATATATGAGAATGCATTGACCTAACATTATTTACCTTGATCTTGTAGACCAGTGCATTCTCTTATATGTGGGAGGCTCCCTATGGGAGACTCGCATATATAAAAGAATGCACTGGCACAGGGTCTTTAATGCTGCACCAGCGCAGCTCCCGTCATGAAAGGATTAAAAGCCATATGATCTGATTTCATCTATTCAGTAAAACATTTAGATATATTTTCTCCCTATTTGTTTTTCTTTTACGAAAATATTCCATTTGATTTTAAATTAAAATCAATTAAAATTAATTGAAAGTGAACTTATACAATGCGCACCAAAAAAATATATATATACAAAATGAACATATGTATGATGACCAATTAAATGGTGTAAAATAAATTGTATGGTGCTTGCGCGGTACAATATCGAGGAAGAACAGCAATTCATATTATTAATTTAATATATATGTATAAAAAAAAATTGCGTTATGTCAATCTATGTCAATTGAGACTATGACATATTGCTACAGTAATGCCCTAATTAATCGACTCCCTAACCACAGCAGAATTATCCATAATTCTGCTGTGGTTAGGGAGTCGATTAATTAGGGCATTGCTGTATGTTCATTGTATGGATCAAATTATGGTTTTTGTCATGCCATATATAGAAGCATTCATGGAACTCCTACATGCAAGTCCGTCTAAATCAGTTTTTTACAGTGGCAATTTGATTATTTGGTCTATCATCTATACAAGCCTGAGTTTAGTGTGATTGTTATTTGCATAATGAGGTCCCCAGAGGGTGAGTTTAGTGAGGCTATCCCACATAGTGGGCTAGCATCACCCAGTTCCCAAATGGTGAATATTTTGATGTACACCCATTGGGAACCTCGATTATGCGATGTGTCGTCTGCCTAGTTGGGTATATAGAGTAACTAAACTAAAAAAGAAATAGAACCTATGTGAAGATCTTTGATAATAAAGAAACTTTTTAGAGAAGATGAGTCCAAAGCAGAATGAGGTCCCCAGAGGTTGAATTTAATGATGCTAGCCCACTATAAGGGATAGCGTCACTAAATTCACCCTCTGGGGACCTCATTCTGCAAATGACAGGTACACTAAACTCAGGCTTGCATGTATATAGCATGATGCAGTATCATGTGGACAACTCCCATCTATATAGCAATCAAATTATTATATGCAGGGAGAGATATCAATCAATGTTAAAAGCCACATGATCTGATTTCATCCATCCTGTTAAATATTTATGAACTAGTTTTCATATTTCTTTTACACATTGTTTTAAGTTTAATTGAATTTATTTGAAAGTGAACTTATAGTTTGCATCAAAAGTAAAATATGATATGAAAATATCTATGATATGAGGATTAAACAATACAAAAACAGTTGAAGATTAGTGGGAACAATTTTTTATCTCCACATATGAATAATGGACCATCCATTGTATGCTTTTAGAACTGCATGAATAGGAACAATCCATTGAGAAACCTAAGGGTAAGAAACTACTGTTTGCAGCTAGAAATATAGTCTGACTATGAATTGTACCATTAGTACCAAATATCAGACATCAGTGGTGTATCTAACAATGTAATAGAATTGTACCATTAGTACCAAAGTGGCAGTTACATGTAGAGTGTTGCGTTACTTGCGTACATCTGCTGGTAAATAAAACGGTAGTATGGAGCGAAATTGGAATTTCCCATGGGTGTCCGCGAAATGAGAACTGTCTGGCACCAATTCCGGTAACTCAGTCATATATGATCTATCTATCCACCGAGTATAGACTTAAATCCAAACATTTTTCATACAGCTTCATATCTATCCATTTAAGCAGACTCCATATCTAACTGCCAATAAAACATCAATTGTACAATCATATTTCCATTCAATGAGGAGATTATGCATAAACTGATGATCAATCCCGGCATTTTTTCTCTCCTCTTAATCCTATGGATTTGTCTTCAGGAATAAGCTTCGGATATTACATTAAGTAATGGGTAATTGCCGTTAGCATGCAACGTCCTCAAAATCCTGCCACAGCACTGTCTAATAGGTCATTGATTTAATTATGTCGTAGCGGAAACTTTAAGACTAATATCAGAACAGGATTCAGCACACAAATGATCTCCGAAGCTTATATGCTACTTTAGTGATATAAAGATAGAATTTTTTTCTAAAGAGCCATAAAATCTTTGAGATTAGATTCAGACCTAGATTTGTTCACGGTATATTCCTGAGATAAACTGAGGCTCAGAAATTTACATTACACTCATTTGTGCCATATAGTATGAAAATAATAAACACATTTATAGATACTGTTTTCAACTTTCCACAGAGCAATGTGACACAGGCTACTGTTTTTAACAAAAGATAATCGGCTTTTTAACCGTTTCAGGAAAAATGTAGCAATGAACCAAGCCTGAGTTTAGTGAGCCTGTCACTGGCAGAATGAGGTCCCCAGAGGGTGAATTTAGTGATGCTATCCCGCATAGCGGGCTAGCATCACCAAATTCACAATTGAAGTTCCCAAATGGTGAATATTGTGATGTACACCCATCGGGAACCTCAATTATGCAATGTGTCGTCTGCCATTTTGAGATATAGAGAAATTAAACTAAAAAAGAAATAGAATCAATGTGAAGAAGTTTCTATAGAAATTTGATAATAAATAAACTTTCCAGAGAAGATGAGGCCTAAGCAGAATGAGGTCCCCAGAGAGTAAATTTAGTGATGCTAGCCCGCTATGCAGAATAGCGTCACTAAATTCACCCTCTGTGGACCTCATTCTGCAAATGACAGGCACACAAAATTCATGCTTGATTACATTAAGAAATAGGTAATTATGGCCAGCATGCAACATCCTCAAAATCCTCCCACAGCATGGTCAATAAGTTATTTAATTAAATTTATTTAATTACAGAAAACCAGATTATTTAAGCCAGAACACAAACAATTTAAATATTTAAACCAGCACACACAAAATTCAATGATCATGCTTTATTAATATATCCTTCTATATAAAGAGAGAATTTTTTTCAAAAAGAGCAATCAAATCATCAATATTAAATTCAGACCTGGATTTGTTCACATCTGTTAAATTGCTGAGATTGAAGTAGGACTATAAATATACAATAATCCATGTACAGTAATGCCCTAAATAATCGACTCCTTAACCACAGCAGAATTATGGATAACTTTTCAGGATTTAGTTGGAAATATGGCTTGTTGCGATTCATCGGAAAGCTCTCAGTGAGAGCTTTCCAATGAATGGCAACAAGCCATATTTCCGACTAAATCCTGAAAAGTTACCCATAATTCTGCTGTGGTTAAGGAGTCGATTACTTAAGGCATTACTGTATCATATAGTATGGAATCACTAAATATACTTTCCACAAAGCAGTGAGACAGAAGCTTTTAGTATTACAATTTGCAAGAGGAAAAAAATTCTCTTTATTGACTCATAGTACATAAGTACTGCAGGAAAATGGTTCCTGTTTTCATTTGATTTGAGCGTCAGATATTACACTAAGTAATGGGTAATTGCAGCTAGCATGCAAGTCCTCAGAATCCCCATCAGCATGGTCTATAAATATGTCATTGATTTAATTATGGCACACCATATTATTTAGCATTTATCACACAAAAATTCATTGTTCATGCTAATATATCCTTCTTTAACAATGAAAAAATAAAACTTTCCATAAAGGATTTATAGACTGTAGGAAAATAAAAAAAACCTTCAATTAACCATTGACGTACCATGACGGAATAGGCATAAAATCCAAATATAACAGTTAGGTTAATTTTGTTAAAGGAACACAGTCTGACTATAGATTATAGTCTTAAAACTTCAGCCATTGGTCTCGTTGGTCACTCGGGTTAAACTAACACCACTCTAACCATACAACATGGGGTCCTGTTCTTCACTTCAGTGCAGCAACATAGCTCGCTCAGCACCTTCAACAAAAAATTCAACTTAAAGGGACACCTTGGGCACCTCCATACCCCATATTAAAGCTTGTGGGCTCTACCCCTCCATCATTTTTCCACTGTCAGACATGATGATTTACTATATTTAGATAACCTCAAAACAACAATTCGCAGGGTGAAGGAGAAGATCACTAAATATTTTCGACCATCCCGGGCATTCGTGCCAAACTATACTCTCTATATAGACCAACTGCGGACCAGGCTAGGCATCTAAAAGCTGATTTTGCATTAGATTTTAGATATAGTAGTATTTCAAACAATTTGTCTCTTTGTTTTTCAACGTTAGATTTTTTTTTTTAAAGGGAGATTGAAAGAGAAAATACTTGGACTCAACGCTAGAAATGAGTCAATTTAAGTTTAAATTAGATGAAATAATGGCATTCTTATCTTTGAGTTTGACTTTCATAGTATTTAATTATTTGAATCTAGGAAATCAGTGTTTCAATTCATGTGATTTGACTTCAATTGATGTGAACGCATAAGGAAAAATAATTAATTCTCGGAGTTCCATTAAACTTAATCCTCACCAACTCTTCCGAGTTTTGGAGCTGAAATCTGACCTTTTCTTCATGAAAAATGAGAATTGCAGAGGTATTATTTTCAATCTTTTCATCAGCGAAACGGAAAAACTAAATCAATTAAATTGAACGAAAATTGTTAGCGGCAACAGCCGGAAAATAATAGTGAGATGTTTTGGAGCAATTTTTTTACTCGGGATAATTGAAAAGATACTCTGAAGCATCCCCACCTCTCAAAAGGTCGTCACTTGAGTGGGAAATGATTCGAAGTTAGCGTGTAAAATTGAACGGACCTAATGGATTGGTAATTAGAACGAACAAATGCTCAACATTTTCCAACAAGTTTGACGAATATTATTCCATGATTGGGTCACTGTCCAGTGCATCTGTCCACGGTTGTCAAGCATTGTTCTGGACAGTAACGGATATCAAACTGAGCTTTGTCCAATGATTAATTACCCATAACCGCCATGTTCCGATAATGATAGAGGCGAATTAAAATCATCTCAAGATCTCAACAAACAATTTGAGTTATCATTTCGTGTGAAGAAGTATCCAAGAGCTTCTTCATATCGAAAAATTTGTTTAGGTCATTTCTTAGGTCATGTGCGGGGCATCTGCCTCGCTGGTTTTGAATTCATTTCAGACACTCATCGAATAATGAGTGGCAGGTGTGAAAACATGATGAGTTTTTATTGAGCGAAAGTGTCATCAAATGTAGCGACTTTATGCTTCACAAAGAGATGTTGCTTTTTGAAAATTGACATCTTTGCTGGGATAAGATCAGTTTTTGGATATCAATAAAAGGGAACGAACATAAATCTGGGCAAAATATCATAGGCAAAGTTCATCTATACTCAAACTTAAGTTTTCAAATGTATAAATACATGTATAGTGGTCCCAACTAATTTGCTGAAGATGATTTAAATTTATAATATCTAGGAGGAGAAAAAAAATCAAATAGATACAATTGGAACTTCACAATGAAATTCAACCTAAAATTGATTGAAAATAGAATTTCATTTGAAAAGCATGCACACCACAGCTTAGTTACAACATGAAAAAATTTCAAGAAAAACTTCAGTTTGGGTGCCTGTTTCCTCTTACTTAAACTTACTATTTTATACCCCAGATTCTTCATTAATATTCAGGTAACTGAAAAAGTCCTCATAAAAAAACATGGTAAGATAACATAAGCTGCAAGTTATTTCAAAATCTCAAAGTGTACTTGAAATATTGTTACTATACCTGCTGTACCCATGTTTGTTGGAATGAGAAAAACAAACTTCAAACAAACTAAATAGCTAGTTAACACTTTCATGGTGGGAGCTGTGCTGGTGCAGCATTAAAGACCCTGTGCCAGTGCATTCTCTTATATATACGAGTCGACCATAGGGAGCCTTGCATACAATGTCAAGGTAAATATTGTTTAGCCAGTATACTTATATATGCAAGGCTCGCTATGGGAGACTCGTATATATAAGAGAATGTATTGGCACAGGGTTTTCACAAAATTTCAAGAAGTTCCAGTCATGGAAGGGTTAAGGGTGTCAAATTGGAGTGGGTGTCATTAAGTCTGATAACAAATGACTCATCACATATTGTGGTTTGACACAATATCTAATATTTGCCCACCTGGCATTATGTTATATATAGGTTTATAATAAATAAAACTGATTGAAACTGATTGCTGATCTAATATCATTGTCAGATAACACCGTCATTTCACTATCTATTTTTATATATTAAATTGGAGTCTAATAAATAATATTTAAAAACTCATATGTGTGTCTTTCACCATATCTAATATTTGCGCCCCTGATCTAATAACATTACAGGTGAGATAACATCATTTCACTATTTATATGTATTGAATTGGGGTCTAATAAATAATGCTTAAAGTGATGTGAAACACCACGCAGAAGTGTTCCGAACGGAATAACAAATAATCATGCCAAAATAAATTATTTCCTAAATTTGATATGAAATAAGTCTGAAAACAGTGTCATTGCTATAAAAGAATTGAACACAGTAATTATTATTGCCTCAATCATTGCCGTAATGTTTATGTTCAATAATAAGTCCTGAATAAAGTAGTAAATATTTACATTTGTGCGTGGTTCAAATGTTGTGGTCTCTGAAATTGTACAGTCGATGTGGTTGGAATGTTCTAAAATCTTAGTTCATTGCTACATTTTTGCAATGGAGATAACGTCTGGATAGTAACAGATAGATTTTATTCAATGAAATAAGTCCACAGTATGTCTTTAAAACCATAATTGGACTGATTTTAAGACTGATATATCATATGTTGGTTCACATCTAAGGTTTACACACCTGAGCCAATAACATTGTGAGATAACATAATTATTCCACTGTTTATTTATAAGTAATAAATTTGAGACTAATAAATAATGTTTAAAAACTAATCTGGACTGATTTTGAGACTGTTGTATTCATGAAGACGGGTGTCTGACACGACATCTAACGTTTACACACCTGAGTTAACAACATTGTGAGATAACATCATCATTTCACTATTTATTTATATGTATTAAATTGGGGACTAATAAATAACCTTTACAACCAAATAGGCTGATTTTAAGTCTAATTTAAGAATACTTATCTCATATGTTTGACACCAAGCCTGAATTTATTGTGTCTGACATTTGCAGAATGAGGTCCTCAGAGGGTGAATTTAGTGACGCTATCCCACATAGTGGGCTAGCATCTCCAAACCTCTGGATACTTCATTCTGCTTAGGCCTCAACTGCTATGGGAGACATAGGAAAAGATTGAAGTTCAACAGGTGAAGTTGGTGATATTCACCTATTTAAGTCACCTCGATTATGCAATTTATCTTCTGCAAATTGGGGGATATAGAAACTGACAAGGGAAAAAGTAACTAAAAACAATGTTAAAGGTACTCAATGTGATTTAATGGTCCTAAATTACTATTTCTTTGGCTTCGGGGGTAAAAAATGATTCGTCTGAAGGAACCCACAGTCAAAGCTCAGATTGATCAGATATTGATTTTTGAAGTTTGTATTTCAATTGTTTGTGGCCCAGAAACACACCATCAAATGGATCATCTTGGTCAAAATTGTGGATGAAGATGGATAACTCTAAAATCGAGTGGTAATACGGCCAAATTTGTGAATAGTCAAGTGATAATACGGACATATTTCATTGAACAAAATATTGATACATAACACTTTTTGGGAAATTTGATACCATAGTTCAGTGGTTAGCATTATTTTGTTGCAATTATTCGATTCTGATAACAAAAACACATTTTGAAGAAATGTTGTTGTTGTTGTTGTTGTTGTTGCATCTTGATGATATGGAGACTCTCTGATCAGATTGAGTACCTTTAAAGATGAGGCCCAGCAGAATGAGGTCCCCAGAGGATAAATTTGGTGATGCTAGCCTGCTGTGCGGGATAGCATCACTAAATTCACCCTCTGGGGACCTCATTCTGCACATGTCAGACACACTAAATTTGAGGTTTGACAGGGCATTTAATATTTGCACACCTGATCTAATATAGTGTGAGATAACAGTTTTCCATGAGAGGCATTCTACAGGATACAATTTTATTGGAGGACTGTGTGGAGTGCCCACTCCTACACGAGTGGCATTATCTGGTGTGAAGGGCTCTACTGTAACATTGCCCAACGAGTGGCCTACCACGGTGATATGATATGGATAGGAAGAGGACACTTGTTCACACAATATAATGTCCCCAGATATAATTAGGGTGTGACTCAAGTGCAATAAAATGCACAAAGTTGTCAACAAAACTGAGCATTCAAGGATGTTTGTCCTGCAACATTCAAAGGCAATGCAATAAAAAGCCTGATATAAAAAAGGCAGCATGGCCACAAAATCCTTATTCCAACGAGAAGAGATTGGCTTTCTTCAGGGCCCTCGATAAAAATAAGGTAAAATTCGTCAAACTACCGGTATCACAATTTTTTTTCTAAGCTGGCAAAAATTGACAAATAACTTAACTCAGAATGTTCCTATACCAACCATAATGCTGATTCAATTCTGAGATTCAATTCACCCTGAATCGTATATTAGGATCAATTCCATATGATTAAAATTAAAATATTGATTTTAAGAGGCATTTTTTATCATGTAAATGGACTTAAAATTATACGAAAATTCAGCCATGTGATGGCAACAGATAAATGTTAAAATCCCAAATGTTCATACTCCACTCTGCTCCACCCTGCTTTTGATAGAAAATGTTTGCTCTTGAAGTTTCTATGTGAGAAATCTACATCATTATGGATCAATAGACATCCCTCTTTGTTGCTAAGATGGATCAACTCTTCTGCTTACTTCAAAACTATATATAACATATAAATCATTTGAACACCCACAACATGAGAGACAGTTAAGCATTATCAAGGAGATCGAGTCTAATTAATTTCTCAGTTTTCAGGATTATGTTGATAATTTGTTTAAATAAATTTGTCCCCATAGTTAAACAGTTCTGTTAGAATGTGTGTATGTAGCTTATAATACTTACCCAGGCAGATAAGGAAGAAGATTCTAACAGATTGACTTCAGTGACTTTTATGAAAATACTTCACCTTCAATAAAATATATGCCTAAAATCAAGCATTCGTTGTCCTTCTATGAGATTTGGCAGAAGGGATACAAAAACATAGAATATTTTGAAATGACCGTGAAAATATTGTGGTAAAAAAACATGCTTCTTCTTATAATTTGTTTTGCGATCTTCATGTAAAATAACTGGAGCAAACAGGGTCCTTTTTAGTGAAATAGTAATTTTTATTATATGCTTGCCTATAATATAGTGGAAAATTACTGAAAAATAGATCATCGTATGTATCTCTTAGAACCCACAGTGAAATTTGTATTTTTCACTGTTTACACGAGCATGAATCAATAGGACAAGAACCTTCTGGGATCAACCAGTTATTTCTTTCTGAGTATTTTTGTTCCATATGTTGTACTATTAAAAGTGAAAAAATGTTGCATAAGTTGGCAACTTTGAGCACTAATAAGTCTCATATAATAAAAAGAATACCTACAGTTTTCTGTTTGAATACCTGAAACATCTAATTCGTGTCTGGAAAGAAATAGAAAATTTTCACTCGCAGCTGCACCGCTCATGAAAATTTTTATATTACTTTCCAGATACTCATGAGATTTCATAAAATATTTTGATCTTCAAACAAAAACTGTAGGTATTTTCTATCTCTCAACAACAGTAAGTCTTTCTGAGGCATATAAAGTCTATATAAAATTATTTCATGACCTTTGATCCCCGAAATAGGGCAGATATGTGGCAAAGTGGGAATAAGTTTATATAACTGAAGGATCCAAACCACCAATGGACTTTAAATAACTACAGAATCAAACGTTTTTATCACTGAAATAGAACATTCCGATTTCCATAACTGTTCTGATAAATGATATATAATTTACCTTGAACTGTAGGCCAGCTATAGAAAGAAGCTAATAATCCAACCCTGTGTGGGCATCTAATGCGAATATGATATGATAGATTCATCACCTTCTCCGCAGGTCATCCTAGGTAAATTATTTGGTTGACCTGATGCAGTAACAGCAGCAATTATCCTGGCCAGGGATGTATGTCATGCAGAACGGTTAAATAAATCCAGGCCAATACCCGAATCAAACTTAATCCCGTCAAATATTCTCGTGTTTACAACCATCGAGTCCAAAGAATATCAAATTATTTGACAATGTGACTGACAATAGATTCACACATAAGAATGTTTAGAGATCAACATTACAATTGTAACTAACACCTGTCCAGCGTAGAGAGGCGCTCGGACAATGGAGGACATGCTCATTGCTAAACAGCCACAGGTGGAAATGAACAAGCAGGTCATTTGACAAACTGCAGGGATCAATTTATGAAATGGAAATTTGAGGAACTTATTTGGTTAAAGAGTCAACGGGTTTGAGTAAAGTGAGTTAACCATTCAACTTCAACTTCAACTGGAGAGTCACTGGAGACACAACCAAGACATGCTCACATAACCAAGCGTACAGTGGTTGACTTAGAAAAACAAATTCTGAAATTATACTGTTAATAAACGTTTTTAAAAAGACAGAGATAATATTTTGAATTGGTGTATTGTTTTCAGCTGCTGCATGGTCATATCAAAATGTAGAAATCACTCTGAGACTGATGGGACTCAATATAACTACAGTTGCAAGAATAAATATACTGACAAAACTTAGAAATATTTATTTAAATATTTATTTGAGTAGATTTTTGGTGCAATATCCTGTTCTTTACAATTTAACCCTTTCATGCCAGGAGCTGCGCTGGTGCAACATTAAAGACCATGTGCCAGTGCATTCTCTTATATATGTGAGTCGACCATAGGTTGCCTCGTATATATAAGAGAATGCATTTGCCTAACAATTTGTTATAATTTTTTTTATATTTTTATAATTATTTCCTATATTATATAACAATTTTTATCATTTTTTTCTTATATTCTTCAACAATTTTATCATTTTTTATAAATTTTATCAAATTGGCGGGTGGAACCCAAATTCAAACTTAACCTGTATTTTCGGCTAGTCAAACACAAATTTCAGTCCATTCAGTTCAGACTTACTAAGTTATCATCCAGCAAGGCACAAAGTGAACGGACAAACAGAAGGACAGACAGAACAATAACACAATACCTCCCATTTTTTTAAATACGGGCATATAAAAAGAGGCTGCACCTCAGCTGCTCACATACCGACATGGTGCCAAATTGAAACATGGGCAGAACGGATGAATCATGGCTGAAATAATCTATCTGCATGGAAGGACCAAAAAAAACAGATACTTTCAGAAAAGCAAAGAAGGATAGCTCTAGAATGAAATATACAAACAATGTCATGACCCCTCTTCAGAAATCCTCAACATAAAAACAATTGTTGTGAACGTTTGAGAAGCCCAACATCAAAGAGACGGCCTTGACTGCTTGACAACCCCAATCTCAAAGCGCCTACCCCGAGCATCTGAGAACACTGACATCAAAGCAACTTCAGTGCCCACCTGAGAGCAGGTTGCATGCCGAAACATCACAAATGTTGCATGACTGTCAGACCGGCTAATCATTTATTCTGTCAGTTGTTCCACCTGGGAAGCTTATAGCATGCTGCAAACAATATTTCATCATCCGATTCCGATCTGAGGAAACACTAATATTTCCATCCATGCAAAAGCGTCATTGCTTCGGAGATATCATATAGAGTTTGGCAGAAACATGAGTGTGATCGGCATGACCCAGGAATTAGTGCATTATTCGTGCATCCCTGTCAGATTTATTTCTGCCCAAGGCACTTTTATCAAACTTGAACAACATTTAGAACATTCTCAACTGTACAGGCCTTAAAATCCATCAAAATTTGTGATAATCAATTAAAGACATATTATGGACTTGCTCGGTTGCTTGAAATATATAAGTTAGTGTTCATTGCGGTTAATCAATCTATAAGAATAACAGTGTGTGCGTTGTCAATTTATATGTAAAAACAACTACTTTGAGCAAGATTATTCTCCATTTCTATTTGATCACCCAAACGGAGTGTTTCACATCACTTTAATAACATTTCTACAGCGAATCAGCTGCTTTTATGAGAATCAGACAGAGAATCAAGATTCTAATTCTCATCAGATTTTAAGCCCTGGTACATATACTGAAAAAGAGAAGTTGGCCCATGTCTCTTCTAGCATTTATGTCATGACGTCATTCAGGTTCATGCTGTCGGTGGTCGGTTTGGTCAATGGCCAGAGTTTTTCGAAATAGCCAAAGATAATTTCAATTGGCCAAACTTTTGAGCTAAAAATTTTGAATTCAGCAATCACATCTCAGAATATTGCCAGATCTCGATAAAACCATATTATCTTCGTTATACAGTAATGTCGTAAATAATCAACCCCTAAACCACAGCAGAATTATGGAAAAAAATTCAGGATTTAGTCGGAAATATGGCTTGTTGCCCTTCATCGGAAAGCTCTCACTGAGATCCTGAAAAATTTCCCGTAATTCTACTGTGGTTTATTAGGGTCGATTATTTAGGACATTACTGTAATTAATCAGTAGTTGCTCGCCATGCACTCTGTTTGGATAACTGTTTACCAGAAGTCACATCTGTTTACTTATTAACCCTTTCATTATGGGAACTTTCTGAAATTTTGCAAAAACTCTGTGCCAATGCATTCTCTCATATATGTGAGTCTCCCAAAGGGAGCATTGTATATATAAGAGAATACATTGATCTAACAATATTTACCTTGACCTTGTAAGCCAGTGCATTCTCTTATATATGCGAGACTCCCTGTGAGAGACTCGCATATATTAAGATCATTAATGCTGCACCAGTGCAGCTCCCATCATGAAAGGGGTAAGGCCTCCCTCTAAATCCATTAACAATAATTAACTGCTTTGTGTTTTCACTATGACACTAAAGGCAGCTCAGTGCACATTTATATAAGTAAGCCATTACAGGTAGATATATTTTACAATTTGTTTGGACCTCATTGGTGCACAAATGCATTGTAAACTTTCTCATTTCTAAAGTTATCAGTTATTTTGTTTTGTTTTTGTTATTTTGTTATTTGATTAGTTTTTATTCTCTTATATTTTAGTTTTTCAATTTGACCAAACTTTCCGAAAAGAAATTCTGAAAAGGCAAAAAGAATTTACTGATAAGCGTGGACCCTGACCTCTGATTGGGAGTACAGCTTAATTAATTCCCATTTGATGTGAATCTCACACACAATTTGCAAGATTAACAAAAATATCATGTAACATGTTCAAATGACCAGGAATTGGTCACTTGAAATTATCATACAGGAGGAGAGATTATTGCAGCTTTTCTCACCAATTTTTTGTAATTATTTCAAGCACAAGTTTACCATCATAAACCAGCTTTTAGAAGGAAATATTACATAATTCAATCATATCTGAAATTTAATCATCTACTATTTTTAGAGTGATGATTATTGTGACTATAAATTGTTAACCCTTTCATGACGGGAGCAGTACTAGTGCAGAATTAAGATCCTGTGCCATGCATTCTCTCAAGTTATATATGCGAGAGAATGCACTGGCTTACAAGGTCAATGAAAATATAAGAGAATGCATTGGCACAGGGTTTTCGCAAAAGATCAGGAAGCTCCAGTCATGGAAGGGTTAAATAGTCGGATTGGGTATAAAGGCATGTTTTCTGAACATATAAATATTTGATATCTGTATCAATAAACAATTTACTAATCTTTGTTTATGTAAACAAATCAATATTCCATTAGAGTAAATGAGAGTAGTTTGAGATACATTGATATTTACACAACACAATAAGGAGGTAAATAGGAGGTCTGTATTAACCCTTTACCCAACAAACCGGCCAAAACCGGCCAAATAAAGCTTCAACAGCCTAAAATATCTTCGGACTGTCTCAATAGAACCATACAAATATGGATATCATTGGAACCGGCTCCTTGACCACATTGTGATAGTTACAGTTATGCCCTGTGCCAATGCATTCTCTTATATATGCGAGTCGACCATAGGTCGCCTCGCATATATAAGAGAATGCATTGGCCTAAAAAAAATCTTTTTTTAACACTTTTTACCATTTTTTCTTACATTCTTTAACAATTTTATAATTTTTAATGTGTTAAGCCAATGCATTCTCTTATATATGCGAGGCGACCTATGGTCGACTCGCATATATAAGAGAATGCATTGGCACAGGGCCCTTCTGTTGGGTAAAGGGTTAAGGTGTACTTCATTTGGTGAGAATATGTGACAAGAAAACAAATGTAGAGCATTGAGGATTTGATATCTGTGATTCAATCTTCAAATTCTGGTGCAAAAAGAAACAAGAGCTAGGCTGTCGCCCAGTGCACACTCCCACATTGCCATAGCCTAAGCAGAACAAGTTAGCAATGCTAGGGCGTGGCAAAATATTCCCATGGTAATTTCAACAAAGGGCTAGAAATCTGGTGAAAATTGGTGGGTGGAACACAAATTTGAACTTTACCTGTATTTTTGGCTAGTAAACTCACATACATGGACAGAGGACCTGGCGCATGTAATACAGTATACCTACCATTCACTTCATTCCTTCTGGTAAATTAATGCCTCTAAAATATTTGTGGGTATATTAATGCTTTTATAAGCAGGTAATTAGTATTAATTGCTGGCCAATGCATGTGCTTGCCTGAATTTACTCATACATCAACAAAAGGTCAGAGTTTAAAATAAAGTTATGACACAGCAACCTAATAGTTTATAAAGGTCACGATAAAATGATAAAAGGTCGCATTGAAATGGGATATTTTGTTGTATCAGCAAATATCTGATTCATAGGCTGAAGTGACCATTATTTGCTGAGCCTCTCCAAATGGAGATGTTTGAACCTAACAGACGACTGTCATCGGCGTCATTAAAATTTCACACATAATTAGCAAAATGGGACACAATCGCAGACCATTATCCGATGGATGGATTCTCCGTAACTGTTAATGTTGACAATGGAAGCAGACGTGTGGTTATTGTCTGCAAGGGAAACCGAGGGAATTGTTTGTAAATTGTTACATGATGAATACCGATCGCGAAGCAATACGAGTGATGAAGAGCCCGAAGCTAGCATTCATCAGCATGACGGTTGCAATTACGTGGCTCAATGTAATGCCAATTTTACATCGAAATTTACTCATGTAATTAACAATTACAGAAAATTGGCAGAGAAGTCCTACAATAAGCAGTCAGCTGAATAAAATATGAAAGCTACATAAGTGTCAAGCATTGATGCTGACATGCGTCCCTGAACATCTCCTCATGAGAACATAACAGGGAAATTGTATAAAAAGTTGGGGCTATTGTTGCAATTTTTTTCTTGTCCATTGTTGTATATCCCATGTCCGATGTTAGTTTTTTAGACTTGCTCAGCCACCGTGTGAATGATCTATATTATAGATTGATAAATAATAATGATGAATCGGAGAGATGATTATATGATTGCTCCAATATATATCATGTTAACCCTGCTAAAACAGAACAGTTGTCTAAATAATTACGTTGGTCATCTATCAAAGAAGGAAGATAGTCATCTACATTTCTTCAATGAATGTATTTTACCGTATTTTTGTGAAAAAAAATAGGGTAATCGTTCCTTAAATTTGGGGCTGCGGGATAGAGATGTAAACATCCAGAACATAAATAGGAATTCATGGTTCAATGCAGGCAAAATTTCACTATAAGAAAACATTTGTACATAAATAGTTCACTGACTTTTTCCGTCTCTGTCTTGGTTTGTGCATGGAAAATGCAGATGCTTATGTTGAGTGATGTATTTGGCCATGAATTATTATTTCATAGCCTAAAATCTATATAAAAGTGCACTGAAGAGACATCAATATTCAGCTTTCTTAGTCAAGCCTTGAAATAGTGTGACTGTCATTTGCAGAATGAGGTCCCCAGATGGTGAATTTAGTGATGCTACCCCGTATAGCAGGCTAGCATCACCAATTCACCCTCTGGGGACCTCATTCTGCTACACATGAGCAGAATGAGGTTCCCAGAGGGTGAATTTGGTGATGCTAGCCCACTATGCGGAGTAGCAGGGTTTCCGCCAAGGGGAAATTAATGAGTCCGTATCGGGCGAAAATTTTGTTATTTGACACTGAAAAGTAGCCATTTCCTTGCACCTGAGTGTCCCACAAAGTAATCCAAAGCTACGTATATTAAGCAAGTCGATCATTTTCCGTGGGTGCATTAATTCTGTTGATGGTATCCAGATAATTAATCATGTAATTACGCACATAAGACTATCAAGCTACAAGTTACAGTGTTTAATTTTTTTTAACTTTATACAATAAGATTCCGACAGGTATAATGAAACTAAACACTAAAAAACATCTATGCATTGTCCAACAATACGTAGCTGGGAGAATTGAATTAAGTATTTCCTAGAATTTCAAGTAGCTTCCGTGAAAATGAAACTGGTATATTCCATGTATTCTGTCAATCGTAAAACTATTTGTGCACTGTGACGTCATATATACTGCAGGGTTTGTCTGCAGGAGATATTTATAGCGGCGAAATATAATTGAGTTTTGGCGGGAAATGGGAACATGTGCGCCGTTGTTTGTGTTTGGGGACCCAGGCGGGACAACGAAACTATTATTGACCGTACTTTGACTTTATCTCCATATTTGAGGGGGGTATGTTTTTTGTGTCTATCCTCCATGCATGTAATATGGGTCAAATGAATGGTGTTGTCACTATGAATTCCCGCTATAAAGACTGATTTGGGACAGGTTCCGTATTGTAATAGTACGATAGCACGGGATCTCGGAGGTAGATACCTCCTGTGGTATGAGAACCGCCTGTTGGCGTATGTTGATCCCTACTCTGCCTA
This sequence comes from Siphonodentalium dalli, assembly GCA_032622095.1. Lineage (NCBI taxonomy): Eukaryota > Metazoa > Mollusca > Scaphopoda > Gadilida > Siphonodentaliidae > Siphonodentalium > Siphonodentalium dalli. The sequence continues at coordinate 211,377,964 of CP136063.1, forward strand.
ACTCAGCAATTCGGCATTCTTCGATCAAATTATGTAATCGTACGATAACACGGGATCTCCGAGCATGAGTAGTTTCAACGACAGAAATCACATTCAAAATAATATCCTTACTCAGCAGTCCGACATTCTTTGATGTTACAGCGACATTTATTACGCTGTATATAACGTCGCTATTTCAATGCACACCAAACATTACGTTGTAGTTTTGTTTTGTAGTTTTGATTTCAAAGGGTTACGCTGTACCGGTAACACACTGTGCACAATTGACCCGCTTTTTCACCAGTATTCTGTTTAACCCCCCGAACTCCCGTTGCAGCCAGATATTTTATGACATATTGCTGCTGACTTTTGGTACATGTATGAATCAAACAGATTATCTGCGAGGGGAATGGGTCCGTGGGACGGACCCGCAGCCGGCCTGGCGGAAACCCTGGGAGTAGCATCACTAAATTCACCTCGGGGACCTCATTCTGCAAATGACAGACACACTATTTCAAGGCTTAGTCATTAGAATGTCAATAAAGGTCATAACGCTGGACACTTCTTCAATTGAGTGGATTGTTGCTGCATAATGCTCAACCTCCAATCAAGCCTGAGTTTAGGGTGTCTGTCATTTGCAGAATGAGGTCCCCAAAGGGTGAATTTAGTGACGCTATCCCGTAGAGTGCTAGCATCACTAAATTCACCCCGCATACCTCATTCTGCTCAGGCCTCATCTTATCTGGAAAGTTTCTATATAGATTCTATTTCATTTTTAGTTTAGTTTAGTTTCTCTATACATGTGTCCCCAAATTGGCAGACGACACATTGCATAATCGAGGTTCCCAATGGTGTACATAAAAATATTCACAATTTGGAAACTTCAATATGAGGCTATGTCTCCCAAAGCACATGAGGCCATGTAGAATGAGGTCCCAAGAGGGTGCATTTGGTGATGCTAGTCTGCTATGCGGGATAGTATCACCAAATTCACCCTCTGGGGACCTCATTCTGCAAATGACAGACACATAAACTCAGACTTAATTGAATCACAATGCTCTAGCCAATGTGTAAGACAACATAAAGTTTTAAGTATTGAATCTGCATGTCAATTCCTAAAATAAGAATATGAAATAGAAAAAAATTGCAACAAATAGGAATTTGTCAATAAATAAAACCCTTGGGGGGGGTGGGGAATGGACATGTGCTTACAGCAATGTCAAATAAATAAGTTTCCTAAAACAAATACATGTTTTATTGTCAAGACATGTAAGTGAAATATAATTCATTTCTATTGTAGTTATCTATACTCCAAGACAGAAGCCATTTTTGTACAACCCGCATACCTTCTCTTTGAAATAACCAAGTGTTGAATATTCCAACATAGTATTTAATATAAACTGGTATTGGGGGGGGGGGGGGAATCCTATCAAGAAACTTACATAAAATAAAAAAAAATTCTTATGTCAGATATTGTATTATGTTCTACGCTATGATATGAAGGTATTTGATGTAAACTGTAACAAAAAATGAATTAAATGAATTATTTTTTTTTTTTTTAGGAAAATATAAATTTTGGCATATTAGCCGTTATTGTATGAAATAATTAAACAAGTTGAGCTATAAATTGTTGTTCATATAAAATAGCTGAAAATATGGTGATACTTTCAGATAATACAAAAGAAAAATACAAGCCTGAAGGCTACTTACCTGTACTTACTGCATATATCCCTGATTATTCTTGATATGATGAATCACATGTGCCTTCCATAAATCACATTTTCTGTCTCCATACAGGTAAGCTTAGGTATCCTACAACAAAAGACACCACAGAGATGACACATCCACAAGCCACACACGATCAGAGGTGAAATTCAAACCCTTCGTTTACAAACACCAGACATAACAGTATATCTTGATAGATAACATGCTATCATTTAAACTGATGTATGCGCCTACATCATAACAAATCCATTGAATTGAAAAGGTCTCCTACAAATTCAAAAAGAACGAGCTCGTAACAGCTTGACATATAACTGAATGTTGATATGAGCAACATGTTTCCTTTTGGAGCTAATTCAACCATGTAGAGATAAAATAAATACATAGAAAGTATCCAGGTAAGGTGTCATACCAAGAGCCATCTAATCTTATGCTGTCATATACTCAGTCATCTTTTTTTAAGTGCAATAAAGATGACAGTCAATATCCAGGACAAAACTGTGAATTGAGAAAGAATGAAAAGTCTAAATAGATGTTCAAGTAGCGACACTTGAAAGCCCCCCCCCCCCCCCCCCCCCCCCCCCCCCCCCCCCCCCCCCCGCCTACTGCAACAAGGTTTTTTTTTTATATACTTTCTATCAAATTGAAATTAAAATTTTTATTTAAATTGAATTCATTTCATTTAAAGTGATGTGAAACACTCCGACAGGGTGAGCAAATAGAAATGGAGAATAATCTTGCTCAAAGTAGTTATTTTTATGAATATTAATCCAAAATTGACAACACACACCGTCACTCTAATATATTAATTAAATGCAATGACGGTAGATGGCGAAATCGTTTGAGTTAGTTTATCGCCGATTGTTGCGTCCCGAATTGAGATGTACATATTTTAAATTGGGCATAGTTCAGACGATGTTTTCTATGGAGTGGTATGGTCGATTTCTTTGAAATTTTCGGTGATGTTAGTAGAATTCTACATTCCCAAGGTTAGCATAGAGCCTGAGAACTATCTTATAAGTTTATCGCACTCGAACAAGTCCATAATATGTCTTTAAAATTGAATTTTGTTCAATGTTTTTCCTAAATGTCATATGACACTTACAAAGTCGTGCAACTAGTATCTAAATAAGTAAATGGTTCTTTTGGTTGGAGTCTGATGTAGTTTCAACCATTATGCCATATTACTATGATGTATGGTTGATATCTTGAAGAAAATGTCGATATCATGTATATAGGTCGTTTGTTGAACTTATTATCTGAAAATTCCCTCCGATAAACAGGACTCCTTCTGCACTTTTATTATCTGTCGTCTGCTTTCCTAAAAAAAAAACCTCTATATGAATGATAGACCATTCCAAATTATACTTATATAACTGAGTGGGAACCATTTAGTAAAGAAAGGGTTAAGTTTTTAACGGTACATGGGGGTATATGACCTTGGCATGGTTGGCAATCGATGGAGCAAACACCAGCATCTCTGCAGATTCTCAGAATACTATTGAAATAAGCAAATAAAATTAATAAAAATAAACATGTACAGCAGCATTTACATCTTTTATCAGAGTTTATGGCACATGTTTGTTTATTACATGCATTCAAGTTTTCAAGATTGTCTAATCCCAAAACATTTCTAACATTCACTCCCTCCCAGTCCTTCCCTCGGCAGTCCAGCCTGCAAATAGTGTGTCTGTCATTTGCAGAATGAGGTCCCCAGAAGGTGAATTTAGTGATGCTATCCAACACAGTGAGCTAGCATCACCAAATTCGCCCTCTGAGGACCTCATCCTTCTCAGGCCTCATCTTCTGTGAAGTATCTATAGTCTCAAAATTAACATCGTGTTTAGTTACCTTTTCCCTATTCTTCAGTTTCTACATCACCTAATTTGGAGAAGACAAAATGGATAATAGAGGTGACTAATGGGCGAACATCACCAACTTCAATCTGATCCCAGGTCTCCAACAGCAGTTGAGGCCTGAGCAGAATGAGGTTCCCAGAGGGTGATTTTGGTGATGCTAGCAATACTGTGCGGGATAGCATCACTAAATTCACCTGCTGGGGACCTCATTATGCAATTGACAGACACACTAATTGCAGCCTTAACCCTTTCAGTGCCCATTTCCGATTTTTGTATCAACCCATATTTCCTTGATAATTTTTCAAATTTATTGATTATAATAATGTGATACATTGATGGAAAGAGCTCTTAGAGCTCTTTCCATCAATGTATCACATTATTATAATCAATAGATTTGAAAAATGATCAAGGAAATATGGGTTGATACAAAAATCGGACTTGGCACTGAAAGGATTAAGTCCAGCATCATGACAATCAACCTAGTCAAATCAGATCATGGTGACTGGTTGACAATCTGTAAGAAGTATAGGTTAAGTTTGAACAGTACGTGGGGTATATGACCGCAGCATGGCTAGCAATCGATAGAGCAAACACCAGCATCTGTACATGTCTCAGGTTTTAAGATCCGCATCAACATTGTTTGCTTTTTCATTAGTGTGCTCAATGTAGCCATTTTTTTTCTATTAATTTATTTAGATTGGATCTTGATATGTATGATGGGTACCATTAGGCCATAAAAAATAAATCCATTCATTATCATCACCCCCTCCCCCATCCTGCCCGATATTTTGGCCTGCCCCAGATTTTATTTGCATTATTACGTACATATGATCCTCCCACGCCCATAGTCAAATATAGTTCTGTCAATATTTAAAGCCCCGCAAGGCGTTCGAATGTGAATAGAAAGTTATTGAATTTCCCCAATCAACTAACAAATTGTACGAATGATATAGTATCAGTATATCACCTGACACATATAATCACATCTGCTTCTTAAGATGATATCTATCAACAGAAAATTTGACTCATATTTATACGGTAACCGTATAAGCTGTTCTAAATTTATACTATCATACAGTAATGCTCTAATTAATCGACTCCTTAACCACAGCAGAATTATGGGTAACTTTTCAGGATTTAGTCGGAAATATGGCTTGTTGCCATTTATCGGAAAGCTATATTTCCGACTAAATCCTGGGCGAGAGCTTTCCGATGAATGGCAACAAGCCATATTTCCGACTAAATCCTAAAAAGTTACCCATAATTCTGCTGTGGTTAAGGAGTCGATTAATTAGAGCAGTACTGTACATGGATCAGCCTAGAGGGCGATTGGGAGATATCTTCTCCCTAAATTGTGTCACTTGAATGGATGATCATCAAATAATCCTAACAAGCCTTGATATAGCGTGTCTGTCATTTGCAGAATGAGGTCCCCAGAGGGTGAATTTAGTGATGCTACCCCGCAAAGCGGGCTAGCATCACCAAATTCACCCTCTGGGAACCTCATTCTGCTGATGTGTAAGCAGAATGAGGTCCCCAGAGGGTGAATTTGGTGATGCTAGCCCACTATGCGGGGTAGCATCACTAAATCCAGCCTCTGGGGACCTCATTCTGCTTACATCTCAGCAGAATGAGGTCCCCAGAGGGTGAATTTGGTGATGCTAACCCGCTATGCGGGGTAGCATCACTAAATTCACCCTCTGGGGAACTCATTCTGCAAAGGACAGACACACTATTTCAAGGCTTGAATCCTAAGAGTTATTTTCATTGTGTTGGGTATTGAATCTAACAGAACATGCAAATAATTTATAAATGTTTCTAATGATATTTTCATAAAATACTATGCGTTAGTTGCAATGCATGTAAGAAAATAAAAAAATATATCTAAAGAAATGAATACACATAAAACATAATATATTCCCAATATGTTGGTGCACAAATACCATGATGAAACCTCACCAATACATGTAATTGTAAAAGGATTTATGTGATTATTGCTTGCTTCTTTCTATTGTTGTCCCCCGACGTTTCCGTCGAGGACTATAGAAATGACCCTCGTCCGTCCGTGCGTCCGTCCGTGTGTCCGTGCGTCCGTGATTGGGTACCTTCATGGTGTAATCAACTCCTCCTACAGTTTTAAACGTAGAGATTTGAAACTCTGGGATATTGTTCCTAACATGTTGGTGATTTGCAACATCTATATAGCTAATCAAAAATATAATTTTTTCCATATTTTTGGGGGGGTTTTCGACTTAGAAAATTTGGAACATTTTTGCCTTTTGGATGAGATTGGGTACCTTCATGGTGTTGTAATCAACTCCTCCTACAGTTTTAAATGTAGAGATTTGAAACTCTGGGATATTGTTCCTAACATGTTGGTGATTTGCAACATCTATATAGCTAATCAAAAATATAATTTTTTCCATATTTTTGGGGGGGGTTTTCGACTTAGAAAATTTGGAACATTTTTGCCTTTTGGATGAGATTGGGTACATTCATGGTGTAATCAACTCCTCCTACAGTTTTAAATGTAGAGATTTGAAACTCTGGGATATTGTTCCTAATATGTTGGTGATTTGCAACATCTATATAGCTAATATTTTTTTTATGGAGTTATTAACCCTTTTCGACTTTTAATTTCTTTAACAAAGCGGCATCGACTTGCCATGTTGTCGGGGGACACTGTGGTCTGCTGACCTTTTATTTCAGTTGTTTCTTGTTTCCATGTTATGTAGTGATGTTTTTATTCAATCAAATTTGATATTTTAATTTCATTTATTTCATTATCTATTCCTATGCGATCAAAATGGTTGGAAACTAACAATTGTAAACAGGTGTAATCGAAAAGTAATTGATTACATTAACTAAAGTAATTGTAATCATAATCGATTACATTGAAAAAAATGTAATCAGTAATCAGGTAAATCAAAAGTAATTGTAATCGTAACCCTGGTCACTTTTCCCTAATTTTTTCCTGGGAGAAGTGACCTCTCTCATATACCAGTATGCATATGTCCAGACAGCATATTTAAACTGTATTTTCTTATTCTAAAGGTGTCCTTACTCATTATAAACATTTTATAGATGGGCTATTGTGTTGCATAATAATTATCGGATCACAGAAGGCTGATGTTGGGATGGAAATTTAACTTGTCCCATTATGACTTCTCCTTGATAACAGTCCACTTCTCCCTAATAATCAAATAGGGAGAAGTTATTTCTCCCAATTTGAAACCTCTAGGCTGGTCACTGCAATCATATACAGTTTATAATGCTTACTGCCCTAGTAGAAATGCCATGATTCCCGCAACCATCATCACCAACGTTTCCGCAACATTTTCCGCAATCATATGAGGAAGGTTGCATTTGGAGCGATTCCCAAACTCCAGGTTAGAGTATTCTAGCTTGCGCAACCACCGCAAAGGTTGCGCAATCATCATCGCAACCTCCGCAATGATTCCCACAATCTTCCTCGCGACCTTCACAATCATCATCGCAACCTTGTCCATGATTCCTACAATCATCATCGCAACCTTCCACGCAATCATCATCACAACTTTCCTAGCAAGCATCATCCCAACATTCCCCCTATCATCCTCGCAACCTTTGCTATGATTCCCGCAATCATCATTGCAACCTTCCCCACAATCATCGCAACCATCGCTATTGATTCCAGCAATCATCCTCGCAACCTTCACTATTGATTCCCGCAATCATGATCGCAACCTAGTATAGTGTGAATTCCAGTCGGTGGCACTTATCATTAAAGAATATCCACAAATAAGACCATAATATAACTCCATTTTCCCCCTTCTCGTGCATACAATACAACTTCTATAAACAAAGAAATAAAGATTTTACCACCGGTCATGCAAAGCCTGCTTATCTCAAGTAACTGTTGGTTTAAAATTGGCTCAACTTACTTTGAATTCTCCAGCACACATCAGATCAGATTTCTCTGCCACATGATGTGCTATAGATAAATCTGGACTTAGAAATTTTATGGGAATGCAAATGCTGTACTTAAACAATTTCTGTTGGTTTTTGTATCGCAACCTTCGCAATCATCATCGCAACCATCAACGAAACCTTCGCAATCATGGGAATCATACACACAACTTTGGGAATCATGTCTGCAACTTTGGGAATCATGTCCGCAACTTTGGAAAGCATGTCCGCAACTTTGGGAATCATATCGCAACCAGGGAATCATTGTCGCAATCATGAAAATACTTCGCAACCTAAGGTTGCGGGAATCATTCATTTCTACTAGGGTGGACACATATATTTTCTGATTTTCAGTGATTTTTCTATCCGTTTGGGGAAAGGGTGCCAGGCCCTTTCTATTGGGAAAATAGGGGCTTATAATTGGGAATATTATATAGTGGTAGAGAATGTAGGAACAAGTGATTTCATTGTGAAACTCAGTATAATCCAACAGCTTAATACATTTTTGAGATTATTTACTCACGTTTTATGGAAATGGAGCGAGAGGACTTGAAAATCATCATAAAATGAATGAATATCGTATATTTTGTAATTTCAGGGTCAGAAATTTTGAATAAATCCCAGATTATTTACCATTGGGAATGGGGCCAAATTTCGGCCCCTGTTGTCGCCTGTAACAATCACTGATTTTTTTCCCCATTATTTTTATTTATTTTTATCAAAAATTTATCTTAATTTTAATTTGGATATCTTACATACCAAATGGATTTTCATTGGTTAGAAAACATTTTTTTTAGGGACAGAATGTGAAGGTTGTTCAGTGCAGTAATTGAATGCATTTGAACAACATATAGGACTGTTCTAAAACAGGCAGCTCTTTAGTTGATATCAGCAAAACCTATAATAATGCCTGGTGTACTTAATAGTCTGATTTCATAGGACCACTGCACTTCAGGCAGCTTTATTGACCTCACTCTTTATTTATAAAGCAAATCAGACATTATGTATGGAAATTATTACTGTCACTGCGGGTTAATCACCAGTTACATGTGAATATGGGCGATCCCAGATTAAGAGCATGTCACTGGCGTCATTAATTATTACAAGTGACGACCGCTTTGCATGTGACCACTCTACTGAAGATGCGCACACAATTGATTTACCCTGTCGTCCATAAAGCTATTTTTCTAAAAGTGTCACATTCACCAACAAATAGGTTCAATTACTGTGTCCCACAGTGTCCCATGGCCATTCATATGTTAATTTTGTTAGAAATTAACAGTAACTAAGATTTATATGGCTATCAAAACAATTTTCAATTTCTATTTACCATGGGAAATTTGACCTGCATACAACAAGGGTGCTGTTATGTGTGAAAGCATAAATCATAATTTTTTTTTATAAAATCACCAAATTTGAACCAAATTGTACTAATAGCTGGTGCAATTTTAATGCTGTTTATATTTTTGTAAATGAAAAACCCACAATTAGATATTATTTTGTTCTGACATATAAGCTCTAGATAATATACTGGAATCTCTAATTGCATTAAAAATCAGCAGTGCCTAACTTAGTTAATCAAACAATGCCCATGTTTCCTTTAACCTCCTCACTGCTGAATGAAGTCCTGTTGAAGTGGAAACAATAAACAGGATTATTGTGAAAAACCCTAAAACTGACTCCATATAAAGCCTATTATCATTCAGAATCATGGAACATCATACACTGTTTAAAACGTTGAGATACACAGGTTCCGATTCTCTTATTTTTTAATTCCCGTTATGAATGATGGTCGAATGATGGTGAGCTGAAGTTGGTACTTAGTGCAGACATATAGTACAAAGGGTGACATTTTATGTCAATAAAGAATTTGGTTTGTATAATACCAAGTCTGAGCTAATTAAAACTGCATATTCTGATATTTATCTAATTTGCCATCTCTTTATTTAACCCCGGTATAAAGACATAGAGCAATGAGAAATGAGTCAGTAGTTTCGCTCTATAAAACAAAATTCACTCAATTGTTTATTTATAGGACTAGTTTATATGTTATATCATTGGTGGGCTTCTAAAATATCTGCCAAAAATGTAATTTTACAGGAGACACGAAAAATTATTTATCTTACAATAGATTTTGTATCTGACCATAACTTTGCACAGTAATCCTTTATATCACAGTTGTTATAAAAGATAAACTTTCATATTCATTTATTTCCTAGTTTAGTTTAGTTTTTACAATTTCCACGGACTAGGAATGATTTCGGAAATAGAAATTTGACATATTAGAATTAACGAAAACTTTCGTCGGTAACCCAGATACAACGAATAAGAACACAATTCTCCCCGAAGAAATTATGTAATCAAATCCATAGATCTAAGTATGCAAAAAATTGCTACCATGCCAAAACATTTTAAAAGCCCACTGACACAGGGACCAGCATAGAGGTTTTAAATTGGGAGAAGTCAATTCTCCCTGCTTGATTATTAGGGAGAAAGGGACTGTAATCAAGGAGAAGTTACAATGGCTGAATTTCAATTTACACCCCAACATCACACTTCTATGATCCAATATTATGCAACACAAGAGCCCATTTATACAACCATTATAATAAATAAATTATTTTAAATATGTTGTTGGGACATAATGCACACTGGTAATGTCTGGTATATGAGAGAAGTTGCTTCGCCATGGGACAAAAATAGGAAGAAGTGGCACAATTTAGGGAGAAGATGTCTCCCAAGTAGCCCCACAGGCTGGTCCCTGCATGACCGACGATATATTCTCCTGATGTAGCACACTGGTATACTAAAAGAAGCCATTGGCAAACAGTAGAGATCCTATAAAAACATTTCCCTTTCTGGTATCTAGGAAGATACTCTAACATTCACAGAAAAGACTCAAAACCGCTTGCGGTCAAATTAAAAAAATAATTGAAATTTCAATTAAATTAATCATCAATTGAATTTGATGACATTCACGTCCAAACACTTCAGGAGTCCATTGTTAGAAACATTTCTCTCTGTTTGCTGATCGGCCCAAGCAATTGTAACAAAAAACAGGCCAATATGGTCACTGAGCCCTTCAAATGGTTCAATGTCATCTACTCGCTTATTTGCAATTGTCATCAATTATCTCAGGGGAAATTATTGTAATTAAAGCAAATCTACGGCCCATGTCAATTAACAATTATTCTGTTTCCATTAGGGTTGAAGACATGGAGAATGCGGAGTTCTAGAGGGCAGGTGACATGCAGAGGGAGGGGACTGGCCTGTTGTTGGAACTTATGCTAAGTGCATGGCCTAAGGGAAGGGAGATGACTCCAGTGTAGACAATCAATACATTAGCAGTGTTAATTACTCATAAATGTTGTGAGAGCCAGACCTGTATATGAGTCACCACCAATGTACAAGTAGTACTAGTTAAGTAGTTTTTTCAGGGGATGATATGAAAATTTTGGAACTCGCCAGTACCCATGCACAGGGTACCTGCATTGTTACAAATATCATTCAGTTTAACAGGGGTCCTGGTGGCTCAATAAGAAAGTTGCATAGTGATATGGGCGAAGTTGGATCCATTCCCAATATTGAATCATGAATTTGTGATCCATGCAAAGGGATTGTACCCCAATTCATGTATCTGGGCAGTTTATCAGTTGTTTACAGGTTTTCTATAAAATATATGTCACTTCTGTGTAAAATAAAATGTCGTCGACCACACATCCCCCTAAAAAAGATCGTTTTCTTAAGAGGTTGGCTTTTTCGGAACAAAAAAGTCAAACTTTGGTAAAAATCTTTCAAAACTTGAAAATGGTAAAAAGTCGAGAAAGGGAAAATAAAAAATTTCTGTCGTCCATATAGAGGTTGCATATTAGCAATACATGGGCAACAATATCCTAAAGTTGCAATTCTCTACATTCGATATTGTGGGACCCAGTCACCCAGTATCAAATGGTCCAAATGTTTCTAAGTCAAGAAAGGGGATATCTTAGTGGAATACAATATTTTCAGTTGTCCATATACATGTTGCACATCAACAACATATTGGTAACAATATTCTAAAGTTTCAAATCTCCACAATTGAACTGTGGGAGGGGTTGATTACACAACAAAAGGTACCCATAATGTGTGATGGACAAAATGGTCATGAACCAATCTCAGTGAAAAACAATCAAAATTGTTCTTAGTCAAGAAACAAACTACATGTAAGTTGACTCTATACAATGAAGGTATCCATGGTCCGTGACCGACACATGAATGGACAAACCGACAGTCAGAGGTCCTTTCTATAGTTTATTTTTGGGGGACAAAAAATTAAATGTATTTTGTGTATTAATCAACCTACTATAGTTAGTATATTACTCCCAATCTCTATCAGAGCGCACCAATCATACCTCCTTTTTGACTGTGCATGTCACCGGTTGGGTACAAGCCTGTGGTTTTCTACATTTAGAAATTTAGCGCGGGTTTTCCCAGCCAAAATGGCAAAACTGATTGCACCAAATTCCTATGTGCTTTGAAGACAATTCCCGCACTTAAAACTTATTGACCTAATGGAGAATTAGAGCGATAGTATTGTGACGATTTACGCATGCTACTCAGCAAAATGTCAACAAATAATAGCTCTTACATTTGACTTAAATGATGTTTGCCTGCGATTTGTCGTCCATGTGCGTTTAGACTTTTGTGTTGATAAAATAATAGGAGAACCAAATCACACCATTTCAAGATATAGTTCTTTGGTTCTTGTGGGTGTTTCCAAACTTAATTTATGAAATACACGAATTGTGTTCGATATGTTGTGTACTTCATCAGGGCAACACATGGCTCCCTTCGCTTAGTATATATTAATATCACAGGAGTCTACCAAATGTGGGTAAAATGTTGCCAGTGGCAGCGGTCGTGGCAGCGGTCTTATCAAGTCATCAAGGGAGGCAAACCCTGCATGGAGTTTGTATTGTTCCTACTATGAAATTACGAATACAAAATGTTTTAGGTTCAAATGACTATTTAAAGATGCATAATCCGATTAAGCTCCCCTAAATTACTATTTATTTTGATTCAGGGGTAAAAAATATCTGATTTAAATCTATTATTTTTCACCATCGAGAATTATTAGTGGCCCAGTAAACAGTTAACAAGCTGACCAAATTGCAGATGAAGATGGATAACTCTAAACTAAGAGGATTTCTGTTGATAATAAGGCCAAATTTCATCGAACAACATGTTGATAAATAACACGTTTCGGGCAATTTTATAAAATAATTGACAGTTAGCATTATTTTTGGGCAATTAATCGATTCTGGTAACTGAAGCGGTATTTCTAAAATGTTGTTGTTGTTGGAATCTGATTATATAGAGACCATAAAATTGGATTGAGTGCCTTTAATAAGAATTATAACCAGAATAAGGCACCTATCACAACATCTGCCCTACAGTGTTAATTTGTTCATCACTGCTGGTGGAACATTCACAGCTAATAATAGTCATGTCTTGGCTCCAGGACATTATGTTGTCCTAATGAGACCATTCTGTCCTCAATTTCCTCTCCTTTGACACCAATGGTGCCAGCAGACAGCCAACCTTTCAAATGCTAGTCGAATATGGATTTTAATTAGTTCTCAAGTTTCACTATAATTTAGGAAAACAAAGTAAAAGCTATCATTAGAAAAATTGGGTGAAGTGTCATTTTAGTGATTGTTGGTTGGTGACTGAGTTTTTTTTCTTTTCATTTCAGTCCACAGACCAACTCAGGACATCAGCTTAACGGTGGAGGTAGAGTGCACAGAGGGGTATATTCATTATAAAACTTGGCCATTACGAGTAGAAATCATGAACTATTACCAGAAAGCAATTGACAAACTTGGCCAGGTACACAAATCAGGTTACAGTCTCTCGAACCAGCTTAACCCTTTCATGGGGTCCATGACAGGAGCTTGCTGGTACAGAATTAACGACACTGTGCATTATCTTATATATGTCTCCCATAGGGAGCCTCGCATGTATAAGATAATTCACTGGCTTACAAGGTCATGGTAAATATGGTTAGGCCAATGCATTCTCTTATATATGTGAGACTCCCTATGGGAAACTCGCTCCAGACATGAAAAGGTTAAGACGGTCTGATACTCTTTGCACCTTATTTCAGCAGTCATGCTATGAAAGGAATTGGTTGAACTTTGTTTAAGTCGTGCTAAACTCACAAACTAAATAAATTCAGAATCCATCAATAAGCGGCTATGTTATATAGGTTTTGGGACTACCTGCCATCACCCTCCCTCGTCAAACCATAAGCCAGGTTTTCAACAAACAAAAATTGAGTAAAAATTACCTAATTAAGGGCCATAACTCTGTCCAAAATATGCGGCCCTGGCTGGTTTTCGAACTCGATCAAGACATTGTTGAGCAAATCTCATATATGGAATATCAATAAAATCAGTTGATAATTGTTCAAGTTGTCGCGCTATCATGATATCAATTCACGAAAATGAACTACTTGGTAATTAAAGGCCATAAGTTATAACTCTGCCCAAACTTTTTAATTTGATCAAGAGTTGGGCAATTCGCATATGCCGAATATCAACAAAATCAGTTGATATCTGTTCAAATTATCGCGCTATCGCAAACTTTAGACACCCTCCTGCAAACCGACCTCACCAATCTCTAGTTAGACCAAAAATTAAATTGCATGTTGAACAGCTGTGTTGAAACAACAAAATGGTTTCAAGTCGACAATTCCTAAAAAAAAACATCGTTTCCATTGTATTGGTTTAGATACAATTATGGTCACAAATTTAGCAAATTAAAAGTCGGTCAGTTGACTCATTTACGCAATTTAATGGGTTGGAATACAGATTGTATTTTGTCTGTTTATTGTAGGTTTATTTCCTATATAGTTCAGCTGTATTGTTCATGAAATGTGTCAAATATCTGATCGGACAGCATACTGCACCCACGACAACATACTTGGACAAATGGGAGAGGGGAAGTCTGCCTTTTGCATTCGGATCTGTATTCAGTTATCTCGAATGAGACTTTTCAGCCTGACAAACTTGGTATCTGACCAAGTTCTGATTTTTATCACAATACCGTGACCAGGTTGCAATTCCCGTTCCGCTAGCACGAGAGACCAGTACGCTACTTCTCAGCTACTAACTACCCATACTCTCATATTGAGCTGCTAGAACCTAGAACTTGATGTGCATAATTGTCTCTTAGAACTTTATCAATAATTATAGCAATGCTGTTTAGTTGATATTTGAGGTACTCACGAGTCTTGCCATTTTGGCCAGGATATTATTTTATTTCAAAACACTGTGATTAACACCCAGAGGACAAGCAACCGGTGAGCCAGTGATGACAAAACAAACCATTCTATGAAGTTTGAAAGTGTACTTTGTGCCACCGGTGTCCCATTGGAGCAGAGCAGGAGGGGGCATATACCCCCAGCCCCTCCCCATCTGCATCCTACCCCCCCTTACGCCGGTGGCCATCACAGTGCGTTCATGATGTACATGACATGCATACCCACTGGCAAACCATCCCACACCCACCAACAACTCACTATCGCAGCCACTGATAGTGAAATTGATGTTGAAAAAGCACAAAAACAGTGTTATCCACTGCCCGACAAACTCACTAATTATTTAGTCAACAACATGTTGTCACTGTCCTGTTTATGCTCTGCCGGGCTTGACACTCAAGACTGAAAAATTCTCCACTCGGCAGTTTCGCGCCATGCGAAATGTCACGGGCACTCGGAAATCGTGTAACTCTATGCCGACTTCGTGTTTGGAAAGAGTGTTCGTATCCGCGGAATCGTTTCTTGACTGAACGGGAAACCACAGGAGGATCGTGTATCGGGTCAATGGAAGAGTGGCAACTTTAATGTCGAGCGGCCGATTTTAGTTCAGAATGGCATTCAGAATTTCATAGTAGGCCTACCATGTTCTATTTAATCTATACACTGATCTATATACGAAAAAACTAAACCATAACATCAGAACACGTGAGGAGTATCGGATCTTCGGAATACAGTACAGTACTTTAGGAGTATTAATCCTTTTGAAATATCGAACCTTTATAGTATTTGAGCATTCGGATTATTGGACATTCGGAGTAATGGGCTTTCGCCATTCGGAATATCGGCTGGGAAAGTCCTTTCTGATGAACCCATGCAGTGCATTTGAGTGACCTCCATATGGAACCATTTGTTTGAGATACAAGGACCTTTTGGCCATTTAAATAGCCGATAATTAGGGTCGAAAGAAAATTAATTATTTAGGCTCCATATCAGTGGGGTATTATTCTGCTCCACGAACCGGACTATCTCCTTTTCAATAGACGGAACCATACAGGGAACTCTCTAGGGGAGAAGCGATTTTGTCGTGCTGTCAAATTGAAAAAGTACGACAGATGGTGGAGTGATGGTTCTTGGTTTTACTTGGTCATCTCCACGAAGGAATGGTGCAAGGAACCCAACAAATTAAGGAGATTAAGAAGTAATTAGCGGAGAAAATCAAACGCCCCTCCTCGCGCTGAGGGTAATGAGTGATCTCTATCTGCCACTCGGAGCTGAAACGCATATATCACCCAGGCAGAAAATCAATCAAAATCGTGGAAATTCTCATCAAATATTGATTGTTTAGAGGTTTAAGGTGTTTTATATGTCTCATGCGTGTAATCGCCAGGTGTTATTTAATTTTCAAAGAAGGTTGCCACTAATGCCCCGTGATCGCGTCGCTACAGTCCGTGTCCAAGTGTCCCCAGGAAAATTGTGTCCCGAGATCGAGAAGTTAGACATGTTGAGCTATAGCAAAAGTGTTCGGGGCCATGCAGGAACCAACATCACTAATGTAATCTATACAAACCGTCACGGTTACTTCATACGTTCTGATAGCTGTATATATGCTATCTGGAATCCATGCAAACAGTGGATGAGCTAGATAACTGTTGTTGATAAACTGATGAAAACGATTTCGCCACTGCAAAAAATCTATATATGAGAACGACGATGTGTGTTGTTTATTTGGATATAATATTTGTAAAAATTACTACTTTCAACAAGATTATTCTCCATTTCTATTTCATCACCCCGTCGGAGTGTTTCACATAACATATTTGAGGCTACATGAATCACACAGGTGATTATATAAGGTGTTAAACTCTTCTTATTATTTTATTCTCCCAAAAGAGACAGAAAACACCTCAGCTGAGAACTGTGATATTGTGAAATATAGTTATCGCCCATATCCGTGTAATTTTACTCTGGTAAGGCCACGCAAACCATGGTTTACATAGATCTACTCCAGTAAAATATGGTAACGTCAGATACACAATGGTATATTCCATGCAAAAAGGACATACCCTTCTACATTCCAAGTAAAGGCACGATGTACCCCACTTACATTATATATATACTATGGTAAATCCTGCTGTATTACCTTTACATACAAAACATTAACCAACATTGGATCATGTGTACCAGCATTTTGAGATTGGTTGGACTCCACCTTGCAGAGCTGATTACGAAAGGGAGAGGGCGGCAAAAAATTGTGTCGCCGATTTCCACCAAACTTATACATATATAGGCCTAATCATTTCCATGATATGGAGTCTAATGGTGTGGATTATAGAGATGTCAAAAAAGTGGCGGCGTTCGAGTCGGGGTGCACGAGGGACACCATGCAAAACCGATAAAAACATATTTTAGGGCCAATTTCCACCAAATTTATTCACATTCTTCTCCATGATACCACGAATATAATCGTGTGATTTAAAGATGCCAAATCGGAGCCGTTTGGGTGGGAAGATGAGGGGGAGGGGCTAAATTTAATCAGAATTTGTTCAGTCGACGATTAACACAAAATCTATACATAATCATCTCCATCAGACTCATGGTATCAAGAATCTAATCGTGTGGATTAAAGATTTCGAAA
Organism: Siphonodentalium dalli; assembly: GCA_032622095.1. Lineage (NCBI taxonomy): Eukaryota > Metazoa > Mollusca > Scaphopoda > Gadilida > Siphonodentaliidae > Siphonodentalium > Siphonodentalium dalli. The sequence goes on from CP136063.1 coordinate 211,395,407, forward strand.
GTGGCACCGTTCGAGTCAGGGGTGCACAGAAGGGGAGATCGGGCACCAAAGTTAACGTTTTTAACTCCACAAAATTTATACACATTCTTCTCCATGATACGAGGAATATAATAGTTTTATTTGGTGCAATTTGGGCGAGAGATGGTGGGGCTATATATTTTTATAGGAGAAGTCAGATATCAAATGAGTGTAAAACTAGACTAGTGTTCTGTGTTTGAGCTCATTCAACCCTTTCTATATACTAGTACTCATTGACGAGTAGTTATCCGCACGGAATGTTCAGATAATAAATTCAACAAATGTAGGCAGTTTGTTGAACTTATTATTACGCCCTCTTATGGTGTATTTTGACAAGCATAATTGACCGTGTCATATATAGGAGGTAATGGAGGAAATGTGATTAAAACTTACTCTATATTTGCGTACATGTACGTGTTTTGTGTTCTCTGTAATATCGGCCAGCTAACACTGTCTACGCAAGTCGGTGCCACACTGACGCTGTGATTTCGCTCCGATCTATCATGCGTTCAGAATCTGTTGTCGTTAATATATATATACGTTGTCGATACAATACGATGTCGCAAACCCGTAATTCACACCACGATTGATGCGTATTTTGTAGAAGGCAAACACTTGCCTCGTTTGTGACAGGTAGATGCCAACGATGCCGTTCGTTTTGGTAATTGCACGCATGTATAGCGAGGATTTGTGGTCACGATTTCGGTGCAATCTTACGATCTACTTGTATTGACAGTATGCTAAACGTACTTTTACTGTATCATATATAGCACATGGGCCTGTTAACATTAACGTGGCGACAGGGTGTCTCACCCCTCCCCGCAGATCATGCCATGAATATATATACTCCAGCTACGCCCGTAGAGATTATACTCCACGAGTTCAAAACCTCAAAGCTCTAATATATTTTATACATGCCTAATAATATGATATTGAGGTCTGACTATGGTTTTCTTTACTGAACATGTTATACGTTTCCCGCCAATGAATATGAATCATATTGCTCTTATAGACCATTCCATGTATAATTGTATAATTGGTGGTAGAATCTATATAGGCATGGTTACCGAAGAGACGGGCATCTATATTCAGCGGAAATTCGTCCGTCCACCAGTCAGGGCGTATACATTAGTTGAGTCGTGCATCTGGGCATCATTAAATTACAAAGAAGGTTTCCCCTATACTATATATACCCCCCACAAGCTCTTGTTCTCGTCGAAGTGTCTCGATAAGTCAGACAATATATATATATTTAGTCCGTCCGTCGTGGTGTTCGTTTTCCGAGTATACTATATAGTTCATCCTGGTCTTATTTAATCTTCAAAGAAGGTTTCCACAACTAATTCCCAGCGATATCTATAATTATATCATTCTAGTCCTCGTTCAATTGTCCCGATAAGATAGCCATTATATAGATATCGAGGGTATAAGATTAGTGCCTTGTTTAGTTCATTCGATGGTGAGACAATCATATGCATGGAACAGAGCTTTTTTCGTCTGTCAGATATTTTGCAGAGATTTTGTTGGAAATAATTAATGCTCTGTCTCTTGGGCGCACACGAATGTACCTATTTCACAATATCTTAAGTTTCATTTTCTTCTGAAAAGAATGCTCTTCGCTGTTATAAAATACTCGCATAAAAAATGAAGTTGCAAACTCCGTGTGTACCTTTAAATAATCCGCGCATACAAAAGACATGCATTGATTTTGACCACGCGTTAAAATAATCGATGAAGCTTGCTCCCTTGGAGACCATTTGTAGCCGCCCATGATTGATACTTGATCCTGTTATGCACCCAAATTCCGTAATCTCCATCAATCACACCTAAATCCACTTTGTTGCGCGTTTCTTGAAACAATCCATGCGCATGTGAAATCCCAATCAGCTGGTGCCGTGTCTTTTCGACAGTCATACGAGCGACCGACTCCATTAATTCCAGCGTGCATGACAAAATGCTTTTAACTTGGGATGAAATACGGTACAACTGAGACTTTAAGGTGATTAAGTTTGGAGAGCGTCGTTAAATCTTTTAATGCATTTTCGCGGTTACTTGCGCCATTCGATCTGACATGTGACATGTGGACCGCCTTAATAATATGTGCCGTTACATATATTGGCTATATACACACTTTTTAAAAATATTTTTAGACAGTATTTTGGACAGAAATTAGTATTTGATAATATTTTGTTGTACCAGGGTTTGTAAATAGGATTATTTTTTTGGTGCTGTAATTGTAAATATAAGCTGACATACTGATTTCTGCTATTTTGGTCGTTGTTGGTTACTGCATATAAGTTGACATACTGACTTCTCCTAGTTTGATGATTTTGATGACTTGACCTTCGACGTCCAAATCTGCCAAAATTACCTCCCTGCTTGTATATGAATCCAGGAGTTCCAAGCACGTGATGTTGTGAGAAAAGTAAACGGAAAACTTATATTTGTTGTGGCCTATTTTCAATAGTATATCGAATAGATCCACTCCTTAATAGCTCGGTTCATACTATAGTCTTTACAATAAGGATGACCGCGTTTTTTTCTACTAATATTTACTATCTATTTCCAGCATAGTATCCAATTTATCATCTAAAAGTTTATATTTTTATGAATCAACATTCTAGAACATGACACAATCTGTTTCACGTGTCATTATGCCATGGTGCCATAACATAGACCAACCATGTATATATGTCAAGGCTGGTTGTTATGCAAACATATGTTCATAGTAACGGTTGCTAAGGGCATAAGAACTATTACAAACACTGGCAATCAGATTGATGTAAACATATTTTATTCAAATCCCAATTAATACATGTATCATACATGTATAAGAATATTTAACAAACGTTTTGACAATATAGTATAGGTTGATGAATTGAAAAGGGGATTTAACAACAAGCCCAGGGGCTTTTAATATGTTTGCTCCTCTTTTGTTTCGCTACTCTCTCCAATACGTGGAGAAGTGGGGTCAGACGCGCAGGAATGGAAATATTATACAAGTAATAGTAATAATAGTGTCGTGAAAGCATATATTTATATTACAGGATGGCGAGGAGATAGCTATGGCATAAGAGGATGAGAGTGGGGAACAGAAAGGGAAGCCATGTACATGTAGAGTTGTGAGACTGCTTAATATGTCTGCATCAGGCGCCATGGGAGAGGGTCTACCTTGAGTATATAAACATTTCACGAGTGCGTTTTGTTTTGTCGACATAGACATGGTATTCAGATTCAAATGCATTACGTGCCCTTGGCATGTAATCTCATTCATCAAGAGGAAATGATCTGATAGGTGAAACAGTCCTGACTACATGTATATAGTCGAGAAAAGGTTCTGTTCAATTTACCTTTACATCTGATCTATAACACGGACGTATATGAGTGCCAACAAGGATTTTTGTTAATCGGTGGACTGAACTCTCCCACTAATGACATGTTGGCATATTGTACTAAAAATGTTTAGCAAACAAATAGTATGATGGTTGAATCCCGACTAGACGTCCGACAAGAAAAAAAATGTAGAATCTGATCGATCGAATGAAATTAACGAATACACTTTCGGTAACCTGCTTGGACAATATATGTTGACAGTACAATAGCGCGGTATTTGTCTACATGATTATGTTGGTGAACCACAAAATTACACAAATTAAGGGCACCGCCAAGCTATTGTTTATGCTATAACACAATCGCAATGTTTTTTGTTTGTATCAAAGGGAACTGAGAAAAGACAATACTTTACTGTGTGTCTGGGGTGCCAATGAAATGTGTCGGTTACACTCTACTATATAAAGTCATTCATGTAAGTGTATTCTAGGCGACAGAGTTCAATAACATATATGAACAGTATTGGCGATTGATGTGTTTCACAAATAATCTTATTAGCAGTATATATATACTGATGATGCATGGTGCATTGTTTTCAAATGAAGCTGCATTATATATACAGCCAAATACGCCAAGGATTAGACATGTATCACATAAGTAATCAGTGAGTATATATGCTGTATTTATATCTCAATGCGTTTAAGCTGTGTACATGCCAAATAAGGTGTGGTACACGAAGTTGTGATTCGTTTGGAAATGTAGATATTTGCACAATTATTATTCGGAAAGATGTCGAGAAACATTCATGCTAAATGTTATGCTCAGATGCGGAAATGACAACTGCGATGTCCCCGCCATGTTTTAAAGCGAAAAGACCCTGCAGTGAACCGGTCTATGGCGCGTGATATATACAAGACGGAAAGAATGTATATTGAAGTTTCTTTCTAGTCATTGATATGCATATTGGATTATTCCTCTTTGCTATACGAGTCTCGGTACGGGCTCGACGAGAATGATCTTGCCCAAATGACCACACGGCGTAGCCTCTTTGTTTGATCTAAGTCGATAAAGAGGCTGAGAAATATTATAGCATATGGGGCATTCGTTGACTTTCACGGGTCAGAACTGACCATCATGTGCATGTGTATATATATGTCGAGTGCATGCTGGGCTTCGAAGTTTTGCCATCGATCTTCAGTACGATACTTATATATATCACTTAATATTACGCCCGAGACTGAATAGCGAAATATACCTAATCGGGTGGTTCACGATTAGATAGAGATTGGTTTTCATTCTGAGTGACATGTGCCACGCTATGCTATGATTGTATTTCGAAACAAGTATCCCACCTGAGTTAGTTCTATCAGAACGGTGATAGATAACCCTATACAGAACGTACTTTCGATAAAAAATAACGGATTTGTCTGAAACACACTTTAAAATCACTTCTTCGGTTAAAATATTATCTTTAAAAATATTCTTTAAAAACAAAAATATTTTCTAACCGAATCTCCGTTATTCAGTCAATAGAATCAGCTCCCTTCGATAAAATCTGGTATTCATTTTGAAAAACAATCCGAACATCGCGTGGCACAATCATGTAACTCAGATTGAATACAAATCGCTATCTAATCGTGAACCCCCATTACATATTTAATAGAGCATATATGAGTAGTAAACGATAAGACATGTAATACCTATTATATATGTTGGAACTTCTGTCTATCTGTCTGTCTATCTGTCTGTCTGTCTGTCTCTGTGTTATAGACTGACTGCTCGACCGATCCGACTCAAATTTGGTATGCAGGCCCACTTTGATCCCGGGAACAATATGGGCGGGTCCAATTTCACGTACAACGGTGTCCTTGACCTTGACCTCGCTCACATACTCTCATATATGCATGTTGCTGGACCGATGGAACAATAGTGTGTCCAGACGATGTATATTCTGCACAGACGGAGGATCACAAAGAAATCCACAAATAGCCCGGACGAAGTCGGGCACATCAGCTAGTTTATTCTAACTTGTATAGCGTACACACTGTACTTTTAACTGTATATCTGCACCAACACAAACTTCTGGACTATAGCTGTTCAAAGTCGCTTCATAAAAAGTAAATAGAAATCAATACAACGCGTTTTACTGAGAACAAATGTGATTATCAACTCATTCCACTTAAACACTTTAAGAGAAACATAATTGTCCAAGAATTTCTTGGAATCTAGTTTATAAACCGAAACGCGTAATATTTAAATTTTATTTTGAATGCACGAAAACCCTAAACTGTACCGCACTATGAATTCATTTTCGAAAGTTGACGTCGTTCCTGTGAACATTTTAAGTGTTCAATTTAATATTTTAATTTCATTCGGAACGCCTTAGTAAATTGGTGGATATACACATTTCCGTGTATATCTTCTCGAGATTGTTGTCTCTGTTCATTGCTTTTTGCTTGCCTGTTTGGTATAGCAATACGTGTGCTAAATTTAGCACGTTACGATAATACTCGTGCTACTATATATATACGAGTGTGTATATACAATGCGAATAATGTGGGGAACCAGATAAGCTTAGTTGGTTCTACAAACTGCCCCCATGCACTGGCGGAACCAACAGAGTTGGTTCTTCACAGTCGAACAACCAATTGGTTCTTTACCCATTTATTGAAGAACCGAACAAAGAACCACTTGGTTCTTGGTTGACGAAGAACTAAATGGTTGACGAAGAACCAAATAAGAAATATTTTTTGACATTTGTTGAAGAACCAAATGAAGAACCAAAATTGTTACCAAGAACCAAAATTTGGTTCTACAACTGTGTTATAATTACTACAATTACCAAACTATCCCAGCGGCGGAATCAACTAAGCTATTTTGTTCTTCCCAAGAACCAGTTGGTTCCACATATCATCATCATCATCATCATCATCATCATCGCTGCCGTCCTTGTCATAATCATCACTGTCGTCATTGTCATAACCATCGCTGTCGTCTATCTATCTACTTGATACTCCATCGCCCTCAATGTGCTGAGGATTACGTGGAGGTCCAGGTGCTACCACGGCCCAGTAACTTTATAGCCCTGTGGTGACTCCAGCAGCGTTCTTTAACGTGCACACACTGAGGCGTGTACACGGGTCAGCCATTAATGACCGCGCCCGACCGGACAGCGTACTGCACCCACGACAACATACCTGGACAAGTGTTGTAATGGGCGGAAGTCGGCATTTTTGCATTCGGATCTTTATTCAGTGATCTCGAATGAGACTTTTCAGCCTGACAAACTTTGTATCTGACCGAGTTCTGATTTTTGTCAGAATATCCTGACCAGGTTGCGATCCCCGGTCCGATAGCACGAGAGACCAGTACGCTACCTCTCGGCCACCGACGTCGTAGTCAGCATCATCGATGTCCTCGTATTCATCATCGTCGCGTCGCAGTCACCATCATCTTTATCGTCGTCGTAGTCATCATCATCGACTTTATCATCGTAGTCATCACCAGAATCGCTGTCGTCGTAGTCATCATCGTCATCTGTATCGTAGTAGTCATCATCATAATCGCTGTCGTCGTAGTCATCATCATCATCATCATTGCCGCCGTCATCATCATAATAATCATCGGTGTCGTCGTCGTATAGTCATCATCATCATAATCATTGTCATCGTCATCATCGATGTCGTCGTCGTGGTCATCGTTATCATCGCTGTCGTCGTAGTCATCATCATCGACTTTATCATCGTAGTCATCATCATAATCGCTGTCGTCGTAGTCATCATCATCATCATTGCCGCCGTCATCATCATAATCATCATCGATGTCGTCGTCGTATAGTCATCATCATCATCATCATCATTGTCGTCATCATCATCATCATCATCATCGATGTCGTCGTCGTCGTCGTAGTCATCACCATCATCGCTGTCGTCGTAGTCATCAACATCGTCATCATCGCAGTCGTCGTAGTAATCACCATCATCGCTGTCTCTGTCGTAGTCATCATCATCGCTGCTGTCCTCGTATATAGTCATCATCATCATCGTTGTCGTCGTCATCATCATCATTGATGTCGTCGTGGTCAATATCATTGCTGTCGTCGTCAAAGTAATAAATAAATGATGTTGTTGACAATAACGACGAAAACGAGGACGGCTTTAATGCGTGCGGATGGTGAAGATGATAGCGATCATGGTGACGGCGACAACAACTATATATATGACAACTTCGACGGTGATCGTAATTGACACAGATGGCGTCGATGAAGTCGACGACGATAATGATGATGATAATGATGACGATCTTGACAGCGATGGCTATTATAATGATGTTGCCCATGTTGTCACACGACGACGCTGATGAAGGTAATAACTATAGGATGACAACGGCGACGATGATTATGATGACGACGATGATTATGACGACAACGACGGTAGCGATAACGAACAGCGAGTATTATGACTACGACGACAACATCGATGATGATGACTACGATGAAAATCTCGATGATTATGATGATGACTACGACGACAACGGTGATGTTGATGACTACGACGACGACAGCGATGATGACAACGGATATGCTAACTACGACGAATACGACAGCGATGATGATAATAACTACGATTACGACGAAGAAAGAGATGGTGATGATGATAATGTTGATGTCTACGATGACGACAGCGATGATGACGACGACGTTGAAGATGACGATTGCGATGGCGATAAAGATGCTGTCGATGATTACGATGACGACGATGATAATGACGACGACAACGACGACGATGATTGAAGTTTAGTTGCAACCAATCCGTCTGTCCATTTTTGGTTCTTCAATTCTCAAGAACCAAAGCAGCAGTAATTGTAGGTAATTTTTGTTCTACAACTGTGTTTGAAGCACGAAGAACCAACTACTGCATGTTCTTCAGTTTGGTTCATGTGCCTCTTTTTGAACAGTGTGTGTATATAGTAGTGTGCTAAATTTTGCACACTACTATACTATATATAATATAGCTCTCGACCAATCAGAAGGTGCCATTTTTGGGTGAAGTGAAATTTGTGAATATTTTTCCCGTAACTGAAGTGGTTAGGTCGTGGATATCAGTCTTGACTATAAAAGATGTTGTTGGCGCGGGTTATAACCCCGACATGCATGGGCGAAAAACCGGACCAATTTTCAACTTGATCTGAATTGAGGGACATCTCAATGTGCCATTCCGATCGGAACATGGCCAAATCGATAAGAAATGATAATTTGTTCAAGCACATTGCAGCGAGGCCGTGCCTACACAAATTTCATATACATTTGTATAATAGTTTAAATACCACGTTTTTCTTTAATGTTCAAATACAAATACATGTTATGTAAACATATATACCTGACCTCCAAGGACCGGGGCTTATAGTACCAATAGTTGCCCTTCCATTTCCACAGCACAATGCGGTTGGGTGTTATAACATATATACGCGGGGGGGGGGTAGCCACACTTTAGTGGACAATATATAATATGTGGCACATATAATTAATATGCAGTATCATGAGCCGGAACACAGAGATAAAGATGTTTATGATATCCTATGTGGAATATTCCTGGTACACAATGGGAAGGAGAGGCGTGGATATTTGGCAATGGATTAATGGTTTCCGTTCTTTGCGATGACATCTAAACGAAAGTGATGATATTAATGGAAGGAGACAAGTCGAGAATTAAGTGGATTACTCACACAAACTACGCAAAGGTCTAAATTGCACGTTTTCAATTTTAAAATTTAAAGCGCCGAAGAAGACATTTCCCGAATTAGCTGACATCGGGATCAAGGGCGATAATTGACGATTGGCACGTTATAACGCTCGCATTCGATGTGGAGTCAGCCAAGATTAAAATATCATGTTAGATTAAGAATACAAAAAATATTCAAAACCATTTTATACGAGCATTATTGCCGAAGAATGTAATTAAATAAGTACCAGGTAATTAAGTCAACTGCAATCGCGGTATAGTATATATATATATTTAGCATATATAAGATAAACTGACACAATTGGAGTCCAGATCTTGGGCACGTGTGGTCGGATAGCAGAAAATATACATGTATATTATTTCTTGAGATATTGTGCAACTTGAACCGTTTCAAACCCTCATAGCCTTACCACTTAAACTTGCGAGTATATCCATGCAAATTGAACTTGGTCTTAATTTTGGTTAGCGCGTTAATAAAATAATTTGAGTGAAAATAAAGAGTTATCCCTCAGCGTGGAATATATATTCTTCGAGAAATCGCCGGATTCACCCTATTCCCAACCCTGTTCAGCCATTTGTCACTTTGTATGACATGTTTGATAGCTAAAGCAATTCTGGTAGCCTGCAATACAGCCAGTCCGAAGATCACATTTGTAATATAAGCAGTCCCACTGCAATAAACACTATATATACAGGTTTTTGCAAAATTTCCAAAAAGTAATAAACATTAATACGGGTATGCTTATTTGGATTCAAAGCGTAGGTCGCGCTAAATTCCTGTCACAAAACATACATTTGCATAAGAAATAACCATTCACGCTAATAGATATAATTCGTTCACATGCACGTCCAATGTATTATATTGAATTAAAATGAGGAGATGGCACTTATCACCATGTCACAGTAGATAACTTCGATATATTTGCATGTAAATCTCAGTGCATATTCAACTGCATCTTTCCAATGGTATATTTATGACGCAATGTATGTGTGGTCAGAGATATTGACTGCGTTTCGACATATCCAACTAACTAGAATAACAAAACAAAACGAAGGACAACTATTTCGCACTATTTTACTATACCTTCCCTCCCACCAATACTCTCACAGGAAACATTGGATTTTATCACGCCAATCTTTCACCAGAGATATATTCTATATATTTGTTTTATTGTTTGTTTTGTTATACACCCCCGCAACAAAGTTGTTGGGTGTATACTGGAATCAGCTTGTCCGTCCGTCGTCCGTCCGTCCGTCGTCCGTGGACACAAATTTGTCCGGAGTTTTTCTCAGTCGTTTTTTTTTTATCATTTTCAGTAAAACTTTGCACAGACATCAACCACCATGCTGGGAACCTGTGCACCTGCGATTATGACGTCTGTCTGACTTTTTTTGGTGGAGTTATCCCCCTTTTTCGACTTAGAATTTTTTTTGCAACATGCATAATTTTGTCCGATCTTTTATTCCTACATTTTTCGGTCAATAGGTTTAGGATTAGGGTTAGAGATATATATATATATATATATATATATATATATATATATATATATATATATATATATATATATATATATATATATATACTTTATTCCTCCATATCAACGGAGGTTACATATATTAGGTTTGTGCACCTGCAATGCACGGGAAGTTATTTTATTATTTTAACTAAATGTTTATACTGACATGTGAAACATCTTAGTGTTTTTAAAACACGGGGGTTATCCTTAGTTCCATTGGGACAGTCACACCTCGAGTTTATAATCTTGCTCAAAGTAGTTATTTTTTACGAATATTATTCCAAATTGATAACATACACCAATATTTACAATTTAGCGTAGTTCACACGATGTTTTCTATGGAGTGATATGGTCGATTTCTTTGAAATTTTCGGCGATGTTATAATAGAATGCTACATTCCCCATGTTGACATAGCGCTAACTTATCAATTTCACGAACCCGAACAAGTCCATAATATGTCTTTAAATAGTCGGTGCCAAATGTAAATTATTAGTTTATTTTTGCACCAACGGCATGAAAGTGTGAACACTGCTAATACACCCATATGTAATGCATAACAACTTGATATGGGCGTTGTTTAAAATTTCCCCATGCTCCTCACTTCGTTGTCCGAGTCATGACACTGTTTATGGAACGGGTTTTAGTTTATGACTGCGAACCTACCCACTAGAGGCATGGCGATATAGTTCATGTCCTGTGGACATGATGAAATTAATGGCCATATTCCCTTGGAAGTTAAAATGGGCACGTGCTTCTAAAATTTCAATTTCCAGTGGCGTATGAACTGAATGTCAAAGATCAGAGACAGAGACCATTTGGTTAATCAAAACAACCTCATTTGTCGAAGGACAACGCAATAAACCATACAATGGCCACAATTCTTGGTGTTATAATTACTAAAATAAATTGAAAATGAAATTTACTGTGATTTGAAATTGTCAATTTCCCTGTTCGAATTGACCACGGGTCACAAACCCGCGAATAATCTCCCAGGATTACATTACATTTTATTAGCTGTCGGAAGCTTAATGTTCATAGGAAATCACCTTTAATACCGCGCGTGTGTGTTTGTGACAAAACCGGTTACACTATACGGATCGAAGCTATATTTATATATTTGTGTACTGCATATGGGCATGGATTAGTATTAGCATATGTACAAGTTTAAATTTCCTCGTTAAGACTATTTTCTTCGAAAGTTGTATGTTCTTATAACCTGACAATGGCCGTAATATTGGTCTACCGGTTGCGAATTGCATGGTGTATTGTGATGAACGCACATGCAGGGCGGTAACATGGTTCGGATACATGCAGGACAAATTTGCCATGAAGTTGTTTTCCTGGTGTCGGTGGTTTCTCCATGTAGTGGAGTGATTTGCTGATGAAATTGACCCGCAGTGCGATTTTTCCTCCACACATAAAACTCACAACGTCGTGACATTACATGTATACCCAGCGGTTGGAATTAGGCGAAAACCCCCGTGAACCATCATCGCAATATAAATAACGGACATTTGACTATTTGACTTTCAATCACCCAAGAGCAATTAGACAGATATGTATATATTATAGACTTTAAAGATGTATATGGCTTTAGACCTCCAGATACAAAACAAAGCAGCAGTTTGTATACACAAATGACATCTTTGTAACTAAAATATAATGTTGCAATACCATGCAACTATTGAACCATGTTCAAGACTTGTGACTATTTCCAGTATAGCTTAGTTGAACTCCTCTTTTCTCATTGCAGTACTGCTATACCACCATTTGGTAATCTAATATATATGAATCTATTGTTTGAATCGGGAACGATAAAAGTTGAACTTCGACAGTTTACGCGTATCAAACTGTGTTCATAACCTTTGTATATACTCGCATGACTCAAAAAATATGGTGCTGGACAATTCTTGAATGAGGTCAACAGGATGAATTTGTTACGCTACCCCACACATCGGGATAGCATCACCAAATTCATCCTCTGGGGACCTCATTCTACATGGCATCATCTGCTATGGGAGAACAACTAGATACAGATTTAAGTTCCCATATGTTGATGTGCACCCATTTGGGCACCTCGATTATGCATTGTGTCGTCTGCCAATGTGGGGATATAAAGAAACTAAACTAAAAAAGAAACATCATAAAGAAACGAAAACAACTTTTTTTTAAAAATATTTTTTTATTAGAAAATAATTATAATATGAACAATATAATAATCACAACAACGTACCCGTTTGGCTTACACTCAACGAAAAGTATATTCTATCATTCACTTTCTCACGTTCTCTTGCACATTCATTCACTCAGTATCCACTTTAAAACAATGAACATAGCAAAACAAATTAATATTTTGTTTCAATTCAGTAAACTCTTTTTTTTTACTTCTTTTTTTTATTTACACAAATGAATGTTTGCATCCCTTTTTCATATTTTGATAATGGAGTATATGTCCCTGTCCGGTTTTAATTTCTTCGAAGAAAAAGAAATAAAATTATGATTAGGGAGTCTTATCTTTGTCTTTCAGTAATCCCAATAGTAGACCCCAGTCTTTTTCAAAAATATGACTTTTGAAATTCACGTTTGATGCAAACTGCTCTGCCTTTAATTGATGTATTATCATTCTGAGGGCTCCTTCAGTAGTGAGTTCACAATTTGCAAATTTGTTATTATAGATATATCTCTTCAATATCAGATTTAAATAGTTCAAGGTATAATTTTCTTTTCCTGAAATCCCCAAAATAAAGGTAGAAGCAGATTTTGTCAGCCTAACTCCATAAGTTAAGAACCAATTTGACATTTTTTCATAAAAAAACTTTACTTTGGGGCAGTCCCAGAATATGTGCTTAATTGTTTCATCGTCGGCATTACATCGCTGACATGAACTATTATCTGTGATCTTGATCTTTTTCAAATAATGATTTGTACTGAGGATTCTATTCGAAATTCGATACTGTAACCAGCATAGATTACTATCTTTGGTGGTCTGAAATGGGATTGTGAAGATTTGTTCCCAGTACTGGTCATTCATGGACTGAATTGTAAGTTCATTGGCCCATTTTTCAATTGGTTTTGTGGACTTTTCAAGGTTTCTTGAGATAACATTGTATATATCCGTGGCTCCTTTTTTAGATTTCAAAAGAATGGCAATTTCTTGTGGGATATAAGGTCTGCAAGGAATTTTTTATTTATCAATTGGAAATATCAAAGTCAGTTCTGCTTGTTTCTTCATGGCATGCAATGTAAGAAAATCAGTTTTTACTCCATACTGGTCAAAAAGTGACTCTGGTGAATGAAAAGTTCCATCATTTTTGACTAAATCTCCAAGATATACTATTCCCTTGGACTTTTTTGTAATAAATCTGCTTTCCTTGTAATTTAAGTATGTTGTTATTCCAAATGCATCTAGAGAAAGTATTTTCTACACACACTTGCTTATTGAGACAAATTTTAAATTCATTCCATGAGACCAGCACATCTTTCCAAAAGGGGTTTGACACCTGTGTTATGCAATCCTTCAGGTATTGTCCGTCATAAAGCCAAAACAATGGGTCCTTGGATACTTGTTCCTGAAAAATAGTTTTCCATGTTGCGTCACCTAAAAACATACGTCTTATCCAGGTTACTTTCATTGACATGATAAAGTTTTTTATATCAATCATTTTTAGGCCCCCATATTTGTATTGATTGCACAAAACTTTTCTCTTTATTCTGTCAATTTTTGTTTTCCAAATAAAATTATAACATATGTTAGAAATAGTATTCATTATTTCATGACTAGGATTTGGAAGACTTATGAACAGATGATTAATTTTTGGCAAAATAAGGGATTTTAAAATTGTAATTCTACCTACAGGAGTAATGTTTCTCTTTGACCAATTTTCCATTTCTTGTTTCATACGTTCTATTTTTTTAACAAAGTTCAATGTTGAAATTTCTTTCATGTCTGTGTTGTAATTTATCCCTAATAATTTAAAATTGTCTGTAACAGGTATGGTCATAAGACTATCAGATTCAGAATTCTTGTTTTTCAATGACCCTATCCATACCACTTTACTTTTATCGATGTTAATATACAGGCCGGACATTGCTCCATATTCCTTCAGCTGACTGAGAGCTTGAGACAGGCTTTCTATGTTTCCATCTAAAAGAAGAGTTGTATCATCTGCATACATTGATACTTTATATTCTGTGTCACCTACTTTTATTCCACCAATTTTTGTATTATTTCTTATAAGAATTCCTAGAACTTCTGCGCAAATGAGAAAAATATATGGTGATAAGGGGTCACCTTGGCGACAGCCCCTGCCTAAGGAAAACATTTCTGATTAAAAACCGTATGTGGAAACACATGCCATGGATTCAGAATAAAAAGTGTTTATCCACCTTTTTATTGAACTTCCAAATTTGAATAGATCTAATGCTTCATTGATAAAATTCCAAGAAATAGAATCAAATGCTTTCTCAAAATCTATTAAAAGTAACATACCTGGTTTATGACAATTCTCAGTGTAATGCATAATATCATATAATAGTCTTGTATTTTCTCCAATATATCTCCCAGACAGAAAACCTTTCTGATCAGAATGGATGATACCGGGTAATACTGTTTTCATTCTCCTAGCAATGCATGCACTTGCTATTTTGTATACACAATTTAGTAAAGTTATGGGTCTCCAATTTTTTAAATACATTTTATCTTTATTTGGCTTTGGAATAAAAGTTATCACGCCTTGCCTCTGAGAGACACTGAGTTTTCCTGTCATGTATCCGTAATTAATTGACCTTAATACAAAAGATCCCAAGTCTCTCCAATTTTGTTTATAAAATTCAACTGAAAAACCGGTCAAACCGGGGCTTTTTCCATTTGGCATATCTTTAAGGGTGGCTAACATTTCCTCGCTAGTAATAATTCCTTCTATATCGATTGAACTTTTGTTTGTTAGGATTGGTAAGTTGCAGTCCTTCAAGTTTTCTTTCAGATTGAAATTTGGGGAATTTTTTCTTGTGAATAGTTTTTTTTTTAAATTGCCTGATTCTGAAGATATTTGTTTCGAGTTTGTTAAAACATCACCATTTTCATTTATCATTTTTGAAAGGGTCCTGTTTGTATAATGGCGTTTTTCCATATTCAAAAAATATTTTGATGGTTTTTCACCTTCCTCGATCCATCTCATTTTTTCTCTAATCATTGACCCCTCTAGCTCTTTTTCTCGAATTGTTTTTATATTTCCTTCTATTGTTTTCATTCTTTTCATAATTGTTTCAATTTGTTCTGTATTATTGTGTTCATCTGAAAGTTTATCTTCTAAAATTATTTGTTCTTCACGCAAATTTTCCAATTCAGCTTTTTGTTTTTTCTTCTTCTGCGATGAGAATTTTATTGTATGACCTCTTATGTCTAAAAGAAGCACTTCAAGAAATAAACCATCATCAATTGTGAACTGGATATCTTCTTTATTTTTAGAATTGTCATTGAAGTAGTTTGGGTTATTTACTAAACAAGAATACCTTTTTATATTTTCAGTTATAATGCCCTTCACCATGTTCATGTATGCTATGTCTTTAAGTAAAGAATTATTGAATTTCCAAAAACCTCTTCCTTTTTCAATATTGTGAAACTTCATATTATTGAATGATCAGATCTGTATCCTGGTGTAATATCTGGTAAAGTATCCATATCAATAAAATCTAGCATTTCATTTGATATTAAAAAGTAGTCTAGTCTCGACATTTTTATTGGTGAGGATCTTCTCGAGCTATACCGTTTGCAATTTTCATTTTTTATTCTCCAGATGTCAATAAGGTCGAATTTTTTCATTAGATTGGTTTGAATTTGTTGAGCTTTAGGATTTGGAAGGCTTTTATGGTTGTAGGTCTCTAGTTTTATATCTCTGACCATGTTCCAATCACCACAACATATGATCTTACTATTTTCAAATGACTCCACAATTTCAATGAGATTCTTATAAAATTGAGGCTCATCATCATTTGGTCCATATACGTTAATTAAGGTAAACCTAACATTGTCAACCGTTATATCTAATACAAGATAATTACCATTTGGATCTTTTTTTATTTTGTGTAGATTGTATTGGAAGTTATTTTTCAGAAGGACTGCTACTCCCCTTGAATTTCCACTAAATGATGCGAAAAAGGTGGTGTACCCCCATTCTGATCGTACTAAGTTTTCCATTTGTTCAGTGAAGTAAGTATCTTGTAGGCAAGCAATGGACTGATTTAGTTTCCTAATCTAATCAAACACATCTCTTCTTTTCTTAGCCTGTCCAAGCCCTCTGCAGTTGAGGGACATAATTTTAAGTGACTGCATTTATAAGTAAATACGGGATACAAACATTCAATGCATATTGTAGCACAGAAATCATAATGTTTATAAAAGTAGAAATATTGTTAGCTAAGATACATGTATACAGTTGGATATATAGTTTACACACTTTTTTCTCAGGCACTTCCCGTTCATACACTCTCAATAATAAAATCCAAACATAAAGAACCCACATAATAACATCCAACCTCCCGGAATATGTGGAAGTTTTGCTTTAAACTTAGCATCTATCATCAGATAAAAATAGACTTATAGTTCTGATTTTTCATGTATATAAATCTTGTTTCATGTGTATACATGTAAATCTTAAGGTATTTTTCATAGATTTAAGCATTTTTATTTTTTAACCATCAGGCTGATTGATTTGATTGTCTGAAAAAACTTTTTTTTGTTTTTGTTTTTTTGTTACAAAATCTGAGAAACCCTGAAAGAATATAGTTAAATTTAATATTTTATAAATCTCTTGGGATATTTAAATAAGATTAACCTTATCTGACTTCATTTAAAATTAGTTCAGATTTTAAATCATATAAAATTGTTTTGTTTGTATATCTTAGATGTGAGCAATCTAGTTTCAAATTCTCCATCTGACAGACAGGTGAGATTTGTCAATAACTATTTTTATTTATTTTTTCCGTATCTGAAAAACAAAAACCTGCAATATAAATTTATAATACTAGGTAATTTTTCTTAATTTAGATGTACAATACATATAAATAAGATTTTTTATTTTTTTTTCAGTTTCAAATTTAACGCTTTAACTTCCACCGCACAGTTTCTCATCGAGCTGATCTTCTGTACTGAACTTCATTGATTTTGCTTTCTTTGTTTTCAAATATAATTTTCCTCCAAGACTCCATGAATTCTGAATGTTATCATCCCTGTATGCTTTCCTTAATAGGTAGCTGTTTAGCCCTGTCAAGTCTTCAGAAATCGTATGTCCAGTTCCTTTCAGTCCAGATCTAGCTTTCATCACCTCGAGTTTACTGGTTCTTGATACAAATTTAACTAGAATGTCTCTTGGTCTCTCATCTTGTTTCTTTTTGCTTTTTTCAGCTTTTTTTGTTGAGAATTTTCCAACCCTGTGCGCGATTGAAATATCTTTTCTTGTCAAATTCAAACTTAGTTCATTTTTAAACATTTTTAATGCCATGTCCGCCGATTTTTCTATGTCTTCCGTTTCCTCCGTATCAGGGATACCACTCAGTCTAACACTATCCTTCCGACCCTGCTGTTCCAGATCATTCAACTTGTATGTCAGTTTCTTTTCAGTTTCAGCCATTGCTGCTGCCTGGTCACACAGATCAGAGCTCATCTCCCTGTTTTGCCCAGAAAGTATTTCTATCTGCGTATTGAACTTTTGTTCCAAGGTTTTCATCTCATCTTTTGTAACGAAGTTTTGTGTACATTCTTCCAGTTTTTCGATTGTAACAAAGTTTTTTGTGCACTCTTCAAATTTCTCAATTGTCACCAAAGACTCCATTTTTTCCTTCATACCCTTCAGTTCGGTCATGATATATCCGTTTGTTATTTCTTTGTTTTCACTGTAGTCATCCGAACTTGTTTTTCCTCCTCGTTTTGCGGGAATTTTTGTTTTCGGAAAACGTATTCACGTGGTGTTGCACGAAAATAGGTGAAGCGCTTGTGCGGTTACGTATTTTTTCTTTTAAACTGATCAACAAAAGTCTCTATTTCAACGTAAATACATGGACCAATTTAAAGTTGTTATTCATCTCCGTTCTGCCCGTTGGAGATATTTCTATAACATATTCCGTTTGGTTTTTTGTCGGAGCTAAGAAATTTTAGATGGGCAGCGCCATCTTGGGTGCGTTCCAACAAAGAGACGAAAACAACTTGGTTAATTTGATAATAAAGATACTTTCCAGGGAAGATGAGGCTTCCGAAGAATGAGTTCCACAGAGGGTGAATTTAGTTATGTTAGTCCATTTGAACTACCCAAACATTTCAGACGAGACACTATTCCCTCGAATCAATTGTTCATCAAAAGTGTAAAATTGTGTTAGGAGATAATTTGAAAAATGTCATAACATTGATGTATGACTTTCCAATTATAAATGAGCGGTGTACACAGACTATTCAAATTAGATAGAGACCGAGGGATTTGTCGCCATTTTATTTGCAACACTTTTTTATTAAATTCCGGATGATTGACGACCATTCGGGGGAATAATTGAAATGTCCAATAATGATAAAAAATGAAGAAGGATGTGACAGAGTCTATCGCCCGACCGTATACAGATGCTTTACAGTCACAATCATGGCCCAGCTACATCCGCCCACGTGCCCATGCAATCCACAGTCGCTCTTGACAGTTGCAGAGAATAATTCGGATGGCGAAACATAGCATTAAATGTATTTATACTTTTTACTTTTTCACCTCCACTTTTTGGAAAAATATTCAAAGGCTGTTCTCTCAACCATGTGCTATAATTGGATATCAAGTAAGTTTGACATTGAAATTCGCCAACATGCGGGACGGTCAAATTTAAATTAAAACTCACGCGCCCAATGTGTTATACTGCACCTCAATAAAATTTGGAATTTGTTCGCCAACAAGAGCACCTTTGAGAAGACGGCTGTAAAGAAGCTAATATTAGCTTGTTGTCCAATCCTTTTTCTTAATTTATCTGTATCTGTATGTCTATTGTATTTGTGTTATATGTTTGATTTTGACATATATATTGTTCACACTTAAAACACTTTTAAAAGACTGTCCAAAAGAATATTTACGTTCGAATTTTCGTTTTGTTTATTTCATCTGAAACATTGATATACGTGTTCTCAGATAATCAGCTATAAGATAAGATAAGATAAGATGATTTATTGCAATACACCAATGGAGGCAGTTGCAAATAACAGTTAATACATGAAAAGTTACACATTAAAATAAAATACACGTAATAGGCATAGGTACGATAAATAATTATTAGTATTATAAATTTATACTTTCAACGTTTATTTCCCCATATTGACATTCTGTCTTTTTAGAAAGAATAACCGGATCATGTTGCACACGGAATTTATTATTTGTTTGTCCCTGTTTTTCATTATAAAGATGAACTTATCATCATCACTCATGTTTATGAAATCTATGCGATAATTTTAGCAATATTAAACAAGTCTTTTCTAGAGTCAGCGTACGCACTGCATTCCATAATAAAATGTTTTTCTGTATCAACTTTAAGTTCATCACACATGTGACAAATTCTGTCTTTTAATGGCGTCTTCGGTTGCGTGTGTCGACCCTTTTCTTTAGCTAAAATATGATTGCTAACACGTATAGTCGAGTGAACATCTCTCTTGCCGCGGACGATCGAACGTGCATCAGGTACGGTTCTATGTCATAATTCTTTTTGAAAGTTCTCTAAGTTCGCAGTTTATTAGCACCACCTGGTCTGTCGTCATCGAACATGTTTTTTTTAACTTATTTATATGTTCTGATTTTAACCTTTCAATTATTAGTTTGTCTGTCACTCTTATTGTTGTATTAGATTGTGATATATTGATACCACTTTTGACTAATTGTGCGTCCCAAGCTGATTGATTAGACATGAGGGATTCCCTAAAAAAAATCATGCATTAAAGTTCTTGATTTATATGATGTGGGTTTTAATTTTAATTTTAATTGTCCACATTTCAGCTGTCAGCAGAAGTCCTTGCGGTATGAGTACCGTTGGTTACAATCTTTGTTTTTCAAATATGCCAGACATATGGAAGTCATCAATTTAGATTGGATGATGTCTTCCGGATCACATTAAACACAAAGATGAAACTGCATGCACTCTTAGAACAAATGTGTATAAATTATACACAATATGTGTTACATTTTATTTTAACAACATTGTGTAGAAATGACATAGTTACATGTGGAATTTCCTCAATGTTTAATATAAGTGAATATCATAATGTATCATAGTTATTAGATGAGATGTGTTTTATCGGAGACATAAAACTCGTAAAGGCTGCCACAGTACAAACAAAACTACAGCTTTAAAATTTGTTATACAATGTGTGTAAAAACTGAACAGCACATAATTGTGTAGCACGAATTTTTTAAGCTGGTGCCAGATGTTTAATATGGTAGCTCTTGCGAGGTTTGTGTCTCAACTAGAATATAATTTTCATCTATACTAACTATAATCATACTCACATATTCACTCATATTCAATGTTGAGAAAATTCCACCGACACATATGTCATTGGTCATTTCTACACAATTTTGTTTATGATAAAATGTAACACATATTGTGTATAATGTATACACTTCTGTTCTAGGATTGTGCATGGTAGATTGTGGATTTTTATATTCAAATATTTCACCTCGCTCTATAAAATATAAGACTGCAGGGGCACGACTCGTGTGGATATTTCGCGCAGCCGTTCGATGATTATTCCAACATCATTTTTTGTGCGGAACCTAAACAAAGGCTCGTATACCGGAAGTTGCGTGCCGTTCACACCATTCAGCAATCGGTGCAACTGTCGCGCGTGCTGTCCACCTGTGTTGGGTTTCCCGGGCAGTGCCGACAACACGTGTTGGTCGCCCGTGTACGCGGAGGCACCATTGAAATCATTAGAAGACAAACTATGAAGGCCAGAACAAATATTTAATTTGCGGCCATTACAACAAATGTCGAATCACAGGTAAATAGATCACGTGTTCACGGGTATCCGTCACTCATTCAATGCGGTTTCATAATACAATGTAAACGTTAGAAGCATTAACCCTTGTATGGGTGAGCACACCTGGGATTTACACTGTAATTCAATATCTTTGTACGCCTTGTCATTGTAATTGTTTTGGGGGCCATATATAGCAGTGACAACGCATATAGGGGAATAATGGACTAGTTTCCCGTTGGACTTGAGATCTATGTGTGGACAAATCACCAGAAGTATTAATTATGCTGTATAAAGTAGAGAACAGATGTTCAGATTGCCAGATTTTATCAATACATTTGTAGAACGTTTTATATGGCAATTAAGCACATGTATGGGATAATGTATACATATGACATCAAGAGTTATCTGAGACAGAAGTTGAAGTAATATCGAGATGTTTAAAGCCCATGTATGTTATAGGTGAGTATCCACGAGTTATACTCAAACAACTGATGTCCATTCTTTTGTATCAACAAAATGCCCCAGTGGATCTGAGTGGATCAGCGGATACACACACATCGTTGTAACGACAGAATGCTCACAACAACACCACGCCTGCATGTTTATCGTGTATTGGTATGTCGTGTAAATAAACGGGCTTTATACATCTCACCGTGTATATTATGTCATGCTGTGAATCTCTGCTGTGACTACGACTGTATATATAGAGATCATATTCCACCAATTCAAAACCTGGGAACTTTTTGATATTCTGACGGGGAACTTTATAACATTGAAAAACAAATAGAACAGGTAATGTATTTCTTAGTTATATATATGACTAAGAACCTATTATATATATATATATATATATATATATATATATATATATATATATATATATATATATAATACATGTTCCTGAATGATGAATGTCACATCATATGTGGGTCCCATGCTGCAGCTCGATATTACATGATTTAGCCGACCTTTGTGAGCCTATTGCGCTCTAGCTTCGTCACTTATAATCCTGAAAATTTCTCTGTGTAGTCAATTAAATATTTATTGTGAAATCGGCTCATAAAGTCGCCTAAACCATGCAATCTCGAGCTGAGATCTTTGTCTGGTGCTGCATGGTGACTCCCAATGTGCTGTGAATTATAACTGCGAAAACTCATTTGCGAACGCCGCATTATCGTGCACATGGAGAATAGGAAATATATTTTTGGACATCGGATGACAACAAACAGTAACATATATACCGAAGGCACAGCCAAAAGTTGACTGTTTTATATGCTAGAGAAAACACAAGCGCGTCTCGTTAAGCTATTGAGACCAGACATAGCATAGCCGGCGTGCCTCATAAACTATCAATGCTTGCCAAATATTGATGACGGATAGAGGATATACGGGACAAAATATTGAGTTATTCGCTCATATATAACATGGAAAATTGACATTTAATAAACAGAATAGCACTTCAAATAATGAAAAAAGTATCATATGTCCACACACCAGTGGTCACGCAGTGTGGGTCAATCGATATTGGATATCAGAACAGTAATGGCATGGAACTTGTGAAGGTTGTGACTGTATATCACTAATTTCATAAGCGATAGTGCAAATTAATCGGGGCACGATGCAGGTGACAACTATATTGTGTTTATTAAAATGAAGCGAAATAATTCAACAATTATAATGGCGTAAATATAAATATGTCTTCTTTAAACCAAGAAACCAATATTTACTATACACCTCTGTTAAATTTCAATTCAGGAAGTTTAGACAATGCAGGAGTTTTAACAAATACCCTCCTTAATTTCACACCGCGCAATCATCATGGCCTGTAGCTGGTCGCAATGGGTTGTGTTTTCGTCTCTACGGCGTTTATCGTAATTACAACGGAATTTATTTGTTTATTAGGTAGGGATTTTGTGGTATAGCCGTAAACAGGTGATATCACTTGACCCACTAGAGACATGTTAATATATGTCATACTGCATGCGATAAATAGATAAATAGAAATGTACAATATAACACTATATATATATATATATTGTCATGCATGGTATACCCGAAACATGTATACAGATATTTAGCATCGGCATGAAATTAGCTACGGATTTGTATCTTATGGCTTCAAACTGCGAGATGAGTTATTCAGCGAGAAAGTTCCGAAGAAACTATGATCAACTAACAACTACCTGATACTCATAACAAGCGGAAAACGAATCTTATTTCGAACATTCTGAACATTTCTAAGTTGTTTATGTCAAAGGTGTGTATTGGCCGGGTGTGTTACAACGGAATATACCAGCAGTGTGCTCTGAAATTGAAACGGGACGTATGTGCTGCACATCACCCAACACCAGACATGTTCTATAGCACGGTAGGACTGGTATTTAATCGAAACAATCAATAGTAGATATATAGAGTACCAGCTGGGATACCAGACGTTGCTCGGGTGAATAGTACGTGAACTGTTCGTGGCCCTTCAAGCCATTTTAAATAATTAATAATCATGCATCTGGGGTAAACCACGCCTATTGCATGACTGACACTCTGTATAAAGTTACATCTATATTTTAAGTTTAAAATAAACGCTCTTTATTGCTAATTATTAGCGCCTAATTAAGTCATTTGAGGTCAACAGCACCTAACCCGTGACATTCCCCGTGTCATTTTACTTTTATGCAGCAATTTCCCCAAATATCTTCTGGGCCGATAGTAAACATATAATTTATTAGCCCCCCCCCCCCCTTTGAGTCAGAGGTAAAAGGCGCCTATCCGATGTCACTCCACATTTCAATTTATCTCGCATGTTTGAATTTTCACCAACCAGATTGCAACCATTTTTGGTATATAGTTAATTATTTAATTAAGTTAATCATTAGTGTCCTTTTAAGACATTTGAGGTCAACATGACCTATCTAACAAGATTCCCCGGATCAAATTACCCATAGGTACAAATTTTGATCTATAAGTGTTCAGCCGTTTGGTCGCCTATAGCCAAAAGATAAATATAAAAATAATAATGATAGTGCCCTTTTAAGACATCTGAGGTCAATGGAGCCTATATAATAACGCTTCCCGGGTCAAATTACCCCTATATTTAAAAAAAATCAGCTTTGTTGGCCACTCCAATGGTGTTTACTCAGCTAGATTGACATCAAATCCCCAAATGTACGACAGGGCTCTCCGAAGCATAAATTTACATAGAAAAATCCAGAACTACCGCAACTAGTTAAATAAATATCCCAATCACAAACATCCATTCCCCCATTAATCACCAGCTTAAATTATTTAGATATGATGTACAAATCAAATAAACAAGATTTCATCCTTTAATAACGTGTCACATGTATTAGGTGAAGGCCATTCTTCAGTTACCTTCACCTTCCACGGTGCACTCGCTCCCCGACTCTGGAACACATTTCGCTCCCTGATTCCTATAGTACCCATCGCCCCGCCATTTTGTGCACCCCAGTGCTGTTTCTCAGAACATTAACAATTCGCAACTTTCATTGAACTTTCTGCCATTAAATTTTACTAAAAATAATGATAGCAAATAAGATATACTGTCGGAAATGCAGTTAAAATGGAATCTATAAATTTGACAAACGAGTGGCTATGCTACAATGAAATGATGTTTATATATAGAGTGTCAGTTGGAAATCCAACTAGAAGAGAGTTTCTCAGATTCAGATTTGGGTATTTTGCTCATTTTGTTTGGAAATTCGAGGTTGGGGCTATACGCTCTCCCCAAACAAAGATCACACACTATGCCACGCCCCTAGATGTTCAATAACGTTGTATCGGGTTTATGAAGATGTATCAAAATTCGAAGTTCCGTTTCTGTAGTTTTCTAATAAGCAAACACATTCTTAGGAAATCCTATTACAGCAACCTATGCAAGCACGTCTCTGGCTGCACTGTGGTTTGGAAGTTTTACAAATGTTTCCTTTTAGGGCTAATCAGCCGATGGTTTCTTAAATTTGTTGTGACATCTCTGTTCTGAGGTCTCATTAATTTCTTAGCCTCTTACGCAACTCAATGAACAATGACTCAACAATTCCCATCTCTTTGTGTCGACAATGTGTGACAGAGTGTAATAATGTGAAAAGTTAATCAATTACCGTTCCGTTTTACTGTCTTCCTAATTTTTAAGTTTTTGAGAGGCGTGACGACGAACGGAAATGTATCACATTTGGTATCTCATTATCAGAAAAACAGAAGTGTGATCGCTGTTAAAGAATCAATTAAAATGCAAATTGTTCGATCGCCCACCAAAAATGGATCCAAAAAAATCAGGGACATTCCGATTTCACGAGAACTTGTCGTGGATGGGTGATTGTTGCTAACATGGGGTCGACAAGGCGGCAAGCGAATGTCCAATGCAGAAATAGACAGGAAACTGATCAATCTAATTAAATTGATATAACTTGGATCCAACGACGTGGCTAGAAGGTTTCAGTTGATGGCGTCTACCTCGAAATTTCCAAATAAGACAAAACTCCCAAGTTCGCGAAATTCCATTTGCACACCCCTGCATGGGCTGGAATTTTCCAACTGCATGGTTTACATAATGAAAGCTTTCCAACAGTTGGAACTGTCTTATAAGGTTATTTTATATATACTGCCTAAGTTTGGAAAATTTCCAACAGATGGTAATTTGAGTCCAAAAAGTTTACCGAAAGTAGGATTATATGCGACCATTGTTGTAAACAATATTTTATTTAAAAAAAAATCAAACATATAACACCATATGCGACCATTGGTCTAAAACAACAAATTTCCAACTGAATAGTTCTTAGAAAATTCAACTACATATTATAGCAATTTCAACCTTTATTTGGTGTGAAATGTTATGTCAGGCATGACATTTCCAACAGTTAGTGTCGAGGGTGAGACATCGAACACCTCCCAGGGGTCAATACTATGAACAATTTTATACCTGTAAATACAAATTGTATTTATTAATTTGTAATTACAAATTTGTGTTAACTATCACAGTGGTTTCATAGTACAGGGAAAATTTAGCCGTATTATTGTAATACCTTAGACTGGACGAGAGGTGAAACCCTGAAAGGCAGCTGTAAAACTTAGAAAAAACTAACTCCCCACTCTGCTCCCATACACCTGTTATCAGTGTTATCTGAATACCAGTTCAAACAAGAAAACCATAGTCAGAAATGGTAACGCCACCAAGATCGTATTATTAGCCATAAATATAAATAATAATACAATTATTCTATAAACTAGCTTTCAAATTTTATGCGGGAAATTTGCGTACTTCCATATTTCAAGTTTTCCCGTTTCTCGTGGCATACATTACTTTCATCAAACTGTCTTCTTTATTACACAACCTGATAGGCCCGACTTCACCCGGGCTGTTTCCCATCTGCTTTCCGGTGAAAGGTGCGATTTGACCTTCAATTGACTATTTCGAAAGTCAAGGTCAGGTCAGGGTCATGATTTGTCCAGTCCAAAACACCCCCACCCGTAGAAAACTACCCATAGGTATCAAATTTCGTCGAAATCCGTCCGTTTTACCCAACTTGACCTTTAATTAACAATTTTGAAGGTCAAGGTAAGGTAAGAGTCATGATTTGACCCGTCCAAAACACCCCCCCCCCGACAAAAGTACCCATAGGTATCAAATTTCGTCGAAATCTATCCGTTTTATCCGAGTTGACCTTTGATTGGCCATATTGAAGGTCAAGGTCAGGCCGAGGTCACGATTTGACCCGTTCAAAACTCTCCTCGGACCAAAGTATCCCTAGGTATCAAATTTCGCCGAAATTTGTCCGTTTTACCCAAATTGACCTTGCATTGACAGTTTTAATGGTCAAGGTCAGGTCGGGGTCACGATTTGACCCGTTCAAAACACTTCCCGACACAAATACCCATAAGTATCAAATTACGTTGAATTCTATGGAAAGCCGAGGAGGACATGTTGGTTGCTAATTGCTAGATATACGACGCGGTATTTTGAAGGTGTTTCAAACTAGGAGATAGAAGTATTCTGCCTTTCAAATGGTGATGAATTATAGTAGTTTATTCAAATTTTATGGCATAAATTGTTATTAAAACCGTATATACTATAAAAAATTAATGACTCGAAAATTAAGTGGGCCTTTAAACAAAGTCACAATTGCATTTAGGCTCATCTCATACTCGTCCATTCAGCGATATTCTACTGCGCAGTTTGTTATAGCCTCCAGTATTTATTGAGCGTTATACCCCCAACTGTTATAATTCGCCTTTAGCAGGCGTACTCTTGCCTCAGATTATTGAGATATTAGGTCACACATAATCACATTAAATCGCATCGTAACATAGCAATTGTGTGGGCTCCTTGGCGTGAATATGTAATGAGAAATAAGGTCATACGTAATGACATTAAACTCAAGAAAACCCTCGAAAACAAAACAAAATCACATTTAATGTTTTACGTTATTTCCTTCATAAAAAGAATCTTCGTGATAATGAACCCTCTCGTTACTTTAGAATATAGAATTAACCTTAAAATAAAAAAAATCTTTGGAACACAGAACCTTCGGAATAACGAACCTTCGGATTGGTGAACCTTCGGAATAGCGAACATTCAGAGAAATTTCGGAATAGTGGACCTTCGGGATAGTGAACCTTCGGAATAGAGACATGCCCCCCAATATTCATATTATATGCCCAGAGTTCAAAGGTATGGACCCATAAAATTCTAAACTTGGCCCTTAAAATATTGAACTCCAAATCGGAGCACACACAGAACACCACTTAAGTCAACTGAACCTATGTCATGTCCCAATGCGGGAGGGTCCATATATACCACAACATTCATAGTATATGCCAAGAATTCAAAGGTATGGGCCCACGTAATGACATAAAATCTCAAGAAAACCAGCGAAAACAAAACAAAATCACATTTAATGTTCTAAGTTAAGTTATTTCCTCCTGTATCTGTATCGGTGTGCGCGCATGATCAGTTCGGATGTGAGCGCACACTCCATATAAAGAATCTTTGTGAAAATGAACCCTCTCAAATTAGTCTCAATACTTTAAAATATAGAATTAACCTAAAAATAACAAAAACCTTCGGAATAGAGAACCTTCGGAATAGCGGACCTTCGGGATAGCAAACCTTCATAATAGAAGCATGTCCCCACAATTACACCGGTGACGTAAACACATGTGCCAATCTTAGTTGTACTCTCGTAATTATCGGTACGATGAAACGGTGACGGAATCTGACGAGGTTTGCCGAATGTACAATCACCCAGTGAATTATCGATCGACCATGCGATATCAAAAAACCAAAAGCTAGAAACACCACACTACGGTGGCGTAATTAGACGGACATGCATATAGAGCTAAAATAACTGACAACAATTTATATGGGGAAGTTACAATGCGTGCTATCATATTGTGATTATCACTAACGCCGGTACTATGAAACGATGAGCTAACAAAATCTCGCAAATTTCACAAAGATCTACTGCTGATTATTATGCCACCGTAGTGTGGTGTTTCTAGCTTTTGGTTTTTTTGTATCGCATGGTCGATCGATAATTCACTGGGTGATTGTACAGGGCGAATGCATTGTGGGGCTTTTATTTATTTATAGAGTTGGAAATTCCGTTTATTTAAAAGTCGGAACTACGCGACCAGTAGGCCAAGTCCAGTAAAACGGTTCGTTATAGGTGCTGGTTGTTATTGTTATTTTAACGGAATTCTGAGTTGGTCATTCGCGAAACCAATATATTTTATATTCTATAATTAAAACCGTGGGTATATAATATATGATCCTCTTTATGGATATTGTAGGAAGGTAAATTTAGCTAAAGCGGTGGGATATCTTGCAAGACAACACATTTCGGTTTGCGCTATAACTGCTCAATGTTTTAAGGTGTTACACAGCGTCTGATAAAAAGAGTTCTATCTGGAATATTCACACAATTTTTTCAGAGAACATGCATAGAGTAAACATAGTCCTATCGGACTATCGTAAAGTAGTTCCGTTTAATTCGGGATTAATTAACCCTCAGACTGCCGAAACTGCCGACAATAAATTCGCTTGTTTGTGTCCCCCGAAAATCAAACTTGCCTGTTTAGAGGTCCCATTTTCGTAGCTAATGGTGATAGAATCACAATTTTTCAGTCAAGTTCATGGATAAATTACATTACACTTAATCGGCTTATGTCCGCGGCCATAAACCTGCGTTTTGATAACAATTTATTTGAGACAAACTGTTGCGCGGGTATCAGTCGGCGCTTATCGGTTGAAGTTATTATGATCGTGCAGCCTGCACGTGCAACAAGTGTTCAAATACAACAGAAAAAAAATAATATGTCAAATAAATAACGTGATCAATGGACAGACACGTTTCATTTCCGTGGGACACGAAAAAGCGAATTTAATGTCGTCAGTTTCGGCAGTCTGAGGGTTTTAATTAATCTCCTTTACGATATCCCGATAGGACTATGTTTACTCTTTGTTCTCTGAAAAAAAAATGGTGTGAATATTCCCGATAGAACTATTTTTATCAGACGTTTTGTAACACATTAAAACATTGAGCAGTTAGCGCAATTTTCTGAAATTTCGGACTATTTCGTCTATAAAAATACGATGAGCAACTGAAAATGTTTTTCAACATTCTGGAAGGGGTATATGTCCATGGTATATATGTTTAAAATTTCACGCATAAACTATGACAGATAACAAAGTTATAATTAGTTTTATAGGCCCACCATAAATCCCCTATAATAAACGCATGCCCCCGTAAGCACATGGCTTTGCTGTGGATACTTTCGTTCCCAGCATGCATCATTCTCGCTATCTGTAAAATGTCTATGAACAATGGCTGCATGTGCCATGCACTCTTAGCTTTGATCCGCATTTAGAAGCATTCTGGTGTGGCGAATGAGAAACCTGCAGTAATTTATAAGCCGTAGTTCATTGTAATAATTTGAAGAATTACTTGTCTTAACGGAATTCTGAGGCGGTCCATTCATGTAACCAATATATTTTATATTATGATTTATATTTATGACTAATAATACGATCTTGGTGGCGTTACCATTTCTGACTATGGTTTTCTTGTTGTAGATTGCTTACGGACAAATCTTTGCTTGTGAGTGATTCACAATATATTGAATCACAGCGGGCCAAAGTTACAAAAGAAATAACCAATCATAAGTTGAGAGGTGATCGCTTCTCAGAGCTATCCAATCGGTTCACGGATTGCTAAGTTGATGACCACTTGTCTGCGCACGTTAACAATTAAACGGTTCGTTTGTAGTGTGTGTTTGTAAGTACAAGTCAGTGTAATAACGAGTACTACAAACAATTTGGTATCATTGTTTTTACAAATTACAAATTTACAATCATTCAGTTTGTGAAAATAAAATATTATTTTGATGGTATAGCATTATATATATTGTGACCATCCTATTATTTCAAACTGATCCGATACTCTTATCATAACACATCGAGGCAGTAACGTGGCTCCATTTTATCGGGAGGGGGTGTATCGAAACAGGGACGTGCTAATGGTCTCGGTTATAGGAGTGGTGCGGGGGCCCCGGGGTCCAGTCGGTAGTGCCAGGTGCATTACACCGTCACAGGCCGTCCATCGCTGACGAAGCTGATCCAACCCCGTCATATGGAGGGTGACCGGAATCGTGTATCTGGGCAAGTTTGTCAGTTGCTTTCCGGGGTCGGTTGTTTCTACACGCAGTGGGACGATTTCTCGGCGAAATCAAGCCTCTGCATGGTCTTTCCTCCACCCGTAAAATTCACAACGTCATGTGTGGCCTAGCGATAAACGATAGTGAACACGGGAATCATGCACACTGCCAGGTAAGCGTGTACTGGCGAAATAAATGTACAGGTCTGGACCACAAACAATTGCACAGTTAATGGAATGGACATGGTGCCTATTCACATAACTCCGTTCGTCGACAGCAGGGGGGATAACTCTGATGTGTGAACCGTCTACCAATCCACACACTCCCGGAATACCGCTGATGTCGAAAAAGTTCTCTGCAATTTGAACTGGGTTCCTTGGCCAGCGAATAACATCCGGTGCTAAATCCACTACGAGTGGTGCCACCTTATGCACAACTCGTTTCACTGTGTCTCTTCCAATGCCATGGCAGTCTTTCACCATATGGTAAAAACCATTCGTTCCCAAAAAATGAAGGAAAACTAAGATCTGCTGCCGTGGTGTCAGTGGTCTGCTACGACCGGTCATTGGCAATAGATAATCGTCAATCTTCTCCACCAATAACTCCACCACACTTTCGGGCACCCTGTACCTCTCCCGGAATTCGTACAGCAATGAAGTTTCGAACCTTCTTTCTAAAAAGATACGTTCTCGTCTAGGAGGACGCCCGCCAATAACCACCACATCGATATCCTCATCGGAAGAATACGCCATTGTAAATGAATAGTTCAAAACAGCTAAATGCAGTATATATATACCCGGCGTAAAAATAAATAGGACAAACTTCACTCACCGTTAACATTATTGGATATATCATTGATTATGGAAATACATGTTACATGATAATGTTGGCTATAATCCGCAAGTATCACTCACTATTTGTATTAATCAACAACTTTTGTCAGAGATGTTGTGACTCGTATACGATTTGGCGGCTACTCGCCCCTTCCTATTCCGAACAGCTGTAATGTGCCAGGCATCGTGTTCCCAAGACCACTATCGCATGTCCCTGTTTATGAGATTTCCATTGATAACACATTTTCATAAGGGGGGGGGGCTACATCCCTGCGAATCAGATGGTTATATGCTCTGGTTTAAGGATGTGAAAATCGACAATTTATGTTTGACACCCTATATAGACATTCTACACAAGTTCTTTAACGTTGTAACTTTCAATAAATTGGGTAATTTCAGTAGTTACAAGGAACACATACTGCTACCTCACATCCAAGCTGACACCCCATAAGGTTTGACAATTTATAAATATAGGCCATTTCAATCCAAACTTTTGACCAAAGGAGGTAAATATGCAAATGATGGTCTAAAACAAAACATACCCCTTTATAAATTGTTGGAAAAAACAAAATAACAGAACAAGTTCAACCTATTGTTGTTGTAAAATTTCCAATTCATGTTGTTTCAGGTATCAAATTTCCAGCTGTTGAACGTGTTGATAAAATGTTTGGAGCGAGAAACATAACCCAACCCCCTTGTCGCGACGTCCCTGTGCGTTGTACTTGAGATTTCCAGCTGACAAAATATTTTCACGAGGGGGTGAATCGACCCCTTGTCGCCACGTCCCTGCGTATCATAGATATATATATTATCCGGGTTAAGGGTGCGAAAACTGAAAAAATATGTTTCATAGTACTCGAACATTCTTTGTGATTGGAGATATTTGTAAATACAAAGAACACGTACTATTTGTGATTTATGTTTGTAATCGTAGGTTCATAGTATTGGCGGAATGATAAATTGTTATTTCTTACAAACAATTGTAGATTCTTACAAAGAAAAAGTTTCATAGTATTGACCCCTGATCGCCACGCCCATGCTTGTGTCACATGCATAGATCACCTATACATAATCACTATTTGGAATAGTGACTATATGTGACCCGCCATATCAAATCCAGTCGGAAGTCGGGATTTTTTTACCATGTGCCAATGCATTCTCTTATATATGCGAGTCGAACATAGGTCGCCTCGCATATATAACAGAATGCATTGGCCTAACAATTTTTTATCATGTTTTTTAAATAAATGTTTCTTACAATTTTTAGGACATAAAATAAAAAAAACATCCATTACCCTGCAGGGAGCCCCACACATATATAGAAGCATATAGAAGAGTGTCGTCTGCTCATGTTTGTCTGGGGCTCTGTATGGGTGAAATTATAATATTGTTAAAGAATACAAGAACAAATTATTAAAATTGTAAAAAATTGTTAGGCCAATGCATTCTCTTATATATGCGAGGCGACCTATGGTCGACTCGCATATATAAGAGATTGCATTGGCACAGGGTAAAAAAATCCCGACTTCCGACTGGATTTGATATGTCGGGTCACATATATGCTCATATCGTGTAATATATAAGACGTCGATGCAGAATTTACTTTATGTCACCACGTAATTGGAAATCG
The DNA here is from genome assembly GCA_032622095.1 of Siphonodentalium dalli. Taxonomy (NCBI): domain Eukaryota; kingdom Metazoa; phylum Mollusca; class Scaphopoda; order Gadilida; family Siphonodentaliidae; genus Siphonodentalium; species Siphonodentalium dalli. The sequence continues at coordinate 211,429,133 of CP136063.1, forward strand.
GCTAATTAAATGGTGGCGCTAGTTATAAACAGTTTTAAATTCTACAAAAACACAGTCATGATTTCTACAAACAGAATTATCTCAATTGCCAATCGGTTCAGTGTTTTCACACCACCTCCCTGGGTTTTCATTGAATGCAATGCATACAAAACAATGTTTAGCACCGCCTCCCCATTTAAGAATGTTTTCGTACTCTCGGTATATATAGAACTATATGGAAAACACACTTTAACTCTTCCAATAAGCAAGTGGGGAAATATATATGTGTAAGACACCGTTTATACTTCCCAGATCCTGGAACATCATGAACCAGAATAAACGCAGATATATATCAGATTTATGGAGGACCGGACTCAATATGATTACTCAATGCTTCAAAACGTGAACAAATTCTTATGTCTGATCGAAATGCAAACCCACAGAGTTATCTCCCATCGCTCCGCTGAGATTCCACTGCCACAAGAACATTTGGTAAGGATTTCTGACATGTTCTCAGTTCTTATGTTTTAGGATTAAAATTGTCTATGTCTGGCTCAGATCATATTGTTGCTATCGTTACCGAAGAAAAAATTACCTTTATTGCAAACTTTTGGTGTCCAAAATAAGATATGTGAATAAATATAGTTCCCGACGATACATAAACATGGATGTATCGGTCCGCAAAGTACCATCCTTCCGGCAGTGACATATCGCTGTGATAACGAAGAGGGCGTTGCACGGAGTTTGATCGAAATGGACATGTAGCGATCAGAATGGCACATTGAGGTGTCCCTCAACTCAGACCAAGCTTGAAAATCGGTCCCGTCGGGATTAGAACCCGCGCCAACCTCAATTGTCTAGCCCAGGCTTCGATTATCTTATATACGACCTAACCACATCGATAACGGGGGCACCGAATAAAGGAAGCCGTTTCATCGAGAGTTGGGAAGCCTGAACATGGGTTCGAATATTGGAGCTGCTCAACACACTTCCTCCGGGTCGTGATCTTAAATGCCTATAGCTATGGTATTATGTGAGTGAACAAAGTGCTGATGAGACAGACTTACATATGTAGCCGGAAGAGTTCGAGTTGATTTGTTTCGTATACCCTTTGTTTAGCCTGTACACTATAAGAACAAATGTGTATAAATTATCCACAATATGTGTTACATTTTATCTTAAACAAAATTGTGTAGAATGACACATGACATGTGGAATTTCCTCAACGCTGAATATGAGTAAAATTGTGAGTGCATCATAGTTATTAGCTGAGATGTGTTCTATTGGAGACACAAAACTCGTAAAGGCTACCAGAGAACAAACAAAATAATAGCCGCTTTAACATTTGTTATACACTGTGTTTGTGTCAAAACTGAACAAGCACATAATTCTGTAGCCCAAAGTTTAAAGCTGCTACATGTACCATATTTTTAATATGTAGTTTTTACGAGAAATTTGTGTCTCAAATAGAACATATCTCATCTACTATAACTACAACATGCTAACCTATTCTCTCATAATCCATGTTGAGAACATTCCACCGACATGTGCATATGTCATTCGTCATTTCTACACAATTTTGTTTGAGATAAAATGTAACACATGGTGTGTAGAATTTATACACATTTGTTCTATAAGAGTGTATAGCTTGGCGAAGGGACAGAGGAGCGGGTGCTAAATTGTAACGTAATTTGTTCATAATTGCTATAGCCCAAATTGATACATATATAAGATAAGTTTATTGACAGTTACACCCACACGGGGCCGATGTTACAACACAAATAACAATATATATATAGAACAAATACACACAATTGTAATCAGGATTAAAATAAAGATTTCATACTTGCCTCACATGATTTACTGTACCGAAAGTTTTTTTTAAATTAAACATTAGACTCTAAGACATGCAGACTAGAATAGTAAAGTAATTATATAGACCAATGCATTAACCCTTTCATGGCGGGAGCAGCGCTGGTGCGTTATTAAAGATAATGTGCTCGTGCATTCTCTTATAGCCTACATGTACATGCATATATTCAGCAAGCTCGTTCTGGTTGAACGTGGGGTTTTTGTGGAGGGATCTATGGTTTCACAGGGCTACTCCGGCTGTTCACCCAGCAATAATTACCGAGTGTCTTATGTTCAGTGTCCATCAATATGGATATATGGGCATTTAATACGCAATGTCACGGAAAAGGATCTCCCTTTAGGTTCGGGGTGATGGGCCTTTATTGAGAATGATGGAATATATACAGTGGCGCTAGGCTCATCCTGCAGGATTATGGTCTGTCGGCATGCAATCCGGCCATTGATTAGAGGGAGATAATCGCTTGTTCCATAGCAACGTGGCGAGGCACAGACGACCGGAAGGACCCCGAGACTTCATATATTTGCATCCCAGAGACCCGTTTCGAAACGAAACGAGCTGACGAGCGTATAGGGGAATATTGGGTTTCCATGTTTACGATCGTAGAACATGATATAGGAGCCAATCAAATTCTAGCATAAGTTCGGCATAACTGGCATGAATCATCTATCTGGGGTTGTTTTCTTTAGCGCATGGTCGGAAACGGAAGACGATCGACACTCTGCATGGATATAACGTGGTGGCAATATAGAATAAAACGGCGCCTAGCAACACATTAAAGTCCCTTTTTATCGTTGGCGATTTTTAGTCATGATGATTAAATTATCGCAAAATTCATTGCATCGAACTGGGATATAAGACATATAAGATTTTATGAAACGAGTTTGATAAATTTTATTCTCAAAGAGTCGTAGACGAGTTGTGAATCAAATTTATCAAACGAGTTTCATGAAATCTTAGATACCAACATAACGAGTTGAAGCTCATGTATATAACATGAAAACACTAGAGCTTTATGCCTTTCTGACAAAATCCTTAACAGAAGCTTTAGAATGCACACATTTTTACGTTGTTGATTGAGACGATATGACAGTAATGCGCGCTCGAGCTGCGGAAGGAAAATATAGTCCCCCAATCTGCCGCTTTGTTATTGTGTCTGTTTTCGTTAGTGCAACGAAGTTGGACAATGATTTAACTTTAATGAACAAAACAATCAGTTTGCATTGACTGGTGTTGTTGTCATATGCTGATTTACGAAATATTTTTAATCCGCCTGATTCAATGTTAAAGTCATTTTATTGGCGCGATGCCAAGTTGGTGGGAAGTACGCGCCTATTCGTCACTAGTGGCAGATAAGGTAATATGTAATGACTTTTTAAATGATATAATAGCGGTTTCATGTGATATAACATAATACTGTCTTAGCATATGTTGGTCTACGTTATGTACACGGGAAAGTTTGCTTGAAACTTAGCTTACAAATATCTGTAACAAGAAAACAAGACTGCCAATGATATTTGAAACGATCACCAGACTGTAACCCGAGAAAGATCGGCATCTTTAAAGTCTGCTTAAAGTCTGCCAGAGACTGATTCAAACTTACTTCAGAATATGTATTTCTCGTGTTTCTCTTGCCTGGTAAGCGGCAAACATTGTGTCTAATGTATAGTGCCACATCGGACCAGTCTCTTTGAAAAGCCGACGAAAATCCCATCGGATGTACGTCTCTAGATCTATCTATTATATTTAATTTCGACTACGCGACATTCCCAACATAACTAATAAACCGTTTGCAAATATGGAGTGCATTCCTTGCGCAGTAAAATGTTTGTGATAGTATTTAGATGTACACTGATGTAGTTATAAAAACAAAAAGATGCGAAAGAATAATCAGTCACGAATATCGTTGACTGATAACAACTGGATGATGATGTATCCTATATTGCGATGAGTATAATGAATTGTGGATATATCGCCTGTATTCAGTTTTTACAACATCAGTTGTGTTTGCCAATGTGTGGGAAAATTGTCAACATGTCATTCACCTCTGATCTCGCTATTTAAATATGACCAACCAGGAAACAGTGTCTGTCGTCGCTATCTGGTTTTGATAGAGATTGGATTCTGCCTTGAAGTGATATGTTACGTCATTAACCAATGAAATCGCGCGTACTCTGCGCCACTATCCAATGAGTTGGAGGGAATCCCATCAATACAGAAACTGATTTTAAACCACAGAAATCCAATAGGATTTTCGTCGGATTTTCAAAGAGACTGCATCGGACCGTGCATCAGAAGTGTCTTAAATTGGCTAATTTTCTCACCATTGATACGTACACATCACTAATACAGTCATACGAAACTATTTACGAGTAACAACTTTCATTCTTTAAGACCACAACTTATATATTTGTACATCTAACTGGTCGTTACACGACCACGATTCAATCGTAAGTGACGAGTTTTCCGTCGTGGTTAGTTAGACTGCGCATGCTCACGACAATTACCGTGAGTAAAATGAATACCAAGCACTGTTTAATTTCAGCTTCGAAAATCGTGACGTACGATTGGTTACACTCATGCACTTGCAACGAAATCGCAACCGTGTGCACGTAATAATCGTAGACGGATCCGTTTTGTGCCAACATTCGAACTCATGTTCAGACTGATACGCTTCCTAACTCTCTGTGAAATGGCTTCCTTTAATGGTGTCCCCGTCGTCGAGTTGTTTATGTCGTGGATAAGATCATCGTCTGTGTTGGACGAGGTTGGCGCGGGTTCGAACCCCGACATGGGAGAGAATCGGGACCAATCTGAGTTGAGGGACATCATTGTGCCATTCTGATCGTACATTGCCAAATGGGAATTTCTTCACGCTTATATATACTGCATGAAGCAAGCACATGCATTTAAAGCAATGGACAACCATACTGAGTCCGTGCTTCCACACTATGATATTATATGTGACATGTTTTTCTATATATAGCAAGACAACCAATATTATTTTCCACAGCTGAAATATTTTGTAAACCGGTAATTGACATGAACATTTGGTTAAATCTGATCATATTATCGTCGGCTTTTAAAGGCACGGGCGGTGTTAGTTACAGAAATATTCATATTTGTTCAAATCGCCATCAACAGAAGGAATATTAAAATATATATAGTTTTGTTCATATGCCAAATATAATCAGCGCGTAAATAGTATATTGTCGTCAAGACGTACGATGGTGTACGTAAATAAGAGCCTGCTCGTGTTACAGAAATGTTGCTCCTGTTTACATAACACAGCACAATTCTATTGGTGCTCTTTATGTTTACCATATCCGGATCTAAACAAAAGCCAGGTTCTGTAACATTTTTTACGTTTGTTTACATAACAAAGGAAGAACATTTGACAATAACATACTGTTTATGCCATATTTCTGATTGGTATAAGAACAAGGTCTGTCTATATATAGTTTACTATTCTTTCTGTTTATGGCGGTTTTTGATGGAGGTGAATATTTTAACAGCATACCCATGCACCGCCAACGTCGCCCGTATCTTTAAAAAGAGACTGGTTATATAGCTCTGGTATTGTGCACAGACGACTGCGAGCACCGGTTCTATTCTGAATTCCAAATTGAATCTTTAAATATCTATGTCCCTGGGTGGAACAAGTTCAGCCCAGACTCAGCTGCGTGGAATTGAAACGTTAGGGAACGAGTTTTCTGCCTGATGAATTATGGGAATTGTTGGGAACTCTCGACAACATGGCTCAATTTACTGAATTAAAAAGTCCAACTCGGAATTCGGAATCGGAATTTATTTATTCCATTGGGGATTTGGAAAGGTTGGCAATGTCCCGGATCGAAGAGGGAGCAGATGGCACGTGGATAACGACTGATCGCGTGGGAAATCTCGCGTGCGCGAGACTCTGCGTGGCTTATTACATTCACCCCCGTGGTCACTTTATCTGATTTGTCAACTTATATTGCGAGGAAAATAGTCATATTCTCCACAGGGTTGGACGTCTGTTTAACGCCGGTGCGCATTAATTGGAGATGATACATTGGACATCGAGTAGCCAATGATTAAAAAATAGTTCCACATTAAAACAGAAACAGTTTAATGACAGACGATAAAGAACACGCGCGCGTAATTATACACGTTCTCGTGGTAACTGATCGATGGCCAGTCAAACAGAACGTTCCCAAACGACAAAAAAAGTAATAAAAACAAAACGCATCAGTCCCCAAGCGGTCGTACGAATATTTTCTAACTGAATTTCATCCTTTTTTAGATTGGCCCATCAAGTGGTCGGAGAATATAGTGGGTTGCGCAAAAACGATCGTGGTTTGTATACAGAGACATGACGACAGAGGGACCTGTGGTGTCTCGCCCCACCATCTTTGGCCAAAATTTCAATAGTTGGGCATTTATTTCCTATAGTTGGCAAATTTCTTTCCTATAGTTTGAAATTCACGACCAAAATAGGTTGAAATTGTCGTATCAGTTTGATTTTCAAACAAATATTTAGTGTGAAATATCTTGTGTTTAGACCAATATCTCAAATATTTTCCTACTGTTGCAGTTGACTTTCGGTAAATTTATGTAACTAAAATGCATGAGATGGTACAAAATTTCCAACAATTAGATAGCTCCCAACCAAAAAAAAAGGGGAGGGCTGCAAATGGAATTAGCCGGATTTGAAAAATTGTCGCCGACAGTCGTTATATATGTACATGTGTCACTTTGTGATAAATTTCGAATGTCTTTTTCGCGGTGCACATAGTTGCGACCAAACGTTGTGCCAGTGGTGTCTTTCGCTTGTGGTTATTGACTCCCTCGTTTAGAAGCATTGCTAAGCAATATTTTGCCACTTCCCCGTCAACTGGATGTGGGGATGTTTCTTAGAATGAACAGCCATTCTCTCCCTTAACCAACAACCGGAATTTGTGTGTGGGGGGGGGGGGGGGGGTTAACACCGGGATGGTCGGAATGACCGAGCGGTCCTCCCCTTCACCCTAAGTTCCTAACCACAAAAATGTCATGTTTATTTCATATATTGTTCAGGAAATGTATCTCTCTTTGGTGTGAGTCTTTTGGTATGACCTTATTTAGTAAATGTAATTTTTAACTAAATAACGGGCATAGTTATATATAATATAGTGCTATCTTTCTTTGAGAAAATAACAACTTTGGCCGATTCCTGTTAATAATAAATTATAAAAATAACAATTTTTATTTTAAGTTTTTAATTCCATGCGTCTCCACACCTCAGCACACCGATGGCGATGGAGTATCAGGTAGATGAAGATGTAGATGGGGAACGTGTGGAAGTCGTGTGGAATAGCAGCGTAATATGAAGAAAGAAGAGTATACGGGCTCCATTTGTTGCCCGGATATTTATTTATAATCTTTAATTATTTAATAGCATGTTCATTTAATCATGGTTCATTGTCATTATTTTTCACTTCCATTTAAACATTCATTTGTTCCCACTTCCATGTCACATCTGTATTACTGTTGTCTATGTCATCGAGGTGTCTTCATACACCATCGAACCCATGTCGCATGCGTATGGGCGTTTTAAATTATGCATTTCATCACAAAATTCTGATGGCATTTACTTCAAAATATTTGTTCACTTTCATCTCACACGCATATGGTCGTAATTAGATTTGTATTCAATTATTTATCAACACGTTACTATAATAATTCAATCCTTATACTCACATATCTTGTGATGGTGATGATATGTTTCAAGTGCTCATTCATCGGATTGGATTTATTAATCACATTTGTGTGGTCTATAAGGTTTATATTGTTTAACCACATGCAAACCGTTAACGGATGTTTAAAATAGTTTATGACCTACAGTTTATATGTTTGTGTCATTGTTGGTTAAAACTTAAAGGTACTCAATCAGAATTAACGCTCGCAAATTACTATTTCCTTGGCTTCGGGTGTAAAAACTATTTGATTTGAGTCGAGGAACCCACCTATCAAAGCTCAGAGTGATTAGATATCGATGTTTGAAATCTGTTATTTTAATTTTAGGTGGCCCAGTAAACAGTCGACGAGAAGACCTTTCTGACCAAATTGCGGATGAAGATGGATAACTCTAAAATCAAGTGGCTTTTTTGTGTCAGATATTTGACAAACTGGCAAAATTTCGTTGAACAAAAAGTTCACAATTTTATAATATAGTCCACTGTGTTTCATATGTCATATAGTGCACATTCAAATTCCAGCTGACAGGTATATATATCTCTGAATACTGTGGCCTGTTTCCAGTTAATTGCGCCTGCTCAGGAATGTGCCTATATAGGGTTTATTTTGGGGTGTTCACCTTGAAATTTCAAACTGCACCCCCTGATTTGCACACCGTTGGATTGAAACTTTCCGACTGCTGGAAATTTCCAATCTGACACCCCCCTAAGGTTTGAAATATTCAAATGATGGCTATTTCAGACCAAAAGTTGACACCAAGTTGAAAAATATGCTGCTGTGGCTCTATAAACAACATATTCCCCACTGGGTGGTGATATATTATTACCCCCTCCTGTTGCTAGACTCGACACGAACCTGCCTGAGTGGACCAGACTGCATACCAACATTTGTTTTCATGACATATTTATGGCTGCTTTATTCTCCATTTTAATACATGGTGGGTATCATGTTATACCATGCAATTAAAAAATTGACTCCTTATGAATTATGACACAAATGAAGCTCATTCTAATAGAGCAATACCAATGAGCCATTTGGTGATTTGATTGTTGTGTGAAATTTTTAATTATTTGAGCAGTTCTAGGTACCCAAATTGACAAAAATAGAGAACTATATTTTCAACCTCTCAAATGTATTAATATCAATTGTTGTTGTTAATCTTCTAATAACTGTTAAAATTATATAATGTATACAATGAAAGAAATGTTTACCGTGGGTTAGATCCAAAGAAATTCTTTGTTGAAATTGTGTTGCAATTTTGGCCTGGATTTATACAAAAAGCGGGTCTGACCCGTCAATAACAATTAAAGTAAATCTTAGGTTTAAAATTGTCCTTTCGATTTTGTCCAATATCCGAAATTCAAACCGGGTCTATCCCTTTAACCCAATTTGTGTTCCGTGCAAATAGCGAAATGCGCATGCATGCGGTTGCGCACACATGTGTATACTAATGGCATCCTGACTCACACAATGTCATGCAAAGGTCAGAGGAATTCAATCAAAATTCGAATTGAGATGCATTTACAGATAGTGAAAATGAATTTGACAGTGTCACAGATGCCTTCACATTGTCACCCATTGTGCACAATTTTATTTTCCATTTATTTATCAGTTTGTCGGAATAAATGAAGCGAACGCAATCGAAATGTCGTCAAATAGCTAGTGTCGTTGTTATCTATAAGATCGCATCTCATCATATCCGTATCTATGGAAACAGGAAACACAAAAGCTTCACCGTACTATGGTTTCACGACGAATTGTATTGACCATTCGTATCTGCATAGGAGCTCGGTAAACTGAAAGGTTACTCTTATAACAAATGTGTATAAATTCTACACAATATGTGTTACATTTTAGCTTAAACAAAATTGTGTAAAAACGACACATGACATATATATATATATATATATATATATATATATATATATATATGTGTCGGTGGAATTTCCTCAAAGTTGACTATGAGTGAATATGTGAGTGTATCATAGTTATTAGTTGAGATCTATTATATAGGAGACACACACATCGTAAAGGCTACCACAGAAAAAAATGGTACCAGCTTTAAAATTTGTTATACGCTGTGTTTGTATCAAAAACTGAACGGCACATCATTGTGTAACAATGTTTTAAAGCTGCTGTCAGATTTTTAATATGGCAGCTTTTGCGAGGTTTGTTTCTCAAATAGAACATATCTCATCTATACAAACTATAATATACTCACATATTCACTCATATTCAATGTTGAGAAAATTCCACCGGCACATGCGTCATGTGTCATTTCTACACACTTTTGTTTGAGATCAAATGTAGCACATATTGTGTAAAATTTATACACATTTGTTCTCAGAGTGTATAATGTGCGATTTGTGACAGCTGAGTGGTTATATTGTGCGACTTGCGATAGCTGCGAAGGCAGAGATAATGAGTTCGGGCCTCGCCGGTAGACTCCAGAGTTTCACAACAGTGGCTATGTTTCCAGTTTAGGCGGAGTATAACTGTAGATTTATACGCTGTTCAAATATTCGCGCCTAACTGTGACCCTTGAGCAAGGTTGCTCGTAATGTGACTGTTTCGTGCCACTCATGTGCGTGTGTCCACATAGGCTTGTCAGTAGTATACCAATAATATTTATTATTTTTATATTATTTTTTTTAAGTATGCATGCTAACCTTGAAATGCGCAGGAATTTGTTGCAGCTGGGATTATTTACTCGTTGGGGGATGGGCGTAACAATGGTGCACCTGCCCTATGGCGTAGGTAATAATCGATGTAAAGTTCATTGAAACTAATTCACTCTATAATGCACTATATAAATGGATCGATTAAAGTAGAGCGTGTATGCGATCCCAAAAAGTCTCACAAGAAATAGGTGTTTAGTCCATCGGCACAAATAATGACATTTATTCCATTTTCGAACACAGATTTTGCGATGTTGCGGCCTTGTGTTATGCATCTGTTTTTCACTATAACTCGGCACATAAGCTCTATATTTTGATTGTAACACTATGAGTGCATATCTGGTCTAAACGATGACATAAAGAAATAATAGAACTACAAAGAAATTCGCTCCATTTTGTTCTTGAAATTCAGCAGCGTGTAATGTTTGGCTAAAACGCATACCGAGAACGGACGAGAAATAACAGAGAAGCGGACGTTATCACGTATTCCTCAAATTTCAAAATGAGTTGTCATCTGAAATTGGCAACTGGTAAGTTCTGCTAGGTAGATGGCGATGTGTGAGTTTGGCAGTCTATTTTAAAAGCCGACGACAATCTTATAGATTTACGTCTCTGGAACTCCGACTCATATTTGGTTATTAGGGCGACGGGCATTTCCACAGCCGACGTAATAAATGGTGTCCAAATATGGCGGGGGCAGTAAAAGGTTGTAAGAATCGTAGTATTCAGTACAAAAGTTATAAATCTATAACATGATGCGAACGAATAATAAATATCGTCGATTGATAAAAACTCGGAGATGATGTCTCCTATAGATTTCGATGAGTATAATGAATTATGAATATGTCGCCTTTATTCTGAATTATAACATTTGTTGTGTTTCGCTATGAGTGGAAAATTATCAACACGTTATTTGACCTCTAATCTCCAAGTTAAATATAACCAATGTGAAAAGATTATCATGGCATGGCTTTTAAAAGAGCCTGCGAATTTTGGGTAATTTCAAATGAGACACATTTCGATTAGCGAATAAACTATGACGCAATTTCCAACCTTGCATGGGTTCCAGTTGAAGGTACTCAATCCTATTCGGTGGTCCCAATGTATGCAGATTCCAACAACAACAACAACAACATTTTTAGAAATGCCGTTTCAGTTATCAGAAAAATAATGCTAACCACTGTCAACTATAGTATAAAATTGCCCGAAACGTGTTATTTATCAACATGTTGTTCGACGAAATTTGGCCTTATTATCTACACAAAGCCTCTTGAGTTATCCATCTTCATCCGCAATTTGGTCCGAGACTTTTTTAAGACAAATAAGTCTCGATGGTGAAAAATAATATATTTCAAAAATCGATATCTAATGACTCTGAGCTTTGATAGGTGGGTTCCTCGACTCGGATCAATTATTGTTTACCCCCGAAACAAAATAAATAGTAATTGAGGCGCTTAATCGGATTATACATCTTTAGCAATAATTATTGGACAGTTCCTAATATACACGCGTATATATAGACAACTCACTTTGGTGGAACAATTATGTCACAAAACTGAAGTGAAATGTGACTGTATATAATGTATAATTACTGCCTGTGATGGAACATAATTATAAAGAACATATATGTATATTGATGATCAATTTATTCAACTATATATTAGGAGTCTACATGAATTTACAACCTGTAATGAGAGACTATTGTACCCACGTGTACCAGATTTCACGCTTAGTGGCTTCCGAACATTGAAATGCGAAAAACGATTTTGCCCTGCAATTTATATAATTATTATTATCAATGAATTTTAGAGGAGAGAGGAAATCAATTTTTTAAAAAGAAGTCGGATGGCAATCGCGGATCATTTATTGTAGAGAAGAACGTGGTGCCACGATCTGGCAACTAATGCACGATGCCATTATGAATATACACATAGATTGCATAGGAAATGGTTTATCACTATGCAAAAAAAAAAAGCAACTGAAGTTTACAACTCATCACTCAAACCCCTCAAATACCGAAATACCGAAATACCGACCCGATCCGGTAAAATGTTTGCAGAACTAGTCCTGTTACGGTGGAAATGCGGGCAGCCCATTGTGGAATCTTGGTACACGTTTAAACAAAATAAAACATCCTCTTGGTACGTCATACATGTATATGGACATATTAATGAAAGTACACAGTGAGTAGGCGTCGGTCGTAAAACATAAATAAATATATCAGGTATATAAAATATCAAAATAACAATATCATCATATAAAAAGATATGACTAGGTACAAATATACAAAATGTGTAAATTGTCAAAAGTGAGATTATCGGCATGGATGTACTGATTGATGGGGATGAGTAATGCCATTTCCAATCGCCATATTTGTTCTGTGCGGAAGACACAGGTTGTATATACAAAACTATGAAGAAAGAATAATTTGATATTTTCTCAACTAATTGCAATGTGATGAACACATGTTGGCAACAGGCCTATCGATAGTATCGCTCGCATAATATGTTAGCCCTTTCATGACTGGAGCTTCCTGAAATTTTGTGAAAACCGTGTGCCAATGCATTCTGTTTTATATGCGAGTCGCCCATAGGGCGCCTCACATATATAAGAGGATACATTGGTCTAACAATATTTACCTTGATCTTGTAAGCCAGTGCATTCTCTTATATATGTGAGGCTTCCTATGGGAGACTCGCATATATAAGAGAATGCACTGGCATATGGTCTTTAATGCTGCACCAGAACAGCTCCCGACATGAAAGGGTTAAATATATGGTATCTCTTCCGGGCCATAATTACAAAAATAACAACAACAGCATACGTTTTAATATAACACGATTGATTTCAAGACTAAAAATAGTTTTTGTTTTTTTTACTAAAATACAGATAACACTGAAGAATGTTTATATTATTTGCCTATAGATACAGAAATAATAAAGTGTTTATTTCTGATCAAGTCGAGCGTAATTCGCGATGAAATATGTTAGTTGAAATGCCAGTTACGAGATCGCCTATTCAAAGTTTATGTTCTAAAATAGTCCGTGAAACTATCCCACAATGTTGTATGTATTCTACCGGAAAAAATCTAAATTAATTAATAGAAGCAATTCCGGATTGTGTCTTAGATTTATTATTATTATTCTATAGCCCGGAATCGATATATCTGGTTAGAACGTTGTACACTATCTTGAACTTAACAATCAGATGATTAAGAAATATAGATAACTCTATATTATATGCATCTTGTTAAAATGAGACGGCGATTGAGCTCAACCTATGGCAGAGAGGTAACTCTATTTGAAATATCCAATTGTCTATCAAACAATAATTCAGTTACCGCTCCTTAGCAGCCACCAGTTTCTGTTTGATGCGCGTCTTCAGTCGCATTGTTACCTATATAAAATGTTCCATGCAGTGTTTTCTAATTATTTTTTTCCTTATTATTTCTTCTTTCAAAACTAACGGAATGCATGTCTGTGATGCTAGTGAAGATATGGCTAAAAGTATGAATAGTAACTTAATACTTAACGTTCGTCAGTGTAATGGAGACCACAAACAATAATTTTTATATTTCATTGCAATGGTTTCATGTTCATATTGAATATAATTGAGGCTAAATTATCATGAGTCATGTCATGAACACGTGATATAAGAGGTAATTTTCGATTGGATGGGATGACATATGCAAACATCACTTCAATAGCGATAGTTTCACACAAAGATCATGATGCACGAGAGTTCCAGTGATATCAACTTCAACGGACGACAAACTATCACGAGAAGCCGCGTCACCGACGATTCTGTTGATGCTCTGTGTGTCAGTGTCGTGGTATAGAAGATAGTGTACTAGGATCTAATAGCGTCCGGTCATGCATTGACTATTATGCAACCGTCACAATTTTGAGACCCGGGCACCATTCCGTTTTAACACATCGGTACATAAATCCATGGTAGGTGGCATGATCTGCAGTGTGTGTGGTGTATTTCAAGGTTCATAGAGGGAACGGCAAAGTGATACATAGTTTGTATTTTTAAATTATTGACAAATGTTATCCAGGCTTGAGAATCACAACCAGCACCAGACGTTGATACACACGGATACTGAATGTAATATTTCTATCTATGTTGATGTTTCAGTCCACTTGGGTTTGAGACATTTTTTTGAGCAGTATATATATCCGGACGGGATGCCAGATCTTCTTATCCCTCATGTCAAGAGAATATTAATCATAAATTGATGAACGTGAACCGTACTGGTTTGATGACGATGATGATCTTGTTGCCCTACAAATTGAGGTTGCCCGAATGAGCACTTCTTCCACCTAGTCTCACCTCAAATCAGCTTCTCTTTCTGGTATGCTTGATACCATATTTTCGAAAAACATATTGCCGAATGAAACCTGAAGAAAATTAGCAGCGGCACGAACAAGTGTGTGATAATATTCCATGACAGGACACCATAGAATTGTTCGTAGATGTCTAGCATCATTGTCTTTTTCATCTCAAACATACTGACTGCCCACAGTGCGATGTTGCTTACCAGAAGGAACGTGATAGCAGCACGTCCTGGCTTCGATAACATTTGTTCGTCATTGTCAGCGCATCTGCAAAGTCCATCCAGAACAAACACGGTTTGAAAGGTGACTTGAATGAACTCGATTGAGATGCACACGAGTGACAGGACTATAACTAGTACTGAATCTGGCATACTACTAGCGATGGAAATCAGCGTGAATGCGAAATAAATGAAGCACCCACACAGTGCGATCAGCAGCAGGGTTGAATCCAATGATAGGAAATACGATTCGACGAACTTCAGCTTGGATAGTCGGACGTATCCGAGAATCATTCCGAGCGCTGTGAATACGATGAGGGAGATCTGCGTGACGTAGAACACCTTGACAGCCGTCGACGAATCACCAAGCCGACTTTCGAAAACGAAGAACGTTGCTATGGCAATCGCTGTTAGGACAGAGACCATCAATCCCAGGAACAGACCTTTGTTCGCTTTGTCGCAATCAAGGGAAGCTGCTCCATAGGGTGCGGAGCTGGTCAAGGACAGATGACTAGGCCATCGCTGCTTGACCTTGACACCAATGTATTGGTACATTCGGTAGATAATACCGGCAGCAATGATACTATAAATGATGGTACATGGGAACAGATATGGAGATGCTGAGCGTCCTAGAGTTACTTCACCATGGCAACTGTTGGCCATGAGACCTGTAATCAGAAAGGAATACATGAGGTTTGAGATGTTTGGAATAATAGCAACTGAGTCTTATAAACGCTAAGCCGTATAATTATCACATAATTTGAATACCCAACTATGTACTATGTTTCTTCAAGTATTCAGAATAAAGTCGCAAGTAGGACATCCAGTTTATCATGTCAGGAAAAAGTTTTAATTTGTTCATCTGAGGTAGTGACCAATTTTGAATGAGGATTTCACTGAATAAATGTTACATATGAAACAGTTGTCCGGGAATTAAAGTTGGTATATCATTGAACTGTCGTAACTGTCAATAGGCTAGGTAAATGATAAATTATCGATATAATTCTCGATATAACAAATGACATACTTTCAAAACAATCATTAGAACATTCAGAAGTAAGTCTATAAACATGCCAAGTTAATTTGATTCATGTATAGTAATGCCCTAAATAATCGACTCCTTAACCACAGCAGAATTATAGGTAACTTTTCAGGATTTAGTTGGAAATATGGCTTGTTGACAATCATCGGAAAGCTCTCACTGAGAACTTTCCGATGAATGGCAACAAGCCATATTACCGACTAAATCCTGAAAAGTTACCCCAAATTCTGCTGTGGTTAAGGAGTCGATTATGTAGGGCATTCATGTACACATATCATGAGTCAGCTGAACTGGCTCGCGAAAGACGCTTACCGGAGGATACCATACTCTGGTAATTCTTCTGTCTGTATTCCGCTGCAGTTTCGTTAACGACTGTCACAATCCAGACACAGAGGTTGGTGGCCATCAGATGCATCATCCCGAAACGCACACATGCCTTGTATCTATCGATGACCAGCTGGAAAATAATAAGACAGGTTTCAAAATAATCGTTGCTTTGTTCAGACTGGAAGGAATGAAGTGTGTATCACTCTGCTAACGCCAATCCCGAAACTCTTAACCCTGGCGGTTTGAAAATTCAAATGCAAACGCATAATCACTGGTGCGACTAAGCAGGGTAAATGGGCAAACCCAATGCAGAGTTTACGCCCCTTGATGACTAGGTAAGACCGCTGCTATCGGCGACATTTTACCCACATTTTGTGGAATTCCGCGATATTAATATATCTACCAAGCGGACAGAGCAACACGTTGTCCTTATCAAGCACACACAATATCGAACACAATTTGTGTGATTTCGTACATTATATAAGTTTGGAAAGTCCCTCTAGAACGAAGGAACTATATTACGAAACGGTAGTATTTGGTTCTCCGATTATGGTATCACCACAAAAGTCTAAACACACATGGACGACAACATGCGTGGCAAGTCAAACACAAGAGTTCAAATTTGCTGCCATTTTGCTAAGGAGCGTGCGCAAATCGTCAACAAAACTACCTCTCTAATTCTCCATTATATGTCAATAAGATTTTAGTGACAAAATTTTTCTCAAAGCACATATAGGAAATTTTATTTTGGGGCGATCGATACCGTCATTTTGGCTGAAAAAGCCCGCGCTAAATATAGAAAATCACAAACTAGTACCCAGCCCGTGACAGAGTTAGAAGGGAAGTTTAACTGTTAAATTGCTCTCTGGTACAGTATTGCCCTAAGTAATGACTCTTTAACTACAGCAGAATTATGGTTAACTTTTCAGGATTTAGTCGGAAATATGGCTTGTTGCCATTCATCGGAAAGCTCTCGGCGATTACTTAGGGCATTACTGTAGGTTAATGGGTTTTGAAATATGTTCTACCAAACACAGTCCAGCAGCGGAAGTACTCAAAATTTAATGACAAACACTGAAAGTAGCGGCATTCGTGTTTGAGGGGTTTTCAAATGGGTACATAATGTACGTAGCCATTGTCAACCAAAATAGAAGCCAACAGAAGTTGAATTATTGTCTATTCCATAACATTTACACTGTCGTCTCGGTTGTATTTTAATGCTAATACAACCATTCGAAATCACGATTCCACTATATGATTTCCAAGCAGTGTTCGCCAGCTTACATTGACTCCGCCAGCTAGAGAGAATTCAGTATACACATATTGTTGTAAACTACAGTAAAAATAACTTTAAACGCTGTTTAACCTGTCCGCAATATGCATGTACATATCTTCAATGCTAACATTGATAAAATAATATTTATGTACTGGAAGGCAGTTACCAGACAATATAACTATATATGTGCACGAGGCTGCATGAGTGGCAATTTATATCTACCTCAGTTTTAAATGTATTCTAT
This sequence comes from Siphonodentalium dalli, assembly GCA_032622095.1. NCBI lineage: Eukaryota > Metazoa > Mollusca > Scaphopoda > Gadilida > Siphonodentaliidae > Siphonodentalium > Siphonodentalium dalli. The sequence goes on from CP136063.1 coordinate 211,446,825, forward strand.
GTGTTTATATGAAATTTCTAGAGTTGTACCCAAGGCAACCGATAAGTAATTTAAACTGCCATTTAAAATCTTGGAGCAGCTGATAAAACAGAGGCGAATGATTACCCACCTCTGATTATCTCGGGGTCCCAATTTCCGCATAGATTGTTGGTATCAACATCCTCATATAACAGTTAAACAAATCACCCCATCGATATACAAACTCATATAAACCGCGTTAAATATAGAAAATCACAGACTAGTATACCCAGCCGGCGACAGAGTTAGGAGGGATCATGGAGTATGACTGGTGCGCTCTCGTGGTTTTGAAATATGTGACCCGCCATATCAAATCCAGTCGTAAGTCGGGATTTTTTTTACCCTGTGCCAATGCATTCTCTTATATATGCGAGTCGACCATAGGTCGCCTCGCATATATAAGAGAATGCATTGGCCTAACAATTTTAATAATTTGTTCTTGTATTCTTTAACAATTTTATAATTTCACCCATACATAGCCCCAGACAAACATGAGCAGACAACACTCTTCTATATGCTTCTATATATGTGTGGGGCTCCCTGCAGGGTAATGGATGTTTTTTTATTTTATGTCCTAAAAATTGTAAGAAACATTTATTTAAAAAAAATGATAAAAAATTGTTAGGCCAGTGCATTCTCTTATATATGCGAGACGACCTATGGTCGACTCGCATATATAAGAGAATGCTTTGGCACAGGGTAAACCAATCCCGACTTACGACTGGATTTGATATGGCGGGTCACATATGTTCTACCAAACACAGGACAACAGCGGAAGTATTCAAATGACAAAAACTGAAAGTAGCGGCATTTGTGTTTGAGGGGTTTTCAAATGGCAACATAATGTACGTAGCCATTGTCAACCAAAATAGAAGCCAAAAGAAGTTGAAGAACATACAATGTTGTCTCGGTTGTATTTTGATGCTAATACAAACATTCGAAATCACGATTCCACTATATGATTTCCAAGCAGTGTTCACCAGCTTACATTGACTCGCCAGCTAGAGAGAATCGTACACATATTGTTGTAAACTACAGTAAACATAACTTTAAACGCTGTTTAACCTGTCCGCAATATGCATGCACATATCTTCAATGATAACATTGATAAAATAATTTTTATGTACTGGAAGGCAGTTACAAGAAAATATAACTGTGTGCACGACTCACGAGGCTGCACGAGTGGCAATTTATATCTACCTCAGTTTTAAATGTATTCTATGTGTTTATATGAAATATGCATGTTTCTATATGGACAAATCTTATCTATCTACAATCAAGTGCACATTCGTGATGAATAAATGATGAAATGACAACATATTCTTGCATCAAAAGATCAAATCGTCAGATTGCCGTCACAGCAAGTATACCAGCCAAACTGGCTACTTCAGACGATAGGGTAAACAACAACTGGAGCCCTTACTCAGTGCTCAATGTTCCTGACCCCAAAGTTTACACACAGACAGACTCTTCACCTCAGCCTACCTCGGCGAGAGACGACATAAGCCGATAGCAAGGGGCAAAGAATAACATCCAATCTCCATCTCCAAGAAAGCTTTGTCAGAAAATAGCAGCGTTTGTTTTCATTAGATTCCAGTTGATAGCTCAGCTCCAGGCATAATACTTGGCTTGGAAAGAATAACAGTATTTTGTTCGGTAAACATAGGAATCCGTCTACATGGGAGATATAGACAGTGGTGCATCGTTGTACCCCAAGGCATCCGATAAGTAATTTAAACTGCCATTTAAAATCCTGAAGCAGCTGATAAAACAGCGGTGAATGATTACCCACCTCTGATGATCTCGGGGTCACAATTTCCGCATGAGATTGTTGGTATCAACATCCTCATATAACAGTTAAATAAATCACCCCATCAATCTACAAACTCATATACACTCGCAAGGAGATCAAAGACCGCGATTAGTATATAAAATCATAGGTCTTCAAAAATTAATTTCCCACAGCTGTCGTTGGCTCGGGTCCAATTTGAATTCGAACCCTTGTGAATGTTATTCATCATTCTTAAATCGGATCCCAGATAAGTTAGCAGAAACCTATACTATCAATATGAGTTCATCAGAATCTGATGTGGGTGTGATATATCAGCTTGCCTTGGGATTACTTGTACTTTACGTACCGGTTCGGGGAGTACACATATACATAGCAAAGTATATGATGCGCCGTATACAAGTCTCCAGAATTGATAATATAAATAAGATTATTACATCTTTATAGACTTGTTGTGAAATTTCAATCACGCGCTTCTGACCCTTCTAGGGGTCTTTACACTTGAAGCTCGTGAATAAAATTTCACAACAAGTCTATAACGGTGTTACAATCTTATGTATATTACATATACATAAACATATAACCCTTTACCCAACAAACCGGCCAAAAACGCCCAAATAAGGCTTCAACAGCCTAAAATATCTTCGGTCTGTCTCAATAGAACCATACAAATATGGATATCGTTGGAACCGGCTCCTTGACCACATTGTGATGGTTACAGTTATGCCCTGTGCCAATGCATTCTCTTGTATATGCGAGTCGACCATAGGTCGCCTCGCATATATAAGAGAATGCATTGGCCTAAAATAAATATATTTTTAACACTTTTTACCATTTTTTCTTACATTCTTTAACAATTTTATAATTTTTAATGTGTTAAGCCAATGCATTCTCTTATATATGCGAGGCGACCTATGGTCGACTCGCATATATAAGAGAATGCATTGGCACAGGGCCGTTCTGTTGGGTAAAGGGTTAATAGCATAGGACTACAGTCCTGGTGTTTTTTTGTTGTTGGAATTACTATTGATCTCCCGGAGGATCTTTGGTGAGTTAATTTACAGCTTACCTCCATGTCATCGCCGATACAACTGACAAGCTATGTGAGTTGTTTTTGCATGGGTTTGAATGGTCTAAGGATGTCACTCCTCTAAATCCTGTACACCACTTAACAGATGGGATGAATCCGGCGTACCAGTTAACAGATGGGGTGAATTCTGAATACCAGTTAACAGAGGGGGTGAATCCTGAATACCAGTTAACAGATGGGGTGAATCCCGAATACCAGTGAACATAGTGGGTGAATCGTGAATACCAGTTAACAGATGGGGTGAATCATCCCGACAATCAACAGAGGGGGTGAATCGTGAATACCAGTTAACAAAGTGGTGAATCCTGATACCACACAGTTAACCGAGCCTGAATACCATTTAACAGAGAGGGTGTATCCTGAATACCATTTAACTGAGGGGTGAATCATGAACACCAGTTAACAGAGTGGATTAATCCTGAATAGAAGTTAACAGAGCCAATTTGGACAAGAAATTACTGTCGGTCTGTCGATATCGTGAATGAATCAAGACGCAGCATTTGTCATAGACTGACATTCAAATTAGTTCTATTAAATTTGACAGCCCATACCAGAGAATAATGTTCATACGTTGAGTAGTGGGTATGCAATATACACTTACTGTCACTTGATGGTAAACTACTTATATATTGTTGAATGTTTTCCGAACGAAAGGGCGATTAATGTACCCAACACAGCTCGCATCTCAATATTTTAAGGGAATGGCGATACCCTAATCGCAACTTTGCACAATCCCTTATCCACCACTATCTCGGTATGATGACACGTGTATCAAGCCCGACACACATATCAATATCGTAGGTTACATATGGGATTAAACAAGAACCTTGCATAAATTGCATCTTTTCAAGATCCCTTATCCACCACTATCTCGGCATGAAGACGAGATTCTGCCCTGCTAGACTAACAGACTAACATACCTTGTGGTTCTTGAACAGGAAGAATGTCTGAAAGAACGTGAACAGCAGGTGTGCTACGTAGACTGGGATGAAGATCACGCTTCTGCATCCCTTGGTGATGTCGCTCTCGAAGTATGACGCGATGTGGAACCCGTCTAGGCTGATGCTGCCCAAACTGAATGCTGCAACGAGAAGATGAAGAAATGTTACACGGGATGATTATATGGATGAAAGCAAACGGGTAAACACGCGTTACGATATATAGAGTTCGATTTCATTCGACCAAACCACCTCCTTCATTTATTGAACACATGGTTGTGTAATTAAAAGGACTTCAAAACTGGCGTTTGCTGGTTTTATATTGACTAACGGCGTTTATCATATAATGCAGGGAAGGCTGAGGTAGACGTGTTAATTGAACTTCCTCCATTATAATTTATCCGCATAACAGTCAGGGTATGGCATGCAACATACAATGTTGCCTCAAGTTGATACCTCTATACTAATCCCTGGCCGAAACCTGATGTAACATGAACCAGTAATGTTTCATATATGCATGCTGTTTCTATATGGATAAATCTTATCTAGAATCACGTGCACATTCGCGTGAATAAAGGATGAAATGACAACATCATGGGCAATGTTTCCTCAAGTTGATACCTCTATGCTAATCCCTGGCCCAAACATGATGTAACATGAACAAGTAGTGTTTCGTATATGCATGTTTCTATATGGACAAATCTTATCTATCTACAATCAAGTGCACATTCGTGATGAATAAATGATGAAATGACAACATATTCTTGCATCAAAAGATCAAATCGTCAGATTGCCGTCACAGCAAGTATACCAGCCAAACTGGCTACTTCAGACGATAGGGTAAACAACAACTGGAGCCCTTACTCAGTGCTCAATGTTCCTGACCCCAAAGTTTACACACAGACAGACTCTTCACCTCAGCCTACCTCGGCGAGAGACGACATAAGCCGATAGCAAGGGGCAAAGAATAACATCCAATCTCCATCTCCAAGAAAGCTTTGTCAGAAAATAGCAGCGTTTGTTTTCATTAGATTCCAGTTGATAGCTCAGCTCCAGGCATAATACTTGGCTTGGAAAGAATAACAGTATTTTGTTCGGTAAACATAGGAATCCGTCTACATGGGAGATATAGACAGTGGTGCATCGTTTTGTGCAATATTACATGTGCGATGCAGCTATACAATTCATGCTGACTTTGTCGAATGTTGTTACCTTAAAACGCGAGGGGCGTGATACTGTGCGCAATATTATTCGATAAAAATATCTCTTTCTTTGAGTTGTCTACAAACATTTATGTTGTCGTCCAATTATCTGACAAACATACAGATTTTGTTTGCCCATCCGGTAATACACGCAATATAGTCTGATAGCTTAACTAAGCTTTACAATTCAGAAGGTTCTCTTCTTTGGAATATTTATGAATAAAATGGTCTCATCAGTTCTCGAGCGTTCTCGTGTGTGCTGCCAAACTGAAGACAGAGTTTTGTCCCCTCGCTACGCTGGCCAGATCATAGCCATTACCAGTTCTAATAAGAAAACCATAGTCAGAAATGGTAACGCCACCAAGATCATATTATTAGCCATAAATATAAATTATAATATAAAATATATTGGTTACATGAATGCACTGCCTCAGAATTCCGTTAAAACAACTAATCCTTCAAATTATCACAAAAAACTACAGCTTATTACTGCAGGTTTCTCAGCGGATCAAAAATCGGAGGTATTGTGTTCCCGCTAAGAGTGCATGGCCCAGCCATTGTTCATACCTAAACGTCGAAAGCAATTAACGCGGTCATAATGGTTACATACTGCAACTATAAGACATCCAGCGAATACACACCCCACGAAAACCCGAAATGTGTTGTCCTGCGTTATATCCCATTGCTATATCTCAATTTGACACGGTCAGATTAGCCTTTCTACAATATCCTAAAACAATAAAGCTTCTCAAATCATCGGCATAGTCAATAGAACTTTCACGAACTTGGACATTCCAACTACAGCTTTTATCGGATTTGGGGTCGCAGTACAACTTTAACGCGTCCCAAAATAACCGCATTCGGGGTAGCACTACAGCTTTTAAAGCGACCCAATCTATTTCTAAAACCGACATCGGCCCACGTCTTTCTAAAATTTGGCCAACAGTATACACCGGTGGCGTTAATTAAAATTAGAGCTTGTTAGAGAGTATAATTTTAATTAGAACTGGGCCAGCTATTGGAATAGGAAATTCCATAACAATGAATGTCACCACGTGTAACATGTGTCGTATCACGTTTCCGTGTCTAACTGATGATAACTATTTTTGATTCAAGCTTAATCAACATAAGTACACAAAAGACAAAATGTTCTACAAGTTTAATTGATTCAGCGATAAGCAGAAGGTCTAACAAACTAGTTTCAGAAACATGTTTTATTTAAGAAATGAATGTAGTGGGTGTGTGTTTATGGGGACAGCGTAGCTGTTCTTACTATATATATATATATACATGTGCCCAAAACGCCGTATCCCACAATAACACACACATTCATTTCTTATATTTATATAGATTTTGATGATATATTCTCATAAAAAGCTGAGTGTATTCTTATTTATGTTCACAAAATCCATCGATAATTTGAGACTAGCACACGCAGCAAATTAAGATGCAATTCGGTTGATCTTTGAAAAGCATGCCCAATTATTCTGCTGACCGCCTTTAGTGATTAGGTCAGATTATGTTAACAATTTGTGACTCCATGTTCGTGATAGGTCTGTGTGCTATTGGGGTATTAAACGGGTGACCAAATTGGCAGTTGACAAATCACTGAACAGGATTTAGTGTAACACAGACGGGCTATATAAGTAACAAGAGATGGACTGTCGTCCGGTGCATACCCCCTCGTGGCATACCGCCTAGTGTGGGCATATCTATAACTTATGATGGCTATACTCAGACATATGGACCCAGAAATCAGCATTTTCATATAAACAAAGATGAATAACTATAGAACAAAAAACCAAAACAAACATTTGAATGTGCCATTAAATGTCCTCATAGTGGTGAACATCCATACAAAATTTCATTGAGATCCGAGCATTACTGTTCAAGTTATGAGCTGAACAGACATCGGATGGATCAAACAGCCAACATTTCCAGATAAACAAAGATGAATTACTCTAGAATGGAAAAGCAGAACAGAACAATGGAACCCCCCATTGAATGTCCTCATAGCAGTGAACATCTATACCAAATTCCATTGAGATCCCAGCACAACAGTTGAAGTTACGACATGAACAGACACCAGACGGACCAAAAAGCCAACATTTCCAGATGAACAAAGAAAAATAACTCTAGAATGGAAAAGCGGAACAAAACGATGGAACCCTCCTTTTCATGTCATCATAGTAGTGAACATCCATACCAAATCCCATTGAGATCCCAGTACAACTGTAGAAGTTACGACATGAACAGACACCAGATGGACCAAAAATCCAACATTTCGAGATAAACAAAGATGAATAACTCTAGATTGGAAAATCCGAACAAAACGATGGAACCCTCTTTTTAATGTCCTCATAGTTGTGAACATCCACACCAAATTTGGTTGAGATCCCAGCACAACTGTTGAAGTTACGACATGAACAGACACCAGACGAACCAAAAAGCCACTATTTCCAGATAAACAAAGATGAATAACTCTAGAATGGAAAATCCAAACAAAATGATGGAACCCTCTATTTAATGTCCTCATAATAGTGAACATCCATACCTAATTTCATTAAGATCCGAGCACTACTGTTCAAGTTATGACACGAACAGACATCGGGCGGACGTACGGACTCACGCACGCACGGACGCACGGACGGACGGACGGACAGGTGCAAAACAGTATACCCCCCTTTTTTTTTTTAAAGGGGGTATAATTACATATGGCTAATCGTCGTAGGAGTTGGCGGGCGGACTATTTTTGCGTTACTATATATCGGACAATTTAAGAGTAATTTGATCTGATCATGCCAATTTACAAAATTGGACATGGACAGCTTAGTTTTCAGAATAACAGAATAAATTGTAACAGACAAAAGTTTTTAGTTAAAAAAATGTGAGAAAAGAAAACATTCACTACGCGATGGCGGTGACCACCTTGCAATATGTGTGCTGCCTGTTTTCAGACCAATTCAATCGAGCTATAGCATTAAAACTCCATGCAGCGCCCTCTACGTCAGCACTGCGATATAGCACTGCCACAAGGATGGTACTTTGCGGACAGATACATCTATTTTTACATATCGTCGGAACTATATTTAGTCACCTATTATCTCAAGTTATTTTGACCACCAAAGGTTTGCAATAATGGCAATTATTTCGGTATTGATAAGAACAATATAGACTGAGCCAGACATAGACAATTTTAATCCTAAAACATAAGAACTAAGAACACGTAAAAAATCCAAATGTCCTTATGGCAGTGATATCTCAGCGGAGCGACGGAGTCACGGAGATAACTCTGTATGGAGTTTGCTAGGCATTATATAATTATAGGCCAGTTCATACAGCATGAGAGATTCTTTTACCAGTTGTCATTTTACGTTCAACCGACTATACTGTTAGCAACTCGCGGATCCACGAGCAAGAGCTTCGGTGAGTGGCTTCAAAACTGTATTATGGCAGTACATGTTTATAGTTAATCTCTTTCGCTTTGATCGGAATTACCACCACCGAGATTAGAGGGGATACGACAGGTTTGCACTTGAAACCGTGTTTGTTGTTACATAATTTTGCTGCTTTGATGTTATAGTAATTATTATCCTTTACGACAGACATCACATGCATCTGGACTGCGCTTCTTCAGATAGGTGGTTATGGTCAGTCTAGATCATAATACCGACATATCTTGGATATTTTGTGAAATGAAGCACATGGAAATGGAATGCTCTTTCCATTTGTCTACAATTACAAAACTGTATATCTACTTTTTTTTCGTCTTCTTAAAATGTATTCAGGGTTCCATACCTCCAGTTACAACAACAACAAGATAAAATATTTAATCAACATCATTTCTGCTTTGTTATGTTGACAAACAAGTTGAAAACCAAATATGACATATAAATTTGACCTATAAATAACATATTTTTTCGTCCGTCTAAAACATCGAAATAATATGAAATAAATGCACAGAAAACTCAATATGAAACCAATTAGCGTCTTTCATGTAACATTTCTCATTTCAAACATGTTTAATATTGTTTACTCTAGAATCTAAATCAAAAGTAAAACACGTTTCGGAAAAAAATAAGCATGGACCCCTGAATACATCTTCAAGAACATAGAATATATTAGGTATGCATTCCTGTACGGTACCGAAGGCTGATATCGGAGATATTTTAGTATGAACTCAGAGCAGGTCTGCAAGAAGGTCAGCGACCATGTTCTGATCCGTTGGTCCATTAGTTGGTACTTTTATGTGGCTTTCACCATGGGTGACCATTTCAGGCTGCTGTCAATTTCAGTGAGGGACAAAAGGCAACACAAAGTTTATTTCCACTGGGATTCAGGGCAAATCATGCAAATGCACGTATACATTGGAGACCGTCTGTAAGAAGCAAACATGTCCTGGTACAGAAATTCAGAACACTTCCTTCGAACATGCATCTAGGTGCATCGAGATTGGAAACCGTTTGCTAGATAAATTACATACGAATCAACTTATCACTGTAACTAAAGGTAGCTATGTTTTGGTATCGTGTTTCTCGATCTGTGTTTCAAATTTCAGTTTGAACTCAGGTACGTATGAATATAAACACGCGCTCTAATGCCGCGCACATGTCAGCAGTCACTAAGAATTAAAGTCGACGGTACGTAAACGGAAACACGTTTGTGGGAATCAACGTGTGGCCGTCCAATATTATCTGGATTTACTGGACTGATTGGGATGTTTATCTAATAGGATTGCTCCTAGCTGGGCGCCTAACATGTATATTTGTATAGCGTGTATATACCTGGGTTGAGCGGTATTGTTATGAATAAACGCATGTATATATATATGGGCCAGATTGACACAACATGCACGTGTTCACTGTTTGTAAACCAGTATCGGTACCAGGGTTTTGCTATATATATGGACATGCGGAATAACAGTCAGGCTGCATTTGACGGTTGTATTCTTTCTGCATGAAATGTGCCATGTACTATAGCCTAGGTCCATGGAGAGAGATATATATATATATATCTAGACATGTGTAGCAGATAGAAACATCAAATGACATAACGCTAGCTATCAAACAGGAGTAATTCCGTGAAGCCGGTGTGGGATGGATAAGTGCATGTATGGGAATAATTTAGATATATGTACAATGAAACGTCCTTCCATGGACGGGAAACCCGTATATTTATATATATAGTCTCGTTGCTTGACGCGAGAAGTCCCAAAATATATATGCATCGGTGGAGCTGGTTGGTTCATGTTATACTACGAATCGGGTGGTTGGTTGAATTGGAATAATGACTTAACATAACGCGAAATTCGACGATAAGAGTCTTAGTTTCTACTTCGAACACATATATGTGAAACTACAATTGGATATTAGACTTGCATCTGAAAGTTGATACAGATGCTTAGTAAATGAACATTGCTATATGCTAGTAAGCTGTCGTCTGCCATGGTTGCAATGGACTTGCAGCGTATTGACGCCAACTCAATGTCTTCAAAACTGTGAAACTATCAAAACGTAGTCGGGAAGTTGTCCATAACAACACCAGTGGTCAATGTATAGAAATATGCATAAGTTATTCGATATACCAGTGCTATTGTTTAAAATATCACTGGATATACTCACCTAAAGCACCCAGTCGGAGATAGAAATTGATGCCTTCTCCGACATGCGCAACGCTGCCGTCTTGGGGTAACTCCATGTTGTTGGTGATGTCCGTGGTGATTGACATCTGCTCGGCAGGTTTGTCTTGTCCCTTCTCGAGATTCTCCAGTCTCTTGAGATCAAGCTGTGGTGAACCCGGCATCGTGTTGATATTTTCCGTGCTTCGCCGGACAGTGACCCGAAGATTCGTGTCATAGTTGCCTCCCTTCGAGCTCACTCCCCGCAAGAGGGCGAGTTGGAAATAAATCAGGAACAATAGCGAGATGAGGTATAGATATAACAGGAAACCCTAAAAAGGAAAAAAACGTTGTATTTCAACAATTGGCACTTGCCCATTATCGCGCTTGAGAACACTCACAAGAGCGTGTGATTAGAGTTGTGAGGTACACAGGGACTATACATATGTATATGATGTCGGTCATGGTGTACACGCAAGAGAACAAATTACAAAATATTGCATGATTAGCTTGGGATTAATGGGAGCGAAACGAGTATATCTTCCAAACAAGTACGTAAATGTAGAGCATTCTGAATCTACACATAAGTCAATTATATAGTGAGTGACTTCCTGTGCCAGTGTGGCATGCATTGCATCGCTCATGCATGTCCCATGTAAAAACGGCTGAGATTAAAGCATCATTCATTCATTCAACGTGGCCATCCATATATGTTGCATATATAAAGACTTCCAATTAACCATTATTTATAGGTGTGACTTACCTCCAGATAATACTTATGTTCCCGTTCTGTGGCTGTAAGGGCATCGGCCAGTGAGAACACGATTCCCAGAGATATGAGGAACAGGGCGTACAGGCCGCATACCAGCTTGGTTAGAGCCGACCTGAAAGCAGACCAAAGCTGTTGGTGATCATGAGCTATAAACATGTACAACACTAAGTGTGGATTTCGTATGAGACTAAATGAATGTGACGATTCTGCAAGACTAGAACTACGTATGATGCCATGAGGATTTCCGTAATCTGGATCGAGGCATGAGTGGTCAAAACATTGTAGTTTCTTCGGATACTCAAAAGCATAATTATGTGTGGTTGTTTGGCGAGCTATAAAGTGCATTCCGTGTGGCATGAATTTGCACGTGTAAATATATATACCGTCCACATATATACTGAAGTTTGAGCAACATTGTGTGTGCACATATAGGTGGAGTGCAGTACGATTTGAGCAAAATTCTTACAGAAGTCGTAATGCAAACATGCAAAACAGAGGAATTTCAGCGAATGGCAATGTCAGTCGATATGCCTTTTATAGTTATTAATAGAACTCTACCGATACATGACATGCGGATGTGTTCGAGGGATGTGTGTTTTATCCGCAAATAATCCAATATCAACTCGAAAGAACAATTAGAATATATTAAAACTCCAGTGGCCCAATTTAGTATATCCAATTCAAACCGCCATGAGATCATACACATCCATCAACACTCGAATCTCGCTGAATTCTGCTGAGAATTTGCCTATTCAAAAGAATATGTTGTGGATTAGCCAGGTATCATAACACCTGGATCAAATATAGTTCGTCCCAAAACCTCGGATTGTAGGTTGAATCAGACAGGTGTGACAATAAGTTTTGCCATTCAACGAACGAATGTAGTTAACTTATTAATCCCAATGTTTGTAAACTTACATGAGTAAGAAACTAACGTCAGGCCACAACAAGCACGAATGATTAGTATTTTATGCTCAGCCTTTACCTGAAGAAAACATAACACTAATGTCGATGAGATCAACATCTGGAGAACGTTGGCATCGGTAAAAAACCTTCTTTGATTAGTGTAACATACTGCCAATCGCTGGTAGATGCGTGAATTCCAGTCATACTCCGGCACGTAAAGAGCAATCAGACTCACATCTGGAGGACGACGCTTTGACGCCAGATCATTGCAGTGAATGCACCTGGTGCAGGTCTCAGATGACATAATAATCCAAGGGGCATTCCATTTGCTAAAACTGAGCCATTCTTTCAGGTGAATCCAGCTAATGAAGAAAATACTAAACGGTGCATGTCCCATGGTGAAAACTGAATCCAACAGACGAAGAAAATAATAAACGGTGCAATCCGAATAGCACAAAGGGAAATCCAGTTTACGAAGGGAATAATGCACGGATCATTCCTAATAGCGGGGGGGGGTCCAGTCAATGAACAACAATTTAAACGATGCAGGTCGTATTCTACAAAGGAAAAATGCAGCACAGGAAGGAAATACAAACAATAGTTTCCTTATACTGCAGGAGGATGCCATAAAGTAATAACACTGGTCATAGTCAAAGTCATAGTCCGTTTGACTTAACAATTTAGATATTTCGTGATATTTCTAACTGACATTTGAAACAAATCTGGATGTCTATCAGTCACAGTGCATGAGCTTAATCCGCCATAATGATCCCACTTTACAACACTCTTGTTTGTTGTATTTCAATGAGCAGGCATGTCATGTTTGTTACAAACCTGACATGCCTGCCTGCTCATTGAAGTATTGTGTGCTGAAAACTCTGTCACAGATTTGTCCTTCAGTGTCAATAATTACAATCAACATTTTGTGGCAAAGAAGGTTTCCTGTATAGAGCCAATGTGGTTTCGGAGATATACTCCATGTGGGTATATATAGATGTGCGTGATTGATCAATATGTCAAACTGAAGGGAATTATTCCAGAATTGCGACCGTTATATCACCATATTTTATTTTTCTGATATTATTGCTATTATGGTCACGTTTTTTTAGTATACATATGGGAATTCTACTTTCATGCTGGGTGAGGAATAAAAGTGAATTTACTTAATTAGTACTGTGACTATCTTTATGCATGGATAAAATATTCATGATTGACTATGGACCTAATCAGACACTGGCACCGCAAACAAAGGAGCTGTCCACACCAATCATATAGGTACATACATTGTTTTATTGACGGGAATCAATTACTTCTATCAACCCGAAGTCAACAGGACCTTCTGTGACTTATATCAGAAACAATTTTTTCAATATTATTTTCCAAAAACTGGGACAGAAATTGTGGCTATAAATTAGAAAATTACTACATTTTGGAGTTAAAGTCTATCTTCTAAAACATGTAGAGGAGAAAAGGTTGTAATATCACATGTGTTTATTTTGAGAACAACAATGAAAGTGTGAACTCAAACGAGTTTCATACAATTATTTGTATTGCTACATGTATGGTAAGTGTTGTCATTAAGAGATAGATCATATTTAACATTTCATCTATGTAACAGTTTAATAATTTCAGATTGTTTTCTTGATAATTATAAGTTCTGCCAAATTACGATGCACGTGTGATTGTGAGTGCAAGGGTTATTTGGGAGGGAGGTAACCCCGGTAGACCCGCGCGCGTTCCTTAAGCCCGTGGAATTTCAATGATAGCTTTTAAATTATGGTGGGTGTAAAATTTGGATGATTGAATCATTAAGTGAAATCATAATCAAAGAAATGTTTTCGTCTACACAGCGTTTAAACGTCATTAATGATATCTAATTATTTAACGTGGAACGACATGCATGCGCGTGGGGAACTGGGAATAAATCACCTTCGCTGGCATATTCAAAGAAAATTTGTAAAAATGAGCGATATCGTGGCATGTTATGCCCTTGAAGATGTTGTTTTTGGCATCTCAAAAGAAACTGATAGTTTTATCGTGTGTCTCCCTTGTGAACTGGCCAGGTATTCTAAACATTCATCAACAAACATCCTATAAAATACCATGGATGCATAATCATAAGAAGATCTGGGAACTAAATACGCTCGGGGTCTCGTAAAATTGCACATAATGAACGAGAAATGCTATCACGGAGCAGACATGATGAGTAATAAATTGTGTATATATTGCACGCAAACCACAGCAATGATAAAAAGGTGACACGATATCAATGTTCTGATTGTAAGTATAGTCTGCAAACGAAAGAAGAGCAACATACACAAATGTATGATATATACTATCACACTATTATATAGTACACATGTGTGAGGCGTGCATTACATTTTTTTCTACTTTACTCGGCATATATCTAAGTAATGCTGACGTAGCTGAAATTGTCCTAATTTCGGTTGCATGCGGACAATATTTCGTGCATTTCAGTATATGTTATATACATGTACGTCTATGTTATTTGAAAATCAAGTGGTAAAGCCTGGGGTTACTCGACTTTACAAATGTACTGCATTATTATCTGAAATTATGTTTTCTGTGGACAACGATAGTTCGCGTATTGTATATATTACAGCCATTGATATGATTTTACATTCTGTGTTAACTGGAAATCAGATTGTATTGGCTGGTGTTTCAAGACGTTTGGGTTGCGCTTCAGTCTTTAGAGTGTTTACAAATCCTGATGCATCAAACCATTTTAATAGAACAGTCTGCATTGTTATCTGAAGATCAAATCATAATACGCCCTGTCAGTAACTCGCGGCCATATTGGATCCACCAGGTCCGGTTCCGTGGTTTTAGTGCTACATGCCAAAGTTTTGGATTATCATTCCATATATGGAAGTCATAAATAATTCAAAAGCTCCATATGTGGACATGCTACTCCAAAACTTTGACCAGTAGCACTAAAACCACGGAACCGGGGCTGGAAGAATCTCTGAAACCACGGAACGGAGCTGTATGAATCCAATACGACCGCGACCCAGTGATCTCGCTTATGGATGATGTTTCGGGACTTCAAGTACGATATTTATGTTTGGGTTTCTGATCTGACTTGAGTATTTAGAGTGATTAAAAATCCTAAATCACCAGACAATTTTAATGGGACAGCCTGCACTGTTACCTGAAAATCAAATTATAATGGCTGAGGTTTCTGGACTTCTCGATGTTTATGTTTGGGTCTCTGGCCATCTTTATGTCTTTGGAGTGTTTACAAATCCTATAGTGCACGGGAACCATTTTAATGGGACGCTGTGAAACGGAGTCGTCTGCATGTAATCATCTGGGGCGATTAGAATCACGATAATTGGTAACGGGATGCTGCACAACCTACCGCCGAGAGAGATAAGACAATAAATTCTCGTAGGAAGATAATCATTGCAACGATAAACTCTCTGTGATGCAAAACACGCGTTAGCGTGATGCAAACCCTCTGAAGGGTGGAATATATATATGTAAATCTTCATATCGAGACAGCGGATAAGTGGCGACCATATTGACCATATCATAATTTGTTTATGCAAGTCATTATGCAGTAAATTCGCTTAACATCATCATTACCGCACCAGTTATGACAACCAACATATTTAGTCGGCGTTTCGATGATCATATATGCTAACCAGATTCCTGCGCGCTGTTTGACGAAGATGCGAACACGATATGTGTCGATTTGTCCAATGGTCACAACTCGGTGAAGGGATCATTGCTACTTGACGATTTCAGAGTTGAACGTATATGTCACTAGGTTGACATATTAGATAAACCAAATTAACGCTATCCCGTTAATTAACCTGTCGGTAGCAATGAACAAGACTGAGGCACTAATAGGCAAGATCCACAACACCAAATGTTGTCCACTACTGTATGGTCGTTTCAGCATTTTAATACGATATAACAGCGACACCAAAAATAAAAGCAATGCGCTATAGGTTAGTTGACATTACGATACATCGTAGAGAATACAATGAGACCAGCCGACAACTGAAATGCTTGTTACACCAACCACAAAGGGTTTCAAATGTGGAAGAATCTACATTTTGTTGAAAAATTAAGTTTCAAATCAAAGCTGAAAAATTCGAAATCGTTCTCGAACAAACGGTTGCAATTTTGGTGGGCTTCTGTATTATTCACTGAAGACCTAAAAAATTCTCATTTCTAACGACTAAAGCCCTTTGTTCTGACATTCGCGTGGTAATTATCCCCATTACTCAGCGCTATAAGCATCACCTAAGCTCGTAGCGAACACCTCTCAACGGAACTAGAGACTCGTAAATAGCCGGAACTATCTACTAAATCATTCAGAGGGTTACAAAGGCCACAAATCGTAACCAGGTACATCTAACCACCATCCAACATGAGCACTATAAATATGTTACCAGCTCGTCTAGATTCTGGACCATAATGAGTGTGTTGTTTGGCCACCAAACTGACGCCGTTTTGATGTGAGCAAACAACAGAAACGACCACCCCAATTAACAAACCAACCATCACCAATTAATGGAAACCCAGATTTGAGAATTTATTTTCAAGCCTGTCTGAACAATGGGAGTCACAATGTGAGGGAAATAATATATCTTGGTGATGCAATCGAATCTTAAAATGCAAGTTCAACTGTCGCTATATAACATATTATTTGAAGTGCCCAAGAGACAAGAAAAGTTAAGAACCTGATATATTAAAAAATAAATATCGCCGGCACAATTGTTTGGCAATTATACATGAGTGTACAATTTGATGTCAAATATCATGCAGAGGAGTGGATGTGTGTGAATTCATGTGCCGGCAGACCAACGAACGACGGATGACCAGACCGGACGTTTATATAGTATAGAGTAAGAACTGGCTTGAGTAACAGCTT
Source organism: Siphonodentalium dalli (assembly GCA_032622095.1). Taxonomy (NCBI): domain Eukaryota; kingdom Metazoa; phylum Mollusca; class Scaphopoda; order Gadilida; family Siphonodentaliidae; genus Siphonodentalium; species Siphonodentalium dalli. The sequence goes on from CP136063.1 coordinate 211,464,063, forward strand.
GAGTTTCAATAGCCTTGACATAAAATACAGATTGCGATTGGGTTACATGTTTTAACGACTTATGGAGAAATCGTATGAAAGGCATTGGTTAACAAGGCGGCCTTGTCGCCAGCTGAACTTATTTACATGGTGATATGTTTTGAAAATATATATAGTAATGCCTTCCAAAGTTCATCCACGGTGAGATTGTTGCCAAACTAATGTGAATGTATGCTTAAAGAGTGATATAAAATTTGCCATAAAACAACTTTCAACGTAATTGATATTAAATGATATGGCGTAGGGGTTGAATAGTTTAGATATTAATCTGAGTTGTGCTCTGGAAGCCAGAATCAGAAGGATCCAAATTACGCAGGCGTATAATGAAGATATTCGTCGTTTTACCAAACACATCTGGGATGAATTAATGTTTTGATGAATAAATTTTTTTAAGAAGCTGACCCTTCGCGAATGTTGCTTCACATTAATTCCTACATAGATTAATGCTTGTATATCAAAGTACTTCTCGACTTGAGACACAGTACGTAGAGTGGTTCGCGGAAGAGCAGATACGCCACAGTGCTCTAATCAGGCCGTTTATCGGTTATGCCGTCGTGCTGAGGAATCTCAGAAGATAGCGCTTATAAATGATGAGTTGGCATTAATCCTTTGATCATCACGCTATCCGAAAATTATGTTGTACATTACACTTGAGAAAAGAATGCTCGTTTACCGGCGGTCTTTGCCTGGTATCTGGGACAAACTCAAGAATCTTTAAAGTCATATTCTCAATGAATGCACGAGGCCTTTGAAGAACATAAATTATGTGCAACTTTATTTCAGTATATATTGTTAAGATATTTACACAATTTGTCGACATTTTGGCCTTGTGAAATGTAAGTAAGGGTCAGCCTTGTGATGTGAGCTAAACTGGACATACCTGCACATCAAGATTACGTACAATATATACATGTACCTAATTCTGGTGCCACGAAATGCACGTCATTGGTAATAGATGTACGTTCGACAGGTGGAACATGCAAACAAATATACCAACGCAATATTGGAAATATTTTCGGGGATGCATGACACATATATGTCCTATATTAACCCTTTACCCAACAAACCGGCCAAAACCGGCCAAATAAAGCTTCAACAGCCTAAAATATCTTCGGTCTGTCTCAATAGAACCATACAAATATGGATATCATTGGAACCGGCTCAGTGACCACATTGTGATGGTTACGGTTATGCCCTGTGCCAATGCATTCTCTTATATATGCGAGTCGACCATAGGTCGCCTCGCATATATAAGAGAATGCATTGGCCTAAAAAAAAAAAAATTTTAACACTTTTTATCATTTTTTCTTACATTCTTTAACAATTTTATAATTTTTAATGTGTTAAGCCAATGCATTCTCTTATATATGCGAGGCGACCTATGGTCGACTCGCATATATAAGAGAATGCATTGGCACAGGGCCGTTCTGTTGGGTAAAGGGCTAACTATGTGTTAATTTATAAGATGGCGAATCACCAGCACCCCTCACGAGAAGTTTGATGACGAATTACATATATAACACCATTCCAATATATGATGTCATGGATGAAAATAAGTATAAAATATGAAATGCCTCAAATTTCCAAAACTGTTACTTACCAGTGAAATATCAATCAATCAATCAATCAATTTATTATACTTTTACACCAAATATGGTCAAATGTATACATACATAATAAAGAAACATAATTTATAACAATGTAGTGAAAGGACATGTATTCATACGGTCATTTCTTTTCTCCCAGACCCCTGGATCCCATTCTTGACTCCCACACCATTGACCTTTGCAAGAAGACTATACAGTGTGGAGAATGTGTTGCCCATACATTTCGTACGACTATATATAGAGTTGCAGTCAATAATTGCAGACCAACTTACCAAGGCTTAAAGAAATTGGCGGGGTCTGTAAATATGCTCAACTCAAAAATATTTATGTATACACTGCCTATATGTATCTTGTTTAGCATGCGAATGTATACACCCTACATTGCTGGTCCATCCATCACGTCTCTTAGGAATATATATTTGCGGGGGACTTGTTCATGGTCAATATAGGTTATATACTTTTGCTATCCCCAAACTACATTTATAAACATATTCGATAATAAGATACCGGTAAAATAGTGGTACACATACATGCACATGTTTACAAAAGTAAACATAACTCAGTTCATATTTTCTATTGTAATACTCACAAATTTATTTTAGAAATGACAAACTTGAACACCCCCATTTGCGAGGCTCCTAAAGAAACTGTTAGCGAAAATTGAAGGCGAATTATATATCACAACACGGCGTTCATCTATCTGAACCCAGAAGCCAGCGCACGAAATGGGAATTACCAACTGATAGTATGATAACATTAAACTGAAATATGTTCTAAGTAACGGATGTTCATAGAAGCATGCTAACAAAGCTCCGGGGAGGAAATATCAAAGTTTATCTCAGATCTTAGATGTTGTGGAGCTTCTGTATCAATATTGAGGGGAAGGTTTACCTATATCATTTAACACGTGGCCTAAACGAGCAGCTGTGTTTATTTGTTTTTATGAGTACCAGCGGGGCCATTATACCGTACGCGTGTGAGCATGGCGCATCTCTCATTGCACGCTGTCGTTATTAATATTGAACGCCACAGGGGTCGGGTCTGCTACACGGGCGATGAGTGAGGTGGATGAACATACAACAAGCATGGATTCATCAAATCATACTGGTAAAATATACACGGCCGATTGATGCTTACGCTGGAGAGAGATGATGATCAGAATGACGACGATGATGATTATGATGATAATGATGACGACGATTATCTTCTTTTCTCAATATAGTTTAATGATATTTGGATCAAATAATAAAGAAATTAAGGATGTGACTGAACTTCAGCATACAGCAAGCACGGGGGGAGGGGTAGTCAAATAGTATATACATATAAAATAGTTAGATATGTCTGCCTATCTGTCTGCTCGCGATTTTTCTCCCAGACCCCTGGATCCCTGTTATATAAGTTTAACGGCGTTAGTTTTTTGTAAATATTTTGATTCAAAATGTATGATAAATTGAACAAGGAGTTCATTTAAAAAAAAATATTTAATTTTTGTTTTTTTTATTAATTGTTTTATTAATTGTTTAAACCAAATGCTTAAACTATCAAAATACTCCACTCCGGGAGCCTTTCTAAGATCCGCAAGCCTCTAGTGCACAAAGGGACTGCACGCCCATTTCGGGAACCTGCCTCAGTTGGTAAATGTATACTTCAAGTAAAACATGCGGTGTGGATTGATATCTCATACCGATTATGCAATTAACAACAAAAACAACAACAGAAATAACCGCAGCAGCAGCAACAACAATAACAACAACACCAACAACAACAATAATGCAGATATATTTGTCCGCAACCCTCTCTAGCAGAAACAGACTCACGATACTCGGAGTGATGCTAAGAGCAATTCTAAAATTTAAACTCACATGCATTCAAAGCTACACAGATCGGTGGTTCATTTCCATCGTATTTATTGGAGGGATCATTGTCAGTGTTCTAATCTACTGCCGGTCGTGCCCAACTTGAGAAACGGTTAGAAGTGTCATACCCAAATTAGTCTTCGTAAAATGTAAAGGTTATTGGTCGAATAAGTTTGGTACACTGTTTTCTGTTAGAAATAAGATTGTATTTAACCCTTTACCCAACAAACCGGCCAAAACCGGCCAAATAAAGCTTCAACAGCCTAAAATATCTTCGGTCTGTCTCAATAGAACCATACACATATGGATATCATTGGAACCGGCTCCTTGACCACATTGTGATAGTTACAGTTATGCCCTGTGCCAATGCATTCTCTTATATATGCGAGTCGACCATAGGTCGCCTCGCATATATAAGAGAATGCATTGGCCTAAAAAAAATCTTTTTTTAACACTTTTTACAATTTTTTCTTACATTCTTTAACAATTTTATAATTTTTAATGTGTTAAGCCAATGCATTCTCTTATATATGCGAGGCGACCTATGGTCGACTCGCATATATAAGAGAATGCATTGACACAGGGCCGTTCTGTTGGGTAAAGGGTTAATAAACGTATAACCACATCGAGCTACATGGATGTGAACATAAAAGAACAGCGAATCACCACCGATACATGGTCTTCAAATAATAAGTCGGGTGGTAAAACTCTGACATAAAATTTATTCCTGGTCAGAAAACAACATGTTCACAACAGCTGCCAGAAGCCCAGAACTCTACACACATGTTATCAATAGCGGAGAAAACATAATTACGGAATCCGATGTTTTTTATTGTTTCTGACCACAAATAACGCGCCGTAAATTCCTTCGTCATATTGTAGGTTACAAATTCATACCAACGAACACAAGCGCTTCAATGATATCCAACAAGCTATGTTGGCAGATGCCGAACCTCACAACATTAACTTCCGTTAGGAGGTTTTTCGATGCTGCGAGCGTTATTTCTCGGTGGACACATGTGGATACAGTTACTCCATTGTTTTTACCGATATAATGGCACTGCCAATGACAGAGACATGTTTTATCCCTCAGTCATAATGATGCATAATAGATGAATGAGCGTCTTATACATGTATTATGTCATGTTATGGCACATCATTTGAACAAGATCATCCCTTACATAAATATGGCATTTGTGAAATTGTGAGAGGGGAGAATTTGTTTACTTTTCTCACCTACAGCATATTACAAATTAATATTTGGCAGTACATATGTACGATTTATAAATCAAACAATAAATGAACTTGTCGGTTACTTATCATTAGTTTGACAAAAGATGGTGTTTATTCGTGAAAGCTGATCTGGTATTGAGAGAAGTTAGGAGAACACAAACTAATATGTTTAAACTGCGTTTTTCACCAAGTAACCTCTCATTTGCTGTGAAACCAAATTACGATTACAGACTCAGTATAATATATTGATGATTTACAATAAGTCTTCAGTTTATAGCGAAATTTATAGAACAAGTCCAGTAAATTAGGTCTGGACCGAGCCTTTGGCTAGATCCAGACCTAATTCACTGGACGAGTTTTGTAAATTTCGCTACAACCTGGGGACGAGTTGTAGATTATATTTATTACTTGATCCAAGTAAAACATTCTTACATCAATAAATGGGACGTGAAAGTAACAGCGGCTTCTATAAGGCATGCGATGATGATTAGTTTAAACATATCTATTTGTCTAAATGCAATAACACATAGGAAATGATACATACATTTTTATAGACAATGGGATTGGAGGACAAGTGCTGACTCGCGTAAATATGCGTTGTTTTCCCTCGTAAAGAAATATTGCCAAATAAATAAGACTCTTTGGCGTATTTAATGTCGTAAATTTAATGAAATAACGTTTCAAACTATATCAATATCAGTCACAGACACCGATTCTTCTTCATTCCTCGTCCGTAGTGTACGGATTGTAAACAGACGGCAAACCGGAAGTCAAATGTCACGTTTGCGCAACAATAATAAATTCGGCTACACCTGGCACTATTTTCTTTTATACAATGGCCGTTGTATATCATTATTATAGATTGGGTTTAATTGAATATGGGTATATCGGATCATGTAATAAATACACATCTAATCTATGTTAACTTACTCATATGATTATATTAATAGCGATCATCTTTGCGACGCATGGGAATTAATAATATCACTAATTAGAATGTTAGCATGTTTGGAATCGTGTCCATAGCACGGGCATGTGTGCGGTTATAAACTCTACCCCATTTTTACCGAAATGTGTGCATAGAACGGGAAAGAAGGTTCGTTTTAATTTATACGGCACATATAGCAAACGCGTGACAAAAATAGTCACTTTCCTTATTATGAGACATGCAAGTTCTGTCAATACAACCACACCCTCCGATCGACGTTTTTGGAATCGTGTCCATAGCACGGTGATATGTGTGCATGGTTATAAACTGTACCCCATTGTTACCGATCGATACGTGTGCATGGTTATAAACTGTACCCCATTGTTACCGATCGATATGTGTGCATGGTTATAAAATGTACCCCATTGTTACCGATCGATATGTGTGCATGGTTATAAACTGTACCCCATTGTTACCGATCGATAGGTGTGCATGGTTATAAACTGTACCCCATTGTTACCGATCGATATGTGTGCATGGTTATAAACTGTACCCCATTGTTACCGATCGATATGTGTGCATGGTTATAAACTGTACCCCATTGTTACCGATCGATATGTGTGCATGGTTATAAACTGTACCCCATTGTTACCGATCGATATGTGTGCATGGTTATAAACTGTACCCCATTGTTACCGATCGATATGTGTGCATGGTTATAAACTGTACCCCATTGTTACCGATCGATAGGTGTGCATGGTTACAAACTGTACCCCATTGTTACCGATCGATAGGTGTGCATGGTTATAAACTGTACCCCATTGTTACCGATCGATATGTGTGCATGGTTATAAACTGTACCCCATTGTTACCGATCGATATGTGTGCATGGTTATAAACTGTACCCCATTGTTACCGATCGATATGTGTGCATGGTTATAAACTGTACCCCATTGTTACCGATCGATATGTGTGCATGGTTATAAACTGTACCCCATTGTTACCGATCGATATGTGTGCATGGTTATAAACTGTACCCCATTGTTACCGATCGATATGTGTGCTTGGTTACAAACTGTACCCCATTGTTACCGATCGATATGTGTGCATGGTTATAAACTGTACCCCATTGTTACCGATCGATATGTGTGCATGGTTATAAACTGTACCCCATTGTTACCGATCGATATGTGTGCATGGTTATAAACTGTACCCCATTGTTACCGATCGATATGTGTGCATGGTTATAAACTGTACCCCATTGTTACCGATCGATATGTGTGCATGGTTATAAACTGTACCCCATTGTTACCGATCGATATGTGTGCATGGTTATAAACTGTACCCCATTGTTACCGATCGATATGTGTGCATGGTTATAAACTCTACCCCATTGTTACCGATCGATATGTGTGCTTGGTTACAAACTGTACCCCATTGTTACCGATCGATATGTGTGCATGGTTATAAACTGTACCCCATTGTTACCGATCGATATGTGTGCATGGTTATAAACTGTACCCCATTGTTACCGATCGATATGTGTGCATGGTTATAAACTGTACCCCATTGTTACCGATCGATATGTGTGCATGGTTATAAACTGTACCCCATTGTTACCGATCGATATGTGTGCATGGTTATAAACTGTACCCCATTGTTACCGATCGATAGGTGTGCATGGTTATAAACTGTACCCCATTGTTACCGATCGATATGTGTGCATGGTTACAAACTGTACCCCAGTGTTACCGATCGATAAGTGTGCATGGTTACAAACTGTACCCCATTGTTACCGATCGATAGGTGTGCATGGTTATAAACTGTACCCCATTGTTACCGATCGATATGTGTGCATGGTTACAAACTGTACCCCATTGTTACCGATCGATATGTGTGCATGGTTATAAACTATACCCCATTGTTACCGATCGATATATATAGGTGTGCATGGTTATAAACTGTACCCCAATGTTACCGATCGATATGTGTGCATGGTTATAAACTGTACCCCATTGTTACCGATCGAGAGGTGTGCATGGTTATAAACTGTACCCCATTGTTACCGATCGATATGTGTGCATGGTTATAAACTGTACCCCATTGTTACCGATCGATATGTGTGCATGGTTATAAACTGTACCCCATTGTTACCGATCGATAAGTGTGCATGGTTATAAACTGTACCCCATTGTTACCGATCGATATGTGTGCATGGTTATAAACTGTACCCCATTGTTACCGATCGATATGTGTGCATGGTTATAAACTGTACCCCATTGTTACCGATCGATATATATAGGTGTGCATGGTTATAAACTGTACCCCATTGTTACCGATCGATATGTGTGCATGGTTATAAACTGTACCCCATTGTTACCGATCGATAGGTGTGCATGGTTATAAACTGTACCCCATTGTTACCGATCGATAGGTGTGCATGGAACGAGAACGAAGGTTCATTTTAAATTACAGCATATACAGAACATTCATGACATAAATAATCACTTTCCTTATTAGGAGACATGCAGTTCTATTAATACAACCCAACCCTCCGATCGACGCCATTTTAACATGCAGCTCTATACTATCTGGCGTGGACAACCAATTCACAGTACCTTGGAAAAACGATGGTCTGGTGAAATCGATCACTCTGGATTCTCATGGATAGTACTACAACGTGCATAAAGGTTAATACCGTAGTTAATATACGACGACAAAGAACACACGTGCAAGTGGGTGATGAAAATGGCAATTTGGAATAAAACCAGTTTCCTACTTACATTCTGAGACGGGCCGTTTGACTCAGCTAAATTATATACTATAAACTAATTCCTTCTAATTTATCTATTCCTTCTAATTTATCTATCTACGAGAGACGTAATTTTACCTTAGTTTGAGACTCATTTTTCTCTTTGATAACCACCTGAAATTATGGGTCAAAGAGATGTTAATTAATGTGCACAGAACAGCGAAGACGGGGGAATCATCCATGGCACTGCAGCGATAGACCATACAAGATACAAGATGTTTATTGCGATACAACTCAATGGGAAGTTCCACAATAACGATTATTAATTCATAAATAAATTACATGAACATTAAATAGGATGTGAATATACATTACATAAATGAATATGCATATGAACTGATCGGTATGGTATGTGCAGCATGCATGGTGATGTTGTCGCTATCAAATGTCGCTTCTAGTTGTAGGCTCATATCATATCGCATATTATATAATAGTTTCCTATATCTCATTACTCATTATAAATAAGAATTATCAAAATCAGAAAGATCTAACAACTTATAGGAAAGGAATTGGCCAATTGACTGAATTGAGTAAAACATTTTTCGCGCAAATCATGGCATGCAGCAAATGTCAGCACAAAATGATATTCACTTTCAACTTGCTTTGTTTTGGGCACCGCGAACACATTCTATATTCGACTGGTAGTGGAGGCTGTTTGTGCCTTCATCTCGATATCTCGTATTTATGATTGCTCACTTTTAATCTGGTGAAACTCAGCCTTGCCTCAGCCGACTTACACTCCAACAGATATGGTCTAATTTAAACTGACCTAATCTTGATAATCTGTACGTGCGTAATTTGTTACATCTAATGATTTATGGTCACCGAACAGAGCACCCCCCCCCTCCCCAGATCGGTCAATATGTGCAGTCTCTAATATTTTCGATAGCTTGAAGGCTGTGCTTCGAATAGATACTTGATGCCGATACCACACCTGATCGAACTGCGTGTGATTCCTGGCTCGACTCACTCAAACAGCCATCTTACTGCCGATCATATTAACTCAGCATATTCATATATGATCCAAAATAACACTATACAACCACGTAATATCAACATACCAATTTCACTATCACGGTCGGGTAATATGAACACAGACTCTACAATGTTAATTGTAAATTTGTTTCTCCATACCTTGCATTAGGTGATGAGAACAACGAATTTCATTTAATTGACGCATGGGACACGTTATTTTTCACCAATCTGAGATTGTAAATTACAAGACTTGCTCATAAATATTCTCACGGTCAAGGACTTGTTTGTGTGACCAGGGCAACGGAAATATAAAATGGACAGTATATATGAACTGGATAATCAAATAGTCATTGGAGCACACAAATCATCGTAGGCTGTACCACTTCGTATATTATACCCTCTTTCGTCGATGTGCAACGAGTTATCAATATTCATGTGGCCGTTGACACACACACACATGCACACACCCCCCCCCCCCCCACACACACACACACACACCCACACACACACCCTCACACACACACACACACACACACACATATATATATATATATATATATATATATATATATTTGGAATGATTCAGGTGGGAGGAAAAACAGCACAACTGAAAGGTTGTATGGGTACGGAATGATTCACCATGGAAAACGAGTTGACTCAGGCTGTGTTTATGAGTTGACTCATAATCGGACGTTGACTTTTTCGGAGGTCATGAGTTGGTAACCTGGGTACTAAAAGCCGGATCCCCGGGGTGCTGCTGTATATGAGCAATCGGCCACATAGAACTCGCTACACACCATGAGGGGCGTCTACTCCACTTAACATCATGCATATATAAGAAATCATCAGCTGACCCATACATTCCGACCTCGCACCGTGCTGAGTCACGGGGAATTGGCACGTGACCACCACAGCGACGAACCGATTGACTGACCGCGGGATGATCACGAGAACACGGAACCGTGGGTACAACATGGATGTTCCGTGTCCATGTTTACGGCGCCAGGGATTAGTAATAGTGTATCGGTTTTGGCATTTCAACAAACAGCCTGCTTCTCAACATAAACTCCGGGAATACACATACAACTCCAATTAAGAGCGCGTGCTCATCCCACGTGAAATGACACGATGATGCACGTGAGAAAAAATCTAATCTGTCAAAAGAAATAAACGACGATGGTCTACACGAATTCATGCGGAACAACCCCTTGCACTTAATTATTGCAGAAATTCAGTCAGAGATAAGGAATCTCGGTTCAACACACATCCATTCTTGTAAATTGTTCTTGACTAGAAGTTTTTGTTCGACGATCTATTTGCTTGTTGTTGTTGTTTTGTTTTTTATTGTTGAGCCATCTTTGTTCATTCGTTCGTTCTTGTTTTATTTTTGTTTGTTGAATTTTAATGTAATTTATAACTCAAGACTTTGTTTTACAATTTAAAGGCACATACACATACGATAAACTGGGTGTACAACAATAGTACTGGCAACGATTGCTACAACTCGGTCTTTTATAAAGTTGGTTCTTCTTGGTTCAACTCTTCTGTGGTCAACTTGCTTCTATAAGTTAAAGGACAGATTGTGTGTACACTACACGCTTTGCTGAAGAGTGATGTTATTTAAAATTCACGTCATATTTCAAGTGAAGTTCCCCACAACAAGCTAACATATGCATCTCATGAATTATTGTATGCTCTCTGTGATAGAGCCAGTTTGGTATTTCCAAATGAGTTTTACATGTGGCGTTCTACCTTTGGGAAACATCCAGCTCCCATTATTGACTTGTGACAATGAGTGCAAACACTTAGTTATATGCCATCACCTGTTGTTTTAGCCAATTTGAATCCTTCTCAGATAATGATTTGCTCCCGTGAACTAGTTTCTTTGATGGTTTTCGCAGTTGTCTAGTTCGCTACGATCCAGTTGTAACATGACAGACATGCCAGCACGTTACCAAAGGTTTTGTAGACATGGTGACCCACTTCAGCCAATGATAAAATTATCTTTCTGAGTGCATTCTTAATTGACCGTGTGACCTTGTTCAACAGAAGACGTGATCCGTGAGACAGTTAAGCCACAAACGTCATCCAGCACCACGAAATCCGAGCTAAAAGGGTAGCTTGGATCTCGAGATCTCGTAACAGATGGAAATGGGACATAGATTTATTTTTTTCAAACAAAATTTCAGAAACGTTATGTAAATGATATCACTTTACTATAACGAAAAAAAAAACACCGCAAATTTTCCTTTCAGTTACGTGTTGTGGCATATCTGATAACATAAGATAACGCAATAATGCATAACATATATAACGCAATATATATAAAGTAGAAAGTGAGTTTGTGCAGCTAGATGTAATAATTAAAAGTATAAAGGGGGTGTGCAGCTATAGATGTAATATTAAGCATAAAGTATAAAGCGGATGAGGCGCTAAACGTAATAATGCAAAGTTTAAAAGGGGATGTGCAGTTAGGCTCCGTGCTTATATTGCTTGCTTAAAGAATGGGCCATCATGAAACAGCAAAATGGATATGTATACATGCTTCGTCGTTGGCTATTTATTCGATATTCTGCCCAATACAGTGTTATAATTGTGAGAGTTTTTGTGGTGTCGAAATTTGATGTTCATATATAATGTGGCCGGCAATTGGAACGAGTTTTCACGCTTTGAGTGTGTTGGTATGTACCATTAACCCTATCATGACGGAAGCTTCCTGAATTTTTGCGAAAACCCTGGGCCAATGCATTCTCTTATATATGCGAGTCGATCATATAGGTCGCCTCGCATATATTAGAGGATGCATTGGCCTAACAAATTTTATATTATTTTTGATAATTGTTAAAAATGTAAGAAAAAAGATGTAAAAGAAAAATGATAAAAATTGATAAAGAATTTTAAGAAAGGTGATAAAAAAAATGATAAAATTATTAAATAATGTAAGAAAAAATTATAAAATATGATAAAATTGTTAAAAAATATAAGAAAAAATGATAAAAATTGTTATAGTATGTAAGAACAAATTATTAAAAATGATAAAAAAAAAAAAAACTATGGTCGATTCGCATATATAAGAGAATGCATTGGCACAGCGTCTTTAATGTTGCGCCAGTTCCCATCATCAAAGAACCCCTGCAGGCAAGAATTCTCGTTTACAAATTCAGTCGACGATCCACCATATAATGCTATCCCTATGTGTCTACTCCACACACCTGGGAAGATAATCTGACTGGCGTCTGTGGTCAGTCTAAATCTGTCCGAGAGGTCGTTGCTGGTGCTTTGAGGTGGAGTGTTTCGTGAAGTATACAGACATATTTACGGGAAAGCAATAGCGTATAAAATAAGTATATTAAAGAACATGTATATAATCCAAGTCAACCAACCATTCATAAAATTGGAACTTTTCAGATGAACTCTTGTAGTGAATATGACCATAACACGATACAATATAGCGTGTAACTGTATATATAATGTAAACTCTTAAAAGCCAGTTTATTCATATTATTGCCTATAAACTCTCGAAATACACCATAGGACAGCCATATACCATGCCATACCCTGTATCAAGCTTGAACCAACCACATGCATGTATGTTGTGGTTTGCTTCCTTTTCACGAGAAGGCCGATGCAATTATCAAACATATACATGCACGCAGATGTGGTGGTCTGCTTCCTTTCAGATGAACTCATGTAGATAATATGATCATAACACATGTAGCGTGTAACTCTATGTATATACTGTAAAACTCTTAAACCCCAGTTTAATCATGTTATTGCCAATAGCAAGTTTGGTATATATAAACTAAATTACATAACCAGTGTCGCGCTGCATTCAACAGAGTTTAATAAATTACCACGACTATAAAACTCTCGAAACACACCTTCGGAAATATATTTTGTTGGCTGAAGGGCAGCCATATATCATACCATACCCTGTATCTGTGTATCAATCATGAACCAACCACATATACATGCATGTAGATGTTGTGGTCTGATTCCTGTTCACGAGAAGGCCGATGCAATCATCATATATTATTATATGTATTTAAGCAAATATACATGTACATCAGATACATGGCTATATGTTCTGAGTTGGGGGGGGGCATATCCATCTTGGAACCACCCCCGCCCCCTTGAAGCAAACCAAAATGTCAAAGTAAGAGAAATTACATATGCACCCCATGCCTTGGGTTGGAAGTTTGGTACCTCAAACTTTGCAACGATTGGAAATTCCCAACGTATCACCTTGCCCTATGGTTGGAAATGTCCAATTGGTTGCCATTACAATAGTCTATGATTTCAGTCCAAACATTGGGATCAGAAGACCAAACGTGGGCAAATATTCGACTGTTGACCTAAAAACATATTTCACACTAAATGCTGCATGGTTGGAATAACTAAATATAAGTAAAAATTTAACTTACTTGTGTTCGGAAAATTCCAACAAATGAAATGTTCAACTGTTGGAAATTTTGGCCAAAGGTGGGATGAGACACCCAAACCCACGCCGCACGTCCCAACATGTACATTGTTGAATGCTAACGTTTACGTGACCATTTCTTTCAAAATTCAATTCTCGAGAGTGCATGCTGGAGTGGTGATGTTATTGTTTTGAATTGTCTATCCATTTTTTATGTGTATTTATGATGAACTAAAGGGACATTTCTGATGATTAAACATTAAGCAATTGGCGCATTAATCAGCATTAATCTGCAATAAAAGTACTTCGTTTGGTATTTATATATAAAATAAATTATCATAAAATGTTTTGGCTAAGAATGATTTTCGGTCAACGCCAAAAATGATGTTTGACTAGAATGTATAACACCGTTGTTACACGTATATTGTTGGTGTGATGTTGGAACAATTGCCATTTGAAATAGAACACGATTGGTTGGAGAAACTATACTATCTTTAGTCAAACACGACTTTTCGTCAAGGTCGAATATGATTCGTGAACATACAACCACAGATTATTATAATCTAAGTTCTCTGACACAACGCAACGAAGTTACAACCAGATCCGGTATGTTTTCAATAACAAGGTTATGACATTATTAATCAATCACGATAAAATAGTTATAAAAAGCCGTTACACGATATTTAAGATAACAAGCAACAGGAGGCGATTCTGTTATTCGTAGGTGCCTACATCAGCGGTCACATATTTTAAGTTTCTGCAATATAGTTATCGTTCTCCCCGACAAAAATCAGACAAGTAATATATAGCACAGTCCATACATCTGACCTACAGATAGAGTAGTGACGTTCAAGGCTGACCGATGATATATCTTGCTTATATTTATGTTGTTCAACAGATATTCATGGGCTGATAACATAAGTATACACTCATATGCTGGGTTATCGCTACAACAAGGTGCCTTGCTGAGGGAGCGATTATTCGTTCCTTAAAACGATGATTCATTGCAATGAGTTGTGTAAATTTAATTTCATAGCACTGATGTCAGTATAGTATATACATGGGCGGGCGTGAGTCAAAACTTGCGTCCGTTAAGATTATTGAACTGATGAGTGAACAACTAAATTAAGTCGGATACCATCGGAAAATTATCTAGAAAACTCGTCTAGGCACTAGTCTACACACGATAAGTACATTTAAAGTTGACATGATGAATTACAACAATGGCAGTTGATGAGACTCGGCACAACAGAAGCAATTTAAAAATGAGCACAATAACATATTCCAGGTAATGGGTACCGGCGAACTTGTCCTATACCCTATACCCTATGATTCTGCGAAGTTGATGGGACTCTATAGCTGTAATTACCACAACGAAATGAAATAGGAAACAGTTTTTACTGCTGCCAATCGAAACAACCAAAAACTGTCCCTATCCACCGACTTGCCACTGAAACGTTTTGACAGGATCATTATAGGCCAATACTTCTTTATGTCTTTATGGGTGCGAAGTTAGGGTGTCCGAAAATCTAAGGGACATTGAAGCTGTACATTTAAATTTCAGTAAGTCATTAATGTACATATATGATGAGTAGTACTCCAAATTACATGGCATATATGGTGAGCTCGGTCTGTGGCCTTTTTACAGTAACATGAAATAAGAAAATGATATCCAGCCTGACAACAGATTAAAGGTACGGTTGGCCTTGGCGGTGGGTATCCTGTGAAAATATTTCCACCCGTCAAAAACCGCCACAAACAGAAAGAACAACAAAATGTAGACAGACTTTGTCCGTATACAAATAAGAAATATAGCATAAACAGTATGTTATTGTCATATATTTGGCCATTGTTATGTAAACAAAGGCATAAAAAGTTACTTTTCTGGTGTTTGTTTATATTATGATGGTAAACATAAAGAGCGTTCTTTGTTGGTGAATTCCTGATATGGAACGAATAAAGAGCGTTTATGCCATTTGCGTGTGATTAGCCAGCAGCATTGTGCTGTCTTCTGTAACACAATCAGGCTCTTGCTTAGGTAAAATATAGTAAATCTTTATGATAACATGCTGTTTACGCGATGGTCATGGCATATATGAACGAAACTGTATGCGTTTTAATGTTTTTCTGTTTACGGTCATTGGAACAAATATGAATATTTTCTACCACTAAGGCCTCACGTGCCTTTAATGTGTATAAATTTTACAGATTATTGATAGACATTGAAGCAGGTGAGGGAAAGGTTCGATTGATTGAATGTCATAGGACAACCATCCTGTCCTCTATATCAGGCGAATATCATTTTATAATTGTTTGTCCGAAATTAGCCGACTTCAGGGAAACTCTTATCCCAAATGAGTATATGAATCCTTTGATTATATCTATAAACTTTTGAAATGATCAACCACCCTTCGTTCAATTAATAGCTAGTTTATTATGTCTATCCGATATGATGACCTAAGTATATCTTACTTATGTTTATTATTTTCGTAACGGGGGGGGGGGTGGGAAAATGTTCCAGGCATGCACGTATGATCATTTTAATTTTTTCCGGCCTCGGACCACCCACCCACCCAATTTCGTGAGATTTTAATAGAACAGTGCATAATGAAGATAACGATACTATTTGAATTTATCATATAAGTGTCATTAATCAACAAATGTGTCAACATAATCACATTTCTAGGGATAGGCACAGTGCCAAAGTTTTTATTAACATTCATTTTCATAATATATAGTCACATGATCTAGTCACATAATCACATTTGAGTATTCTACAGACTACATGGTACAACACATTTCAGATTATTTGATATTTTGATATTTGCTATGTGACATATTGCTTGAACCAAATTGTTTATCAAAACATGTGGAAATACAACTGTTCATCCTGGGCAGTTTGAAGAATAATGCTCATACCAGTGCTCATACCAAACATAACCATGATATACCCGCATGACTCTTCTTGTGGCATCTCAGAAACCAGAACTGAGGAAATATGTTATATATAGCGTGTAATGGCAGGCTGGTAGCCACTGCCTGAAGTAATAGGCTTCGTAATAATTGGGAATAACATATGGATGGATAGCCCAATCTCACTTCTTTTTTGCTCACGATATGAGTGACGATAAAATCGTTGTTACTGTGATTAACATTACAAGCTGATCCACATTAACTTGGAAAACAATTTGAAATTGTTCAAGCTGGCCTGGCTGGCCATCAATTTATATGTTAAGATTACGTGCCTGGAATTTTTTTCCGACCCCCCCCCCTGTTCGTAATGTATATTACACTCAACGCCATCGATGAAATACCCCATACATTTATGCTGGCATATATCATGTTTAAAATTAATTTATATAATACCCAGCATTTTCATTCGAGAGATTTTGCATTTGGACCATGAACTCATGGACATAATCATTTAACTTATGTAGGCGCATGGTAAACTGTAATGTGGCATGTCATACTGATTCATTAGTGTTCGGCACGGTTGGAGGTATTGGTAACCAATCGCCAATCGTAATCCGAACTTCACTCGTTTAATTTGCTCGCGGTGCACATGGATACTTGTATACTTTTATTTTTGTACAATAATGTTCTACAATATGCATATTATGTTATTTTCCTTGTATATAGCATGTATTAATAGTTGGATAAACAATCAATGGATAGAGTCGAGGGTCACGTAACAGTTTTGAGTCATAAATGCATAAATATAAGTATAACGTCGAATTAATGCGTCGATTGCTGAAAACTAACGGGGCAGTGAAATTGTCGACCCTCCAATTTCACATCCGTTGCTGAAATATTTTTTGAAATAGATACAATTTTGAAAAATCTCTACGCTAATTTGCTTTGTATCTGACTTGACAAGGATCGCCGCGAATATGACAATTTGGACGTGCGTTCAGGGGGGGGGGGGGGTCGGAAAAAAAATTCAGGCACGTATGGCATTTTTTCCCTTTCGATCATTTTTTGTACCCACCCATGCACCCCCACCGCCAATTTTTTTTCCGTTTTCGGCAGTTTTTTCCGACCATTTTTTGACCCCCACCCCCTTTTAACACTAAAACAGAGATTTGCGGGGGGGGGGGGGGGGGGGGGCATTCACTGTAAACAGCTGTATATGAATTTCTGTGCATACTATTTATCATGGATGTTAACATGGACATGTAAATTGGAATGAGTCATTTTGAGGTCATTCGTCCAAAAAAACATGGCTGCCAGCGGCCATCTTGGATTTCAAAATTTGCAACAAATACAACACGAAAACTGCCTGCAGTCAGTTTACCAGTTAGAATTACATTATTTATCTCATTCAAAGTGGTTTTGAAGCCCAACTCATTCCAAAATACTAAAAAAACAAGCAGGAAATTTATTTTTAGTTGCGGAAAAAATTGCTTGTTGGTGGCTTTGACCACCCACCCACCCCGGCATACGTGCCGGAATATTTTTTTTCACCCCCCCCCCCCCCTGGTGCGTTTGTAACTTTGTAAGGAGAGGTGGCGGGTTGAGGGGTCATCAACACGTTCGCATTGCTTTATTTCTAATGTAGATGGGAGAAATTATGCTCTTTATGTTTACCATGTCCGGAATACGCAAACAATTAATGTACTTTATAGTCAAAGTCAATGTCTTCAAAAGCCGAGTACCATCTTTCGTTCAATTTATACGGAACAATAAAGAGCGTCAATTGTTAGACTTTTCCGGATATGGTTAAAATAAAGAGCGTTCTATCCCACTTTATTAATAATTATACATTCAGGTAACAACATCTGAATGTGGTTTCATCCAATTCAACTGAAGAGTTGTTGGCACCGGTTGTTGTGCTCATAGTTACCTAACGACTCGGTGCGTTGGTTGTGAAAACCACAAACATTCTTCGAAGAGTTACAACTGGCGCGGTTCAAGTGGGCTATCAATTCGGAGTGTATAACTAGCAGCTAAAGCGCCAATATCTCGAGGGGGCTTCTTGAAACTTCATTGAAGACACGTGCATGTTGCTGCTGAAATACCCTTGTTTTATAGTAGCATTGGAGTGAACACATCAATCACTGCACATGGCAAATACCAGTACATGTTGGTTGCACACCATAGATGCCAAAGCATCCCGTTCTATAACATATGACTATAAGAACAACATATCTTCACGCGAATACGCATATAATCGACCTATAACGTGAAATGGACACAACATGTGAATATTTGATTCTGAAATAAGCTGTTAATGGACTCATACCAGTTATTTCGTTTTATGGAGCGGGAAAACACATGTTAAATAGCGTACACATGAAAAGTCGCGTGTTGGCATATTTGTGTCATTGTCAGCACACAATCTGCTTAGAATCGCCTTATTATGAATCGATAATGTTACAAAAACGCTCTCATTTTCAGCACATTATCGACTCAAAATGAGTCGACTCTAAGAAGATTATCTAACTATAATACAAGTTATATTATAAGCAGATAATGTTCGTGTTTTCGGGAGAATTAGCTAACCAGAAAACATGTAACCTTATTACCATATTCGTTTGGAATACATTGATGTAGCATAATATGTCGTCTGATCAGGGTGATGTTTGTTTTATTTCTATTAAGAAAATATGTTTGTAAAAGCATTTATTAACTTTGTTGTGAGTATGTGGACAAACTATGGCAACAACCGTTCGTAAAATAAAACAAAAGTCTACAAACATGCTCAAGTTGTAAGCTTGTGTTCTCCTGTACATAAATAACGAATTAAGTTATAAATGGCATTATTGAACTCGTATTTACAAGAAAAGATTACGGTAGTTTGTCCTTTCAGATGGAAAGCGACAGGCCCATCACACATGACCTAGGATGCTTATATTTGAATTGCGAAAACAAAGCGTTGTGATGTAGACCAAGAACTTACCTTTTTCCTCCCATCACGTGATCCCAGTTGACACAAGGACACCGAATAGGGCATGCTGGGAAGGTAAACTTCTTCCGCGGCATTGGCTCACGTTCACCCAAATGTCCATTTTCGAATCCATTTTCCGTATCCGTGAATTTATTCTCATATTCCGGTTTGGCTTCCTTTGGCTTCTTTTCTTTCTTTGGTTTCTCCTTCTTTTCTTTCTTTTCTTTCTTTTGTTTCTCCTCCTTTTGTTTGGCTGGTTTTTCTGGTGGTTGCTCGGGAACGGGAGCCTCATTACTTCCATTCACCAAAGGTTCAACCGGTGGATCCTCAATCGGAGGTTCTGGCGACTTTGCCTTCTTGGGCTTCTTGGGTTTTGGCGTCTTCTTTATTTTGGGTGGTCCAGGCGAAGGTTTCTCTTCTACCAGAGGTTCCGGCGTTATTTCGTCAACAGGAGGTCCATTTTCCACAGGTGTGGGCGTGTCCTCTGTCGCGACGGGGACAGGCGCAGGATTCTCAATTGGGGCGCTGTCGTCTGCATCGGGTCGCGCTGAAACGCCCGGATGTGGCGTGTCATCCTCAACACCGTTCATCTCGTCAGCACACTCTGGGTGAGTAACTGTATAACAACCGTCCGCCTTCTGCTGCTTTCCCTTGGTCGGCAGCAATTTGCGGAACTTGTTGAGCGACTGCATAATTAGTTACGAATGTTTGTAAATCCTCAATGAAAGGAGATCTCGGCAGACTGGAGTAACGCGCAGGCTAAGCCAAAGTATCAAAATAAAACCGGCCTCGCAAATAATCCCGTGGCATCTGCTAGAAGATACCGGCGTCTGTGAAAAATCTGCTTGTCAGAATTTTAACTGCTCGGCGCAGTCAGGAATAACTTCCTTAAACACCGAGGTTGCTTCTTAAAAGATAACAACGAACAGCCATCAACAGAGGGAGTGTTGTGGAATATTTGCTGCGGAGCTTGAAAACATGACCTCCCGTATGTCAGATATCTGTAAAAGACTGTAAGCACTGGCTATTTGCTTATCTCTGCAGATGTTTTATTAACTGGCTATCACCAGGTAACGGACACGTGCAGTTTGAACTCTGCTCCTCAGACTCATGGGAACTCGGAGCCGACCAACCAGAAGACGACATTTGATACTTTTGAAATTAACTTGACCTGATGCACTATGTTCAGTATGTTGGAGTCGGATATCCATTGGCACTTCTTTTGAATTCCATTTGTTTCTTTTTATCTTTTGTTTTAACATTATAGCCAGCATACTGTTTTTGTAATCGGGATCCTCTTGAAGTTCACGCATGCGCAATCCTCTATTTTAATATTTAAATATGGCCACATGCGTCGGATATCTTTTGGATCGACCGATATGGCAGATTGAAATCATAACATTCAAGGAATCGTGCATAAACGCAATTAATATCGATGCACGTGCCACCAAAAGAAGCGTCATGTTGCGAAATCTTCCGGCACTGAAGTGATTAAACGGATGCAACCCTAATCAGTTAAGTATGATCCACTCACGTTGGAAAATTTATGTGGTTATATATTAAAATCGGTTTGTTGAACTTTGGTCCAAGATGATCATTATTAGAATGAGATTTTGACTTGCCATTTTGCACTAAATATGATTAAAACGTATATAAAAGTGCATTTCTGAATATTGTGGCCCATTATAATTGTATGCATTACCCGGGAAGTCGGATCTATAGACACCGAAATAATATAATTCGACAACAGTCGAAAGCAACCACGCATGCGCAAGATGGATAACAAGGCTACATTTCTAGTCCGATGTGAAGCTTAATGTCAAAAAGATCAGATTGTGTCACTCAAATGCCACTTTTTATGCACTCTCGATCGATCATCGTTGGTGGAATCATCGCCATTTGTTTACCGGAGATAACTTCAAGAATTATAGTAAACAGTCACAATTGTCTGATGTTCGGACGCTGTGTTTTCTAAAATTCAGTCTACGATGGTGTGGTTGCAGTTATCGGAATTTGACAATATTGGGTTCAATGGTACATTATTCCAGTAGGCATACAAGATATCACTTTCATGCACCGAAATGAAATCTCAGTCCATTTTTTCGACAGTCTATATCGTTTTTTTTCCGAATGAGCAGTTTGCACATCAAGTCGACATTCTGGAGTCAGAATGTCCATGCCTCCGCAATGTATGCACAATGCCCCCCCCCCCCCCGAGAACAATGTGTTCTCTTCTTGACAGTGGTAAGCAGATCACTTGTGCACCAGCAGAGATATTATATTCTAATATATCTGGTGACAGGGCTGTCAACAACTGAGATTACAACAATAGAGTTACTGTTCTTTTGACACAATACAACCAGTTTCCCCAAATACAGATACTCACATCGACATTATATACTGCGCATACAAATGTACTTTGTATATATTACGCACATAATAATTACATCATAGCTCAATGACAGCGGAAGTACCACCACCGAACATGGTATACTAAGTATCACGATACCTACATGTTAGGGACAGAAAGCATAGATATATGCCCTTTATGACAACTGATCGACCAGTAAACTGCCAATTTTTATGAAAAGTCGATAGATATCTGACCATCAAAACCTCAGACGAAGACGACGAAGTGGCCCATGCATGGGTTTTATTTTTTATTATTTTCCCGTTTATATAACATGTATAAGAAGTATATGATATTTTCCAGTATATTGTTGAGGTAGGATTATCTAACCTCGAAGAAAGGTGAGAGATCCCTGTGCTTAGTTTGGATAACAGCCACCGACGCAACGATTCTGATAAGTGGTTATTCTTAATATCAATCACATGAATAACGAAGCACAGGTGAGAAATTACGATAGTAAATGAAATTCGGGCCAGCGATAACCAAGGACGTCAGTGAAGTTTGTGTGATGTTGGAATAACCATTAGCACCGATACTGTATGGTAACCGAGGGCTTATAATAGTCTCGCTGATTAAAGGTGTACCAAAGCAGTCAATTAGGTGAGCAATGTAGCCTAAGCAACACGTCGATCACAGCATATCATCTTTGTTATAGAAAACTCGTTTGATGCAAGGAATGCATATTTGTACCATATAACACAGTCAGCTAAAACGCATACAGATTGCTCGAAAGGTTGGTCGACAAACATGCTGACAACTCGTTTCCCATCTATATGTCAATGTCAACATCCAAGACAAATTACATTATCATCAGACAGATGGTACGACCCATAGCCCGTGGTAATGGGGTGAATTATTAATGGACCTATCCGTACGTACCGCCCACCAATAGGATACATGGTTACTGTTACTAAGCACCACAAGCCATCTCAATCTCGCTACATATTCATTACTAAAATGGCTTCCGATGAGAACGGACTGTGTCGTTAAACGCCATGTAACACGATAATATAGCTTCTTTCTGAGTTTCAGGATTTTCAAGATACCTATGTTTGTATATATGCATCTTGTAAAAATAGAACCAGATTTAAACAAAAAACCAGGTGTGATTGTTAGGCCATTTCCGGTAACCAACAAAGGTCGATGTTTACGTTGAATCAAACTGTGTAAATGAAGCCATTATATAACCTCAATGTCAAATAGCTAATTTAATATCGAAGCTATGCTAATAGTTCACACCTTGATGAAATAAACCAAACGGAGGTGTACATGTGGTAATTAATCTATAATCCCTCTTTTGTCGAAATAAATATAACGATATCAGATTCCCATACCTCGAGCGCATGAGCCTCGGTGACATTAGACCGGATGCAAAGGATTATCAAATAATGGTCTTTTAAAATTCCACAACCTATTTTGCCGCCACTAAAGTACATTAAAGAAAACGCCGACTATCATGGAGTCAGTTACATGTTGCCATGATTGTGGCAACAATGGCACAAAGTGAACTCGTTCGGTGAAGGTTGCGTGTATACATACACCGCACGTAGCACGTGCAATGTGTGAAATATCGTGTAATTCTCTTGGAAAACATCTGTTGATTCTCATTTACACGTACATTGTCGCATTAATATTGAGGAAGCGTTAGATTATCAAATGGATTCAGTAAAATGTTCGCAGGAGATCCTACAGGTTAGTGTGAATAGCAGATATTTGAACACAATATTACCACGGTTTTATAACAGCAACACATGTATACATTTATAACGAAAACACTTCACATAAAACAAATACTCGCGGCACAATTAATATTCATAACGCATCATCGATCGATTTTTATTTAGGAAACCGAACTAAAACATGTGTATAAATATCGTTCGTCAACCGGACATGTTCCCCATGTACATTTCAACACCATTGTAGCTTTTTAACACATATTTTGCTCTAGTGTTCGTAAATTTCCTATGGCTTACAATGGTTGTTAAGGAGCCGCTTGTGGTGTCTTTCATATCACTAGGCAGGCACATGTCGCTTCGGCGATTAAGCTATCGGCTCATTGGCTATAATTGAAATTGGGGCGGTACCTACGGATAGGTCCATTCCAAGATGGCTGCTGGCGGCTATGTTTTTATACCAATTAACCAAAAATTACAGATGAAAATTACTCAAAATTTCAAAATGACACAACCAAAGATACGACCTGTAGCTAATGGAATTGTTCATGGATGCACACATACACACACATGAACGACAGATACACATGGCAATGGCTTAAACTTGACTTTTTAAATTGAGCTAAAAAATAAATGGGATATGAGAACAGCTTATGTACTTACCTCGTTACTTTGAGCGTTGCCCGAGTATAAGATCGTGTGAGTAAACTCACATATTCGCTAAATTTTAAGAGCAGACTAACATTTATATGCAGCAGTGAAAGGATTTGCGTGCCCGCCCGAAGGGCGGCACAAGGACGGTGATGGGCTCATCCGAAGATCGCCCTTACGCCCTGTCTTGAATATTCTTGTGTCTTGTATCTTCATCAGTCAGGCCGCGGGTCGGTGGATCAAGTGGAGTGGGACTTAGCTGCTGTTGGATTTTTTTTCTTTTTCTTGTTTTCTTTTCGTTTCTTTTTTGGTGGTGAAGTACAAGATGGTGATGGATGTGAAGGCTCGTCTTCATCTGAGGTGTCTTCCTCGTAGTCGCCGAAAAATTCACGTATCGTGAGAGGTCTATGTATGGTAACCTTCTCTTGGGTTGAGAGTGAAGGCTCATCTTCGTCTTCGATGTCACTACGGTACCTCCCATGGATCCGGCGACTTCTGCTTTGGTTGGGGACGAAGGCTCCGGCTCGATATACTCCGGAGTCTTCGGGACGAAGTCAGAGGTGTCCTCGTCTTCGTCATCCTTGTCTGGTCGTGGTGGTGATGGTGATGGTGGTTCCACCTCCTGGACAGACTGGGCCGGGGTTTCAGCTGTATGGGCGGAGTCGACTGGTGAGTTTCCGTCGACTTTTTCGCTTTCCATGCAGCGAGCCTCTCGGCATCTCTTTTTTTTCCTTGATGGTGTTTTCTTCTTCTTCATCTTGAGTCTAGGTTTCCGTGCTGATCTCGTTTTTTCCCGGTCCACTCCCGATAGAGAGCCCTGACAACGGCTGTGCCGGGCCGGACTGAAAATCCAGAATCAACTGGTATCGCCTTTATGAGCGTGGAGTGACCAGCTCAGACAAGGCGTGACATGCATGGCGTCCAGCATATTGGTGACACTAATTGGGATTAGCGGTGGCGAGTTCATCCTGAGAGGTGGCGATCCAAGTTCTCTGGAGGTCCGACTGCTAATTGATAACGACGACGAATGATGATGATGACGATGATGACATTTATATGCTTTCAGAATGGCCCTATATATAGTGCCGAATTGTCGTCTTGTAAATTGTTCTCACCTTTAGTGCATGCATATTGACGTTGGAGTATAGTGCATGGATATTCTGTCGCCAAAAAATCTGCTTGTTTATATTCAATTTCTTTGCTGTTTGAACTGATATACTAGTATACGATGCCAATTATTATATATGTTGTATTAATTTTCAGTCA
This sequence comes from Siphonodentalium dalli, assembly GCA_032622095.1. Lineage (NCBI taxonomy): Eukaryota > Metazoa > Mollusca > Scaphopoda > Gadilida > Siphonodentaliidae > Siphonodentalium > Siphonodentalium dalli. The sequence continues at coordinate 211,489,820 of CP136063.1, forward strand.
CTTAGGGTAGATAATACGTAAAATAATGACTAACGATTGTATTGTACTGTATGTATGTCTACATGATTCTATTGTACATCATGTATGTCTACATGATTGTATTGTACTGTATGCATGTCTACATGCAGTCACGAGGTGTGTTCAGACTAGTGTTCCAATGGGTATATTACAGTATATACAAAATATATTCAGGACAATGCCAGACTTACAATTGACAACAATAGACACTGTCACTAACTCGCGGCCATATTTGATCCACCAGGCCCGGTTCCGTGTTTTTAGTCTACAGGTCAATGTTCTGGAGTAGCATTTCCATATATGGAAGTCACGAATATTCAAAAGCTCAATATATGGAAATGCTACTCCAGAACTTTGACCTGTAGCACTAAAACCACGGAACGGGGCTGGATGAATCTCTGAAACCATGGAACGGAGCTGGATGGATCCAATACGACCGCGACTCATCATGCAGTGATCTCGCTTCTAACCACAGATTGTGCTTTGCTGGGAATATGTGTTTAGTACCCTTTCTTTACTATACTGATTCTCCCATTCAGTTATAAAAATACATCGGAATGGTTTATAATTTATCTGGAATGACGATTAAGACTGAAATATAAGCGGACGACAAATAATACAAGTGCAGAAGGATTCTTATTCATTGCTGGGAAAAGTTCGTTAACCGTTTGTTGAAATAATTATCTAGACATTTCATGAGGGAATTATATTCGATAATGCGTATATTTATAGTGAAGAAGGGGTTAAAACAAATGCAAGACAGGAAAGAGAATTATGCTATAGTTACATAATACAAGAGTTCGTCTTTTACTTATGATCTTTATGATCTAAATGCCCCAACTTCGCACATAGCTCGGTGTTTTATTTGTATTATAGCATCCGACAAAGGATCAACAGAATATCACAGCCCTGACAATGAAATGCGTATAGCGAACATTCAGATGGTGTGTTGTAAATGTAGAATCATGCTTCGGTGAGTAGTAGGACACTTATTTATGATCATGCAATGTAGCAGCTAGGTGATGTCATAAGCGCAAATATATACTGTGCATGTCGAGTTTTTTTTGTCTCCTTCGTTCATGAGCCACCACAATAAGCAAATCATGCTGGTGATTTAACGAATGAATTCGTTGCAGAATACTGGCAAGCAATGACACAACAGCATTATATATGTTTGTTTCTTCGTCTTCTGTGAGTATATTGCTAATATATAGTTCTCCGTTTGTGGGTAAAAGTCCACTCATTCATAAATGAGAACGTCCCTTAAAGACATGTATGAAGAGAACCCGTTATTATGACCCAGAACATTCAACGTATCTTTCACAAAAATCAATGAAAGTCAATCTTTTGAGAATGTTGAAATTTTAATATACACACGTACAACACGTCGCTGAACTACAAGGCGATGATGATGACAACACGAAGCCGTCTACATGTACCTGTAATATTCTTCGTCTTCTTCACACTCCAGGGTGAACACGGGGAACCCCACCCATGTGTGATTCATTGTCCACGAACGGCTCGGACACCTCTCCTCCTCCTCTGAAGCTTCCGGGTCTCGATGCGTTAAACTTTAGAGAGAACGAAAATATCGGTACACTGCATGTGGATGGACGGGTGGGGGCGGAAGTAATTATTTGTACGCATTTTCGTAGTACGTTTATTATAAGCGGAGTATTATTATACTGTCATGACAATAGGGGACAAAACTAGGTCACCAGAAAACGATTTAATGAAGGTATAATAACAAAGCCGTGTAGATCGATTTCAACATATATGTGTCACCGATAATAACTGAGGGTATTATATATAGAGCCCAGGTTCGGTGAATAGCTGTTTGAAAACAAATCTGGCTACTCGTTTGCGCGAAATTAGTATGTTTTTTGTTAGACTGTCCAATGTCCGTACCCGATTCGGGACAAATTTGGTAAAGAATTATATAGTGCTTATATATCGAACCACCTTTCGGTAGTTATTTTACGAGTGTTTGCGAGAAAATATCATAATTCTACTCATCATTCCAACTTATTTGCTCTTTATCGTCCTCGAAGTACAGTACTAAGAACACGCGTACAGATTGTTACTTCCGTTCATCCACAGTGGTACATAAAACAGAGGCAGTTTAGTAAAATACGCAGGGAGAGCTTGACCCGTTTTCGTGGACTATATAACCACTGTTTGGCGATCGACCAATCGGAAAGCTTCCGTGTTGGGTCGCTTATACGATATATTCGGTTGTTGAAAGGGAACAAAATAAATATTTGTTTCGGAATCGGATCTCAAAAGTCACGTAAATAATGTAAATTCGAGCTGGGACATTCGCCCACTGCATGGTGTATACATTATTAAGCAACAGGTATTAAAAACGAAATACATTCACCGCGTTATTATTCGACTTTATCAGGTTCTCTGTCAAAACTTAAAAAAAATTCCCAGATTTTCAACGGATGGAATATGAGCGGGCGTTAGCCAGCGTAGAGATTCTTGGCATGAAATACGTGACAGTCAGATAGGGTGTCGAGGGACAGAGATAACGAAGAGACGGTGAAATTTGGGTCCAATTGCTCCCATAACTATGTGGCAAAATACCATGTGACCGAACTAGCGATTAAGAGCATACACAAAACATATTTGTAGCCTGCATGTGAGACCCTCCACCTTTCGTTGTGAAATCTTGTTTATCTCCACATGTATGACGTTATAGTGTATTGGAGCCATATATATATAGATTTGACATAACTCACTTCAGAAAGCATACAGTCTGATATCAACCCCTCGCGCTTAAATTATTGATCTGGTCAATAAAAACTCGGTGAACATACATGGAATAGAGCGTGTGACTGTTCAATTTGAATACACTAATATTTTCATCTGAAAATACCTCATTGTCCTCATAAAATATTTCCACATTCGGATATTCTCAATAATATTCTGGAACAAATTGCTTCGAATATCACCAAGGTGCAAAACATTACTGACAAATCAAACTTACCCCCTAATATATTATTTTTATTTTTCGAAATGGACATTAATAACTCATGTCGATGTTCGATGGCCCCCCCCCCCCCCCCGTGCATGTACGTATACCGCTCCCCGTGGTATACGTTATCAATGATTTGCCGTTCGATATAGATATATATCTTGGGCAGTGATGCTGAAAAAACACAACCCCCAATTAAACAATAAAGGAATGTGACTATATATGTATGAGCAACCAAAACGCCAAGGATCAGATATAACAGAATAGCTAATCGGGGTTGGTATTCAATCTGGGTAACAGATATTTAAAAAATGAGTACCGCTATCTAGATTTAATCGAAGTAGAATTTTTATCTTGACTAAATAACGAAGATAATCAGAAATAAAAAATAATATTAATAACAACAAAATTTAAAGAGCTTTTTTTTCTCTTTGTTTTTTAAAGAGATTTTAGGATAGTTTTTAACAGAAGAACTGATTTTAATATCGCGTGTCCCCTGTTGCTCAGATTGAATACCAATCGCTATCTAATCGTGACCCCGATTTAGTATCTTTCGCTATTCAATCGCGTGCGTGTTATGTGATATGAGAGAGCGTATCTCGTCAATACACTAATATTTTCAACTGAAAACACCGCATAAAATATTTCTGCATTCGGATAATTCTAATAATATTCTAGGATGATTTGATTCGAATATATTCTCAGTACAAATAAATTACTGGAAACTTAATGTTAATATCTCATTATCACATGCGCATATTATCAATGCTTTGACGTTTATAAATAGACATTTTGGATATAAATGCTGGCAAAAAACAACCGTCAGACGGGTTAAATAAATAAAGGAACAGTACATTGATTCTCCAGACGAGCACAGCAGATCACCTCAGTTAGATTACGAATCCATTAAATACTTCAAAAACTTCGAGTGTTTATGGTGCGAGATAAAATAGAATCTGGGAGTATGCATCACCCGTGGGTACATTTGATTTATCGTTGGATCTCAGGGTACATTTTATATATCAGCGGTAGTATGTTTCACGTCAAAGGCCGAATACATATAGACTAACTTGATTACCACCAGAGAACTTCAGTTTGATGTAAACATCGAAGAAACAACAGGCATGATACGGTCAACTGGTCTTGCTATATAATAAGGCAAATGTTATTGGTATGTCATCTTGATTTATTTATTATATAGGTCCCATTGGGGGGGGGGGGGGGCGCAACATAAATTACCAACATTGTGAAATTATATTTACACCCATCCGTTTGAATTGAAACGAAACTCTTCCATTGTAAGTCCAAGGTTTCCAATTGCCAACAAAAAGAATACATTCATCAGCAACAAGTCCTAAGAAAATTAGACTTTTTATCTCCAAAATCAGACATTCATATCAAAATCGGAAATGTTTATTTGACTCGGAAATGACTGAAAATCAATTGAAAGTAACTATTTCATTTATTATCACGTAACAGTTATGTCCAACGTCCGGCTTAAGATTACGAATTTCCATTCTTTTTTATTTTCATTGGAACAATTTGGAGGAGTGCGACATACAACCCTGTCAATTTTGTTTGGCAATTTGTTTGTATAAATACTTAAGGTACATTAAATTACATTAAACATGTTCAATGTAAAGCAATTACATTGAACATGTTTAATGTAATTTAATGTACCTTAAGTATTTATACAAACACATCACAATGGAATTGACGCACACGTTTTTACAACTTCATACAGCATTGTTCACTTTAGTCATGCTATATTCGAAATAAATACATTAAAAGTAAATCTTCGGATACAGACATAGTGATGAAGAATATGACACGGAAACTGAAATGGAAATTACATGATGTTGTACACACCTGTAGTACGCGTGTATCTTTTTCCCAAACGAATCATTCCGCGAGCTGTCAACCGGAAGTTCGGCCATATTGGACCCTGTATCTTCTGGTGATTTAGATTTGCTTCGTTTCGGTGGTGATGGTTCGGGTGTTTTCGGCTTCGGTCTGTCGGGTTTCTTCGGGCATGGACCGTTTGTAGACTGAATCAGATTAACGTCATCCTTTGGTTCATTCACTATGTATACACCCGATCGCCGCATGGCGTGGAATGTATTCCAATATCACACTGAAATTCAAATAATCCAAAAATGTTGTAAGATTTTCTGCAAAAATTCAACAATTCACTATAAATGATAATCCACGCATTACACACAGACATCAACCTTTCACTATCTCCTATACCTCTTTGAATAATTTGTGATTTCATACGAGAAAGCCTATAGATGATGATTCTCTCGTAGTTTGATATGGGAGACATTAATAGATATGAGGTACATGAAGATAAATATTAAAAATTCCAATTAATGTCAAGAATCTGGAGATAAAGACACCAAGGGAGGATTCGATTTCATCTAACGTTGATAGGAAGGAATATGTATCACAGGGGTACCAATAAAGAAGACCTCTTATAAAATTAGGTGTTCTCGGGTTTTCATTCGAGATAGCGCAACATTGGCCAGGTATTTTGTTAAGCAACAGTGAGAGATATCATCTGCAGGTGAACATGTACTGGAAATAATGAGGGGAAAATAACACAATGTTTGTATAGACAACGGGGTGATCTGGTTGGCCGACGGTGCGTCTTTGATAAGATAATCGGCTGATCAGTGCGACGTCTAGCAGACGAGACATATGCATCTCGAGCAGGGGCATGGTAACAGCTCGTAATATCATGCGTGCCAGAAGTATATCGACTATTATTGGAAACGTCAGGTTCTAAAATAGGTTGTTCTGATGTTTTAGTCTTCCAATTGACCAATTCAGTGTAAAATTAGTGTTTTTAGACCAAGATTTGAAAATGTTCATCCGACCGAATATTGACTTACAGTATAATGCTCCCAGAACCCGTTAGATTGCCTTATCGCACAGAGAAGCACTCATGTGTTTGACTGAAATACGTCAGCAGTTAACCCTTATATACTAAATGGATTCTTCCAGTCAGTTAACATTGTACATGGGAATGGTTTATTTTTCATTTGGAGGTATGTTAAGGATAAAAAGCAGACGACAGCTAAATGAAAGTGCAGAAGGAGCCTAATGTTATTGAAGGAAATAATGGTGTGTTATCATAGCAAGGGTTAAAAAAAAAGAGGTGTCTGTAAATGTTAAAATCAGGATTATATGGGGAGATGGTGCAAGGAATTTCTCAGATATTGAAATATGTCGTACCCGCCGATTAGGGTCGATTATAGAAACTGTTGTAAATTCGACGTTGGAACATAGGCAACATATATACCTTCTTCTTCGTGTTACAGCCGTCGGTCATTTACTGACCATTATTACTAGCCACACCCAAATAGACACTTTGGCGAGAGTAGTGACGTAACACAGGCTATAGTGGACTCTCAAAACGCTCGATCTGATATTCCATGCTGTTTCGTAATCATATTAAGGTGTGGAGATCATGGAGACAATGTAGGTAAATTGTTTTCTCAGAAAAATAAACACCGGTATATATAGCATGCGTCCAACTTCAATCGAAGTCCATGCGTTGTTTGGGTGACATCACACATATTTTGTTCTTATTGCGCTGCATCACGACATTTGATTACCATTTCATACAAATAACGTTCTTTTTATCGCACAGTGTTTTACTAATGGAACTGAGCAGCCTGTGCTATAATATCGTACTTTGCATAGCCTGAATCTAGTTATATAGTCTTCCCAGTGAATTGGACATGGATTGGCCTTTTGCTCGCTGATAGATTTGCAGTTACGCTTTTGATGAAATACCAGGGTCGCTGCTAGTATATCGTATTTGCCGTCCAATCTGGATATGTTTGCACAAGTGTAGGGATGAACTATAGAACTGTTCCTTGTGGAATCGTCTTGTTGTGGTAGCCATAACATTCATGTTGAACGTTTGAAGGAGCTAATGGAAATGCAACGACCCGTGATATCATCATGTTGCAAACCTTGCGACGGGTAAGCCTGCAGTATATTAAAAGGCGTATGTTATTGTTGATCCAGAGCGTTACCATCCATCCGTTCAGAACAACGAGAGCATGTTATCGTTGACTCCTTTCTGGCATGGCAGGTGGGCTAGGAGGTAGCGGTCAGGTCAAACCATCTAATTCTCCTTCAACACAACGCCTGCTAAAGCAATTAGCACACATAGCACAATAATTAGGACGCGACTTCTTACGATAACGTGCGTTCTATTTCTTACCTGGTTGCCGAGAATTCATATATAGGTCACACAGACCTAATTCCGAGAAACAAAACCTGATTGTCTCCATATAGCTTTTAGAAATAAATACACCCTAGTCTCCAGATGAACAAATGGTCAATGTCAGTGACAAGTGGTCAATTACATGCAAATAAAGTAGAAATGGTCAATACTCTCCTCTTGACCATCTGCTATATCTCATAACAACCGCTGCACGTTAAATATACAAAACAAAAACTGTGTAGTTCGCCCTGCTTCCAATTACAACATGTGATGTTAATTGGCAATTTGCAGGTAGAATTCATAGGTAACTAATGTTGATGAACGACTAGTTTGACAGGTGTAGACCAGATTGTATATTTTGTTATGTTTCTTCTGCCAGCCAGGTTCAAACTGCAGTCTTAAAAAAGTGTCATTCCAAACAAACAACATAATTTATCACGTAATATGGAACATAATTTTAATTTCTTTACTTCTGGAGACTGTTATTCCATTCGGGAACGTTCCTGCTAACAATCATTAAGGGACAAGGAAAACACGCTGATATATTATCAGAGGGCTGTAACACATCTGACCTGCCATTGTGCCACCCCTGTGTCTAACCCTTTCTTTACTGAATGGATTATCCCACTCAGTCATAAAAGTATGAACTGGATATTATTCACCACACCTATTTGTTAATCATTGTTTTCGGTGTACATAAAGAGCAGATTTAAATAAGTCGAAAATGTTTAATAGAATTGCTTCACAGGTTGTTGCAATAATTATCACGATGCTTGGAAGAGCCATCTTGATTTTGGTTGGCTTGCAACAATCAACACAGTTATCACCAGAATACTTTAAAGTTTATTTAACATGTGTTAATAATCTTTCATACATATACTGGCTTTTCATTGGATCGTTCAGACTAGCCAAAAACATATAAAATGACAATTTGAAATAAAAAATAACGGTATCTTCGATTAACAACATCAGACCACTCCGCCAGCAACATAGCTAATTCAGCTGGACCCACCAACACCATAGCTAATTCGGCTGGACCCGCCAAACACCATAGCTAATTCGGCTGTATCCACCAACATCATTGACTTATACGAGAGCAGAACCAACTAAATCAGAGTCGACACTGACTGCATTACCATTACAATGTTCGTTGTTTATCCAGGGTGGAGCCATGCAGGATTTCACCGACTCAGGGGCTATGATCCCCGACAAGGGGATATAGTATCCGGGAATCTATCGGGCTGACCATTGCAGATTTCCTAGAAGGGGTGGTTAACTCTCCCGGACAACCGGGGGGGGGGGACTGTATAACACCCTGGCCTGCCATTGTTCCACCCTGTGTCTAGCCCTTTACTCAGTCATAAAAAGTATACATTTGAACTTGATATTATTCATTTAGAGGGGTGTTCAGGTAGTAGAAGCAGACGAAGACCAGAAAAACAGATAATACACGAGCAGAAGAATGCTTAAAGGCACGCGCGGCGTTCGTTGCAGAAATATTCATATTTGTTCAAATCGCCATCATCAGAAGGAATATTAAAATATATATAGTTTGTTCATATGCCAAACATAATCAGCGCGTAAATAGTATATTGTCGTCAAGACGTACGATGGTGTACGTAAACAAGAACCTCCTCGTGTTACAGAAGTTTTGCTTCTGCTTACATAACACAGCGCAATTCTATTGGTTAATCACACACAAATGATATAAACGCTCTTTATTATTTCCATATCAGGAAAAAGTATACAAATAACGCTCTTTATGTTTACCATATCCGGATCTAAACAAAAGCCAGGTTCTGTAACGTTTTTTTGCTTTTGTTTACACAACAAAAGAAAAACATTTGACAATAACATAATGTTTATGCCATATTTCTGATTGGTATAAGAACAAGGTATGTCTATATTTTACCATTATTTGTGTTTATGGCGGTTTTTGGCGGAGGTGAATATTTTAACAGCATACCCACCGCCAACGCCGCCCGTATCTTTAATGATTCATAGTCATTGGTGGGAAATGTTCAGATAAACGATGTTTGTTGAACTTATTATCTGAACATTTCCTAAGAAATCTACTCGTCAATGAGTATTTAGTATAGAAAGGGTCAAAGAAGCAATAACGTCGAATATGTGCTAGATTGAATTACAATGATCGTTATCCCGGAAGTGGTATTGTATACACAAGTCACATACAATTAACTGTATAGCCAGGGCAGGGGGGGGGGGGGGGTCAGGAGAAAATTTATGGACACCAGACGCACTAATTTTTTTCCCCGATTCTGGGATAGGGACATACTTTTTATTTACCAAAAAGACTGTAAAGTTTCTCCAATAAATGTGGGCTGCAGGGTGTGCTGATGGATTGACATTTGAATTCCAAGATGGCTGCTGGCGGCCATGATTGTTTTAAATGAATTTTGGGAAAAGAGAGGCTCCCATCTCGAGGTCACCTCGAAAATCAATATGAAGTTTGGTGACGATTGGATGAGAAATGTGACTTGTAAGGTGTAAGGATTTGGTCATACAAAGAGTAAAATCTAAGATGGCCGCTTGCAGCCATGTTTTTTTTTACAAAATTCTGGATAAAATTGTAGGTACCCATCGAGAGATCACATCGAGGATACATATGCAGTTTGGTGATGATCAGATGAGGGGTAAGCTCTAAAGGGTGTGTTCAAGGAATTAGTGATGCAAAGAGAAAATCCAAGATGGCTGACGGTGGCCATATTTTTCATAGAAAATCAATCAAATTATAGTCTATTTTTATTTGAAGAGTTCAGTGAAGTGTTTACATTTATTTGAAGAATCTATTATTGTTATGTTTTCATTTATATCAGGTTGAATAAAAATGATTTTTAATAGAACTATTTAAATCTGAGCCTTTCCATGCCAATGTGCATTGATAGATCCTTGATGAAAACATTTAGCAAGCTGACCTTTTATTACCCATTGGTGGCATCCCTCATTATTGACTGACGGTGAACTCAAACCCCCTACCAAGAGTTAAGTACATACCTATTACATAATAACGAACCAAAGCCGGACGCGTTGGGTCGTATATAGACTATATCTGATTTTGTGACGTCACCAATTATTATCTAATACGACACTGCTGTTTTGAATTTTTGCGAGCGCTTATGTCGCACAGTAGATCGGTGGGCCTAAAGCATTAATGTCGTAATCTGAAATAAACGTGTGCGTCTTTCCATGGCCGGCGTTTCAAAATGAGGGGAGTTACTATAGGAATTATGCACAGTGAAGTTATTCGTATATAATTGCGGTTTAGATTTTATTGAGAACATAATTATAACATATTATGGACAGTCAAATATTTGCATTGGAGTGGCCTAAAATATAAACGTCGCGTGCAATGAGAAACTCTCGATCACTCTGGCTGGGCTGGGGACAATACTGGAATCGAAATCGAAATTCGTGATGCAAGCAAGCGTTATTATAACGCGTTTAAATTATCCTAATATTACATAGCGCATACGTGAATATGATAATCCTCAGATATCCTTATATTTTCATGAATCGACAAGAAACACATACTTATGAACAAATCAGAAGATACATTCAGGTTATCGCAAATTCGGTCGATGGTGAAAGCTACATGATGACGTTGTTCGACATGTTTCGTTGAAATCGACATGATGGCATTTTATGAAATCGACAAGCTTCTTCGTATAGTACACATCTAAATCGAATTGCGCACACAGCGTCAATATTATAATGCCAACAGTCTTGACTTTTGAAAACTTTCAGTTTGATGTTGGTATATAGTTTATATTCTGTAATAATTTGTTCAAGATGAACGGCTTTAAAAAAAAAAATTATTTAGGTTTTAAGTCTGAGTCGGTGAGCTCGTAGTCTGTTTGCATTGTGAATCACTGATTTATCACATGCCTTGATGTATGATATGAATGACCTAATTTATACACGAAATTGCCATATATAGGACCCACTCTGTCGATGAACCCTAAGTGCATGTCTGGCGTGTAATATATCATCACACCACGATATAAGGCCTAAGTTAATCTTATTTGATGGGAATACGCATCTATGAAGTTATTTTATAGGATTAAAAATGCGTGTGTTTTAGCTGTGGTTCGTTAATTACGCTAGCGTATGGTCATATTATAACCATTCTTAAAACCTTTTGTCCAATTATTTCGAAGAAAAATTACTCCAGGAAAAAATATACAGGGCCAGGAAAAATTGTGTAAGCCGGGATGCTGAATCACCCACCCATCCCCGCCTGGTGATCGGAAAAAATGGAGACACTCCCCCTGGCCAGGAAAGTAAACACGACACTGTCTAGTATATTGAGGGAATAGTGAAATCCCACTCTATAGAAAGGGTTACACTTATTATCTGAACATTCCTATGGGATAACTGCTCATCATCGATGATTTAGTAAAAATATTATACTTGGCTGACCCGAATGGTTCGAGGAATCACCAGGTCTGAATGAACATTCAAGAACGTATATATTGTAAATTATTTAACCCTTTACCCAACAAACCGGACAAAACCGGCCAAATAAAGCTTCAACAGCCTAAAATATCTTCGGTCTGTCTCAATAGAACCATACAAATATGGATATCATTGGAACCGGCTCCTTGACCACATTGTGATAGTTACAGTTATGCCCTGTGTCAATGCATTCTCTTATATATGCGAGTCGACCATAGGTCGCCTCGCATATATAAGAGAATGCATTGGCCTAAAAAAATCTTTTTTTAACACTTTTTACCATTTTTTCTTACATTCTTTAACAATTTTATAATATTTAATGTGTTAAGCCAATGCATTCTCTTATATATGCGAGGCGACCTATGGTCGACTCGCATATATAAGAGAATGCATTGGCACAGGGCCCTTCTGTTGGGTAAAGGGTTAAATAATCGCTGCAATATCAGTCACATTGATTATGGTCTGTTTTCATCAATAAGTGCAGTCATTATATAATGTATACAATAAACGTTATCGCGAAAGTGGTATATATATGGTGTTGTATATCAAATTTCACATACAATTAGTTTTTTATAGCCAGGAAAAATAAAATGACACTGACTATATAGTATCTAGGGAATAGTGAAATCCCAAAATCCCCACACAAACTCTCATTTGATTCCACCCTCCAGCATATCTATTTAGTTCACCGCGTCTACGTGTAACTGGTAACCATTGTTTTTGGCGTAAAAAGAAGATTTAAATAAGCCAAAAAGGTTTAATAGAATTGCTCATTATAGAAGGACCATTAAACCAGGAGTGATACTCACTTCCTCACTGCATTCAGAAACAATCAAGAGAACAGCATTCTGTACGGGAGGTAATTCCACAGGTAACATTATTAATGGGATTGAGACGGAACTTTATGCACTCAAATGATATTTGATGGTGCATGTGTGCCACCTAGGTAGATATGACTTACCTTGAATTATTCCTCGAAGATGAATATAGTTTGTGGTTGAAGGAGGAGCACATACAGGTACACAACGGACGTTATGGATTCAAATGTTTACTTTTAAAATGATTTGTATCTACAGAGTCATTAGGCACGAATCAAAAGATTTTATTTCTTGGTACATCATGAAAGCTGCATGTTGGAGATTGCGAGATGTATACCATGACGTAAAGCGATAAGAATTATTAGTGTTTAACCTCTAGTTCTGTGCCGTTTCTAACCATGTGTTATATGTATAGTGGTTGGTTTGATTTGTGCGTTATGCACGTGCTGCATTCGCTCGCAATACACAAGGGATTTGATTGTAGCCTATGGGCGTTTTCCATCCAAACCGTATATACACATGCAGCGTAAACTGACTGATATACAAAGAACAGGCAACACGTAGACACCACACTTTCTTGCTGCATTCAACAACTCTGAAGTTCTGAACAATAATTGCTAACCCTAAAATGCTATATGATGCATGTTTACAAGTATAACGATTTATAGTTACCCGGACTGATCCGGATACCAAAATTTGCCTAATGCCATTGGACTGCATTCACAGTAGGCCAGACATTATTTTGAACTATGGGTACCAATGAAATACAAAGGGAGATAGTTTATTCCTCGGAATTAGGTGATATGCCTTTGAAGAGAAACAAATAGTTGTAGAAACTAAATTAAATCAAGTGTAGTTCAAATTGTTCAATCCTTATGAAAATTACACACAAAAAAATAAAATCTAATGACAATGTTGTGATCTAATACACTCACTGGTTCATTAGTTCCATTTTGGCACAGAACATGGATTTTCAGTTGAATGCCAGAGAGTGTCGTTTTGAGGCGGGGAAATGTCCAAAATTAGTTTAATATAATCTTTGCCCGAAAAATAAACCAATACTTGCACTTGAAACGTTTTCGGCGAGTCCATAAGTTTCTAAAAAAAATTGTCATGACCATCAATGTTCAAATAAACCAACTCTGTACCATCTTCTGTTGATATTATTAGCATGCGTGAGGTACCTCCTGTAGTTCAATTGGAAAGGTGCATATCGCATTATGTTATCATAAGTTGTCTCGCAATGACGAATGTGTTCCATTAACCCGTCCTATGCTGAAGAAGCATTGACGAGTAGTTCTGAACAATAGTCGCTAACCCTAAAATGCATATATGATGCCTGTTGACAAGTATACCGATTTATAGTTACCCGGACTGATCCGGACACCATCATTTGCAGCAAAAATCTAACTTCTAAGTCAACATTATACACACTAAATCCAAAGTAGTAAAAATTGGATAGCAAAAAATATTTACCTATTGTTATATTAGTCCCAGCCATTTTACATTGGAAATATTCCCACCCGCGGAAGTTTTTCATGTGACTGAATAGTATTTAAATAATGTCCTATTCAGATTGTTTCCTGATTCATCCTACCCAAAGTAGTTAAAATATTTTGGGTAGTTAAATAGCCCCCAAAGGCAGATAATTTTAACTACCAAAGGTATGTGAATTTTTAACTACCCACCACGTAGTAAAAATAACTTCCCAATACGAACGATGAATACGAAATACCCAAAGTAGTAAAAGTTTACTACTTTTCGGGTTAATTTAGCAACTTTGAATTTAGTGTGAAGTGCACCCCTGAAGGGTGACTTAATACGCCCGTTGTATAATGATACATCTGAACTAAAAGGGCACAGAGCCAATCCAAAATCAAACTTGTAGGGGGATATTTGGCGTCAAACAATTAAGTCCTTTAACTCAGGCAACGTGTATCGGACCGACCCCTATGCCTACTTGACCTCTAGGTTCTTGTGATCAAATAGCATCGATCGAAAAGCGAGCAATAAAGTTATCATCTGGAAACCAAAAGTGTTGACCGACGGACGCACTGACATGCAGACTGCATACACACGCTGGCCATCCTATAATACCCGCTGCGGGCAGTAAAGCCCGGTGCGGGCGTCAGTAAACCGCACATCGGGCCATAACAGTTAGAAATTTCCATACCAGGAAATAACAAACTATCGCCCAATCAGTATCCTGCCATCGTTCTCTAAACTACTTGAAAAAATTATGCAAAAACGATTAGTAGATTTTCTAAATGAACATGAAATTTTGTATAAACACCAATATGGATTTAGACCAAATCACTCAACATTTCATCCGATTATGCACCTTTTAGACCATCTCGTTAAAAATAATGATAAACCGACACGGGATTCCACCTTAGCTGTATTTATTGATTTATCTAAAGCATTCGATACGATCGACCACGACATACTGATATCGAAACTTGACCACTATGGCATCAGGGGTGTAGCAATGTCATGGTTCCATAGTTACTTGAATGAGAGGAGGCAATACGTTGAATATAGTGGGAGTACTTCTCACCTTATGAATACTTCCTGTGGAGTCCCCCAAGGCTCTATTCTTGGGCCGATTATTTTTTTAATATACGTGAATGATATGGTAAATTCTACAACAATGGACATTTTATCGTATGCAGATGACACTACACTATTCACAAGCGGTAAAGATGGCGAACTAGTACAAAGTTATGTCAACAATGAATTAGCCAATGTATCCGATTGGTGCTGCTGTAATAAACTGTCAATTAATATTAATAAAAGCAATTATATGCTTTTACACCCCCAAAACAATGACAACAAATGGAATACTTTGACAATAAAGCTAAATAACATTCAATTGAACCGGATATGGAATCTTGGGCGTGAATCATCGACACGATTTCTAGGTATCCACATTGATGAAAACTTGACATTCAAAAAGCACATATCCATACTCTGCTCCAAAATATCACATGCAATCTATTGCATCAATAAGGTGAAAAACTTTTTCCCAAGTAAAGCATTGAAAACATTGTACTATGCACTGATTCAAAGCCACTTAGTTTATGGTATCCAAATATGGGGTCATGTCCCGGAAGTCAAGAAAGTATTCCTATTACAAAAACAAGCATTGCGTATAATATGCAATAAGAAGTACAGAAGTCACACAGATCCACTCTTTAAAAAAGAGAAAATCTTGAAAATATATGACTTACACACTCTCAATTCGTCAATTTTCATGCATGACTGGTGTTATAATCGCCTGCCCGCGTCTTTTGGAATGATGTACAACAAACGAGCAAAATCAACACCTAGACACCCGAATCCCGTACTATTAGAACTACCCAGAACTGACTGGTCAGGAAAACTACCCCACCACGCCTTCCCCACAACATGGAACAATATGGAAAAAGATTATACATCTTGCCAAAGCAGGCACACATTGAAGAAGCGCTTACAGATAGCCATGCTGAGAAATTACCCAGAAAATGTACGATGTAAAAACAAAGGATGTCCCGACTGTGCTCTTAAATAATACGAACATTCATTGTATACTTCACACCGGTGTTCACACTATCGCATTCTCGTTCCTAAAAAATGCCCATATACTACCATGCATCATAATACCGTACATCATTAGGATTTCTCTAACAATGACCCTATACCACTAGACATACATATAAACATTATATATTTGTACTGTTAATTTGAATTATCCCTAAGCCTCACTCAACAAAAAGACTTTCCGGCGATCTATATAGATTCCTCTTATACAAATTAAATACTTTGTTCTTAAAATACCCATGGAACTGGAATCGAAACTGTTCATATGTGTTAGAAAATATTAAAAGCTCAAAACATTATTATGGAGAGATAATGCATTATCGATCTTATAACTAGTCTGGATTGTCTCACAACCACACCGATACTTGTTTGTGATATGCCGTAAATACTAAATACTATGTTCTAGATACTTTTATATGCGCATGTATATGATTATAGTCTGTACGTGTGCGTGGATATGAAATACAAGCCATCGATTCAATTATTTATAGTGATATAGGGGGTAGCAGGAAGACAGCCCGATAGGGCTAGGCTAACCCCCAACAATATACAACATTACCTTTTATCACATAATTTGGCCATAAAAGCAGTTTCATAATTATCGGTAATAGACACGTTTAATATATCAGCGCGTGCGATGACGTCACGGCGTTCTTCAAATAACTTGCGATCGCTGTAGTTTATGATTGTTGTTTTCGATGAATATTTCGCGTTGCTTCGGGTTTATTTGATTATGTGATAAAAGGTATCTCACACTCGTCCTATTTTATACGTAATTTATCAACCTCGTCCTCTAAATTCTATTTGAGCCTCGGTAAACCTCGGCTCAAATCGAATTTAGTGAACTCGGTTGATAAATTCCGTATAAAATTGAAACTCATGTGAGATCCTCTATTTATGTGTTACTTCCATTGTATTATTCATGTGTATATTGTAAATAAATTATCCTATCCTACCAGGGCTAGTGTAATTAGTTAAAAGTAGTCAATTTAGAAGTTATACTAACCAATGGAAGACGTATATGATAGGCAATACATATTTATGCCGTGGCATGAGTTTAGAGAAAATTCAGACATCAGTTCTCGAGAAAAATACAATCTTAGTCGAGCGCGCATTCGGAATGTCCGGGTAAATTTAAGTCAAAACTTTCACTGCAGACACTTCTCGAGAATTTTTTTTGAAAACGTTAATTGAGCAGTCTATATGGGACACTCTATCCTTGACGTGTTTTAGTACTAAAAACCCCAAATCCCTATCCAATAACTCGAATAAAGTCATCTTTCCAAACATACCGTATACATCGATAAAGTAAAACGTAATGCGGGCAGGAGTAAACTCCGATGCGGGCAAAAATCATGCCCGCAATGGGTTTATGAATTACTCCAACATCTTGGAGTGTCTCATGCAATTGTCACTACCTTCCTATTTAAATGCAGAAAATTCCAATGTGAATGTAGATTTATAGTTTCCAAAAGTATCTGTATCAATGGAAAGTTGACAACGTTGTCCAAATGTACCACCATGCACGCACTCACCTTGGAGCTGAAAACACACAAAATTGAAACATGGAAGCTTGTTCTCACACTTCATCGAGCATTTCGTCACTTTATGGAGCTTTATTCGTCGAACATTTGTGTGAAGCTGTGTTCACCATGCACCTCGTGGATCCGGAGTTGTGTCCGAAGAAAAACAATTAATAAAAAAATTTCACTCAAAACAAACCACCTGTATACTCTTCACAACAGGGTTTACTCAATATTTGCCCGCAGCGGGTATTATATGATGACCACCGTGTTACACAATACAATTGTTCATCGGGTGTACGCAAACTCCGTCGACCGGACCCAAATTCGAAGTTGTCTGAGACATTCTTATATGTAGAATTTGTATCAAATGTCATAGAGGTCTGTCAAATTTAAAAATATTATTATCATCCCCATCGTATATAACACATAGTTCTGGCTAGACGGATATCGCTTTTAGTCCCGTGAATGCCATAGTTAGAAAATACCACCATCTTCTCAACCTGTCGTTTTCATAAAAGCGTTGTCGTGGTCGTGGATGATCTGTGTATAGTGTTTGGCATTTGCTTCATTTTCGTATTCGAATATTTGCGCTCACAACGACCGGCGATTATTTGGATAACAAATCACAATGCCTATAATATTATCGAAAGCTATAGGCCGAAAACTAAGGCGGCCAAAACGTGTTTTGAACTTCGTTTTAATAATAGCGGCATTCTCATATCTATATTTGTATTTGCGAATGTCTGTCTGTGTTGTTGCTGTTGTATAGAAATACACGGGACCATCTATATGGCACCAAAAGGGTATATCAGGGGTAACTTTGCACGAGGAAGATAATTGTGCGGGTTAGAATTTTCTAAGGTGACGCTGTTGTTATCATGGGCAAGAAAAGGGGGAGGGGCAGCAAAACAATTTTTCTCCGACTTCCAACAAACTTATACATAATCATCTCCATGATATGAGGACTATGATGGTGTGGTTAAAGATGACAACAATTGGCACCGTTCGAATCAGGAGTGCATGGAAGGGGATATGGGCACCAAAATTGACAACAAATATTTCAGCTCCGATTTCCACCAAATTGAAAACATTCTTCTCCATGATACAAGGAATCTAATCAAGTGATTTAAAAATGCCAAATTGGTGCCGTTTGGATGAGAGATGGGGATACTACATTTGTTTAGTCGCCGATTAACACTAAATTTATACATAATCATCGCCATGATATAAGGAGTCTAGTGGTGTGGCTTAAATCTGTCAAAGGTGGCGTCATTCGAGTAGTGGTGCACCGAAGGGCAGAGGGGTTCCAAAATTGATAACTATATTTTTTAGCGCTGATTTGTACCAAACTGTTACACATTATTCGCCATGATACAGAGAATCTAATCGTATGATTTAAAGGGGCCAAAATTGGTGCGGTTTGGGTTGAGATATTGGGGGGGGGGGGCTCCATTTGATAAGAATTTGCTTAGTCGCAGATCAATATAGATCCGATACTCCCGAAGGTACGTTACTCTGAATGTGTTATGATGTGGTTAGAAGTAACTAAATAAGTATAATTACGCTCCTTTCGTTTTTACACCAAATCTCGAATACGAGTTTTAAAAATTCTGATATTGGTGCATAATAATGTGGGTTTTCCCTAAACTGAAATGCGTTCGTATCCATACAATGGCGGGAGATTGAGGCTGGGTATTGGCCTTCTATAGCCGTTCAAATTTTGTGCAAAAAGTGGGGTAGTGTTGTAAACGTGTGTCGAAAAGTTGAAAAAGTCATGGCTCGGATAGTCCTCCTATACATGGCAAAAGATGCCGGAAGGGTTGGTCTTCACGACCTTCATGCAGGTAAGAAATAAAAGAGTACAACAAATAAAGAGCGTGCCTTGTTCGTATATTCCTGATATGGTTAAAGGTACTCAACCCGTAAAGAGGGTCCCCATCTCAACAGATTCCAACAACAACAATCCGATCAGAGGGTCCTATATTACTATTTCTTTGGCTTTGGGGGTAAAAAATATTTGATTCGAGTCGAGGAACCCATCAAACAAAGCTCAGAGTTATTAGATATTGATTTTTCAAATTTGTTATGTTCTCGAGATGAGTACCAATAACTGCCGTAATCTGCTCTGGATGTGTACCTCAAATCTATTCAAACAGACAAGGATGAATAACTCTAAAATCAAGTGGTAATTTTAACGCAATTTTGACTGAGTTCTGGGCCAGATAGTATTCCCGATAATGAAAAATAATAGATTTATAAAATCGATATCTAACAAATCTGAGCATTGATGGGTGACTTCCTCGACTCGAATCAAATATTTTTGACCCCCGAAGCCATTGAAATAGTAATTGAGAGGAGTTTTATCGGGTTGAGTACATTTAACATATATAGAGCGTCTGTCTCACGATGTGCGAACAATTTAAAATAGCTGAGCTATTGCTATGACTTCGGCGAGTTATTTTCAGTGTACAAGAGAAATTAAAGTATTTTCAAGTTTAAGAAGATTCCCATCGAGTCCGTATCATCGTCGAAACACAATAGCTTCAGGACGAAGCAAAACATTAAAAACCCACCTTCATATTCGAATGTGCCATGCAGTAAATGTCTCCAAAAGATTTCCTGCAAATTTAAGATGGCGAACCGCAGACTTCAGAAGTTGGCTACAGTCAATGCAACACCATGCAATTGAGGATATAAGTTCTGCTGAATATATGTTTACAGCAAATAACTAGAGTATTTTACTTGTTTGGAAAGAGCCCAGGATTTCATGTAAACAAACTATTAGCAGTGCTAGTTAGATATAGGTAATGATGTGCATCAGGCTCGTTATGTATGAAGAACAATTATGTCTGAAAGTTTCCACTGGTATATTAACATAATCTGGGCTCGTCGTCTTCATTATTTCCTCGATAGCGATTCACAGTGGTGGCGTACTTTGAATTTCCTCTCGATATATACGCCAGTATACTGATAGCTCGAGACTGTCGGAGACAAGCCTGAGTTTAGTGTGCCTGTCATTTGCAGAACGAGGTCCTCAAGAGGGTGAATTTAGTGACGCTATCCCGCATAGCGGGCTAGCATCACCAAATCCACCCTCTGCATGACCTCATCTACTATGGGAGACATCGACTCAGATTAAATTCCCAAAATGGTTAATATTGTTATGTACACCCATTGGGAACCTCGATTATGCAATGTGTCGTCTGCCAATTTGGGGATATAGAGAAACTAAAACCAAAAACGAAATAGAATCTGTGTGAAGAAAAAAATTTATATTAAAGAAACTTTCCAGAGAAGATGGGGCCTAAGCAGAATGAGGTCCCCAGAGGGCGAATTTGGTGATGCTAGCCCGCTATGCGGGATGGCATCACTAAATTCACCCTCTGTGGACCTCATTCTGCAAATGACAGGCACACTATTATCAGGCTTGGTCTGAGAGTCTCTTCAAATATACGTTTGTTTTCGTCGTCCCTAGCAACACGGACTGTCACGGAGTACAACAATGCCAATGTCTTATGGATTCTGGAGTGTTACCTAAACAACTGATCAGTTGTCATGGTTTGTGGATGAAAGTCATGTTCAGCCATATGGCAGTACTATGGTGGTTTTTTTAAATAAGGAATGTTTTCAAATTTACTGACAAAAGTGATCAAATTTTATTAGCGTATTGTTATGTTAGCTATGTTATACCGTAGTAATATAATTACAGCTATTGAACATTAACCCTTTACCCAACAGAACGGCCCTATGCCAATGCATTCTCTTATATATGCGAGTCGACCATAGGTCGCCTCGCATATATAAGAGAATGCATTGGCTTAACACATATTAAAATTGATAAAATTGTCAAAGAATGTAGAAAAAATTGTTAAAAAATGTAAGTATAATTTTTGTTAGGCCAATGCATTCTCTTATATATGCGAGGCGACATATGGTCGACTCGCATATATAAGAGAATGCATTGGCACAGGGCATAACCGTAACCATCACAATGTGGTCAATGAACCGGTTCCAATGATATCCATATTTATATGGTGTTATTGAGACAGACCGAAGATATTTTAGGCTGTTGAAGCTTTATTTGGCCGTTTTTGGCCGTTTTGTTGGGTAAAGAGAAGGTAGCACAATATCACCGCAGTGATAGCACGGTATATAATGTTATTTGATACTGTATCATGTTACAATACAATGCAACCAGTATGCTACTACGACAAACGACACTGCCCATTGGTATTACCACGTTAGTATCAACTGAAATATATACAGTAGAATAATCTAGTCTACAGTGACACAAAATACCATTGTACAATCGTGGTAGTACCATGGTGCGTTTTATATGGAGAGGAGACCTGATTTATTGACAAATCCAATCTTCGCCCAAGGTTGTAAAGCATTTAAGGCGATGTTAAAGGGGTACTGTACCCCAATTTCAATAAATTTCCAGTGACAATAGCGATCTAATATGAATATTATATTATAAAATAACTAATTTGAGTCGACGATGTCTACTGAAAACGTTCCGGTTAACAGGCTATCGTAAAAGTAAAATTGAATTATTTAATATAAATTCATTTATGGCTGGAGTCATAAAATGGAGAATTATGCCATTACGAGTTACCGTTCTTGAAATCGCATATGTTGCGTGTCTTTTATCGACGGCCATTCGCGAACATTATTGAGTTGCAAATACCTAAATAAAGATGTGAAACGTGAGCGCTACCGCTTGGAGATAATTGAAGAAATAGTTGAAAAACTTCCAGGAGCTAACATATATTCTCTCGTTTTGATGTTACCCATAGATTTTTGGAGTGATGAAAGTTCGAAAGTATTGTCACTCAACGCACCAGGGACGGAATCAAATGCCTTTTTGAAGCCCAGATAGACGGTATCGACCGATTTATTTTCCTCTAAATTGGATGTTAGATATGGTAGACATTCAATTAATTGTGTTTTGCACGAACTTCTCTGTCTGAATCCATGCTGACATGGTGTAAGAATAGTATTTTGTTGCCATCACAGATTCATTAACAAGCGATTCCAGAATCTTACATAAGACACAATTCTTCCGTGTCACAACATCAAAAGTGCCCGGGTTTTTTACTGGTGGAATATGATCTCTACGCGGGTGTTAAACAGAGTAGAAATTCATAGCATGATCAAGTTTCGTCTAATCAGGCTAACATGTGTCTAAAAACCTTCTTAATAGTATACCAAACCAACCGACGAGTGTCCCAGTCCATAGAGCTGGCATCCCAAACTCAGCCAAATTGTGTCGCAAACCACCTAACAGGTATCCCTATCAACCCAACTGGGGTCCCACACCATTCAAATCCTGTCAAAACCCGCCAAATGTGTGTTCCAAACCATGGTGTCCCAAACCACACGATGAGTGTCTCAAACCAACCATCAATTGAGTACCCCAACGTACCACCAATGGGTGTCCCATACCAATCAATGAGTGTCCATAATCATCCAGTAAGTGTCACAAGCCACAAGACGATTGCCTTCAACTGGTGTCTCAAACCACCCCTGAATGTCCCGCTCCATACAATGAGTGTCACAAACTAGTGTAGAAAACTACCCATCGAATATCTCAAACCATCCAGCGAGTGTCCATGGTTTGGTAAACTCATTGGATGGTTTGGAACACTCATTTGATGGTCTGGAATACTCGATGGAGGGTGTGTACACTATATATGACAGTTAGTAGATGCTTTGTGACGCCTGTTGGATGGGTTGGGAACTCATACTAGTTTTATAGTTTGTGTCACCAGCTGGGTGGTTTGTGACACCCGTTGGATAGTTTGGGACACCAATTGGTTGGATTTGGGACACTGATTTTGTCACTGATTGTGCCATTTGGGGCACAAGTTGAATCGATAGAGACGAAATTTGAGTGGTTTTGGACACCCGTTGTATGACAGGGCACTACCCAGATGGCTTGGGACACAAGATGTATGGCATGAAGTACATCATGGATGCCTATTTGTCATTCTTTCGGTGGTTTCTGACATCCAGACCCACTGTATGGTTTGGGACACTCTTTGTGTGGCTTTGGGCGTTCGTTGAATGGTTTGACAAACTCGGTGTGTGCACGTTGTATGGTTTGGAGCACTAATTGGATGGTTAGGGACATACATTTGGGTACTTTGAGATACCGGTTGGGTGGTTTGGGGCACAACATGTGTGGTTTGGAACACCAGTTGTATAGTTTGTGGCACTACCAGTGCGGTTTGGAACATTCATTGAATTGTTTGGGGCACTATAATCGGTGGATTGAGACATCATTTGGTGTTTGGGATGCATGATTTGGGGTACTATATGTGTGGGTTGGATACTATTGGCATATGGTTGTAGGCACTATACCTGGCTGGTTAAGGAAACTCTATGGTTGGGTTGCATAGGACACTCTTTCGGAAGGTTGGGACAATATTTGGATTCGATATGTGAAGATTTAGTGAAAAATAAACAAACACACTTCAATTGTTGACTTCCGATCGCAATTTTCGCCGTCATTTTGAAACATTTTAAAACACTGAATTGACAAATCGTCGGGCTATGACTTAATATTATCGGATTAGGATTGTACATCATGTATGGTGGCACTACTATAGCCATTTACGCCTACTGTTTTCATATAAATGGAAAATATATCATGTTACTATCCTTCCGTTTGCCATTTTGTCCGCCATTTTGGATTTTTCATTTAAATTTTGCATGAACTGACAGGCATAATTATGCCATGGCAAGAAGAATAATGCGTTTCTGATGCATTTTTCTGTCACATCTATAACATTGAAGTGAGCGGGTATAAACTCCAGAAAAATGATCTGGGCTATCTTGACCACCATAATACCTGTTACATATATATGCACGGACATCTTTCAAAGTCTAAATAGTTTGAGCAAACATCATAACGAACAAAACAAAAATGGATTAAATGCAATCCTGAGGGACCTTGTTTGCGGACTAAAAATCCAATTTTCACAATGTTTTTTTTTTTTTTTTACATTTGTTTACCTAAATAATGACTTTCCATCAATGAAACACATCAAAATTTAGGATAAGTTATTTTGTGGTCATATTTTGAAGTCAGGAAACTCAACTCGGCGTTTGTAGTCGGCAGATTTGTTGACTAACAAGATTCCAATTTCACCATTTTTATTTTACACATCCTTGTCTTTTGACCAAAAAAAGAAACAAAATTATCATACAAGCCATAAATAGTACTTATTTCAAAGAGCTGTAGAAAATGTTTCCCAAGACGCTTTTCACGTCGAAAACAGCTTATTATCTATTTGTTCTATGTTCACTTCAAAATGGAGTCTAAACAACGACTAGATGATATAGTGGCCTCCGTTTCGGAGCGAGTGTCAAGTTAGTCGGTTTTAGATTTATAGGGGGGTGACACGGTGTCATGTCAACCATCTAGTTGATCAAATTCCGACATACATACCAAATTCCGACAATACCTTAGTTGAAATAAAAAAATATCATCTGAGTTAGCGTATACATAGAACACTTATATGTAATATGCTCTCTGAATTCCAAGATGTCCTGTTAAGATTCAGACCTGTGATATTATATTGTTTGTTCAAAGTGCTAATTATCCTAATATTTATGACACATAGAACAAGGTGGCCATTCTAACGAATATTTTAGTTCAATGGTGTCATTTGAACTATTCATAGTTTAATTAAGTTCCAGTATGTCCTAAGTGCCAAAATATGCACCCTACCTGCAGTATTCTTTAAAAAAACAGGATTACAATTAATTTATGAATTGTGATGATTATTTATTCTATTAAAGGGGTACTGTACCCCAATTTCAATAAATTCCCGGTGACAATAGCGATCTAATATGAATATTATATTATAAAATAACTAATTCGAGTCGACAATGTCTACCGAAAAAGTTCCGGTTAACAGGCTATCGTAAAAGTAACATTGAATTATTTAATATAAAATAATTTATGGCTGGAGTCATAAAATGGAGAATTATGCCATTACGAGTTACCGTTCTTGAAATCGCATCTGTTGCCTGTCTTTTGTCGACGGCCGTTTTCGAACATTATTGAGTTGCAAACAAAACATGTTACCTGCAAAAGGAAGGCCCGTTATAACCGATTCGGAAAAAGGAGAAAGAAACAAGAGTCATAAAGCGTCAAGTATTTTTTATAGGGAGTGAGATTGTTCGATGGAAGAGATTGAAGGCATCAATCGAAACTGTGAGCAATGAACTTCCGGTTCTTCCTGCGACCTGCGTCTTCTCCGGTGAAGATCAAACCATGGCGCGTAGTTTGAAATCGTAATAATTTTGTTTTCAAGATCAATATTTTCTTCGCTAAATTAGGTTTATACGAAATTCATATAACACGAACACAATCTAACTTGAAAGTTATTTCAATGGGAGTAAATAAAACAAATCGCCTATCTCTGTGTACAGTACCCCTTTAAAGGAATGATTTTCCAATCGGACAGTGTTATAAGTATAGCCAGCATACAGCCATAGTCTTAATAGTTCACCCAGTTCAGACTTATTTCCCATTTGGATTGTGTTCATCAAGCGAAGTATTTTCGATGAAAGTGCGAGAATTGTTTTCCGACATACACCTGATGTGTAATACGTAGTTGACGACATTTTGGTATGGGGTTGTAATGAAGATGAACATTACAACATATAGTCCAGGAGATATTGGTCGACATCTGCACCCCCCCCCCCCCACCCAGGACTTAACTTCACCCCACTAATTGTCTTCCTTAAGGTCTCCTCTAATTTTTTTCACTTGTTAACAAGAAAAAAAAGTGGCCGCAGAGACTCCAGACAAGATGGCGTCCATCATGGCGGCCATTTTTTTTAAATGCACCAGGTCTCTTTGATCGCCGTAAAAGTAAAGATGATGTCACATGCCGTCTTGTTTTCCGCTCGATTCGTTATGCTAATATACAACCCTTACAAATTAGCCAAACATCCGACACCAGAATCCAATATGGCGGCCAAGATGGCCGCCGAAATGTGAAAATATGCTATTTTTCTGACATGTTACCACCTTTGGTTTGTCTCTGTGGGAAAATGTTGGCATCTTTGCGTCATGTTATACATTTATCATATAGAGGAGTCATTGGCGACCACATGGGGTCCATAATATACATTCATTGCGGGATATTTTTGTCCGATATCACGTTTTCCCAAATGCCGGTATAATAGGTCAAAGCCGAATCTCCGTTAATAAAGCGATGTAATGTTTCGAATCAATGAATGTTATTGCTATTATAACAACACCCATGCATATATATGTGCAGGAGATACTCAAGCTAGGATTCCTCTTATACCTAAGTTGAGGAATATTTACTCAAATCCAAGATGGCGGCCAAAATGGCCACCAGAAATAAAAAATCTCCGAAAATCGCCGATTTTAACATCAGTGAACATTATTGTCATGACAACTCCACACCTGCTTACTATTGTGAGTTGGAAACACTTAGGCGAAGAACTTTCCTTGTACCGTATCCAAATAAAAGTCCCCCAAATCCAAAATGGCGCCCACAATGGCGGACAGATGTTGAAAAATCACCGAAATTCCCTCATATTCACATCATTGGGCATTATTGTCGAGACAACTCCACCCATGCTTACAATTGAGTTGGAAATACTGAGGTGAAGTAATTACATTATATCTCATGCAAGAAATTGTTTTCCAAATCGAAGATGGTGGCCAAAATGGCGACCGAAATTTGAAAACAAGTCTACATTCCTTTACTTTCTTACGATGGGCGTTATTGTTTCGCGATTTCTATCCACCATTGCAAGTTGATATGGAATAGTGACATGAAGTATTCATTAGGGTTTGGCAATTGATACTCACAGCCAAGATCGCTGCTAAATTGGCGGCTAGAAATTGAAAAGAAATCGATATTTTCACATATTAATTTCAACTTTTTGTTATAATATCGGTATGTATGGACGAAACTGTACATAAACCATCTACTAGTTCAACTTAAAGATATCAAAACGCATAACATAGCTCGTATCCTTCTGGAAAGATGAAAAACCACAATTAATATCGCGATGTGGCATTTCGAAATCCAGTCTCCACTTAGCGCCGATAATGGCCGTAAGCGTAGGTGCGCGAAATAGTTATATCAGAACAATTACCTGATAACAGATTCTGATTTGCCACGCACGTCCATAATTATCTGGACCAGCTTCCATTTCTTTGTCTGATAAATCTAGGTCGCTCACACCGACAAAGTATTCACCACTTCCTGGGAGTAGGGTCCCTCTAATCATAATGTTTCAAACAATTCATTTTCCGGTGTCTAGCTTACGATTTTAAATATTTGCTAACTATGATATTTGTGCGTCATCTTGAACTAGGAAGGCATATGGCCGATGAGTATACAAGCTTACAGAAGGTCATCTCTATGTATGTGATAACGACGTGTACACCTGGCGAACCAGTTAGCTAGTCACTTCTGAATAGATGGTTCGTCAACTCACAAACTCAGCGAACGCATTGACATATGTGGACAACTTCGACAGTGTTTCGAAGGTTGCTAGCTGTCTCATTCCCTTGGACAGATGTCTATCTTCTAAGGAGAAGACCCTAGTGTACAGACTACCCACACTTCTTGACCATTATCCGAAGCAAACTGTGTGACGCCCCGCAGTTGTCTCGTCGAATATCTCCCAGCAGAGAAGAACAATGCTCGCGGTGCTAGTTTGTGGACATGCGCCATGATAGTGTGAATGAAATGGGCCACTGTATACACCACCCCTACACCTGGTGCATGTTTAAGATATCGAATGTCATGCGTGTCGGTTTTATTTGGTGTGGTAAGATTGTATTTCCACATCCGTTTCGAAGCCTTTCTGATTCAACTACGTACACTTTTGTCTGGATAATACTATGCTAGCCTCCCTTAAACAGTCGGATGGACTAAATGATAATGTCTTTATAGCATGAATGTATGCGTGTTTTGTTATCCTCTCTCGGGGTTAGTGTCAGTAAGTGGGCGGTATTATTCAAGAAAATGTCAGGAACTGTGGTGCATTTATTTCACTATGTATTTAAAGAACAATTTACAGTCTCGATGGCAATGGCTGTGGACGTTGGGGAACGCGAACTTTATGATCATATAGCTTTATATATATAACTTTAGAATATAGTAGTTAATGTCTCATGTAGGAAAATGGTCGCAATGGTAATGTTACCAAGAAATCACTTGGTGTACCAACGTTTGTTGAACTGAATGCAAGAGCTCATCAACGTAACATTCCTCTGGATGTTCTTCGCGTTAAACATTTCACCCTTTTGTTGATGGCATTTGTACTTTCTTGAACCATATCACCCAGCGAGAGTATGACATATCAACCAACTATCAAATGTATCGCCTTTAAGACTACACCCCAGTCTTGGTGGGGCTTACACAGCAGTAGCCAATGGCATACTCCTGGTCCAGTTGTTTAAGAACGGCTGCCAAACGGATGGGAACATACAATCTTAGCATACAAGGAAAGCAAAGCCAAATATGAGATCCTGTCTGAATCTAAAACATAACAAAATAAGGGACGGTGCAGTCATGGTCCAATTTCATTTCCACTATCATGACACATACCCACAAACTAGCACCGTGCGTATTGTTATCATCTGCTTGGAACTGTTCGGTGAGACGATTACTGGACGCCAACAAGCTTGTTCTTATGATCATGTTCAAGGAGTTTGTGTATATTATGCATTATGGTCTTCTACGCCTTAGCAGAAATGCATCCGTCAAATGTCGGGCTTTCAACATTCGAAGCCATATACAGAAGTTGTCCGGGTACGACGTCAGTGCATTAGATGGGTATGTGAATTGATGAACCATATATTGAGAAGTGGCTGTTTTGGGAAAATCACCAGGTGTACACGTTGTTATCCCCATTAGGTCACCAAAGCTGACAATACGCAGATAGATAGGTCTTTCTGAAAGCTAGTATATGCATCGACCGAATACCTTTATAGTGTATCGCACAAGATGACGCATATACCCCATATGTAGCATCTGAATTATACCATAAGCTATACCACGAATGAAGCTCGCTAAGAATTCCAAGCTTTCGAAACAAACAAGTGAGCTGGACACCGGCATATGTATTGTTTGAACATTCCGATTAGTGGCACCCTTCTACAAAGAAGAGAAGTGAACTGTTGTTGTGAGTGAGATAGATTAATCTGACGAAGAGACGGAACGAGTCTAGATAATGCTGAATGTGGCAATTCAGATAAAGCTCAGGTACTGTTGTTATGATTCTTGGAAGTCATAATATGACTATTCGGTGCACCTATATACGGTTACGGCCAGTATGAGCCCTTAGTGGAGAATGGATATTGAAATGCCACATCGCGATTGTGGGTTTTCATCCTTCCAAAAGGCTACGACTTACATTGGAACTAATAGATGGCTTATATTATGTACCGTTTCGTTTATACAAATTAATATTATGACAAAAAGTTGAAATTAGTATGTGATAATATCGGCTTCTTTTCAATTTCTGCCGCCAGTTTGGCCGCCATATTGACTGTGAGTATCACTTGCCAAACCCTAATGAATAATTCATACATATCAATATGTAATGGTGGGTAGAAATCGCGAAACAATAACGTCAATCCTAAGAAAGTAAAGGAATGTAGGCGTGTTTTCAAATTTCGGTCGCCATTTTAGCCACCATCTTCGATTTGGAAAACTATTTCTTGCATGAGATGTAAGGTAATTACTTCACCTCAGTATTTCCAACTCAACTGTACGCATGGATGGAGTTGTCTCGACAATAATGCCCAATGATGTGAATATGAGGGAATTTCGGTGATTTTTCAAAATCTGTCCGCCATTGTGGGCGCCATTTTGGATTTGGGGAACTTTTATTTGGATATGGTTCAAGGAAAGTTCGTCGCCTAAGTGTTCCCAACTTACAATAGTAAGCAGGTGTGGAGTTGTCATGACAATAATGCTCACTGTTGTTAAAATCAGCGAGTTGTTTTATTTCTGGTGGCCATTTTGGCCGCCATCTTGGATTTGTGTAAATATTCCTCAACTCAGATTTAAGAGGAATCCTAGCTCGAGTATCTCCTGCAAATAAATATGCATGGGTGTTGTTATAATATCAATAACATTCATTGATTCGAAACATAACATCGCGTTATTAACGGAGATTCGGCTTTGACCTATTATACCGGCATTTGGGAAAACGTGATATCGGACAAAAATATCCCGCAATGAATGCATATTATGGTCCCCATGTATTCGCCAATGACTCCTCGATATGATAAATGTATAACATGACGCAAAAATTCTAAAATTTTCCCACAGAGACAAATGAAAGGTGGTAACATGACAGAAAAATAGCATATTTTCACATTTCGGCGGCCATTTTGGCCGCCATATTGGATTCTGGTGTCGGATTTTTGGCTAATTTGTAAGGGTTGTATATTAGCATAACGAATCGAGCGGAAAACAAGACGGCATGTGACATCATCTTTACTATAACGGCGATCAAAGAGACCTGGTGCATTTAAAAAAAATGGCCGCCATGATGGACGCCATCTTGTCTGGAGTCTCTGCGGCCACTTTTTTATCTTGTTAACAAGTGAAAAAAATTAGAGGAGACCTTAAGGAAGAAAATTAGTGGGGTGAAGTTAAGTCCTGGGGGGGGGGTGCAGAGGTCGACCAATATCTCCTGGACTAATAGTACGAGTGCCACTGCAGCGATGTCGTGAAATGAATTTAAAACCGAACAAGCAGAAATTTGAACTTCGTCTCCCAGAGGTGAAATGTATGGGACATATCATAACTAAGGAGGGACCGAAAGTCTACCGTAGACCATGTAATGCACTTATATTTGTGAAGTACATTCTAAGAACTGATATTCTGTTTATTTAAACGAGAGGCCAATAAGTTTAACACATATACCTTCAACCATACCAACGTGATATTAGCGACATAGAACTGTATACATGACGTGGAAATGATTATATATTGGGGGTTGTGTTTCCATCATTCACTTATATATGAAATATGAGACTGATAATTATATAGTATTACTTTGGATAGCATGTGTTTATGTCATGGTTGATATTTTTCCAAACCAATCAATCGAATCCAAAATCTATACAGCATAATCTATACAGGTGGAGAATGTATTATCATTAATCTTGATGTGATTATGGCCTGATAAACCCATTCAATAAGTCAGTGCCAAATGTACCAGCATTATTTTTTATCAAACAGCCCATATGCATAGGAACTTCAAAAGAAGATATCGCTTCTAATATTGAAATGATTTATAGAATGCTCATTAATGAACCTGGTTGAAACAATAAATAGAGGATCTCACATGAGTTTCTATTTTATACGGAATTTATCAACCGAGTTCACTAAATTCGATTTGAGCCGAGGTTTACCGAGGCTCAAATATAATTTAGAGGACGAGGTTGATAAATTACGTATAAAATAGGACGAGTGTGAGATACATTTTATCACATGATCAAATAAACCCGAAGCAACGCGAAATATTCATCGAAAACAACAATCATAAACTACAGCGATCGCAAGTTATTTGAAGAACGCCGTGACGTCATCGCACGCGCTGATATTAAACGTGTCTATTACCGATAATTATGAAACTGCTTTTATGGCCAAATTATGTGATAAATTCATATTTGAAACAGGTATATTTATCTGACTGTTGGACATTGGACAGGTAATCCATATTGGCTGGCAGCCAACATCTGAGTTTAACTCGTTCTACAATAAATGTTCATTGACGAGTAGTCCCGTTAGAAAATGTTCAGATACTAAGTTCAACTAACAACCATATATGAACATTTCACACCCAAGAATATAAATCCAAAATTTACTTGTATTATTTTTTGTCTGTCTGCCATCTGGTTTTATTTTACTTGAACATCCAAACAAACAAACAAAAAATAGACCATTCCATTGTATTCTCTTCAACTCAATTGAATAAATATATATATAACGAGTTATATATATCAGATGAAAGGTATTTCAGTTAAGGTATCAGGAATGTTGAGAAGGGTTAATTTGTAAAAGCAAAAATCATTGCAAGTGAAACCTGGAGATATAATAGGAGCATGATTAAATGCAAATATAAAAAAACATAAAATTGATTACCAGGGTTAATGATTTTAACTCATAAAATTAGGGGACTGGACCAGGTTTGTCACTTGAATATTGCGTTCATAGGCTATCATTGGAGAGGTCTGTAAACATTTTCTGTAAACAGCAGAAACCAGAGACATATGTGGGAGTTGATCAACTTTGAGCCAGCAATGTCCACTCACTTTGGAAATGTGATAAACAACAGTTGGCTATTAAAGTCATTTCATTTCTGCAGTATAGTGAGCTGTGAGCGTCTGATTAATAGCCCATCAAATTATAGGACTGTACCAGGTTGTAATGTTTCTTTGATACAACACAGTATTTCAAAATTATATAACAAAAATAAACAAACACTGCACACAACTCAGATACTGACAGAGTCTTCAATGCAGTACATGTCCCGAGTGCGGCAAGTTCCATTAATTTTTTTCACTTTTTGACATATTTGATCAACAATTATCCCAGTGTGATTTGTCTTTGCAACCATCTAGCACTGGCCAATGATTTTCATGTGAAATGACATCAATAGAGAATATTATTATTAAATTTCTAATAGAGTTGTCCACCGCACCACGGATTAGCTTTTAAATTGGTTTTGGACTTACGTGTATAATAAATGTACTCTCAACACTGCATATTGGATGCTCACATGATAACTTATTGATATAGAGGATCTCACATGAGTTTCTATTTTATACGGAATTTATCAACCGAGTTCACTAAATTCGATTTGAGCCGAGGTTTATCGAGGCTCAAATAGAATTTAGTGGACGAGGTTGATAAATTACGTATAAAATAGGACGAGTGTGAGATACTTTTTATCACATGATCAAATAAACGCGAAGCAATGCGAAATATCCATCGAAAACAACGATAAAAACCGCAGCGATCGCAAGTCATTTGAAGAACGATGTGACGTCATCGCACGCGCTGATATTAAACGTGTCTCTTATCGATAATTATGAAACTGCTTTTATGGGCAAATTATGTGATAAATCATTATATTACATGCAACTATTGCAATAAAATATTCATACTTTCAAAACAGGACATCACACCTAATTAATGGTACAAAACTATCAAATAGAGTATTCATTAATAACCCTGGTTCAAGAGTATAAGGTTTAATTAATGAAAACTAAAATCAATACAGTTGAAGAGTGTGCGAAGGAAATCCTAGGTAAGAAATATGAGGTAAATCAGAAGAAAATTATTTGATTTATCACATTGGATGACATGTGTGAAAGGGTTAACTATTTCTAAACCGATCAACCGATCGATAAAAAAAAAGGTGAGGCATGTGTCATCATAAACCTGCATATAAAATATGAACACAATCGGACAAAAAATACTTGAATTATGGTATCGGATAGAACATGACCATGCGTGGATGGAAGTTTTAATCATTTCTAAACCGATCAACCGATCGATACCAAAAAGTATACAGGTGAAGGGTGTGTCTTCATAAACATACACACATAAAATTTGAACACGATCCGATACAAATACTTAAGTCATCGCGTCGATTAGCAAGTGTCTACGGACAGACAGACAGACATATGGACGGACGGACGGACGAAGGACTGATGGTTGATGTTATAGTATATTTAGAACACTATAAGCACATTTTAAAGGTACTCAATCTGACCAGACGGTCCCCACATCATCAAGATAAAACATTTCTTCAAAATACGCTTTAGTTATCAAAATCGATTTATTGCAACAAAATAATGCTAACCACTGTCAACTATGGTATCAAATTTCCCAAAACGTGTTATTTATCAACATTTTGTTCAACAAAATATGGCGTATTATCACTTAAGTATCACGAACTTCGGCCGTATTACCACATAGTGTTAGAGTTATCCATCGTCATCCGCAATTTTGTCCAAGACCGTCCGTTGACCACGTTTTTCTGGCCCACAAACAATTGCACATCTCAAGATATAACAAACTTCAAAAATCGATATCTGATTACTCTTGAGCTTTGATGGGTGGTTTCCTTGACTCGAATCAAATATTTTTTTTTACCCCCGAAGCCAAAGAAATAGTAATTTAGGAGCGTTAATTCGGATAATGCATCTTTAAAGACACCGTACCATGTACCAGAACCTGCATGCGATATATTGTTTAGGAATTCTAAAGACTATGAAACTGAATGTGTTGTCATACTTCTGGTGATTTGCCATTGACTCAATGTGTTGTCGTCCAACGCCCATGGCGCGTCACTGTGACTTTATATAAGTTAATAGCCACAGACGACACATTTAACTTATAAATTAAAATAAACTACAGCGACGATTAATTAAAGGGATATGCTGGATTTTGTTCACTGACATCAGCTGACATAATAAAAACGTTACGGGACGCTTAGTAGTCGGATATGGTTTCATGCGAGGCTCAGCGAAATCAATATTGATCTAACTTCGCCTCACATGACACCATATAAGTCCAGGCGCTTGGTGTAACAATTGTGCAAAAGGTGATACAAGCATGAAACTTGGCATATATGTTCCCCGTGCACTACTGGTCATTTTCAGACATGGAGGCATTCGCGGGAGAACCTTTCTTAGCAACGGTTGCTATGCAACTACCCGAAATCGAAAAAATGCACATATAGCTAATATTATGGCACTATTTAACAAACTAAACTATGCCATGTATCATTTTATGATGAAATTAATGATATTATTTGTTGTTATTGTTGATCTGACAGGAAATTTACCATACTTCATACTTACAGAGGTGGTAACGGTTACTAGGGACATACACAAAATCGAAAAATATACATATGGCTGATATTAATGGCAAATTAAACTAAACCATGTAGGATCTTATGGTGAAAACAATAATAATAGTTGTTGTTAGTGTGGACCTGACTGAAAAATTACCACATTTCTTCCTTACAGGGCTGGCAACGGTTGCTAGGGACATTACCATAAATTGAAGTAATTCACACATGGCTGGTATTATGGCAGTTTTAACAATCTAAACTACAGCATGTAACATTGTTATGGTGAAAACTATTATAATAGTTGTTGTTTGTGTGAGAATGACTGGGAAATTAACATATTTCTTACTTACAGGGGTGGTAACGGTTGCTATGGACATACCCAAAATTGAAAAATGTACATATGACAGCATATGACTGATATTATAGAATTTTTTCGAACTAAACTGCACCATTTTGTTGTTGAAAATAATGATAATAGTTGTTGTTAGTGTGGGCATGATTGGAAAAGTAATATATTTCATTCTTACAGGGGTGGTAATGGTTGCTATGGGACATACCCACCATTGAAAAAATGATTTTCTGACAATTTAACTGATATATCTGTTTCATGTTATGCTTATATTGACAAATAATTCATCAGTAAATGGTGTGTTGGGGTGTACCGACGCAATATGAGCCTATTTCAGGATGATATTGCAGTTGAAAGTGTTTCCAGGCAAAATGCATTGACAAAAGTACCTTTAAGTTATATTACCATTTAGTTAATTTAGAATGGCATGTACCTGTATGACGGTTGTGACTGTATCTGTCATAAATCGACATATGGGATACATTTTAATGAGCCATTAGACAGGCTTGTAATAACATTGACCCACATTTTTGTTGGCACCTGCCTCTGAAATCCGACCTCCGCACTATATTTGTCCATGTCATCCATGCAGAATATACTCTTATTACATGGTGACGGCATCCGGATTCCGGAATAATATTTGCCATACATTAGGAACTAACTGTTTGTTCTACCTATCTATGCTATAGCTGTATGTCGATACATCGCAATGGGTCCTTTCATGGGCCTATCTATTTCAGACTGAGATCCCATGACATACCTTTAGGAGCCGGCATCCATTTCCAATATACTATAGCTATATGGACATCCATGTGTCCACAACGACCAACATCATATAGGGTCGTCAGACGTCAGTCCAACACCTATGTATTGAGTCATGCATGGATGGATGGATGGCCTGAATTTTGGGGGGTGTGTGAATGGCTTACCAGTAGTGATTTTAATCCACGACGTGTCCTAACTACTGTATATATCGCATTCAGGTTTTGGTACATGGTACTATGTCTTTAAATTCACAGAAAATGATATCCGACAGATATCCCCTTTCTTGACGCCAAAATACACCAAAAATATTCCCGAGGCGACTGAGTTTCTGAAAAAACAAGATGGCGGATAAGCACCTAATATTGATTTCATATTAGGTCACCGACCTAATATGGGTTCATATACCGTCACTATACATCGACGCTGGTTGGCTAATTGCAAGAGCTGACATAATAAATAGGGAACTGGGCCAATTCTATACTATATTAGTTGGTTCCTTGGCATCTATTTAGGGACATGAGCCCGTATCCTACATACATGTATTGGCACCTGAATTCGCTTCATATTCGCCTGGGTATTTGTACTACATAAATATGCCTGGGTCCATAGCCAGCTGGGTGTGTCTAATCCAACATATTAGATTACGTTAAGTTTACCAACAGCCGTTTTTGTATATATTGAAGGTCTTTTTCATTCCACAAAGGCATCGTCAGCATACTTTTTTGGGGCTAATGGTGTAGCTATATCACGTATAAGGAGCTGGAACCATGCCCTACATATAGACACCTGCTAATGCCTGGGTACAATATCATGCCAAACCTATATTGACATGTGTCCATGACATGTATGGCCCTCGGTCCATGGCCAACCAACAGAAATATTTAAATGGACCTCCACCCATGTCCTTCAAATAGCTAGGGAATTGGTCCAATATCTATGTATATGTGGATATGTGGCATAACTGCCCCATGTGTTCCTACCATATATATGGAAATCATATGAATACATGATATACTACTGACTGGGTACATGGTCTGCATATAAGCATCTGGATCCATGGCCTACTTGTGGGTATCTGGGTATTTCCATATTGTAACAGCGCATGGTCATTGCGTGCCATGCAGCTTAGATATCATATAGCTTGTATAAGTGGCTGTGTCCATGCCCATCTACAGATGCCTGGTCATGCATAGCTATATGATCCTATATTAACATGGGTCCACCCATGTCCAATATAAATATATGGATCTGATATGATATGGCTTATATGTAGCGGCCTGGTTCATGACCTATATATATGGGCATTGTTCTTTTGAGTTTTGACTACACATATAGCTAGGTACTTGTCTAACTATTGTGGGCTGGTCCATGGCAAAATACTAAGGCTGTAAGGGGTCCATGCTCGTCATAAATATGGAACTGTGACCTAAACATCTATATGTGTGTGTCTATAGCTTATTTTACTTTTGTGACACGTGGTTATAGATTATCGCACTCTTGAATACCACCATTGATATATTCTACAGGTATATGATAAGAGTTACGTTAGTTAAATTTACAAACTTTTCTGACTCATATAGTACTTTTTCAATGGTGTATGCTTCCTTTACATGCAACAGTTACTACCAACATAAGTCTTAAGAACTAAATTGTTCTATATATTCACATCAGGCTTACAATAACAACAGTTATTATGGATTCTAAATCATTCTTTCACAATACAAATGCTATGTGAGATAGTTTAATTGGTTGAAATTGTCATAATATCAGCCATATGTGAATTTATTAGATTTTGGGTAGTTGCCTATCAACCGTTGTACCAATATTAAAACTATATTTGTGCCATGTATTGTTTAGACTCACAGTTACAACTATTAGAATTGTATTCACCTTAAAATTCTACATGAGTTAGTTTAGTTGGTTAAAAATGTCATAAATCCAGTAATATCAGCTAATATGTGCAATTCTTTGGAGTTTGGAGTAATTTCCCTGGCAACCATTACCACCCCTGTAAGTCAGAAATATGCTAATTTTCCTGTCAGGTTCACACTAACAACAACTATTATAATGGTTTTCACCATACAAATGCTACATGACTTATTCTCGTTTGTTAAAACTTTCATAATATCAGTCATGTGCATTTTTAGATTCTGGGTATGTCCCTAGCAATCCTTACCACCCCTGTAAGAATGAAATATGTTAAATTTCCAATCATGCCCACATTAACAACAACTATTATAATTGTTTTCATGAACAAAATGCTACATGATGCAGTTTAGTTAGTTAAAATTACAATAATGTCAGTCATATGTACATTTTTTTCAATTTCGGGTATGTCCATAGCAACCGATACCACCCCTGTAAGTAAGAAATATGGTAATTTTCCAGTCATTCCCACACAACCAACAACTGTTATAATGGTTTTCACCATAAAAATGCTACATGGTGTCGTATAGTTTGTAAAACTGCCATTATATCGGCCATATGTACATTACTTCGATTTCGGGTTATGTCCCTAGCAACCTTTACCACCCCTATAAGTAATAAGTATGGTAATTTTTCAATCAGGTCCACACTAGCAACTATTATAATTATTTTCAGCCTAAGATCCTATATGGTGTAGTTTAATTTGTTAAAACTGCCATGATATGATTATATGTATATTTTTCGATTTTGGGTATGTCCCTAGCAACCGTTACCACCCATGTAAGTAAGAAATGTGGTATTTTTTCTGTCAGGTCTACACTAACAACAAATAGTATAATTGTTTTCACCATAAAAATGCTACATGACTTTAGTTTAATTTCTTAAAACTGCCATAATATCCGTCATATGTGCATTTCTTTTATGTCGGGTAGTTGCCTAGCAACCATTGCTAAGGGAGGACCTCCCGCGAATGCCTCCATATCTGAAAATGATCAGTTGTGTATAAGGAACATATGTGGCAAGTTTCATGCTTGTATCACCTTTTGCACAATTCTTGTGTATTTCTACACCAAGCGCCTGGACTTAATATCCGCGACCACTAAGCGTCCCGTAACTTAATATATTGCCATTCCAAAACCAAAATGTGTTATTTATACTGCTGAACAATAGAACAGTCTTGTGCAGTATTTGAAAATAAATCAGGCTATAATCAAGATGGTTATTCAATGTCGTTTTAGAAACACAAGCGCAGGCATTATTATATTTTTCAAAATATATATATGTTCGTGAATGTTTCATACACGCACTGTTTTTCCTCAAATCGCTCGGATTAGCCAAACACCGCGAAAATGACAACTTTAGAAAACATAACGGTACTTTTTCGTAAAGGCATCAGTTTGTCCTACCCGCATCATATCAGTCCAGCGGGACCACCAGCATCATAGCATATTCACACGGCACAATCGTTTCGACGATTCTACGACCAATTCCACGATTCTGCGGCTTGACAACCACGGTGCTACGGCAGTTTAACGATTCTGCGACCTTATTATACGTGATATTTTATGACAAACTTAGATAAAGGGGCTTTTTACTGAATTAGGACGATAAAAGTGGGCGTCTTCTTGTATTCGTCGTGTAGAGTAGACTTTGCAGGTCCACCAGGTTGACTCACGGAATACATACGAAGATGAGATATATACATAAAATGAGTCACAATCGGCTCGGTCAAATCTGGATAATTAGATAAAACCGCGAACTGATCGCAAAAAGTCATTTCTTGGGCTACAAAGGGACCTTACCAGTGCGAAAATTAACATCCAACGTAAGCTTTGATAAGCATAAATGTATTATTTGTCAAATTCGTATCTCTGTTGACGCAATATTCGGTTAAACTAAACACAGAAATGCAGTAAAAATGTCAACTATTTGGCAACGCCCCGCTTCGACCATGACAACGACGATTGTGCGACTCGTTGAACGGTAATTTTCATTTGTATACGACGTATCTGTCACTGATCGGGCAGCTTAGTTCTGCGTGTATAAGCCCATTATACTGCATCAATAATATTTGGAACTGTACCTTCGTGATACAACGCACATGTCCTGGATCATTCAATACAGTACTGTGTATTTACTGGTCCCCACATGTGAAGATATAGAGACCAAGTCACATAAGATATTTGTCGCTAAACGAGCATTCTTAGATTAGAACATCACAAAATGCCCAACTTACATGTACCTGAACATTTTCCTTCTTAGTGCACCCAGCGGTTTTGTAATTACTGTAAAGTTGACTTGTTCATACGAAAATGTCACCACTTAGCCCAGTCTGGAGTAAACTACATACCCACATATAAAACAAATAGTGAATCAGTATCAGTATGAATCTGAGTGTATGTTTACATAGACTGCACTTAGCCTACCATAACATGAGTTATTTTAGTCATATTCTGATTAGCAGGTAGGCCCTACATATAAAGATGTCCTCGAAAAAATTATTGATCGTTTAGTTACTTTTATAAAGGTGTTTGTATGAAAGTATTAGTTAAAATTCTTCGAAATAGGGGGCGGGTGTGGTTATCAGAAACTGAAAAATAATGAGCAACACTTTTAAAAAAATAAAAATTAAAGGGATAGATAACAGAAAAATTGCGGTTTTAGTCTACATGTCAAAGTTCTGGAGGTGCATTCCATATATGGATTTTTGAATATTCATGAAATACATGCCCGCGTTCACGGAAAATATATAGTGGTAATTAAGGACGGATAATAATGATTTATATAGAGGATCCCCAACGAGTTATGTTGGGATATAACATTTTATAAAACGAGTTTATTAACTGTGTTTATACCTTTTTTTTAAAATATCAAAATCCTTAAAAGAAGCTGAAAATGCATGCAGAATGGATATATTTACGGCGTCGGCCGAGACGCTTCACAAACGTATACGACAGTATAGCACACTCTGGCTGGCGACCAAAAATTATAGTCCCACAATTTGCACTCTTTGTTTTTGTATCTATTTTCGTCAATGCAAAGAAGTTGGACAAAAAATTGCAATATCTAGTGTTGGTGTCATGCGAGGTTTTTCGAAAATAGTATTAATCCGCGCGGTCATTGCTGGTGTGATGTCAAGTATCCCGGGAAGCACGCACCTATTCGCCATTTAGTGGATATAAGGAAATATGCAATGGCTCTTTTAATGATACAATATATACAACTTTGCCAAAATGAAAAGACACATTTAAAATGGAACATTATTTTGTCTCGAATGTGTCTTTACTTCCTCTTGTGTTGTGGTAAGGAAATCAATATTATTTTTTTTAATCGCAGTTTTTTTTAGCTCGTTTTCCTTGTTAAAATGTGGTTATGTGATC
Source organism: Siphonodentalium dalli (assembly GCA_032622095.1). Classification (NCBI taxonomy): domain Eukaryota; kingdom Metazoa; phylum Mollusca; class Scaphopoda; order Gadilida; family Siphonodentaliidae; genus Siphonodentalium; species Siphonodentalium dalli. The sequence continues at coordinate 211,531,772 of CP136063.1, forward strand.
AAGTGGATTTCAAATTCGTCCCAATTAAATACAATTTATTAACCTCGTCCATTAAAGTCGGTCCAAGCCTCGCTAAGATCAGCTCGAATAAACTCATTAGAGATTATCTATCCTCCCTCCCCACTCTCTCCCTTCCTCCCTCTCTCCCCCTCTCTCTCACCCTTCCCTCCCCTCTCACACAATCTCTCTCCCTCTCTCCCTCTATATATACATACTAGCAGGTTAGCCCGCCACTGGCGGCAATCGTCCCATGGCTTTGTTCGAAAAAGCAATTGCAACAGGTTCCGAGACACTTGTGCTGCATTTGTACCAAATTTCAATCGTCAGAAACATGACAATTTTTTTGTTTTTCAATGAGTTAATGGTGAGCCCGACGTTGTCCGGGCTATTCAAAAACCAAATTTCAAGTCGATAGCTCCACCCGTTTCCGAGATCTGGTCTGCGCATGCGCGAAGCTGGCGTCGCACGGGCTCGGCGACCCGATAAAATTCGTATCCGGGGCAAGATACATTCACATACCAAATTTCAAGTCGATAGCTCCACCCATTTCCGAGATCTGGTCTGCGCGTGCGCGAAGCTGGCGTCGCACGGACTCGGCGACCCGATAAAATTCGTATCCGGGGCAAGATACATTCACATACCAAATTTCAAGTCGATAGCTCCACCCGTTTCCGAGATCTGGTCTGCGCATGCGCGAAGCTGGCGTCGCACGGACTCGGCGACCCGATAAAATTCGTATCCGGGGAAAGATACATTCACATACCAAATTTTAAGTCGATAGCTCCACCCGTTTCCGAGATCTCGTCTGCCGGGATTTCTGAGAAGCATTATGTCTATATCCACACTAACTACCCCCTAAGCCCTGACCTAATACTATAACAATGATGCTGAACACTCTATTGCAGAAATGTTGTAAGAGTACTATGGCATCCAATAAATCTCCCCGCATAGGAAACCACATATATCTCCCCTCGGTGCTCGGTAAACAAACTGCCGATTGCAATAAAGAGCGTTCGTCGTTAACATCTCCGTATATGGTCAATATAAAGATCGCTGATGCCCCCTCGAAGTGGCGTTTACGGTGCTTTTGATGATTGGGAAGGGAGAAGATGTGCTCTGAGCTTCTCCAAAACGCGACCACGCCGGTGTCCGTGGGATTTTACACTTATATACGAAATTTGAGCTCAAGGACACAGCGCCATCAATCACAGAACTGAGGTGAACATTAGTTATGAAAAATCACACAAAGACGTATGGCTATGTTATTATTTGGTTTCCACTCAATTTTATAGGACGTTATATATATTTTCTCAACTCTAAAGACGAATTTCACACAGTGATGTGTGTAAAACCAAAACAACCGGTCTATTTATGTCAAAGATTATGTATTGTTGTGCTAACTGTCTAGTGCTGAACTCTTTACATATTATCGAATCGAAGATCGCCGTACCTAATAGAAATATAATATATGGTACATTCCTGTCCGTATTTCTGGAATTATTCATTTCTCAATTTTTTTTCGTGTTTATCGCATCAGCCTGGTCGCAGAATCGTTAAACCGCCGTAGCACCGTGGTTGTCAAACCGCAGAATCGTGGAATTGGTCGTAGAATCGTCGAAACGATTGTGCCGTGTGATATTAGCAGGACCACTTATATATTCTTTATTGCCTCCTTTTGAGGAGAGATATAATTTGTACATGGTCATTTACAAATATGTTGTACATAAATCAAGAGATCAAATCACAAGCACATGAACTCAATGTATAAATATAGACATGTGACGTTATAATGATCACATGCGAATGGTGTATAATTGTAAATACAATGTAAACATAGTACTTGTGTTCTCGAGTGCTGAACGTATAACTCGAAATATAGACTATTTATAAAACAAATTATACATAAAATGGATACGCAGAACGAAGTTACATATATCACACCCGTGTGGTCGATGATGGTCGTCATTAAGCAATATCTCACATGCGTGAGATTATTATGGTGATCCAATGTTATGCATGCAAAGACTAATTAGAATACCACATTATATATATGTTGGGTGCAGAAAATAAATTTACATATATCGCATCCGTGTGATCGCTGGTGGGCATCACCAAGGAATATCTCACGTGCGAGAGGTCATGACATTATTCGTTATGTATAGTATGCTTAGATAATTTAGAAAACAGATGATACACATGTTTGGTGCACAAAGCAGATGTATGTATCCATCACCCATATAGCCGTCGAGTGACGGGCGTCACTAAAGAACACCTCACATGCGTGAGGTTGTTATGATAATAGTTAGGCACCATATACTATTTAGAAAATAAATTATATTTATATGTGTTAGCCTGCACACACACAAAAAAATTATATATAGATATGTATATCACAACCGTGTGATCAAATGAGGAGCAACACTACAGAAAATATTACATGCATTAGGTTCTAATGTTAATTCAGAAGTTTGGCTTGTATCCTGACATGGTCATATCAGTTGATATGTATTTGACACCAGTCTGGACATTGTCCGAAGAAAAGATGATGACACCTCGATAATCAGGTTGTGGCATTTCTGAATGGGATATGTTAAGTACGGATCCTCGGTCCCAAGCAGGATTGCTAGAAATTCATTTTTAGGTAAGCCGTCCAAGTAGAGGAATACTGAAACGCCGTTATGATTTAGTATTGTCCCCCATAACTGGTTCCTTAACATCAGAATTGCGTGGGCTGTACAGCAGAACATTAAGTGATCAAGTTCGTTGTCGTATGCTTTGTAACACTGGTGGCAGGTCAAGTTATTTGGGTAGGTTGTTTTGTTGAGAAGTTTGGCCAAGTTATAGAATTTATCAGCTGCGTTTGGGTGACATTGAAAGAGTCTCCATCCGGATAGGGGGTCACGGAGAACATGTTTGACAATAGAAAACCTTCTTTCGTTGGAAATATTTGCTTTCCACTGTGTCGTGTACGTTATCTTTACAACACTTTTAACGATTGTCTTCCATGACTTGTGATCAGGGAAGTTTCCGTGGAGTAGAAAGTTGTCAACGTGCACCATGAGTCCATACTGTTCAAGTAAAGGGAAAACATCAGAAACAAATCCGGAAGCTGGGCGACGAAATAGACGATACAGGTGCTTTGAAAATAAATAGTTTAAGCGGAGTTTGATATCCAGGAGGAAGGTGAATCAACTGCCCCAGAAAGCACAGTTTGCGGATATGTATTTCTCGTTGAACGGGAAGTTGTCCTACTAATCCAAGCGCAATATCAGTACTTGTGCGTTTTGGTAATTGCTGCGAGTATTTTACACACGTGCGCAGAGAACGTTCTATTATGTTAAAGGGGTACTGTACGCCACATGTTGTTGTTGGTTTCTATAGTCTCCGAGTCGGAGAATAAGGTAACAATTTTTCCATTATTTTAAAGTCTGTTGAGTACGAAGTCATGTTACGGATGACAAATTTACCGGAATGCAAAAATACAAATTGTCGTTGTCGAGTAATTTTTGTAAAGTTTTCAACCAAATGAATCAAATAAAAGTTATATTATATGCATACTAGTCCCATATAATCATTTAAGTTATTGTATCGTCGCTAGTCAGTGAGTGGCTTGAGTGTTCTCCCCGTATCATCATAATATTTTAAGCAATCGTGTGTGCGATCGGTTTAAAAATCCAGTATCCCTCAATTACTATTTTTGATTACGGTAATTCGTAATTTAATTGACGCCATTTTATGGCTCCAGTCATAAATTCAATTTATATCAAATTATTAACTTTTAAATTATTAAATTTTAAGATAGCCTATTAACCTGAGCGTTTACAGAATACATCTTCGACTCAAATTACTTATGTTTCTATATATTATCGATATTAGATCGTTGTTGTCACCGGAAATTTAATGAAAATGGCGTACAGTACCCCTTTAACAGATTATTGTGTTTGAAGTGATGTGATTTCCGTGCCGTATAATAATTTGGGTAGGACAACGGTCCGTAACATGTGGTTCATTGTCAGAGTGGCGTATTTAAGAGAGTCATTGCCAATCATAGAGAAGAGGGTTTTCCTAAGTTTTGCTGCGACGTCTGAAGCAAATGAGGAGCTACTTGCGAATTTTTCCTGACACAAGCCAAGATGAACGCACCCCTTGTCTTCTTGCAGCGAATCAGGCCCGAGTATCCAGCGACGATTTTTACGATCATATAATGACCTGGGCTCGTTGAATCGTAGAAACGATTGTGCCATGTGATATTAGCAGGACCACTTAACCAGCGGTGTGTGAGATCGAATTTCTGTGCGAGTACATTCGCTCACACATTTCAAAATCCATCAATAAACGGCCAAGTCAGTCCATGGACACTGTGACCATTTACTTTGAATTACCGCGTGAAAATATTCCTGAAGTTCTTGCTACTGATGTTAGTCCGAATGTTTGGTGCATGATTGTGTCATATGAAGGGTAACTCTATTAAACTGGGCGGTTCAAATTCGGAGTAACAACGTGATGGATCAAAGCGTGTTTGTTTTCGCGTGCGAACATATATATGTTTGTGTACAACACAGCGTTTCTTATAGTATTTTATCCAGATATAGACTTACTGAAACCAAAGTTACATCGGGCAGTATTGGTTTTATTTTTTCAATCTCCTGAAAATAAGTGTCAATCGTCAAAATAAAACAAAAAAAATTACGATTTCCCCCCCCCCAATTTGATTAGCTGATGTGTCTCGTGTACAAACTGAAATATGCGATATTCCCTTATACACCGGGGGGGGGGTCGGACAAAAATTACAGGATACAAGGACCGGGTGGGTGGGTGTCCCCGAGCCCGGAATGCAGATTTTTTCTGATGTCATGCAGTTTTTTTCCAAAATCATTTCTAAGACAAATTACAGCTTCAAAATGAATTGAAACAATCAGATTCATATAGTAGTGCATGCTATAGCCTTATACAAGTGAGGGGGGGGGGCTCTATATTTAAAAAAATTGTTCACAATTTCTCCCTTTAACAGTTGAAACCATGAGGTGGGTCCGGTTTTGGTCGAGGAAAAAAATTGCAATAAAAAAAATCCATTCTCGTCTTTTCTCATAGTTTATCATGGCTTTTTGAACTTATTATCCTCTAACATAGAAATTCATATTGCTTAAAAGTTCTTGGTTCCCTCATTTCTTGAAATCCCACTGGAAACCCTAGTACTATTAAATAAATACCGGTAATGTATGATTGCTGTCAAAAAGCCGAAAAACCGTTGGCCTCATTTGTTTACATTAATTATATCAGTCAATATATTGAATAACGATAAATACAGTGACCACGTGGTCGAAGTACATGGTCGATGGCTATACATGACTACAGTGACTTAAGTCACATAATAACATGTTGTTCGCTGATTGGAGCATTAAAAGGGTCCAGATTCAATCTCAGAGCATCTAATTTTCAAAATATTCCGGGGGATGTCCCCCGACCCCCTCCCGTACTCTCCCCCTTTGACATCTCATGCTGGGATACTACTCGCCTCGACATTTTGTAGGAGAGCTACTCGCCTAGAATGATTTTAAGGGGAGCTCCTCGTTGCTCATCAGTGATTTCCCACATGGAGAGGACTGGAACTGTTTATTTAATCAAATTGATGGTGTTTTTACTTCACACATATTTTATCCTATTGCTAATAAGGGACACAACTATCCGGTTAAAGTGGGTATTTTACCTTTATAACCATAAATATTTGGGTTTTTAAAGGTTTTGTCACTGGTTTTGTTGGCATATTTACAGCCATGTGCTTTGTTTGTTAATGTTTTGTGGGTGTACTTGATCATCGTTTTCTCAGTTCCGGTGCAGACACAGTGAGAGACCCGTACCCTGCCAACAACACATTATTTAGTAGAATTTACAAGATTTTCATCAATTTTGGGGGTGGGTGGAAAAAACTTACGCTCCCGGGTGGGTGTCCCAGACCTGGGTGGAAAAAACTTACGCTCCCGGGTGGTGGGTCCCCAAAACTGAAAAACACAAAATTTCCACCTTGTATCCGTAATTTTGTCCTGACCCCCCCCCCTATATACACCATGATATTACTAAATTGAAGAGGAAATGCTAATCTGCATTCTGAGAGGTAATATTGTCAAAATTTTGTTAATCCTTTTCATGCAAAATTTGGCAATTTATAATAAAGAATTACCCAATTTGACAGAAAATGACAATATTAAAAATACTTTAATAGCAATATTCTTTTTATAGCAACCATAAGTCAATAGAAATATCAAAATATAATGATAAAGCCAAAGCCTCGATCTGGCATGAAATTATATTAGATGTCATGTATACTGTTTGTTTAGCAGACCTGCCATGGAAGTCTTTCACGACAGTAACTCTAGCGGTGGTGCCGTCACTACGATCCACGATAGCGGGCTACATGGTACCGGAAGCTATCAGGTCAACAACTGTAGACCCCCCTCATGGTACATGCCTCCATGCATAATTCCCAGCTTTATCAGGGGGGGGGGGGGGTAGTAAAACATTTGCAGGAAGGTATGCCGGTGTGGCCAGAGGGGCAAAAAAAAACGCGTTTTTTACACCCTCTCGCAATTTTTTTACTAAAGACCTTTTGTGTCCGTATATGACATTTGCAACTGTTTAAAACATATTATAATAATTTACAACTGCATCAACACCATATTTATGTTACTGTGACCTCATATGGGCCTAGGAGAGATGACATTAAGCTATATGGCATGTTGCATATGGGGCGGTGGGGTGAAAAAATTCCTTCCCGACACCCTTCGGAAAGAAGCTTAAAAAAATGTAAAAATGAAATATATAAACTTGTCTTGATGTAACTAAAGCCAAGATCATTGTGTGCATGGAAAAAGAGCAACTGCCTTAAACATTAATGTGACTATCAATGGCTAGAATATAACTGTCATCAGTGCATTAAGCCAATCAGTGAAATATTTGCATGTCTATCAACTCATATGATCTGTTACTCTCACAACACCTAAAATATCCAAGTATGGCATATATAGTGACTGTTTGTCATTTATTACAACAGAGGTTGCTCCGTGCAGTAGTCTAACAAAAGTGTTAAGGCATAATGCTAGATAATGGGCTGGTTGACAGATTAATCGGGAATGGTTAGAAATTATGGAATTGTGTGTATCCTGTACAATGACCTAAGTTTGCATATACAAGTAAACTTGTCCTGGTACACCTAATGCCTAGATCATTGTGTGCATGGGAAAAGAGCGAGCAACTGTCTCAAACATTAATGTGACTATAAATGGGTAGAAAATATATGTCATCAGTGCATCAATCCAATCAGTTAATTGTTTGCATGTCTTTCAACTCGGATGATCTCTCACAAGACCGAAAGTATCCAAGTCTGGTATAGTGCTGTGACTGCTTGTCATCTATATATATATAAACAAGTAGGATCTGTCCGGAGTTTTCTCTCAGACCCCTGGACCGAGTTCAACCGAATTTGGTGTGGCGACTCGTGGTACCATGGCGGATGTTATAATGGTATTAGTTTTTCAAAAAATTTAATTTAAAAAAATAAAATAAAATTGGTTTTGTTAAATTGAGCAAGGAATTCAATCTTTAAAAAAAAGAATATTAAAACAATATATATAACTCAAAATGTTTCAATGACCAAATGTGCTTGAAGTGAACAAAGGGGCCGTTTCAGCTAGGTTGGTATAATAGAACTAAGTTGCTCCAGTAGACTAACATAAGTGGTATGGAATATGTTAGATAATGGGCTGGTTGACAGACTAATCAGGAAATAGTTAGAAATTATGAAATTTTGTGTATTCTGCACAATGACCTAGCAATTTATAAAACTTTTTTTTCTCTCAATTAAAACAGCTTCTGAAGCAGTAAACTGTTATTTGAACTAATTGAGATCATTCCCAGTCACAAGAGCGATATCAGTAGAGTATTATGAGATATTAGACCAATTTTAGGGTGGGTGGTCAAAAAATTGGGACTAAAAAATATTTTTTTTGCAGGTTTTTGGGGTGGTGGGTCCCCGAAAATGCCAGATGCAAAAAAACGGCATACCTTCCTGCAAATTTTTTACTATCCATAGACGGATCCAGGAGTTTCTTCTTTAAATCTGCGGCCATCTGCCCAACATGTCGCCATTAATTATCATTTGAAAATCAGAAAATGTGTATTTAACAACTAATCATGGCGAGATGTGAAATGTATGTGTACTACACAGTATTTCTTACAATATTTTATCCAGATGTAGACCTATGGCTTACTCAAACCAGAAATGAGTTATATCGGGCTGTATTTTTTTTTTTCAAATCTGAAAATTAGTGTCAATCGTCAAAATAAAGCTAAAAAAATGAATATCCATCTTTCATCAAGAAAACTGCCATGGATACATTTATTCTATATGGGCGATCGGATTTATTGAATCAATAGGTGGTTATTTCGTATACCACATATGACCTTCGCCCGGTATAAATCACCTTTACTGTACATGAACTGAGTTAGTATGACCTAGGGCTCGTACTATCAACTGGGTTTATAAATATACCATGCGATGAATCTTTATCACTGTGTGTATCCGACACCGGAAATTATGCACGAAAATTTCATTTGTTTACACAATATGCCGATATTTTTTACCGAATATTCGCGATTGTTAAAAACCAGGACACATCAGGAAGATAAAATCCCTCTGAATAATAGCAGAGCATACTATACTTTTAAAATATACTATCTATACATTCTGGATATAAAGTACGTCCTCGGAAATCTGACACGATTATTAGGTTAAATTATACGGATCGTCTGCAACTTGGTCTGATAAACGCCGATTATCTTATATCTAAAACGTCTGTATGTTTACATATTGCTCTGCACATGACGCAAGAAAGGTCCGCAGTGACTTGCATAGCACCAAACATGAATTTTTCGGCTGTTTGTTAATATTGGCGAAAGACAATTATTTGGTGTACGGCGAATTGCAGGAACACTGTCGTGCAAATTGCAATTCGCATGTTTTGTAACTTTACGTCATGTTGCAAGCCCCAAACAATATAGGCACATAATTGGGTCAATTTGGGAGTCATATCATTACAGTGACAATTGTGTCATTTAATTGCTTTCCAGCTCATTGGAACACCACGTGTATGCCGACTTATTCTTTGGCTTTAAAATTCCATCAGAGGTGGCTATCTATCAGAAATATTGTTGGCATGATCAATTTGAAGATCCTCTGAAATTTAACACAAACTAGGATATTTGGCGATGGTTATGAAACATATTTCCCCGAAACGCCAATCATAATGGCACACAAACGTGCTTTGATGCAAAGGAGATTTTGGGTTCATCCGATTTGTTAACAAAAAATAAAAAAAATCCCGGCAGAATTGTCTATTAATTGTAGATATTCAGACCATATGGATTGCAGGATCTAAATATTTCCAAACAGTTGGACGTTTTTGGTAACAGTTAGGAAAATGTCAACATATTTATAAGGGGTTTGGGTGAATAGCTTTCAAATTAATTTCAAATATACCCCATCATATGCTGGCCGAGTGACCATGCCATTCTCTGTAACGGCTATCTCGATGTTGATCGCAGATGATTGGTAACGAATAGGACGTGGTTGTTTTGAGGAAGTTAATTGGTCACGAATAGATCTGCGTTGTGGAAACACGCACCTTAAAAAAAACGCGGAGATTAATCACCAGCGCATGTGCAATATGAATAGACCCTTGTGGTGCGCTTGTTCTGGTTCTCATTCAGTGGTATTGATTTCAACAAATAAATTATTCTGTTTCTTTAATTTGTAATTCAAGGATTAGTTTGCTCTTTAGATGCCCATCAGTCATCGTGTCGCTATCCGATGTAAGTTTACGTGTGAGAAACTACCTTGTGTAAAATTAATTATTTTCCCCAATATTTTTCTCGGATTCACAAAGTTCTGAATGTTTGCATGGCGTACATATAAGTTATAGCGGAGAATACTTACACCACGGACATGCATGTAGTAGTTTCTCACAAATTTGTCTCATATTACGACATGGTGGCAACTGCATGAAGTACGAACGAATTATTGGATGGCCAAAAACATATAGAATCCCCAACGTCATGCCAACCAATATAGTTTGAGGTTCCAACGTTTCCATCAGTTGGTCAACGTTATGCCAACCATGCGGACTGGTTATCAACGTTGGTCAAACACTCCGTATATGTCAGCCAACGAGCAAAATTACGTTGGCCCAACCATTCAGAGTGTGGTTGTGCCAACCATGTCATGCTATCTGGGGAAGCCAAAGAAATAGTAATTTGAGTTCTTTAATTATTTGCCCCGCTTTCCTATATACCGCAATGAAGTAAAAAAAATGTGCGACTTGGAACCGTATGTTTAAGTTTTTCGGTAGTCCAAGTCTTCTCGTACTAAAACTAGCTAAGATTTTGGGATGGAGATGCTAGTATTTAGTCCGAGTTCCAGGCCCATGCATTCCTATGACACGAGTTACGCCCAGGATCTGTGGTGTATTTTACTCGATTTACCTAACAAAGCAATACATGATGCTATATACATCGGAAAGAGTGACATCTTATGGTCATAATGGTGTATAATAATCTAACTTTAATGTTAAATTACACATAGAATATTCCGGTTGATTGCCACAAACATCGTTGTTTTTTCTGTTTGTTTACTTAACTGAAAGCCGAACTCAGGTTCCGAAGAACTTCGGCATTGTCCGGTGTTTGTTTTGGCCGAGACGAATTTCGATACAAACAAAATGGCGGCCCCCATGATATTCTAATGCTCATTGTGTTTACACTGTTTTAAACTGTGAGATGGTTGTAATTCCCGTAATTTATTTAATGTATTACATTTATATCTTCAATATGTATTTAATCTATGTATTTATTGTCACGTATAATTACGATTACAATGGAGAATTCATCGTGCGTGGTTGATTGAAAATCTACGGAATATTTTCACCGGAAAATGCCGAACGCAGTTCGCAAGGTCAACTGAGTTCGCATACTTTTTCAATTCACAACCGATGTGGGTTTCAGATCAAATAGCATGTCTTCTGCGGAAACTATCCGTTTATTGTAGCAATTGTGATATTTTATTTCATATAATTGTGGTTTTATTTGAGCGGGTCACTAACGCTTAAGTCGTGTCATAGGAATGCATGGGCCTGGAACTCGGACTAAATACTAGCATCTCCATCCCAAAATCTTAGCTAGTTTTAGTACGAGAAGACTTGGACTAGTTTTTCGGCTGCTAAATTTGAAAATTGCTCTGTCAACAAGCAGAATAACTCTCGTCGAAATCTGCATTTGCTCGCGAGCTGAATCGTTTTTTGAGGAACAGATCCCGCATAACGAGTTCGGAACATTTATGGCGCCACCTTCTGTTAAAATATTGAATGCGACATCGCGATCACAATTATTATAACTTTGGACTTCAAAACTAACTTCACGAGGTAGGAGCTACTGCGCGATTTTCGGTCCAGTTCTTATCCGAGCTGGTCAAGGTCACTGGGGATCCCCCCCCCCCACCCATGGTAAATAACGCAAGTTTTCCGCTCACTGGGGACCCACCCCCCACACCCATGGTAAATAACGCAAGTTTTCCGCAACAGAAATATATCCAGCCGATTTGTTGAATATACCTTTCCGACTACCTCAACTATCAAAACATTCTAGCCGGAAATTGTTAAGTAAACGTGGAATAGTAGAATTTATCAATTTTCAGAAATGTTCCACTTCACTAGTGATGGGGCACAACATTGTACATTACCCGAACATCAGGGATACAGATTTTTGGTAAAATAAGTGTGCATATGTTGGAACTAAAACTTCACAATGGACTCACTTTTGATTGAAATTAATAGCGAATGGTTATTGAGATACGGTGGTTTGATCAATGGTGTAAAGCACGTCTGTTTTGGACCAATTCATGAAGTGGGTTAATAGTAAACGTTTCCGCATTTTCGAAAACACTATGTAATTATATACACGTATGTTTGTGTATATATGAATGTATACATACTGGTATCATATTTATAATATCCACCCCTTAACTGACAGATTTGGCAAATGTCACATGACAATTGGGGGGGGGGGGGGGTCATATTGGGGACTCTTGCTATAGTCATTTCGATAAAACCTGGATAATAAAAATGTCATACAATGTTGTGTACATCAAGTTATTCTTGTACTCGTCCAGGTTCTGTCATTGGACTACTGCGCACCCCGTCCAATCCAACGACTTCACCACAACCTGGACAGTACAAGAAAATACTGTACATAACATTGCATATAACTTTATACCATTGAACAGAAAAACAAATCTGGTCACTTTGACCTAACCCACAACTTGCAGTTAGTGACAGACTAACTGCTGTCAGCCACAGTGACTAACTTACACCAAGAATAAATCTAATTGCAACACATTAAAGGTACTCAATCCGAACAGAGGGTCCCCATCTCAACAGATTCCAACAACAACAATCCGATCAGAGGGTCCTATATTACTATTTATTTGGGGGTAAAAAATATTTGATTCGAGCCGAGGAACCCATCAAACAAAGCTCCGAGTTATTAGATATTGATTTTTGAAATTTGTTATTTACTCGAGACGAGTACTAATAATTGCCTTCAACTGCCGTAATCTGCTCGGGACGTGTACACCAAAATCTATTCAAACAGACAAGGATGGATAACTCTAAAATCAAGTGGTAATAATAACGCAATTTTGACTTGAGTTCTGGGCCAGAAAGTATTCCCGATAATGAAAAATAATAGATTTCTAAAATCGATATCTAACAAATCTGAGCTTTGATGGGCGACTTCCTCGACTCGAATCAAATATGTTTGACCCCCGAAGCCATTGAAATAGAGAGGAGTTTTTATCGGATTGAGTAGCTTTAAATCATGCTTAATATTGCTAAATATTTATTTCCATTGCATCGCAGTTCTATTAAATCTATAATTGGACGAATGTGATGGAGGATATAATGGCATATAGAAACTTACTCCAACATCAAAGTCTACACCATTTGGATATAAGGTTCTTATTCCAGGACACCAAGATATCTCGGGAAAAATTAAATAGTTAAACCACAAACTATTGTAATGCCTCTAAACAGACCAGTATTTAATCAGTTTTAGAGAATAGATTGAACATTTGTCCAGTTTTCTATTCGGTCTCCGATTCTGGACATTATATCATGATTTGACTAATTGTAAGCTAACTTTGTAATCATGTTGACAAGTTTATTTTAAAAAAAATCGTCTGTGCGGGGTGAGGCCGATCATGGTCGGCAGATGTTAACCCATCCCTTGGCGATAGTAAATTACTATGATCGGAATCATAAATGAGAGTTTTGGTGTTGAATTATAGAGTATACTTTTATGTACTATTATCGACAGATGTACATAACACAAATTATTGGAAGTTATGGGTCACTCGCATTTATACAAGAGAATGCACTGGTACAGGATCTGTCATGCTGCACCACCACAGCCTTGGGTTAAATGTGAAAGGTGACCTGGACATGGAATACTCGAGTTGAGTCCAATTTAAGTTTACAATTATACTGTATCAAATTATACCAACAATACAAAGATAAGCCACCTCTCAGCTGACCCATTAATATCAATTATTGCAGAGCTGTCAACAAATCACAAGAATTTGTTTGAAAGCGGACGTCTCTATTAAACCAATAACATTTATAATGACCTCAGTCCACCTGTAATGTCTTCAGCTGTGCAGAGATGTCCAACTCTGTTGTTAATATCATGTGATGTGCATTGTTGAATCTTTATTTTAAATTAGATACCATAGCTTTCTTTATCGGATTATCTGCACATTGGCAAAAGAGACATCGGAAAATAATATAGCCTTATCAATAGCTAAGTAGTCCAAAGGCATGGGATGAAATTGGTGAATTGGATTTAATGTCTCTCTAAACAATTTACCAGTACATAACACAAGATTTGGGACGGATTTAAACAAATTTGGTGTGGTGACTCGGGGTACCCTTGGCAGAGTTATAATGGTGTTAATTTTTCTAATTTTGTTAACTTTAAAAACTAAATTTTTTAGTTTAAATTGAGCAAGGGATTCAATGTAAATTTTTTGCAAGAGTGAATATTTTTTCGAAAAAGGGCCATAACTCGGTTAAAAATAGTCTGATCAAACCATTGTTCGAACTCTATCTGTGTTTTGTGCTGAGAAATTCATATACAAAAATTTGGTTCCGATCAGATAGAAAATATTTGAGTTATCGCACCATGCGTGTAAAGTGTTTACAGACGGACGAACGATGAGTGGTCAATCCGGACAACTACACTATGTTTACCATACTATGGTATGGGTAAACATAACGAGAGGCCGATCACGATCGGCAGATGTTTAACCCATGCCTTGGCGATAGTGATCAGCTATTTTCAGTCTGGACGCGAAAATCCATAACTCAGTTTAAAAAAAATGGATCAAACCCTAGTTCGAACTTTTTTGGGCTGAGAAACTCATACCAAATTTACATACATCTCAATAAAATGAGATATATGAGATGAAAGGTATTTCTACTAAGTATCAGGAATGTTTAGGTTCATTTTAACTACACAAATCCATACCGTACAAGTGAAGGAGATATAATAGAATGATTACATGAAAAATATACAAAAGCATAAAATTGATGATCAGGGTTAACAATTTTAACTCTATAAAATTAGGGGACTGTACCAGGTATGCCATTGAACACTGCATTGCTAGGCTAAATCAGAGAGCTATGTGGGAGTTGATAAATCCTGAGCCAACACTGTCCACACACTATGGAAAAGCAATAAACAACAGATGGCTATTAGAGTGCAGCAGTGAGTATCAGATTTCATTATCGATAATACAGGTTATCTCTTGTCTCTCTTACTGATATCACAGGTAAATAGTTGTAAGCTGCTATGGTTATATATTGTAAGCAAATCTGTTCAAATTCTTAGTTAAAAAGGGGCCATAACTCTGGTATACACAAGACAGTCGATGACTGTGGGGTCGCTCACCAGACTGCAACTCTGGAGACCAAAACAGTCAGCACTTTTCATAATCACTTTAAAAGAAGTAGATTTAAACAGGATATGTGGCTAGAGAGACTTCAAGTATGTAGATTGGTGAAAATCCACCTTGAACTTGCCAACTGTACACTACTGATCACCCCCTTCCTCCAGCTCAACAAGTCACCTCCCGACCGGGCTCCAGACTACCAAGTCTTAGGTTGGAATTTCACAACTGACACCTCAAACTTTCTCAATTGTTGGAAATTTCCAATCTCACAAGCGCCTTTTTCTAAAACCATTTAGATATGTTTGAAGCCCAATTATCCATGGACCCAAAACACAATACATGTACATGTATGTCAGACCAATCAGTCAGGTGGTTCCAAGGTAGATGTTTTAATGAATTTGGTATTTCGATGATTTTATTAGACACAAAAGTGTTAAAACTCCCCATAGCCTGCAATTTCTTGACAGGTTGACCTCATTTTAACAAATCTGAATCTAGTCACTAAAGAATCCTCCATACTATATGTAAGCTAAATAGTCCAAACTCTCTCGAGAAGACATTTTAAGAATTTCTATAGAGACATATAGTTATGTCCCTGGTCCCACCCTGTTTAACCTGGTGACCCCATCTGAATAAATTTGAATCCCAGACACCCAAGAACCCTTCATACATATCATAAATATCAGTAAAATAGACCCGATGGTCCTTGTGAAGGAAGCATATTAAAAGGGAAACTGTCCTTCGCTTGGGCCCCTATTTGACCAAGTGACACATTAAAAAAAAATCTGAATTGCAGTCAAGGAAGAACATTCCATTCTATATAAGCCAACTAGTTCTTGCAAACATATATATTTTAAGAATTACTATGTAGTGAAATAGTTAAGTCTCTTGCTCTGCCCTGTTTTGACTTTGTGATCCCATTTTCATAAATCTGATAAGAATAAGATTTAAGTTCCCCAGTTGAAGTTGGGCACCTCATTTATGAATTTTATCTTCTGCAAATTAGGGGATATAGAAACTTCCTAGACGGGAAATTTAACTAACATGCAACAATGTAAATTTGATACTATAGATACTTCCCAGAAGATGAGGCCTAAGCAGAATGAGGTCTCCAGAGGGTCAATTTGGTGACCCACATACTTCCCACTGTGCGGGATAGCATCACAAAAAGCGTGTCTGTTCCTACATTGTGCATGCCTGGCCTCCAGCAACACAATGTATTATACAATCAAGCCTTGAAATAGTGTGTCTGTCATTTGCAGAATGAGGTCCCCCCCCCCCCCCCCAGAGGGTGAATTTAGTGACTATCCCGCACAGCGGGCTAGCATCACTAAATTCACCCTCTGGGGACCTCATTCTGATAAGGCCCTCAACTGCTATGGAAGACCTAGAATAAGATTGAAGTTCCCCAGTTTAAGATGGTGATGTTCACCCATTGGGCACCTCAATTATGAATTTTATCTTCTGCAAATTAGGGGATATAGAAACTTCCTAGAAGGGAAATTTAACTAACAATGTAAATTTGATACTATAGATACTTCCCAGAAGATGTGGCCTAAGCAGAATGAGGTATCCAGATGGTGAATTTGGTGATGCTAGCCCGCTGTGGGGGATAGCATCACTAAAAGCATGTATGTTCCTACATTGTGCATGTCTGGCCTCAAGCAACACAATGTATTATACAATCAAGCCTTGAAATAGTGTCTGTCATTTGCAGAATGAGGTCCTCAGAGGGTGAATTTAGCGATGCCATCCTGAACAGCGGGCTAGCATCACTAAATTCACCATCTGGGGACATCATTGTGCTAAGGCCCCCCCAACTGCTATGGCAGACCTAGGATAAGATTGAAGTTCCCCAGTTGAAGTTGGTCATGTTCACCCATTGGGCACCTCAATTATGAATTTATCTTCTGAAAATTAGGGGATATAGAAACTTCCTAGAAGGGAAATGTAACTAACAACAATGTTAATTTGATACTATAGATACTTCCCAGAAGATGATGCCTAAGCAGAATGAGGTCTCCAGAGGGTGAATTTGGTGATGCTAGGCCGCTGTGCGGGATAGCATCACTAAATTCACCCTCAGGGGACCTCATTCTGCAAATGACATTAGTCCCGAAAATTTTATTTTTAGTCATCATAGAATTCGTGAATTCCAAGTCGAAAAAGGGCGACACTATGTTTACCATACTATGGTATCGGTAAACATAAAAATGTATATATTCCACCAGAATACAGAAGAGCTGTGGCCTAGGAGTGTCCACCAAGTGCTCGAGATTCTCCCCCAAAATGAATCGGGCCTAAAAAAAAAAGACGTTTGTTAACATTGTTTCCACAACCCGACCGACCTTATTTAAAAGTCTAAACTTTGTATTGCGATCTAACAATGGTATCTGAATGTTTCACGCATTTAACAGGGATAAAAGCATGGCTGTCGCTTCTGGTGGAATTTTTTTTTTTAATTTAATAAAAATCTCTGAAAGGTATCCATCTCATTTTTGATGGAGGTCAGCATTTTTCTCTACAAAAGCAACATTTTATTTTTTATTGATCTGTAATTGCAGCACTATGTGACCAAATAATCATAGTTTTCAAAAAAAGTTTGGTTCGCCGTCGTATTTTAGATTAGTGAACATAGAAAAACATTTAAAGTTGATAAATCAAATTTATTTGGTTGGTACCCGAAACGTCCGTCCAATGAAAAATAAAAAAATCCAACCCCTAAATCTATACTCTTTATCATCAAACTAAATAGCCCTATTGTCAAACAGACGTTTCACGAAGGACAGCTAATTTGGGTGTGGTACTCAACATGCATAGAGTTCAATAACGATTTTTGTCTTTTTTCCATGATTCTTTTGGCGGGAGGCCATTTTGAAAGTGCGAAACAAACTCTAGAAACGCTGTAGTAAATCACTCCAAAATAAAATAATTTTACATCGATAAAAAAAAAATGTTTTATCCAATTCCTTATCTAGTGGGCATTATATATCCACGGCATGAGTTTTGTCATTAAGAATGCCGGATATCAATTAAAAGAGAGATATTAAAATTAATTTAATAAAGTTCAAGTTAATTTCGATTTCAGTTTTGCAAAAAGAAATCTGTAAAACCAACGAAAAAAAAAGGACATAACTTACCACCCCCAAATTAGCTGTACTGCATGAAACAACGTCTGTTGACAATACGGGCTATTTAGTTTGATGACAATAGTATAGCTTTCGGGGTTGGATTATTTGATTTCATTGGACGGACGTTTCGGGTACAAAAAAATTAATTTCATTGACAACTTCGAATGATTTTCTATGCTCACTTGTTTAAAGTAACACGGAAAGCTAAACTTTAACAAAAAATATGATTACTTGGGCACATAATGCTAGAATTCCAGATCAATTTGATAAAACATTTTGCTTTTGTGAGGATGATTTTTGACATATTTTCACTATCAGTCTTGATACTTGCCTCTATATATTTTTATTAAATTTGTGGTAATATCCACACTGTAAATAGATACATATCTCCCATTGAAAACAGCCGGTGCTTTGGAAAGTAAACAATTAACATCACACAGCAACAATGGCTACCTCTTAGGCCAGCATGTTGTTGTGGCTATCTATCTGAACAAACGTGTCCACTGCGGAAGCAAACAAGACATTCCAATCCAAGACTGACTTTGGAGACCATAACTTTTCATAATCACTTTAAAAGTAGATCTAAACTTATATGTATGTAGATCGGCGAATATCTACTTTTAAATTACCAACTGTACGCTACTGATCACCCCCCCCCCCCTTTCATCCAGCTCGTGTCCCTTCCCGACCAGGCTCCCAAGTCTTAAGATTGGAATTTCACAACAGACATCTCAAACTTTCTCAATTGTTGGAAATTTCCTATCTCGCAACACAAGCACCTTTTTATAAAACTATTTCGACATGTTTGAAGCCCAATTATCCATGGACCCAAAAACACCATATATGCATGTCAGATTAATCAGTCAGGTAGTTCCCAGGTAGATGTTTTAATGAAATTTGTATTTTAGTAGACACAAAAGTGTCAAGTCCCCATAGCCCCGTCATTTCTTAACAGGTTGCCTCATGTTAACAAATCTGAATCTCAGTCACTAAAGGATCCTCCATACTATATGTAAGCTAAATAGTCCAACCTCTCTTGAGAGAAGACATTTTAAGTATTACTATAGAGACATACAGTTATCAGATATCTCTCTGGTCCCACCCTATTTAATCTGGTGACGCCATATGAATAAATTTGAAACCTCATTTGAACAAATCTGAGTCGCCTAGGGAAAAATGCACACCAAATATGAACCCATTCAGTCTTGTGATCTAGAGCAGATGTTCAGATTGATGGACGGACAGACAGATAGATGAGCAGGTGGCAGATGAGAAGTGATGACTATAGCTTTGTCTTAGGTGAGTTCAAAAATTACATTTCATTGAACAAATCTGTAAATCACCTCCCCAACACTGTGGGGACATCCCTGCAAGAAAATGACATTATCTTATTATACCAGTAGCGTACAGCATAGATACAGGTTAGGTAGGGCAGATCTAAATCTCTTACCTCTGCCCCTATTTGAACAAACATGAATCCCCATCTGATATCTATTCATCTTATAATTTTAAACATTCGCTTTTAAGAGTTGAAGTTTGATTTTCCAAAAAGGACCCCTTTGGAACAGATCTAAACATGCCACCCAAGGACCCTGCATACACAAATAAAGGCTAATTAGACTAAGTTCTTGAGAATAGTTAGAATTACGATGGAGGGAAAATGTTATGGCCCTGGCATCCCTCCTATTTGAACAAATCTGAATGTGAGTCACATACAGGTAGGGAATTCATATATAGATCTCTAGAAGAAAACAATTGTTGATGGATGGACAGAACAGTGGATGGAAGGACACTCCGACAGACCAACAGTTTTAATCCAATATACCCCCCACTTTTTTGTCCATAATAAGGTATAATGAGTTCACATAGATAAGTGGTTAAGAAAATAATATTGGAACAGCCTCTGTAAGGTGGGCTAGCATCACCAAATTCACCATCTGGGAACCCAATTTTACTTAAGTCCTCAACTGCTATGGGAGACATAGGGACAGACAGAAGTTCTCCAGCTGAAGTTGGTGACATTACCGACACATGACAGTATGTGCACACAACTGACACCTCAATTATGCATTTTAGAATCTTAACAGAAGGGAAAAGAGCTGCTAAAAATATCAATTTAAGACTCTAGATACTTCCCAGAAGATGAAGCCTAAGTAGAATGAGGTCCTCGTAGGGTGTATTTGGCAATGCTAGCCTGCCGTGCAGGGTAGCATAATTAAATTCACCCTCTGGGAACCTCATTCTACAAATGCCAGACACACTTAAAGCTCTGAGAAAAGGAATTTAATGATATTAACGACCACTATATTGTAAACAATGATGGTGCTACATCGACAACTTTAGAAAACAAATGTACAACACTATTAATCTCATTTAAATTATGAATGATATGAATACACTCCCTGGGGACTGCCTATAGCTACAGAAGTTCTCTTATCTATCTGGCGCTGATTATAAACAACATGCGTATCAGCCTGGCAGTTCAGAGCCGAGTTGGCTTGTAATGGGAATTCAGATATTAAAGGAATTTACTGAACATTTCTGTACATCTGTCTTCATTTTTTCTCCCAAACCCCTGAATTCAACCAAATTTAGTGGGGTGACTAGAGTTACCTACCCCAGATCAGATCAGTCAACAAAGTCGAAATTGAAGAACTCTTCTTTTTAATCAACCCGGATAAGCGCCGTTAGACATAAATGTTGAAATTAAAGTTAAGGAGTTGTCAGCATTCAACATAAACCATATCGAGTTTGTTTGCGGTGATAAGAGATATCGTGGAATAACAGATCGAACATGACACTATGGAAATCACCACACGGAATGCATTTTATATTCTTATGACGAAATATATATCAGTAACTTTGAATCAGTTTCTTTTTTCTATATCCCATGGGTTGACCACCTTGAGAATAAGAAGTCAATAATGTGGGCTCATATAAAGTATTACTAGAATAAACATATTGTTAAAAATATAGAAAAATATTTTTAAAGTTTTGCCTGCCTACAGTCCCTATTTTTTTTTTTAGGCCTCATAATTCACAACTGAAAAAATAATAAACTCACAGTACAGATCAGATCTACACAGAACACATGTCGACCTGTTCTGTGCTCAGAAAATTTACAGGTGTGCGAAAAATAGTACTGCATGAATTTAAATACGAGCAACGTAAACCTGATCCAAGATTTTTGAAAACCTGAATATACTTCCTTCTCGGCACTACAAAAATCAATACTTTTAAGCATCAAATCCCATGTTTGGTACTTGAGATACACAGGAAGACTGAATTGAGAGATGACTTTTATTAAGTAGCAATTTCTGAACTTCAGGCTGCTTCTTTTTTGTGATCCTTCTTCAGAGGACCCTGAAAAAAAACAAACAGGAATGGTTTACAAGAATTCCGTGCATTAAATGATCCTGCCTGGAATATTTCATTGACAAACCTGACAAACACCAAAGACCCAACTCTTCCTTCAACTGAGCTCTATCTTTAAATTGCTACATGCAGCCTTCACATACTCAGAAGTTCATCTCTTCATCACTCATTCTTTAATGAGCTCGAAGCGAGCTGGATTTATTTCACATCATTGTATGTTCCTAGACATTGCTATCTAGTATTTGATGTTCAAAAACATCAACTAGAGAACCCCAAGTTTTTTTCCTTGAACTTGTAAATGCATTCAGCAAGAAGAGTAATGAATGAGTAGCAAAATACATTTGTGAAAGTATTGTATTAAAAAAAGGTTTATATAAGAACGCAGGTATTTTCCCAATCTTGATATACTTTCTAGATTGCAACACCCGAATAGTGGAGTATAGTGTACAATCACAGTTGACTGTTGTAAACAAAGTAATTATCATGAATTATTTGCGCCATTTTGCAGATTTTCATTTGTCAACTTTGGAATTTGCAGGGTGACTGCAAAAATAAGGCAAAGTAGACAGTGCTAGGGGCAACTTCGGCCATGTCACTCTCTCTACTGGTCCCCAGTTGTGAAAGACACCCGAGACATGCATTGTCTAAACTAGGAGAATTGCATTCATTAGGTTCTTCTCAGAAAAGTAGCACACTCAGAATTTTGTCTCTTCACCACTCATTCTTTAATGAGCTCGAAGCGAGCTGGATTTATTTTACATCATTGTATGCTCCTTGACATTGCTATGATTATTTTATTTTCAAAACAGTTAAGATTGGAAAACAAGTTTTTTGTCCATAAACTTGCAAGTTGTGATGCATTCAGCAACAGTAAATGAGCACCAAAATGGATTTTGTTTTTAGAATTGAATTTCAGAACATATTAAAATAGGAGTGCAAGCAAAAGGATTAATCGGTGGATAAGTTTATATTGTGAACTTAACTTCCGGGACTGTTGTGGCCAACACTTAACAGCCGAGATAACACAAGTGATTGCCCATATTGCCTGACATTTACCTTTTTGATATATGTGACTAAACATCATCCAAAGCGCCTGAAGTTCAATCTAGTAAACATTAGGTTTTATACTTATATTTTGAAGTCGCATGTGGCAGTAAAGCCAACATTATTAAATCTTATTTGGGTTATGGCGACATGTATCCTACTTAATTCAAAAGTATGAAATTACAAATTGGTTTCTGTGAACTGAGAATTGCATTATTAGGTTCTCTGCAAAGTAGCACACTCAGAATTTTTTCTCTTCACCACTCATTCTTTAATGAGCTCGAAGCGAGCTGGATTTATTTCACATCATCGTATGCTCCTTGAGTATTTGCACGGAGTATTTGATTTTCAAAAACAACTGGAAAACAGTTCCCACCCCATGAATTTGCAAGCTACGATATATATAGAAACATTTTCGGAAATTAAATTCTAAAACAAAATATTTTTTTTTAACTACTCATTGCATTGCTGCTGTTGATCAATGCATTCGCGGGTAGTATATATTTTTTGTTTTAGAATTTGATTTCAGAACATGTTTATGTATTAAGAATGCAAGCAAAAGGCCTTTGTCCGCATGTCCAGTTGATTGGCTAGCTAAATAATTTTCTCTTGGGATAGTCAGTGGATAGGTTTATAGTGTGAACTTAACCTCCAGCATAGTCGTGCACGGTAGACATAAGAAACATTTTTCTGACCAATTCAGAAATATGAATTGGGATTCTCTGACAAGTTGCCAGTATGGTGTGGGGGTGGTGGTGGTGGTGGGGGCAACCCTGAGAGCCACATTGTGTGGACTATGAGAATTACATTTAATTTTATTCAGTTCTCTGAAAAGTAGCACACTCAGAATTTTTTCTCTTCACCACTCATTCTTTAATGAGCTCGAAGCGAGCTGGATTTATTTCACATCATCGTATGCTCCTTGAGTATTTGCACGGAGTATTTGATTTTCAAAAACAACTGGAAAACAGTTCCCACCCCATGAATTTGCAAGCTACGATATATATAGAAACATTTTCGGAAATTAAATTCTAAAACAAAATATTTTTTTTTAACTACTCATTGCATTGCTGCTGTTGATCAATGCATTCGCGGGTAGTATATATTTTTTGTTTTAGAATTTGATTTCAGAACATGTTTATGTATTAAGAATGCAAGCAAAAGGCCTTTGTCCGCATGTCCAGTTGATTGGCTAGCTAAATAATTTTCTCTTGGGATAGTCAGTGGATAGGTTTATAGTGTGAACTTAACCTCCAGCATAGTCGTGCACGGTAGACATAAGAAACATTTTTCTGACCAATTCAGAAATATGAATTGGGATTCTCTGACAAATTGCCAGTATGGTGTGGGGGTGGTGGTGGTGGTGGTGGGGGGGGGCAACCCTGAGAGCCACATTGTGTGGACTATGAGAATTACATTTAATTTTATTCAGTTCTCTGAAAAGTAGCACACTCAGAATTTTTTCTCTTCACCACTCATTCTTTAATGAGCTCGAAGCGAGCTGGATTTATTTCACATCATCGTATGCTCCTTGAATATTTGCACGGAGTATTTGATTTTCAAAAACATTAACTGGAAAACAGTTCCCACCCCATGAATTTGCAAGCTACGATATATATATAAACATTTTTGAAAATTAAATTCTAAAACAAAATATTTTTTTGCGCTACTCATTGCATTACTGCTGTTGATCAATGCATTCGCAGGTAGTATAATATTTTTTTTGTTTTAGAATTTGATTTCAGAACATGTTTATGTATTAAGAATGCAAGCAAAAGGCCTTTGTACCCATGTCCAGTTGATTGGCTAGCTAAATAATTTTCTCTTGGGATAGTCAGTGGATAGGTTTATAGTGTGAACTTAACCTCACGCATAGTCGTGCACGGTAGACATAAGAAACATTTTTCTGACCAATTCTGAAATATGAATTGGGATTCTCTGACCAGTTACCAGTATGGTGGTGGGTGGGGGGAGAGGGGTGGAGCCACATTGTGTGGACTATGAGAATTACATTTAATTTTATTCAGTTCTCTGAAAAGTAGCACACTCAGAATTTTTTCTCTTCATCACTCAATTCTTTAACGAGATCGAAGCGAGCTGGATTTATTTCACATCATTGTATGCTCGTAAGTTTATGGGCATTGTCGTTGGCAAGACTAAATGTTGAGAAATGCTTAATCTCTAAACCAAACATGTTTGGTGGACATGCACATGTATTGCAGTTTACTTACCATGAAGTTCTTCTTTTCCTGAATAGTCTGGAAGCGACCATGACCCCACTTGCTAGAAGTATCAATGAATTTGAGGTTAATCTTTTCCATAGCCTTCTTCCTGAACGATGTTAGCAGAGACTGAAATTACGAAAAGAGTTTCTCTATTGGCAATTTGGTATATCAAATAAAATTGAAAGGTTTTCATCATCAAAATTCCATTAGTTACTAGAATCAATGTCTCAATAACAGGAACTGCAGATCGTATTTATCATAACCACAAGTTTAAGAATCCAAACGGTTACAGCTGAGCAGACAGGGGGACATTTTTTAGAATGGGAATTTCCATTCAAATATATCTGATTATCCAGAAATTTGTTTATAGAATAGCACACATTCCCCCCACCCATGTTTGACGAGGCTTTTTAAAAGAAACTTTCAGTGACTTACAGGTGCCTGAGAATACAGAATTTTTATTTATTTGGCCCAGTTGTCAGGTGAAGCTGTTTGCCTAAATAATATTGAGGGAATAATATTATACAAAACTTACTTTTCTGAGAGTCAGGACTCTCTTCTTTGGGCCAACACAACATCCCTTGATCATCACATAGTCATTGTTCAGCTCACCATAGTGAGGGAATCCACCTAAGGGGGTAATCATCTTCTCAGTTGGGTCATATTCAGTGGAAGCGTTATTCTTGACAACCTTGCCGTCCTTGGTGTGGTGGCCAAGACCAAGCCTGTAGACTTTCTTGTTGATCTCAGTACGATGATGGTAACCTTTCTGACCAGCCCTGGCTACAGTGTACTGAACTCTACTTGGATGCCAAGCACCAATGCAGGCAACCTTCCTCAAACCCTTGTGAGTCTTCCTTGGTAGTTTCTTGCAGTGCCATCTTGACGTAACACCTGTAACAAATTTTTCGACCGAATTATATTCCATTAAACTACAAAATTAAAGTTTTTTTTTTAAATTCAACAAAGTTAGTTTGTGTAGTGTAGCGGTTGATTATTAAATTAATAAGCATCTCAGGTTACCAGTTTTTCAGCAAGTAATTTATGACAGGGATAACTATAGGTCATCATTGATGCAAACACTTTCTATTTTGCAAATACTCTACATATGGCAATCATTAATGTATATTTTTGTTCAAAGTAATTTCCATTTAATATGGTTTAAATTTTTCGAAGTACTATGCGATACCGATGGTACTTGTGTATATTTTTCAGAAGTTCTAGCAATTTTAAGTGTAGTTTATTATCAACAGATTACATTGAATGATAAATAGTATTGAAAATTTGCAGCTAGGAATTTGTACAAATGTTTTATGTATAATTTCTCATTTCGATGTATCGGTTCATCTTTATCATTTATTATTTCATGCGAGATTAATAGACTGGAGTCGGGACAAGGCAAGGCAAGCTGCTGAAATAAACCTTATCGAGTCTTTGCGTGTACTAGTAATAAAAAGCTAACTAGTGTTAGTTTGTGTAGTGTAACGGTTGATTATTAAATTAATAAGCATCTCAGGTTACCAGTTTTTCAGCAAGTCATTTATGACAGGGATAACTATAGGTCATCATTGATGCAAACACTTTCTATTTTGCAAATACTCTACATATGGCAATAATTATTGTATATTTTTGTTCAAAGTAATTTCCATTCTGGTTTAAAATTTTAGAAGTACTATGCGATACCGATGGTACTGTCTTGTGTATATTTTTCAGAAGTTCTAGCAATTTTAAGTGTAGTTTATTATCAACAGATTACATTGAATGATAAATAGTATTGAAAATTTGCAGCTAGGAATTTGTACTAATGGTTTATGTATAATTTCTCATTTCGATGTATCTGTTCCTCTTTATCATTTATTATTTCATGCGAGATTAATAGACTGGAGTCGGGACAAGGCAAGCTGCTGAAATCAACCTTATCGAGTCCTTGCGTGTACTAGTAATAAAAAGCTAACGAGTGTTCCTTTACGAATTTTCAGCGCACATATGTACATAATTTAAATTGCAAATGGCCACTACAACTTGCAAGCTTATCTACATGTTGCAAGAACTACAGGGTAATAAATACCTACCGAGGGTCTAAGACACATTATATTGAGGCACCCAATCAGGTAGACCATCGCAGACATCGACAAAGTTTCTGCCACACTGAGAACAGACTTACAAAATGTTACAAATGGCAAACTTGTATAATAAATGTTTGTCTATACGTGTACAGCTATTTGCCCAAACCCTTAGATTAAACAGACAGTCTGTCAAAAAAACAAAAACACTGTCAATAGAAAATCGGACATACCAGCCATTCCACGTCCCTTGGTCACGCCAATGATGTCTATGATCTCATCTTGGCTGAAGACATCCTTTACTTTGACTGGCTTCTCCAGATTCTTGCGTCCCCAATCAACCTTCTGGGAAACAGTGCCACCATTCACCTGGATCTCCATAATGTGTGCCTTCTTCTGTCTCTTCTTCAAGAGCTTGGTCTATAATAAATCATTTACTTAATAAAACTTTTCGTGTTTAGAACTATAGCCTAGTTTAAGTATATTCCCAGATTTAAAGATATAAACCAGTACCAAATGTCTACATCTGTTATGACTCCTGATTAAAATCGAAACAGTAGCTGCTCAGAGAGAATGTGATAATTTATTCATGAATTTCATGGGATTGACAGATTTAACACTTATCAACATCATTGCAGCACACAATTTCTAACATTCATTCATTCAAACCATGTCAAATAGAATTTAGAATGCACAACACTTATTATTTGGTTATGCTTTAAGGATGTGAAGTGACCAATTTTGAATGGGCTTTTCCATGTCAATCTCGGCAGCAAAAGTTGAGAGTTGCAAATATTTCTGGGCGTGACTGGGTCGGCTTGGAATATATTCCATTAGAAAGTTTTTTTTTTATAGGCCAAAACAAAAATGATGCGTGTTTCCCGTAACCCGACCGACAGTCTTCAAAAACCCCCCAACCAAAGTTCATTTTATTGGTTTTAAATAAAATAAATCAATCTATAAACCGACCGACCGCACTGATAACCAAACTATGTACACGTGGTTCCATTTTATCTGATTCACCTCACGAGATAAATAATATCTTTGATATATTTATATATTTATTTTTCGCAAAGCCACATCGTCACTCTTAACGGAAAGTCAAATTTAATACGATCTGATGCAATACCAGAAGATCACGAGTTATCGTTCCTCTTCGCTGACCGGTAGCACGTGTTTGTTGATATTTACATTAAACATCAATGTTTTCCGCGGTTGATTCAAATCGATTCGAACAAGTTCATCTCAACGATGGCGGTCGCACATGGGTCGATTCGAAGTCTCTGGGTGAAAATGGAGACGTGTTCTCTTTAATATTTACAAGCTGTATAACCACAGACTACAATCGATGCAATCAGGTTCTTCTTTCGGTGTCCGGTTCGGAGTTATATCGTCCGGTTTGATAGCACAAAATACACTGTTTTCGAATGTCGATCTCTTTCTCAAGAATTGACATGTTACTGAATCCGATTTTTGGCGCATCAATTAGAATAGTTTTTCGTCACAAGAACACAACAATGATCGGATTGCCAGATCACAATTTTACTGGGTGCATACAAAACAGGATGTGTAGATAAAAATCTTATAAATGTTGTCTCGCATTCAATTATGTGATTTAATCGCTCGTTTCATATATATATAAAACCCAGAAATATCATTTACATCTTCCCCATAAACATGCAAGATTTGCGATCGAAAACTCTGAAAGTTTGTGCCGATTGTTAGCAAGTGCAGGGCTTTGTATTTTTTTCGCATGCATGTTAATCGCAATTTACAACAGATATTAAACACAAAATGAAGCCCATGGGATGTTGTATTGTGGTATGGTAAGATATATTACATATAGAATACCTTTACTTTGTCCATAGTATGCACAATTTGAATTCCACATGACATGCATGATTAACAAACTGATAAGCTACATACTACGATATAGTAGTAATCAACAGAAAACCGACTTGCCACTTCAAATTTTCTGGTTACAAAACTTCCAACAGGACATCAAAAGTGGGCCTGTGATAACACAAAATTTCCATTCATGGGGTGCAAGGTCCACTCATGAATATTTCCAGCTCAAAATTTAGCTTGGTTCAGGGGGTGTGAACTTCAGTTTGAAATAGGGGGTCCCAACAAAGACCCTGAAGCCAACTAATAAATTACTCATCTCTCCCCCGCATCCCCTACAATGTTAACTGTCAACTAATATATTACTTATCTCTTGCCCATGCCCCCTACAACTCATCTCTCCACCACTCCCCTACAACGTTTACTGTTCCCCGCACCCACTACAACATTACTCTTGAGCTCCAAATAAACATGGATGCACGTTTATTATTTTCTTGGAAAATTTCCCCCCGCACAGTGCTTACTAGTATTTGGGTCTGCACATTTATTAATTTTGAGGCTATGAAAATTGAAATCAGCACAAACTCATGATTTCTATACGACTCCCGATACCAAAACGATGAGTTTATATCTTTATGCATGTACATATTCAAATATATGACACACATGTGAACATTTAAATACTGAATAAAATACCACACGACACATACTGCACTAAGTATGTTGATTCCTATACTTGACCTACACGAACTGTAAAAATAATATGTTTAACAGTTGATGTTTTGCTCAAGAGTTTCCCCTGCACTATTATTAACTTTCAATGAATTCCCCCCCCCCCCCCCCCACGCACTATTATTGGAGCCCGAGAGTAACTGTCCACCAACAAATTACTCATCTATCCCACGTGCCCCTACAACTTTAACTCACCTCTACCCCGTGCCCCATACAACAACTCATCTCTCCCCCGTGCCATGCCGCTGCGGACATGTAAACTGTCTACTGTTATGTTTTATATATTTCTCCTCAATAATCAGTTTTATCACCAATTTGTCGGTTGCTCTGGGTCATTGTATGGTGTTTGATGGTGGTTAGGCATGGCCCACACGAGACCATACAAAAATAAAATAAAATGAAGCCTACCGCCCGCCCCTATTTTTTTGGGCTCGTTGCGGGAAACACGCATTCATTTTGTTTTGGCCTTATTGTTAATTCCAGAAAAAAATTCTCAAAAATTTGTAGCAAAAATTGCCAATTTACCAAGCGCAGCCACCAGTTAAATGTTATGTCCGTTTAGTAATATGGCTGCTTTAGTGCCCAGACAACTGCTTCAGTTGCTGCAGAGATTTGCATGGAAATACCCCATTCAAAATTGGTCACTTGACCTTAAGTCAAAGACTGCCATGTACCCAATTTAAAAGAACTTGTTATTAAGTCAGACTGTGTAAACATACTCATACAGAGCATCAAATTCTCAGCAGTGTGTGGACTTGCACATTGCATTCCATCAATAGTTTCAATTTTGAGGCTTTTATTTTTTAACTAATCATTGTGATTTCCGATTGGCGCTACTGACTTGGAATCCCGTGGTACAGAAAATAGAAAGCCAGCAACAGATAATCGGCGAGACTCGCCATTTAAATGTAGGTCTCTCAATAACAATTTGCATTTAAAGTTAACTGGCAATCAACTTGATACTCCATGGGTACAACAGCGAGATGATTGATCTAAGATTAATTTGCTTTATAGCAACAAGTAGCCACGATTCATCAGGAAATCCATGAATTTCACAATTTCCATAGAATATATCCTATTTGGGAATCTTTAATCTGTCTTGTTACTCTTCTATCGGGCAATAGATAGCCATATTGTGAAAACTGAACAGGGCGATCTTCGATACAGCCCTCAAAATTAGGAAAATGCCCCATTTCGAGGACTGTACTAGTAGACAGCGGTCCGATGCATGCTTATCTGAAGTTCTATGAATCTTTCCAAAAATAATTTGACAAATTGACTTTTTAATAAAATTTGTTTTTAGTTCAATTCAATCTAAAATGATACTTCAAATTTACTGGTTTGTGGTCTGCCCCATTTATCGACAAGAAAAATGGCTGCTGCTCAGATGCAAGTTGCTAATCACAAACACTCATGGGATTGACAGATTGTTTAATTTCATCATCATCGCCGCAGACCATTTCTAATTCAATACAACCGAGCATCAGTAAAACAGGATATTTAAATGCAATAAAAACTTACCTGGGTGTGCACCAAAACTCTGATGACCTTGCAGTACTTCTTCATTTTCTGGAAGTCCCTCTCAATCTCCTTCTTGCCACCTTCATCCTTCCACTTCTTTGCATACTTGGTGAATGCCTTCTTTTTGCATCTAGACCTGATTCAAATGGGTGTGACGATGATCTCATCATGGACAAAATCAGCCCAGATTGGAGATCGCTAATAAGATTTAGCTCATCAGATATACAGGGAAATAGCAAACTTCACTTAGCATTAATTCATTTCAGTTCGTATTAAAACTTTATCCACAGAAAAACCAGTTCAGTCACAAAGTTGGGACCAGCATAAAAGTTTGGATAAATTACTCAATTCTGACAATTTTTTTTATACCACCCAATTCAAGATGAGTTGGCAAGACTTAAATTGCCTCCAAAGTGGGCCAATGGTCAAAATTTTTAAACAGCATTTCAAGTCAGAATTAGCTTCTCGAAATTTGAAAGTAACCCTTAAATCTGAGAGGAGCTTCAAACACAAAGATCATCACATGAAATGTGAGAGGATCATTCCTTCATAAACTGATTGAGCTGAAACGACATCAGAACAAAGCATGTTGAGAAATATATTTAGCAGTCGCAATTTACCTTTTGGGGATGGAAGAGTCCATTCCTTTGAATTATGTTTATATAGATGAAATTCAGTCCCATACAAGCAAGTTATCTTAGAAAAATGGTGTTGAAGCAGTAAAATCTCAAACTAATGTCCATTTCCGAAAGTGACTGCAATATGTAAACCATTAATAATACTGCTTAGGCAAAAAAAAAAAAAACAGATTTAGGGTTTCCCTACCCAACCCTGTTAATTAGCAGAAATATGCCTAGGCCAGAAATTGTTCTTCGGCTAAAAAGCCTAGAATCTGCATATTTGCATGCTCCACACATTTATAACTTTAGTTACAATTTATCATGTCATCCATGTCAAACTTTGGTTAGGTGTAGTGGAACAATGTTTCTAGCAATTTGTTTCAATTTTGCCCAAAGCATTGTAAGGCTCTGAAATTTGCGTAGGATAAATAGCCGATGAAATTTCTTTCTGCCTGCGCATATGCCTTGACTGCCGATGCTAATTAACAGGGCTGCCTACCTACCATAGAACAAGGTGCCACCCAAAACTTTTTATTGGATTGTAGACTGATAATTTGTTTTGTTTTTTCAGTGGGGAAGGGCATCTAAAGGCATCGTACCCATTTTCAAAACTCTCCCTATAAAACTTGTTTTTATATACAAGTTATATAGGTCTAGCGGTCAGACTTATTCAAGATAACAATATTTATTTTTGAACCTTTCAATTAATCTGAATATGAAGGTTTCTAGATTGAATTGTCAATGCCTCAATGGAATTCATTGAAAAAAATATAAATTCCCTGCCTGCGTACCCTGATTATTTTAGACAATGTAACCCTAAACCATGTATTTTTGATGGCCTTAATGATCACCATGGACTGAATACAGAACAGAACTTCTGTTATCGATAATGTAAAAGCCTTGTTTTGGTAAACTTTCAAATTTCAAAGTCAAATCCATTAAAGAAAGATAAGTCTCTGAACTTTCTGTAAACAGATGTGTGCGGCTTTTTATAATGGTTTAGACAAAATGATGACAGGTGCCGACTCCCTAGTAGTAAAGTCTGGTTATTCACTTTTAAACAGAGATCCACATAGTCGTCATTTAAATAGTTCTGATGCGACGACTAATTCATTGTGCCACAGAATTTGTCAAATAGACCACTCAATACGAAACAACGTACTAGTAATGAGGTCAATGGGCAAAACGATATTAACTGCTGCAAGGTCAGATTATCATCTGATCAGACTTTTATTGGCCGATGGCAGATTCAGATTATATTGAAGCATCACCAGAGATTTCCAGCATGCGAATATTTATATTGACAAACATTGCAGTATAATTACCAGTTTTTATAGAATCGTCTTCTGCATTCTTCACTCAGATGTTCAGCCCACACAGTCTTCAAGGTTCTCAGTCCACGCGGTGTTTCGATGTAACCAGTAACACCAACAACAACTATAGGAGGAGCTTCAATTATCGTTACAGGCTCCACAATTTCCTTCTTGTTACTCTCTAGAAAATAGTGAATTAAAAGTAAAGACCATTTGAATGGCCCTTTATGGTGGGACAAAATTACGTCAAATCAAAAGAAATTTTATGTTCATATACATTGCCTATAAAATATATATTTATATACGTTTATCATTATACATGTATACGACTGTACTGCATTTAGCCCAAAGCAGTGGTACCATTACGGTGGAATCCAGTCCTTCACAGGAGATGGGAGCAATTGTTCTCAATGGTACACTCGCAATTTCAATTCAAGGGTGCTAAATTTGCACTCGTCCCTTTTGTCAAAATGCTTAGACTTATTGTTGATTAAATATTTAACTTTCCTTTCCAATCTCAGTTCAATTATGGGAATGTGGAAGTCTATCTGGACATAGGACTTGCATGGTTCCTGCACATATTTTGTGATCAAATTAAAGTGTATCCCACGAGCAGCCAATGCAGGATTCAAGCACAGGGGCAGGAATCTATTGATAATTATATAATTCTCTGAAGAGGGACACAGCAAATAAACTTGATTGGGCAAATGATCAAAGTGAAGAAAAGTAAGAAATGCAGAAACCCTATTAATCAAGATAGCTATGGTAAGTACTCACTTGACCCTTGACGGTCCACTTCCCTCACAATGTGAGTCATGCCAGCTTTATAACCAAGGAAAGCAGTCAAGTGAATCGGCTTACTCTTGTCATCTTTAGGGAATGACTTGACTCTACCTCTATGTCTCCTTGCCCTCTTCTTGGGGAGGAACCCTTTGGAGCCATGCCGGGGAGCAGAAAACTTCCTGTGGGACTGAAAATAAGTATTACACAAGTGAGTATGCATTAATTATTTGGTCGTAAGCCAGATCCAGTCCTCTATGTTGACCACATAAATAAGCAATGGCGTGGCAACATTCCAGTGTTAAATTTGCTGTGTGAATTTTTTACAATTGCAACATTGGTCTTTAAATTTTCATGTTCGGTTCTTACTCGCCGACTCCCCAAGGCTCTGCTTGAACAGTCCACAAACCCGGTATACCAGCATCTAAAACAGCCTGACTTGCATAGTTTAAAAGAATGCTAGAATTTTGAAGTATCATTCCATCAATCTTCCCAAATTGAATGTTCACAGAATAAATTATAACTTAACTGTTATATTCACGGAACAAGAGGGTTAGAACAGTTAAAAGTTAATTTGAAACAACATTGTGAGGTATACTCGAAGCATCTACTTTTTATACGTCTCAGTAGTTGTGAATTAGGTCTAGGCGATGTTTCAATATATTGACTCGAGTCTGTTTGGAAAAGAAAAACCGTATTGAAACTGTAAAATAAAAATTTAATATATCGCAACCGCAATTTTATCACCTCAAAACTCAAAAGACTGTCAAATTACGATCCAATACTGAGTTGAATACTTTAGCGGACCGCTGATTGAAAGCAGCCTTTATTGGTCGCTCCCAAGTCTCTATTGTCTTTTATTGTAACCAATGACGCAACGGTTGTATTTTGGGCTGAAGAAGAGCGATGGAGTATCGTCTTCCGAATCCAACCTTGTAGCAGTGCAACTTCACGAGCGATACTTCGACCAAACTTTCCGACTCACGACTCGGTGGCATTATCATTCAATTATATCTGAAAACTTGATTCGTGGAAACGAACATGTCTCAATCTGTCTAGAGATGACATGTTAGTGTTCCTTGCCAAGAATTTGGACAAATAAACTCACAAACTGCAATATTGTTGAATGATTAATTATGATTATCTTTCTCGTGTTCAAAGGTTAAGTAAAAATGTTCCGTAATTCATTGTGTGAAAAACTGCAGACAGCCCAGAATGAACCATCTTGGCCCAATTCTACTAGGTCCTTTTATCAACCTAGGAGCACGTGCTTAGCTATGACGTAACAGGAATGTGCATCGTGTGCTGATATGTAAACAATGGATTAATCAGGATAACTTGAGCATGCAATTCACTGAATGTCGTTTCGTATTCCAGAAGGCAGAAACTTTATAGAATGGGCACATGCCATTCAGAGAATAGTTTATCATTGCTGCCTGGCGATATTGTGTACAATTTTAATTCCCTTATAACGAAACCCCCCCCCCCCCCCCCCCCCCCCCGAGTGTTTTATCTCTCGTTTTAAATTTGATTAATATTCAATAAAACCATATATTGCGGTGTTTTGAAAAAAATCGCTGTTTTTAAAAACGTCAATACTGCCCAACCCTATTGTGAATGTTAAAATATTAGCGATAATATGAATTATGTTCGAAATTGCTACAAAGTATGTGTATTCCAAATTACTATTACGTTATTTCAAAGTCAAATCGAACATTCACAGGGGCCTAAAATTGCTACAAAGCATGTGTATTCCAAATTACTATTCGTTATTTCAAAGTCAAATCGAACATTCACAGGGGCCTATTTGTTGGATTTTGAGAACCAACAAAAATAATTATTAAAACCTCTTATAAAGTTTTGTTTCCCCCCCCCCCCCCCAAGATAATCCATCATGAATTGTACTTTTAAAATGGTGCATCTAGTGATGCAACGATACGGGGGTTATTGGTAAAAGCCGATAGCGGATATTTTCAGTGGAATTATCGGCCGATCCGACACAGATACCGACAAGTCTTATACGTGAACAAAACTCCACATCAATTTGTCTTTAAATTGCAAAGTATTGTCGGCAAAGAACCGATAACCTGGTCGCAAAAAAAGTTTAGTTTACGTTCCGTTCCCCAAAAACCCTGGCAAAACTATTTAATATTTCGTTGCATTCAAAAGATTTCCTCAATAATCGAGTCAATATTTGTTTGATTCCGTTACTGTGCCTTACGGAATGATTCCGTTACTGTGCCTTACCGAATCGGTCCATAATCCATTGGGGTCAACGACTCAATTTCAATTTGCGAAACACAATCTTTTTTCAGAAGTTGAACTTGCGTTTAAAGGTGGAGTATCTCTTTGTAAACATGTATTATATAGTTACCATGGTCTAAAATATTGGATCTGAATCACAGGGACCTGCAACGCGCTCCGCCCCCCCCCTTTTGCACTGCCCATATACGCCGCTCTATATACGCGCCTTTTTCGCGTTAATGGAACAACCCCTGCGATCTGAATCGAAGACTCTTGTCCGGAAAAGCATCTATCGGTTAATATTAATTTTATTTTGAATATTTTCTGGCCTAAAAAGGTGTGGTTGTTTAGCCAACGAACAATAGTGGTTACTGTTTTATACAGAGACCAGAAATTTTATTGTGTAATATTGTCACAAATAACAGGGATTTTTCTGCCTATTTTGGGAATGGGTCCGGGTCCGTTCGAATTGGGAATTTTCCATGTTTTAGAAAAATTCAATTAATCACTGTTACACACAAGTAAATAGTACTAATACCGTAATTTTCAGTGTATAACGCTACTTAAACACAGGTAACTCAAAGATGGGAGTAAAATCCCAGCCCATTGGGGTCCATTTCTCAGCCTCAGGTAAGTTGATATTTTATACATAACTCGGCAAGCTTTTTCTTCTCCGCAAGATTATATTTTCGTTTAAATGGAGCCCTAAGCTGCCACAGTAAAAAATGTGTATTCCGGTAACCACATGGTGCGTCCCCCCTAATAATGAGATAATCCTGCTGAAAACGTGCGCAAACGTCATGGATACACGGCTTAATCGTAAACTGACGAGTCCACTTTTAACAGAAATGCGGGGGGATGTGCATTCTGGAAGAACATGGTGCGTCCATCTGATATTGAGATAATCCTAGCAACCACGTGCACGAAAGTAATATATACTGGCTTACAAGTCGGATGCGGCCACTTTCAAATGAATGCGGGGAGGTAAACACCTGGCTCGCCCTGCTATGTTTATTTGTGGGAATTCCTCTCAAGCGAGTGACGTATTTACTATTATAACTGTCAAACTTTGATAATTATTCAATAAACCAGATGATATTATATACCTGCCTGCAATTGGGAATTTGGTGGTTGAAAATTGGGAATAAAGGTGCCTTTTCCCCCATTGGGAATGGGGGGGCCGTTTACCGGACCCTGAGGACACCTAAAACTGAAAAACCCCTGAATATTAAAACGTTAATTATACTCATTGTCGCTTATAACTATGGAATAAAACAATACAACCAATCAATCTGGGACATTTGACGTTCGGTACGTAGCCATAGGAATGGCCTAATGCTCTATATCGATACATGTTATCACCCGAATGGTCTGTTCAAACAAGTTAGTCACCTCCTCCATCTTCAGTCATCGTATACCAGAACGTCAATCAATTTGAATCAAGGGCACTTTAAACACGCTCACTTAAATGTTAACACGTGATGTTTCTACCTATATAACGAGGAATAGTGAGTCACGACTGCTGCTACTTTAATGCAAACTGGTCAAGTGTGACTCGTCTATTTATAAACAATGTGATTTTTAGTTTACTGTGTCGTCTGTCAACACGTAACTTATTAGTGATTCCTAATAGTTTGATATTACCACCCGGCACCCGCCTTGGGGAGACAATAACAATGACAACTTAATGTCGCGGAATTAATTTCACACCCGCATGAATACATCACTAAATGATACATCAGTCTGATTCAGTCATAGGAAGATTCCATTCTCACACTAATGCCAGGGGGTGTCCGTTATTCGCTTTCAACATGTGCTACTCGGCACTTGCAAGTAATTTTAATTGTATACAGTTTATAGTTAACTTTAATTATTAAGCGTACGGAACTACGGTACCTTTCCAGCAGTCTCCTGTCGAAGTTTTCATGGTATATCACTGTATGTGATGGGAGGGCTGACCTGTGCGTAAAATAGTTGCTATTTTTTTCTGAAATTGCCGCCATTCATTTAAAATTAAAGTCGGAATTGGTGTAACAAGTTTTACAACGTTCACAGAGGACGCGACATGTATCGGTTGAAGATATCGGTCGGGAGACTAAATTTTGCCGATACCACATATATCGGCCCGATCCGATAGCGATAATGGGTAAATCACTATTACTATAAATTTAAGTGAACAGAACCCCTTAGGCAAAGAAAAATTAATGGTTTGGTTCCTGTTGCATCAAAAATAAAAATAGGGTCAGATTAAACTTTTTTGTATAAATATTTTTTTCCCTGTAAATTCTATCTTCCACACTATCTAATATAGCTTCGATATACTATTATACTCTGACATGATTAATGGCATATGTGAATGACGAATATAGTCTTCCAGATTGCAAATGAAGTCCAAATTGGAGCTCATGAATACTTTTTATGCCAATAAACAGTTTCTACACCAGTATACATGTATGTGAATATGTGTCCGAGTTCCAGCCCTTTTAATTCAGATTGTTTGGCTTCGGCAATCTGCTACGGCAACCCTTTATCGCGGCCCAGCTTGCCGAAGCCAATTATGAGGGCTGGAGTTCTGAGTAAGTTCCTAAACTTCCCCTGCACCCACATGTACAGCTCTGATATCCTTACAATGGTGGTTAGATATGGGGGGGGGGGGGGGGGGGGGGGGGTGGGCAAAATTGCTAATTAGCCCAAAAAGGCCATTAATTATTAAGTTCCAAGCTCCTGTGGAAATGCCCATTCAATACTAGTATTGGGTCAGGAGGAAGTCAAGTGACCAATTTTTAATGGGGATTTCCATGCAAATCTCTACAGAAAAAAAAAGTACATGTATATATGAAGCACAGTTGTTGGAAACTTTTCAAAAAACCCGAAAAGAGATGTCACCACCCCTACTTATTAATATAATTGACAAGTAGGGAAAGCTACTGAGCCCACCCATCTGCCATCAAACCATGTTACCCGCTCGTTTCGTGTTCAATTGCATCAATAAAAACATTAATTTCATAAAAGTACCACATCCTAGTAATAAAACATATATTTCTTTTCATGTTTACCGTAAGTGCAGTAGAAAATTATCACTTTATAATTACTTTTATCGTATACAACTTCCCAAACAGCGGCCTGCTGATTCCACGAGTCGCCATCCGAGAGTCAAGCGCAGATAATAGCATTTGAAATTATCTGCCCTTAAATCTCGGATGGCGACTCGTGGAATCGGCAGCCCACAGTTGCAGTTGTTTTCGGATGTTGTATACGATAAAAGTAATTATAAAGTGATAATTTCTACTCACTGCACATACGGTAAACAGCCTTCATAATTGGCTACGGCAATCAGCATTGCCGAAGCAATTTGCTGAAGCAAACTGGGCCACGGCATACTGTTGCCGTAGCAGATTGCCGAAGCCAAACAATCTGAATTAAGAGGGCTGGGTAAACATGAAATGAAATATATGTTTTATTACTAGAATGTGGCACTTTTCTGAAATTAATGATTTTATTGATGCAATTGAACACAAAACGAGCGGTGACATGGTTTGATGGGAGATGGGTGGGCTTAGTAGCTTTCCCTACTTGTCAATTATATTAATAAGTAGTGGTGGTGACCTCTCTTTTCGGGTTTTTTGACAAGTTTCCAACAATTGTGATATGAAGCAGTTGTCCGAGAACTAAAGCAACCATATCATTAAACAGACATAATATTTAAATGGCAGCTGCGCACGATAAATAAGCAATTTGGCAAACATTCATAATGGAACTATTCCACAAATTCCAAACCGACCCGCCACTGAGAGGGGACACACTATAAAGTGTATGCCGAGGCCGGCTCCAAATAAAAGGTGTAATCGGGGGTTTTGTGGCGTTTGCTCTGTTGTTTCTCAATGGATATTAATGAAATTTGGTGTACATGTCCGGACTGGGACATGGAATAGAATGACGTTTGAATTGTTTTTAAATTCACAAATTTGTTGATTTTATTCAACTTTTTCGTTCTGAAACACACTATAAAGTGTATACGGCCGGCTCCAATTAAAAGGTGTAAGCGGCTTATGTGCTTAGCGATATAGGTAATCGGATTAACTCTAGACTATTTGTCTTGACGACTCTAGGCTATTAGTCATGAAGTTTTGTATCACTTGAGCATTTTGGGGAAATAATAATTTAGAAAGTGAAATTCATGATAAAATAAATTTTAAAATTGGCAAAATAATAATTTAAACACTTTTATTTTATTTTAAACGATAACTTTATTTAATCATAATACATATATAATAAATACATAAAATATAAATTCATTTTTCTCCAAACATTCTACAAGATGGCCCCTAAGTTTCTTATTGTCAAAATATTTCATCCCCATTTTACCAGTGATACAAAATTCTACTAAAAACGCTATTGCAAATAAGCCACAATCAACGGAATTGGTTTGCTGTTGCACTTGGGGGACATGAATTGTCGTATTGAAATACAATTGTCCAAGTTGTATCTCCAAAGATGCTGACAACTTGTCTGCGAATAGACTGTCCAAAAGGTGTACACTATTGTTGTTGTCCATCACAGAAAGCACCCAGTGTCCAGTGCCGGTGTGGTGGATTTGCGCAGAAGGCTTCTTAGCAGGATCGAATTGTGAGACATATTGCCAGGATTTGTTTGTTTCGTCGTAGTAGGGTGTCAGCTCTGTTTGCTGCAAGCCGTTTATTTGATATTGGCCTTTGATTCTTTCAACTGATCCATTTATAACGTCGCTGCAAATCTCATTGTAGTTAACTATCTTTTCGCGATGTGACTCTCTAAGCGTGTGACCGTTGATAGTGAGCCATTCTGGGTTGGTTGGTGATTGATGGTCGTCGTCGGGAAGCAACCAGCAACCATCGTAAAAAGCCTGATCAAAATAATCGAACGTCTCAACAACGGCAAAAGGGAGATATGGTTTGGGGAAATTCTCAGTCGAGGAAATTTTCAAAAAGCTGGCAATATATCGATAGATGACTTCGAAGAGCGGAGGAAAGATTAACAAACGAATCCAGAAAAAACTGAAGAAAAAATTCGTCCGCTTTCCCGACATCAGATACCCTACTGACTTCGACACTTCCGACCTAATACATCTCTACCAGCCTGAGAAAAAAGATCAGAATATCGGAATCGTCCGATATAAGACGGGAATTGAACGTATTCTGAGAGGTGCCATCCAGCACCGAACATGAAATTGTATGTCGCATGTTTGTTTTATTCTGTGAATTTAATGTCTTTATATTATTCTTTTGTGATTAAATTTATTTTATCATGTATTTCACTTTCTAAATTATTATTTCACCAAAAACCTCAAGTGATACAAAACACCCAATAATAATAGTCTATAGAGTCGTCAGTTAGTTAATCCGATTACCTATATCGCTAAGCACATAAGCCACTTACACCTTTTAATTGGAGCCGGCCGTATACACTTTATAGTGTGTTTCAGAACGAAAAAGTTGAATAAAATCAACAAATTTGTGAATTTAAAAACAATTCAAACGTCATTCTATTCCATGTCCCAGTCCGGACATATACACCAAATTTCATTAATATCCATTGAGAAACAACAGAGCAAACGCCACAAAACCCCCGATTACACCTTTTATTTGGAGCCGGCCTCGGCATACACTTTATAGTGTGTCCCACTGAGAGTGAGATAAATGTGTAGTGTTTTCAATACAGCACAAAGTCACTTGGAAACATTTGCAACTCTTAACTTTTGCTGCGGAGGTTTGCATACAAATTCCCCGTGATAACAATTACTCATCAACGTGCTAGGAGACCGAGAAAAATGAACAGGACTGAGTTGGACCAAAAAATTGGTTGGCTAATGATTGGTGAATCCAGTAAGAAATTCGAGAAATCGCCGGGTAATACTAGTCAAAGTTGGTCTATATTTATAGCATCTATAGACGTAAAAATGAAAACTGTACTTAAAATGGACAAACAAATTTCTATTTATCAATTCATACATGCTGATGTGTTTTTGTACATCACTATTCAACAGATGTATCCAGATTTAATTTTACTGGGAAATTCATGCGACCTACCATGCCGGCGATCAACTTGGGAAAAGGACGAAACACGTTGCTTCTCACGTGACTAAAATTATTGGAACCACGTGATATGCCTGAGAAATGTTCCGTCTCCGAGTTGTGAAATGGAGTATACCACTTCCGGTGTTTTGGAGGTCAAAGAAATGTTGAAAAAGCAGTTATTTTACAATTTTAGTCACTAAGAAGACACCGCAACACCAGGAAAATGTCAGACGATAAAGATGAGTTCTACGATGCGTCTAAAATGGTCAATAAGCATGTGACTTACATAAGAGGTGAGTATTCATTGATCGCGAGAGTCTCGTTTCCAATTTTCGGCAACACTCATTGACTCAACACTCACGACAACAGTCACAGTGCCAACACTGGCAACAGGCAACACTGCTACTGTTAGTGTTACAGGTGACACTGACAGGTCTGGGAAATGTAAAAAAAAAGCGGCTACAATAACTGTATTCAGCTAACCTAGCTAAATTCAGCTATATAGTATAGTTTTATACTCTCCGCCCAGTAACTGAGTAAGTTTTATCACAGTCCCTAGGAATCACTGTTAGTGTTACTCAGGCTGTTAGTTGAATACAATATTATTTAATAATATTAAATCAATATATTATAGTTAGTTATTATATTAATATATATACCAGTTTGGCAAGTAAAAATTTTGTATACTGCATTTTCATTGGCAGATGATTTGCAAGAAAATACAGAGTACAAATTTTTATGCCACACAAACATTCGCGAATTCTGAGTTTATATCATCATATTCCGTATTTTTTTCTTGAAACGATGGTGTGTTCAGATTGTTAGTATCTTTACCCACTTACGAGAAAATAGCTGTTAGTTACTCGAATATTCCTTCAGGTGCAAACTCGGTGGAATTCTTTACGATTTTGGAAAAACATATCCATTCTATAAATACCATTTTACTTATTCGCACCCGGTGATAATCCGAATAAAAGGGATTACGGATGTGAGTAAACAGACGTCGGGTGTGGTAAAACTGGCCCTGCTCTAAACTACTAAGTGCACATTTTAACTCATTCTCATTACTAGAGAAATGTAGAAATGATCATCTCAAACTAATATATCTATATATTTTCAAGTAGGGCCCTAGGGGTGGTTGATAACTTGAGATGTGAAAGCAAATTTTATATTCCAAGCTCCCGTTTTGCTCCGCATCCCATGAGCGGCAATGGGAGATAACTTGTACTGGGATTGGCTGCAAATTTTAAATAAGTAATTGTAATAAGGAACTGAATCTATAGAGACACTACCGCGTCAGCAAAAAATGATTTTCACCAATTCCATAAATGTGAATTTATGGTGATATTTGGATGGAAAATCACGATTTATGTACAAATCAGACCAGGTAGAGTTGATATGACCCAACGAGCGCATTAAGAACAATTAACTTAATTGTCACATGTCAATTGTGGGGAGATACATGCAATTTTTTCGAACGAAAAATCCAATTGTTGGTTTTAGTGATAGAGCACACGGGGTGGTCTCTAGCCAATGAGATGATTGTTTACATAATAACAAAATCTGAAGTTGCCTAACTGCACCTGTTATCTGTATAGTGGAGGTAATGTATCTAGATCTATTTGTTATATTTTAATCAAATTTAATATTATATGGACAGTGATTCCTAGGACTGTGGTTTTATGGAATATCAATAATACAATATGACAGAAATGCACAAAATTGCATCGAAAATACTAGATTACCGATCACTTCAGTTCAGTGAATCAGTCTTCACATGACACATGTCACCTCCAATGTCACCTCCAGGCTCCTAGTTCCGGGGAAACTCGAAAGATTTACACTCTTTTGAGTTTCGGCTTGCGTGTGTACATTTTGTATCTGATCCTCATACCTTTTCTATTTACAGGCGATAAAGGACTCCTGGCGCCAGATTCTGCTTGGTTCTCTTCTTATGGTGACAATAAAGACAAGATTCCACCAAAAGTTCCGAAATCCACACCTTGTTGTGCTAAATAAAAGACATTTATCATTTCATTTGTCAATTTTGCGCAAACACAATTTATTTCCTGGTTACGTTCGTTTGACTTTCTGTTCCAGCATGTCAAATTGTTGTCATGCGCAGTGCCATCGTTCAAATTGCACCGGATATCGGAGATACTATATACCGAGACCAACCAATAACAAACGCTAACTACCGAGAACAAGTCTAAATGTGATAATTAAGTCATAATAATGTTTAATTATAGTGAATGTATCAGTCTTGATATATCATATTTGACATTTAAAATGACATATTATGGGTATACCGATAACTTGAAACATCATTTAAATTCTTTATTCTCATCACCCATTTAATGCATACACAAATATAATATAATGCATA
The DNA here is from genome assembly GCA_032622095.1 of Siphonodentalium dalli. Lineage (NCBI taxonomy): Eukaryota > Metazoa > Mollusca > Scaphopoda > Gadilida > Siphonodentaliidae > Siphonodentalium > Siphonodentalium dalli. Next base: position 211,576,156 of record CP136063.1, read on the forward strand.
CATAAATAGACATATTTAATGATTTGTCAGGATACCTGAATTATAATGAATAGCCAGGTTTATTAGATATATATATATATATATATATATATATATATTATATATGTTATATATGTTTTTACATATGACATATATATATATATTATATATATATTATATTATACATATTATATACATATTATATACATATTATATACATATATATTATATATATATATATATATTTATATAATATATATATATATATCAACTATATATTTTGGGTTGGGACTTCTGCCTGTATGTGTGTGTTAGCTGTGGCCTGGAAAACTGCCCGACAGATTTTGACGAAATTTGATACCTAAGGGTATTTATTTCCGGGGATTGTTTTGGACGGGTCAAACGTAATCCCGACCTAACCTTGACCTTCAAAAGGGTCAATTCAAGGTCAAATCGGGTAAAATCAGACTGATTTCTACGGGTACTTTTGTCGGGTACTTTTGTCCGGGCAGTGTTTTGGACGGGTCAAATCTTGACCACACCTGACTTTCAAAATGGACAATTCAAGGTCAAATCGCACAATTCGCCGAAAAGCAGAGGGGAAACAGCCCGGACGAAGTCGGGTCCACCTGCTAGTTATATATATATATATATATATACAATATATATATATAATATATATTATATAATATATATTATATAACATGTATATTATATTATATATATTATAATATAATATATATATAATATATATATATATTATATATATATATCTAATAAACCTGGCTATTCATTATAATTCAGGTATCCTGACAAATCATTAAATATGTCTATTTATGTATGCATTATAATATATTTGTGTATGCATTAAATGGGTGATGAGAATAAAGAATTTAAATGATGTTTCAAGTTATCGGTATACCCATAATATGTCATTTTAAATGTCAAATATGATATAATATCCACTCAAGACTGATACATTCACTATAATTAAACATTATTATGACTTAATTATCACATTTAGACTTGTTCTCGGTAGTTAGCGTTTGTTATTGGTTGGTCTCGGTATATAGTATCTCGGATATCCGGTGCAATTTGAACGATGGCACTGCGCATGACAACAATTTGACATGCTGGAACAGAAAGTCAAACGAACGTAACCAGGAAATAAATTGTGTTTGCGCAAAATTGACAAATGATAAATGTCTTTTATTTAGCACAACAAGGTGTGGATTTCGGAACTTTTGGTGGAATCTTGTCTTTATTGTCACCATAATAAGAGAACCAAGCAGAATCTGGCACCAGGAGTCCTTTATCGCCTGTAAATAGAAAAGGTATGAGCTTCAGATAGACACTGATAGTACGGAAGTAGAGTCTCAATACAGATGTATATCATGTATTGTGACTCAATAGGGTCTACCAGGCTCCATGAATTGAATTCTTGATAGAAGCCTGGTATTTTTCTCAGAATTGAAAATCTAATCAACTGCTACTAGTAAGTCATATCGGGACTCAGGTCACACACACACTCAGAGAGTGAACCCGAGAGATAACGTACTGGCACTGGTCTCTCGTGCTAGCGCCAGTAGCGGACCGGGGATCGCAACCTGTTCAGGGTATTCTGACAAAAATCAGAACTCGGTCACTGGCAGATACCAAGTTTGTCAGGCTGAAAAGTGTCATTCGAGATCACTGAATAAAGATCCGAATGCAAATGCTGACTCACCCCATTACAACATTTGTCCAGGTATGTTGTCGTGGGTGCAGTATGCTAGAGCTCCGATTGGGCACGGGCATTAATGGCTGACCTGTGTACATTCCTCGGTGTGTGCACGTTAAAGAATGCTAAGGCCAAAAAAAAAATGTCTGTTTCCGGTACCCGGCCTGGCTGAGATTTTCTTGTCGGCCTCAATTTTTTTTTTCTAGAAGTCCACTGTAACCTGTCTGTCTGAGTTAATAACTATGGTTTTCCCAATACCAACAGCAGAACTAACCACCCATAGCATACACAACTGACCCATGTGTAGGCCGGTGTATGCGATCGCGTATTCCAGATATAAATAAGACAACCCGGTCGGCCATGCTACGCAGTGAATAGCGTGGCGTAAATCAAACTCTACCCTGACGAGTCACTATGGAAATCCCCCCGTCTTTTGTGGAGTGTCACTGTGTGTATTTTTAAAAGTACAATGTATTATTCCGGTAGCTCCCTTAAATTCATTTGCGGAATTGGGGGTAAAACTTGCCTGAAAGACCATCTGTTCGCGACAAAATTAAAAGGTGAAAAGCATGTGCCTTTTTGGCGGGAAAATGACAGTCCGTATTCCGTTATCAGTCCTGGAAATTAGCGTCGTCAAAAGCCGAAATCGCCATCACCATTTACAAGACGAAATCGTCATCCAAGATTAAAATGGCATCCTTGAATATTCACAGAAACCGGAGTTTAACCCACTTTAAATAAACAACTGTCTGTTATGAATGACACACCAACTGGGTCACTGTGTCACCAACCAAACGCATTAGTGGGTCACGTGAATCAACTCTGTGTAACTATTTACGACGGACTCTCTTTGATGTTACCGACCAAGTAGCAGATACCACTGTGATAGAAACAACTCGCACTGTATGCAAGTATTAAACACACATTTCTGATCATCTGAGGTGTATCCATGTACTGTAAGGATTATGTGATAACTTGCTGTTAATTACACTGAAAGTTGGCAGGTACTAGTAATCAATTCTGCTATTTAAAACTTTCCGGGATTAATACAAAATAAGTCGGAAATATGTGACTTTAAACCACAATACAATTTAGTGATTTAGTAATATGGACAAGTTGTCACTGAAAAATAATGATCATCTATGAAGAGAAATAACAGGGGATGAAAATACAATAGGTTTTATTGAAATGGCAAGTATTTATTCCATAAAACGGTCTCTCTTTCAACACCCAACACCTGGAAAATTGCGTCGGCAGTGATGCATAGAATGGCATAAAATGTGTAACCTCAGGTCCAATCCACACCAGAGATATTCAGGGGAAGATTGGAACAAAATATGTTTACTCCTGCATCTCCAAGAACAGTCAGTAACATTGTTCTGGTCACATGTAATTTGTAAATAACGGTATCAGATGCTACTGTTGCATTGTGGGCTGGTAGCTCATGGGGCCATGGACTATGTAAGACTCACTAAGAGGAATAACTCTAAACCCATGGCCATAGCCTAATACCTTGAATCTTCACACTGGAGCGCATACTAGTAGCTAGAGAATATCTTTAATGCCCAACACATGACATAATAGTCCAGCAAGCTGCATTATATATTACCAGTTAGTATGTATAAAAGCATGCCAATTTTATAATACATGTTAAAAGTGTATACTAGTGTACTACACTATTTTATCACTTTAAAAAGGCCGGTGAAAAAAAAACCCTGCCTGCCTACCTGGAAAATTTTCCCCATGTTATCGGAAACAGAGATGTTTTTTTTTTGGCCTAAGTACTGGAGTCACCACAGGGTTATAAAGCTACTTGGCCATGGTAGCACCTGTACCAGTACCAGTGCATCTATAACCGACATGTTCCTGCACTGCAATATCTACAGATACAGAACCTGCTGCAAGTGTATTTCGGCACTTACTGATACCAGAAGTCAAAGGCAGTTTAATTTGATCAGTTGTAAATAATGGGCATGGATGTAACATCTCGAGTTAGAGATTAAACATGCGAGTTGTATTTGCAACTTTCTCCTGAAGTACACAAACCGCTAAATGTACATGTATGTGCACAGACAACTCATTAGAATTCGTTCTCTGTCGTGCTACTAGTAGTTAGTGTTACTGTTAGTGGTATGTAATTTAATATGCTCGAGATGGGTAACTACATTCCCATCTCACTTCTGGTTTTACATTCGACACGAATGAATCGATTTGTATTTTGTAGAAATTTTGCTCCAAGGTCGATGTTAAATTGTTCATTTAAAAGAAAATAGTTCCATCACTTACGATGCACTATACGCGATAGTATGTTATTTCAGGGTAATATCTAATCTATATGGCATTGTGAGAAGGAGTAATTGGGGCAGACCACAAACTAGTAACTTTGAAGTATCATTTTAGATTGAATCGAACTAAAAACAAATTTAAAAAGTCAATTTGTCAAATTATTTTTGGAAAGCTTCAGATAAACATGCATCAGACAGCTATCTACAGTCCTTGAAATTGGCCATGGCAATAGGCAATGCCGTAGCAAGATGTGGCATCTAACATGCCACAGCATTAAATTTGCCATCGGACATTTTCCTAATTTTGAGGGCTGTATCGAAGATCGCCCTGTTCGGTTTTCACAATATGGATATCTATTGCCCGATAGGAGAGTAACAAGACATAGATTAAAGATTCCAAAATAAATAACAGTACACAAATTCAATATTAAAACATTGATATTAAAGGTACTCCATCCGATCAGAGGGTCCCCATCTCAACAGATTCCAACAACAACAATCCGATCAGAGGGTCCTATATTTATTAAATACTATTTCTTTGGCTTTGGGGGTAAAAAATATTCGATTCGAGGAACCCATCAAACAAAGCTCAGAGTTATTAGATATTGATTTTTGAAATTTGTTATTTTCTCGAGATGAGTACTAATAATTGCCCTTAACTTCGTAATCTGCTCGAGATGTGTACACCAAAACACTATTCAAACAGACAAGGATGGATAACTCTAAAATCAAGTGGCAATAATAACGCAATTTTGACTGTGTTCTGGGACAGAAAGAATAGAAATAACGAAACTTCAAATATCGATATCTGATCACCCTGAGCGTTGATTGGTAGGTTCCTCGAATCGAATCAATTATTTTTTACCCCCAAAGCCAAAGAAATAGTAATATAGGACACTCTGATCGGATTGAGTACCTTTAATCATAGACAGGGCCAAATGCCAAGTTATAAATTTTTTGTAGACCTAATAATCATCTGAATAGATAACCTATTTTCGTGCATAAAAAAGTTGAAAAACTGAACAAATAATCAATAACTTCTACTAACTAGCATTGCATGTAATCGGTAATCGAATTCGCTATGGAGTGCATATTGTTATTTTTATTTTGGTTGACATTTACATTGTGTTATGACTTAGTCAATGCCACTACCCTTCAAACATTCAATGTTGTTGACATTCTGATCATAGAGTCATCCCACCCAAAGACATTAAAGTTTGTCTCACAAAAGAGAACAACAAGAACACAACTGATTGTTGTGCTGATAATTGAAATCAATTCATTGATAATAAATTGTGAACAATGTTTTAGGCAAGACAACTTCCTGTTTACATTGTTAGAGCATGTTTATGTAAACCTGCCTGTCAAAAATATTGAGGTACTACATGTATTCCTTGATTTAGGTACAAAACTTTGATCGAAGTTCAACTGGACCATGTGATTAGTTACCAGGACCCCCCTGTCACCCACTGACTTATAGCGTAGGACTTGCTACATGCTCCACACATACTGATATTAACATAAAATTCAATGTTGATTGATCGGCAGTAATCCCTTTTTGTCCACCGACCCAACAGGTTCGGAGGACTATTATAATCAGCATGTCCATCCGTCCGTCTGTGCGTCCAAGGTTTCCGGATGATAACTTTAGTTAGAGTGAACCAAATTAAATTAAATTTGGTATGTGGGTTTACTAGCAGAAAAGACAGGTCAAGTTCGAATTCTGGTTCCGTCGCCAATTTTCACCAGAGTTTTGCCCCTTTTTTCACTTAGAAAACCCCTGAAAGTTGGTTTCCGGATGATAACTTTAGTAGAGTTAATCGGATTCAAACCAAATTTGGTATATTACTTTCTCCCAGCAAAACACAGGTCAAGTTCGAACTTGGGTTCTGCCCGACCATTTTTGGCAGAGTTATGCCCCTTTTTCGACATAGAAAATTCAGTTTTTCTTCTGTTTTTTGGTTATATGCAAAACCCGTTTTTTTGTGGATTACTTATATCAAAATACAGCTCAAGTTCGAATTTCGGTTTAATCCGATAATTTTTGCGAGAGTTATGGCCCTTTTTTGTCCGCCGACCCGATATATAAAACCCCAAAAGTTGGTGTCCGGATGATAACTTTAGTAGAGTTAATCAGATTTAAACCAAATTTGGTGTGTGTCTTTCTCCCAGCAAAACACAGGTCAAGTTCGAATTCGGGTTCCGCCTGCCAATTGTCACCAGAGTTATGTCCCTTTTTGACTTAGAATTTTTGCCAATTTGAGGTTTCCGGATGATAACTTTAGTAAATGTGTACTGAATTAAATTAAATTTGGTATGTAGGTTTACTAGCACTAAAGACAGGTTTTTTTGCGCAAACAACGGTCGTATCAAGCCAACGCTTAGAGGCGGACATGAGGTCTACCGACCTTTTATTTGTCTTAGATGTACATGTAGTATATTCAGATCATTGATCACATGATTTAGACTTTAGAGGAACATTGAATCTTTGGTTGACGGAGGTTTTGTACCTACCTGTAAATCAAGATTTGATCATTCCAATTTGTGATATCCCTGACCTGGTAAATGTCTTTTCTATCTTTTTCGTTTGGTGATTTGAGATTTTCATCTTTTGTAAGCAAACAAGTAACACATCTTACTCAAATGTCATTCAATTTATATACCCCCATCGCAAAAGATGGGGGGTATACTGGATTACATGTGTCTGTCCTGTCAGCTCATATATCTCAACTATGGGTTATATGATCTCGTTGAAATTTGTTCTGCAGATTTGTCATCAGGAGGGCTATCTAAAGAGCGTACATTGACAGTGTTTGCATTTTCCGTTCAAGAGTTATCCCTCTTTGGTTATCTGAAAATGTTGAATTTCTGTCTGCTCTTATATCTCAACCATGGGTTATCGGATCTCAATGAAATTTTGTATGCATGTTTGGCATCATGATATGTTTAAAAAGTTTAATGGCGTTGTTCTCATTTTCCCTTCAAGAGTTGTCCCTCTCTTTTTTTATCTGAAAATGTTGGATTTCTGTCCGTCATTCATTAGAATTCTCAAGTAATTTGTTCGTTCATCACATTTTTTCCACAATTTTGTTTTCGACCTGCCCATATTTCAATTTTCCCCATGGGGGTATGCCAACACCTGTGGTGCAACCTCTTGTCATTTATGAAAAGAAAGAATGTGGTGTTTGCTTAAACTGTTTCTGTAAATACTGACGAGTAGTTATCCCTTAGGAAATGCTCAGATAATTTTAAAGTTTAACAAATCAAATGATAGTTCATTTGTTGAATTTATTATTTAAACATTTCCCTAAAATGTTATACTTGTATTATCTGCCATCTGTTTATTTTTTCCTGAAAACCCACCAGATGAACAATAGACCATTCCAATGCACACTTTTATAACTGAGTGGAAAATCCATTTAGTATGCATGCAGAAAGGATTAAAAGCATAAAATCTTATGTGACAATAACTGGCAGTCTGTTCTACTGTACTACCCGTACTAGTATTACTGTACAACTCAACTTCTCAAGATCACCTAATTCACCTTCCATGTATTTGTCCGACTCCAGTTGTGTCTATTCGACTCTATTGTAGCATTGATGCTTTTGCACAGGAAGTAACATTATCACTTTAATACAGGAAAGTTCTGTATTTTGTAATGAAAATTAACCCTTGGACTTGCCCAAGACATATTACCTGTATATCTGGCGATTGTCGTCGTTGTTGTCTCATGTCAATCCACCTCTTGTTAAATAAAAAAAAAGTGTGATAATGATTTCTTGACATTGTTTACCAACTTCAGAATTTTTTTTCCGATATCCGATTAAAACAAATTACAAATAAAAAAGAATATTAATGGGAATCTTTTTTGTTTGCTTTCTGTATGCCTCTGGCTTTGAAAACATTGAACATTTGACCGTCACTTGATTTTAAAAAAAGTTTTGTTGTCACTACTATATCCGATTTGCACATAATGTTAAATGTGCAAATCGAGCTATAGCAGTTTATAATAAAATTTTATTAGTACCAAGATCATAGTTATTTCTGTCACTTAATGTTTTATTTCAATATGTTGATATTTTCCAACAGGAATAATTTTTTTTAACCAAATATGGACTTTGATGATTACTTTGGCCATACTTTTGGACTTTTGTAATCTTCTTCAAACTTCATAAAATCACATTATTTTGGAAACTGATTGTCCCTGGGCAGCATCAATTGTTACCAAAAAGATTGAGAAATAACCAATTGGATTCCAAAAGAAATTGGCATTGTGGGTGGCTCTCAAATAGAGGAGCATAGCTGAGACCGAACTGGTCTGGATTCATGCAACATATATTCTCAGGGGGTGACTCAAATAAGACTTAGAAATTGGAAGTGCTTTTACTACCTACATGTACCATTGATCTCAATCCATCTGATGAAAGTTGCATATATTCAACCCTTATTTATGTTCACAGCCATGCAACGAAAGTAGTTGAATAACAGCGAAGTCAATGAATATCATATGTCGACTCGGTGGATTCCACACCCTGATGAACTTCATGGGCAATATTGGGTCAATGATGAAGGGCTCTGGGTTAGAGGAGGCTATGGAGAAAGTATATGGCCCAAATGCCATTGCTGCAATTATGTCAGGGAAGGCCGTTTCAAGGGCTGTAAGGGGCATTTTTAGTAGAGGCTGCCCTGCCAAGCTGTTGAGTGTCGTATCCCCCACAAGATAGTGTTGATGTGCCATCTGCTGTAAGAAATGCTGTTCATTTCGATATTGTTTAGGGAACAAAAACATGTCCCAGTAGATGATACAAATCTGACCACAGAAACCATGATGCAGGATAATCTGATTAATGACGATTAGCAATCTGTATGACGGTGTCTTTGACAAAACAGCTCCAGTTTTCTCTGTGTCGGAATCTGAGGAACTGAGCAAATAGGAACAGTCATTACATGATCTTTGTTGCAGACGACACAGGCATGCTGTTGCTTCTGGTGTACCACTGGCGGCAAAGCATGGCAAATATATATCTCAAATCTGATGCTCGTAAATCCCACATGGAAAGATGTGGAATATTGGCGACCTTGTTCTAAATGCTGGCAAGATGGTCACATCCTGTTCCTACATGCTTGGGGAGATTGCGATACCACTTCAGCTATATATAGACAAGGCAAAACTAAACTATTGAGGAACATCGAATCAAAATCGGGAGATGGTTTCGTCAAGCAAAACCACCATTGAGTTCCAGAAACTACCAGCCATGGAACCAGCAGCCTATTTCCATTGCCTCCGGGTGCATTTGCAGGTGGTTATCTGGAAACACCTTGAATGACAAAATTCATCTGGAGCCTACACAATGGGGCTGGCAACTGCATGGTTCTGAACTCATTCCAGTCATGACTGATTTAGATGCAGCACCAGAACCGTTGCTAAAGTTTATCCGATGCAACTGTAAGATTTCATCTAGAAACCTGTGTGGTAACAACTTGTGTTCTTGTCGAAAGAACGGTATGAAGTGATTCACTGCTTGTGGGATTGCAGAGAGATGAGTTGCCAGAACGCTGAAAAGATACATGTAATCATCAGAGATGATTGTGAGAACACCAATGCTAATTTGGCTGCTTCCACTGTGAAGAAGTAGTAGATATGTTGGTAAAGTTCAGAGTAATTGTAAACATGAAACCGATTTCACTCCACTAAGTATAACACGCTATTGTTATTTGGGGATGTGATTTGCGACATTTAAAAAAAAATCCTATCTGCAGTTGAAGTAATTAATCGTGTAGTCCCAATTTGACCAGGTGGAGGTTAATAGTCATGAAAATTTCAGTAATTGAGATAACTTAATGCTTTTCTATTCAATTCCTGCATACAATATGATAATTTGTAGTAAAACTTCTTATGTTCCAATTATTTTCGTTAAAAAGTGAATTCTATCATTTTGGCCGGCATTTTTACCATAAATAAAGCCAGCTTACCTTTGATCACCCTGTAATTATTTATTTTAGTAAGAGGTGGTAGTGTGTGCGTATATATACAATGTGGCATCATTCACTAAATTCAGTCAGAGAGAGGGAGAGAGAGACAGAGAAATATTGACATGTAGATGGGAACAAGTCATTTTGGGGTCATTCGGCCATAAAACATGGTTGCCGGCCTTTGAGATGGGCTACAGGTCATTCCTTTGGTCAAATCATTATGAAATTTTTCATGGCTGTTGACATTGACATGTGGATGGGAAATGAGTCATGTCATTGACTTTCATTTAACTTTAGCTTGAGATTTTATATACAGCAATCTTAGCCTTATTCACATTTCTATCAACAGATAACTACATAAAACCACTATTGGAGAAGACTCAGAGTAGTACTAAGGAGACCTATTACCACAGGAAATTCAGAAGAGTTCCAACTATAGATGAATGCGAAATAAACGATTATGTTTGCAAATATGAAGCAGACTCCCAGTTCAAAAGAGATAAGTAAGTTTTCCCACTGCTCTTACCCGACTCACTGAGTCTTATTGGGTAGTTCATAATTTGTTAAATCACCATGGCCTCCTTGAACATCTTTATCAGAGTTTTTAAGGCTTCTTATATATACGTACAGGCCTGTAGATTTCAATATTATGCGTAACCTATTTTTCGGTCGCCTGGTTTATGCTTAGGTAAACCTTAGATTACCAGAAGAGAAACAATTGATATTATAATCACCACAACTGGTATTATTAACTACTAATGGCCAACTCATTGAACTAATAAATTTTTGGACTTGATTTAGCAATAATTAACGTGAGAATCAGTGATTGTGGGAGTTGCTGAAAAAAACTTAGGCACCGCCTGTTTTTGTTCTTTCTATTTTCCTTTTAGGTGACCTCGAGGTGAACTGAGTGGTCGTTCACCTCAAATCTGCAGGCCTGATGTAGGTTGTGGGTATTAAGTTCCTGACACATATCATAAAACATATGTAACTATTGTCAGTTTTTATGTGTACCCATACCATGTATTATGTGGTACACATAATGCCGATGTCCAAATCAACCATCTGTTGTTCATCTCTCTATCTGTCCATAGACAAATGCTATCCGACAAGCTATAACTCGACTTTTTTTTTAGATAATGTTCATATTGTATGGGCATGTTTATGATGACACACCCCTCACCTGTATAGTTTTTTGTATCGGTTTAGAAATTATTAACACTTTCCATGATCCCTTAGCCAGGTTCTATCCAATGCGATAACTCAAGTATTTTTGTTGGATCATGTTCATATATTTTTGTGCGCATGTCTATGATGACACACCCTCACCTGTATAGTTTTTGGTATTGATTGGTTAACCCTTCCCACAATTCTATAGACAAAGATATCCGTTGGATAATTCACATACTTTTAATCTGATCGTCCTCATATTCCTTATCTAGGTTCATCTTGGCACACCATTCACCTGTATGGTATTGATTCATTAATTGGTTTTGAAGATTATATTAACCATTTCTATTTTCTAGCCACTCTGCAGAAACATGCTATGAAAATCAAACTCAATTATTGGCTAGCCAATATGAATTATCTGTGCAATATGCAAAATAAATAAATACAAAATAATTATACCTATCAAATATATGGCTGTACTGTTTCAACTAGATAGAAAATACTAAATTAACACTTCCACTTTGAACCAGGTTCATTAATGAACACTATTAAACACCTATATCTATATATATATCTAAAAGAGTAGGATCTGTCTGTCTGTTCGCAATTTTTGTCCTAGACCCCTAGACCGATTTCAACCAAATTTGGTGTGGTGACATCCCTGGTACCCTGCATGAAGAATGTTATATATAGTTAAAGGTACTCAATCCGATTAAATGCCCCTAAATTACTATTTCTTTGGCTTCGGGGCTAAAAAATATTTGATTCGTTTCGAGGAACCTACCCATCAAAGTTCAGAGTGATCAGATATCGATTTTTGAAGTTTGTTATTTCAATTGTTTGTGGCCCAGAAACACGCCGTCAAAAGGATGGTCTCGGTCAAAATTACAGATGAAGATGATAACTCTAAAAACAAGTGGTAATATGGCAAAATTTCGTGGATACTGAAGTGATATTTCTTGAACAAAATGTTGATAAATAAAACGTTTGGGGAAATTTGATACCATATTTGATAGTGGTTAGAATTATTTTGTTGCAATTAATAGATTCTGATAAATAAAGCGTATTTTGAAGAAATGTTGTTGTTGTATCTTGATGATATGAGGTCCCTCTGATCGGATCGAGTACCTTTAACATTCTTGAAATTATAACAAGTAAACTAAACCTAGCTACATGTAATATTTTACTATTTGAGATGTAACAATTAAACAATAACAATTCAACAATTGCTGAATCAAACTTTACCTGACTTTTTGGGAACACAACATTTGGTAATTCTTATACCGGTACCACCCTGTACACCCTATCGTTTTACACTTGCTCTCTTTATCTGTGATTGTGAAAAACTCTGTATGAAATACTTAACCCTTCCATGACTGGACTTCCTCAATTTTGGCGAAAACCTTGTGCAGATGCATTCTCTTATATATGCAAGCCTCTCGTATATAAGAGAATGCATTGGCCTAACATTATTTACCTTGATCTTGTAAGGCATTGCAATCTCTTTATATATGTGAGGCTCCCTATGGGAGACTTACATATATAAGAGAATGCACTGGCACAGGGTCTTTAATGCTTCCCACAACTGAGTTGAGCCCTTTTTCTTTGGTAGATAGGTTGCTGGCAAACAAACTTATGTTTAAACTTTGACCTACAGCCCAACTTGACCAAGTCTTCTCGGTGCGACTGACATGTTCTCAACTTTATTTTTGAACGAAAATCAAAACTATACATCACTTAGACTTGATAGTATAACAATTACATGTACGCCATGACCTTGACGACTATAAAATGAATAATTACTATGGAAGAAAAACTACTGGTCTACTGTGGTAGTGTATATATACAATGGTGTTTATTAATTTGATAGTCGCCCATGACTATGACTATATTCTAAGGATTGTAGGACTGATGTGTGCAGTATCATAAACAAAGGCATGCGGCATCAGTACCTGTGTGGCTACTTGTGATATGGAATTTTGTTTGACGAGAGGTACAGGTAACTCAGTATAATCATGTGCATTTTATCCCTGAATTTAAGAAAAGATGGCATTACCTGGCTTTCTTGTCGACTGGAATGCATTTATGTGAGATACCATCTTATTCATTCATAACATGTTAGGTTGATCGTTAATATATTAACCCTTTACCCAACAGAACGGCCCTGTGCCAATGCATTCTCTTATATATGCGAGTCGACCATAGGTCGCCTCGCATATATAAGAGAATGCATTGGCTTAACACATTAAAAATTATAAAATTGTTAAAGAATGTAAGAAAAAATGGTAAAAAGTGTTAAAAAAAGATTTTTTTTAGGCCAATGCATTCTCTTATATATGCGAGGCGACCTATGGTCGACTCGCATATATAAGAGAATGCATTGGCACAGGGCATAACTGTAACTATCACAATGTGGTCAAGGAGCCGGTTCCAATGATATCCATATTTGTATGGTTCTATTGAGACAGACCGAAGATATTTTAGGCTGTTGAAGCTTGTTTTGGCCGGTTTGTTGGGTAAAGGGTTAACAGTGTGGGGACATTAAGGTGTATTAATATGCAACTATCATAATTATGATGCAAAACCCACTTGGCAAGTTAACATGTACATGTAGGTATGAATGCACGTTCATCGATTAGAAGAAACTAAACCTAACACTAACAATTATATAGACCATAGATATCTTGACTTTTGACCTGTATATATAGTGATTTTATTCACTGATATACTATATTTTACCTCAACATTGTCCAAGAACCAGCAGTGTTAAAATGTAGTTACATCCACGAAAGGGCGACGAACTGTGATTGGACGTAATCGCGTAACTAGACTATAGTGTAAACTCAAAATTACCTCATACGCGAGACTCCCAGATGGGAAAACACGGTACAATGTGGCAATTGCGCAATGCATTGAGCTCCATAGAAACAAAAATTAGTTATTTGTCCCCATAAACTGTAACAAATAGGCAGATTCGAAAATATACGAGTCAGAGAGTCGATTTGGTATCGATCCCGAATCTGAACACTGATATCGAATTTTCGAAGCTTTGCAGGGCCCTATTCTCCACTACAACTTGGGATATCAGTTGCGATGATGCTGTTTTTGGACCAAGTCCTGGCCCCATGCTCTTCTATAATGGACGTTATGCCTAGAATCGTGGATGGGAGTTATATTGCTTGTATGCCTTTGGATTAGGTCAAATGGAAGCTTTGGGTATATGAACACTAGAGGGCAGCCTTTCACAAGCATGATGATATCAAACATGCATATATCAGAGGTCCATTAAATGTCAAAGAAATGAGATTTATAAGTAAACAAAGCCTAATTTTCCAGACAATTTTGATTTGTCGTGCTATCAGAAAATACATGCAAACAATGCATTAAACGATTGTACATGTATCATCGCTATACCTTTTTCAATTAATTATGGACATGTCAGATGATCAATCACATTGAGGGGTTTACATGAATGCCTGGTGCTCCACATGTACATATGTAGTACGTCTTTTGAATAAATGTCCATTATAGAAGAACTGGGCAGGACAAGGTGGGACTCTGTCCAAAAACAGCATCGTCCCAACCGATATCACAACCTGTTGTGGACCGAGAAGACTTAGTCTGCAGCCTAACTGTAGCTGTAACTCCTAATTGATAAACCATTATTTTGATAGATGGAAATTACATCTTTCTATTTACAGGTTGGTAGATGATAAAATCCTTAACATATTAAGAAACAGGAAATTTGAGTGCCAAGTCTATGAAGGTCCTGATGCCAAATATAAGTGCAAAAAAGTTTGTGAAGATTATGACAAGGCCATGGTGAACTGGGTTGTTAAATGTGAGTCTTCATAGTTTTGAGATCTTATTGATAAATAGTCTGTCTATAATTGTCATGACTAAATGCGTCAGTTTATTATCTTAATCATTTATTATACAGGCACTAAACCTCAATTGTCAATACTCAAACATAAAATTTTATGGGAGGCCAAATTCACTTTTAATAATTATTTGCACTTAACCCTTTCAGTGCCAAGTCCGAATTTTGTATCAATCCATATTTCCTTGATAATTTTTCAAAATTATTGATTATAATAATGTGATACATTGATGGAAAGAGCTCTAAGAGCTCTTTTCATCAATGTATCACATTATTATAATCAATAAATTTGAAAAATTATCAAGGAAATATGGGTTGATGCAAAAATCGGACTTGGCACTGAAAGGGTTAAGCGTAATTATTTGTCTTAAGCGCAAATAATTTAGCTTAAGCCCAAATAATATAATTACGCTGAAGCACAAATAAGCTTAAGAACAATTATTTGTGCTTAAGCAAAAATGAGGGAATTAAAAACCATTATCTAACACACCCTGTTGATATTGGCTGAGTCCACTACACATTAGCAAAGTATCAATGGACATATGGATCTATATTGATGGGGAATGAAATTAACATATTTGAGCTTAAGCACAAATATTTGTGCATAAGTTCAAATGTTTGTGTTTAAGTGCAAATCTTTGTGCTGAAGTGCAAATAATTGTGCTTACTAGTAAGCGCAAATATTTGTGCTTAAGCGCTAATATTTGTACTTAAACATAATGTTTTTAAACAAATATTTATTAAAAGTGAAGTGAACTTGGCCTCCCATAAACTTGTATAAACAATTTTCATTGCACTCACAACATACTTTGACGTACATGTACCAGTATGTGTAACTACATGTATAAATTTATGAAACGTCATTGTGCCATCTACTTAATCATATTACTTTGAAATTCAAGTATATGAATAATGTTTCAGAGTCAGCTCTTTCAAGTGGTGTATAATCATATAAATAATATTGAGGCTTGAAAATTGACGTCCCTTTAAAATTTAATAAATATGAGACTAGGATCATTCATGTTGTTGTAGTTGTAAACTACACGTATCTAGTACTGTTAGATTAAACAATTTATTCAACTTTTTTCGACTTAAGGTTTGACAAGGAACGGTTGGTGTGCATCGGATGGGTGGCCTTAAACCTATATAACAGTTATTTATTGATGTATTTTGACAATGTTTGGTATCTGAGTTTATTGTCATGTGTGACAGCTGCACACAAACAGTCGGTCCTGCCCCAACATTTTAATCAGTGTTATGGCACTTGTTTTTATTTATAGCAATTTTGTCCGTTAGCGCGATAACTTGAACACATGTCAACCTATTTCATTCATATCGGGTATATGTATTTTTCACAATATCTCTAACGAGTTCGAAAAATAGGTTTGTTCAATTTTTTATATGAGTTACGGCCCTTAGTTCTTCCATGTTTATCAATTTTTGTAAATTTTATGTCCGTTAGCACGATAACATGAACAAACGTCAACCAATTTCATTCATATTTGGTATGTGGATCTTTTTTAACAATTTATTCCACACCCATTGATGTGAGGCATATTTATTAAACGGGATCCCAGCCATTGAATACATATTAGTGTATACCATATTAGTGGAATACAAGTTGGAATTATTCTTGTTGACATTGTCGCCAAGAAAGATGATGTACATTATGTTAACTATCCGCTTCGAATGATACCCCGATCATTACTGGTTATTCATCAGACTTAAATCACAATAAAGATAGCCTTAGTATCAATGAAGGTGACATTAGTGGATTTAATTTATCTGACACAATGGTGTAGAATAAATACAGAACACAACTTGCATCATAATCTCAAATCTTTTATTGAACTCGTTGCAGATGGTGCATAGTTACATTTCACTCGAGTTACGCTCTCGCGAAATATATAATTGAGCCATCTGCAACCCATTCAATAAAAGATTCTCGATTAAAAGAGGGGCATTGTGTTCTGTCTATATCTGGAACGAGTTCCAAAATCAAATTTGTCCGATCCTTTTTACCTGAGTTACAGCTCTTAGTTTGTCTATTTTTAGCAATTTTACGAATAATTATGTCTGTTAGTGCGATATCTTGAATAAACATCAATAATTTCATTGATATTGGTGTGTGGATCATTTACAACATATCGCGAACGAGTTCAAAAACCAGGTTTGTCTCGGGTATTTTTATGTTTACCCATACCATGTATGGTAAACATAGTGTCGTTGTCCGGATTGACCACTCGTCGTGCGTCCGTCCGTCTGTCCGTCTGTCTGTCCGTCCGTCTGTCTGTCTGTCCGTGTTTACTAATGACTACTTATGTGGCTAAGATTGTGTAAAATGGATATTTATGTGCATAACTTCCGTTGCGTGGCTAGCCACGTAACAGCTTTCAGATGGACGTTCTAAAATGATCTATTTGGCCTAATCAGCTTATTTAATTTTGTAGTCACTCAAAATTTGGAGAAAAAAAAGTCCATCGATTTAGACATCCATGACCCGTCAATAGGAGATGTCGGACACTGACAAGACATTTATGTGGCTAGCCACCCAATCACGGACCTGTCAGTTTCTCCTATTCCACTGTCCCAGTTGCTGTGAGCAAGTTTTTGAGTTTTAATCAGCTTCTTCTGCTATAATTCCAACATGTTATGAATCCATAATCTGGAGTTTTATCACTATCTACTACTTGATAGCCACTTAAAATTTTATGGCTACTTGAGAAGCCACATAAAAACTAAAGCCACATTACCATTTCTAGCCACATAGGTCGAAGCCACATATCTACCCATTTGTTGGTACGTCCGTCTGTCCGTCCGTAGACACTTTACGTGTAATGCGATAACTCAAACATTTTTTACCTGATCAAAACCAAATTTTGTATATGGGGTTTTCAGCCCAAAATACAGATCGAGTTCGAATATGGGTTTGATCCGACTTTTTTTGACAGAGTTATGGCCCTTTTTCGACTTAGAATTCACGCATTCTGCCATAACTCAAACATTTTTTATCTGATTGGAACCAAATTTGGTGTATGAGTTTCTCAGACCAACATACAGATTGATTTCGAATATGGGTTTGATCGGATTTTTTTTAATGGTGTTATGGTCCTTTGACATATGATTCACACATACATGTACTTCGATAAATCAACCATTTTTCATCTGATAGGAACCAAATTTGGTATGTGAGTCTCTCAACTCAAAATACAGAACGAGTTTGAATATGGGTTAGATCCAATTTGTTATACCAGAGATATGGCCCTTTTTAAACTAAGAATTATCCAGATTATAACCCAAGTAACTTACAATTAATGAATACCTGCTTCTCTGTGAGCAAGATAAAAGACAATATAGTTTATTGCTTTGAGAGTTATTTATAGCCCTCATATGTTAGGTCTGTATAAGAGACACAGTGAATTATTGGATAAATTGATTTAGCTATCTTTTTAACCACAACTTAGCCAGGTGAATTTATTTAACTAGACCAATGGAGCTCTCTAAGTCCTTGGATGATGGGACTACATTGGATCAAACAGGGCAGAGATAGGTGATTTAACCCCTTTTACCCATTCCATGTCTTTTAACCTTTTCCATTAAATAAATAATTATATTATTTTGATATCTCACATGGCAATTTGCAACAACATGAATAGAACTGCTCACACTATGATAGTGGTGACAGGCTCTAGAGTTTAGATGTTATATTAACCCTTCTATATTGACTCATACATTCCAATAATTTGTGTTATTACTGGTTATTATGTACATTTGTCATATACTACTTTAGATCATAACAGTATACTCTATAATTCAACATTAAAAGATTATGATTCTGATCTTAACAATTTACTATCGCCAAGGGATGGGTTAAACATCTGCCGATCGTGATCGGCCTCTCGTTTACATCAGTTATGGCCCTTAGTTTGATATAATTTTAGGAATTTTATTACTGCAAAAACTTGAACATCTGTCATCCAATTACATTCAAATTTGATATGTGGACCAATCACAACATTATCAAGATCGAGTTCGAAAACCAGGTTTGTCAGATTGATTTTACCTGTGTTACGGCTCTTAGTTTGTCTATTTTTAGCAATTTTATGAACTTTATTGGGTAAATGTATCTTTCACTGTTTCACAACAATATCTTGATTATGTTCAAAATCCAGGTTTCTCCAATTTTTTTTACTTCAGTTATGGGCCTTATGGCCCTTAGTTCTGAGTTATTGTTCTCTACTTCGTCAATTTATAGTGATTCTCGGTCGAACAGATTCACTCTTGTGAGCAAAAAAACTCGACCAGAGTCTTCTTTGGTGCTCAGCCCTTGGTTTTTATTTACCTGAGTTATGCCCTTACTTCTGAGGTATGGTTTGTTAGATCATCCATTTTTAGTGATTCTCACTCGAACAGATTTACTCTCACAGGAAAAAAACTGTACCTTAGTTTGTCAAATTTTTTAGCAATTTTATGACTGTTAATATGGTAACTTGAATAAACTTCCATTCCATTACATTCATATTGGGTATATGGATCTTTCACAACAATATTTTGATCGAATTCAAAAACGAGGTTTGTCAAATAATTTTTACCTTCGTTACGGCCCTTACTTTGACTATATTTTTTTAGCATTTTTATGACTATAACGTGATAACTTGAACAAACATCAAATGATTTCATTTATATTGAATATGGATCTTTCACAACAAAATCTTGATTTAGTTAAAACATCAGGTTGAGGGGAAAATCCGATTTTTTTTTGGGCAGATTTTGTTTTGAGTTATGGTTCCTTAGTTCGTCCATTTTTAGTGATTCTCGGTCAGACAGATTCAATCTTATGGGCAAACAAACTCAGTGAGATCCATCTTTGATGCACAAGTTGAACCAACCATGGTTATTGTCAATAAACTTCCCAATTAAGTTTAATAAATTAATACTTTTGTTGATAATCTTGAGACATTCAATGTTCCCTTCCAGTAAACATGTATCATGTATGTGCTCATGCATGGAACATATTATATAAATGTAACCTTGGAACAAGTACTTTAGGGCATCTTCTGTGGTGTAATTTGGTGATTCTCTCTTTTTACTCATTAATCCCTCATCTCAATTTCAGATGGAGATCTGGGGTATAAAATGGATGTTATTGATGCATACATGAAGCAGAAGCACCGATTAATATGGGAACGGCGACATGGAACTTATCTCAGAGAATAAAATAGATGTTAGCTTTGTAATTTGCTGTTATTTATTCAGGCAGCCATCAATAAATTTATGTGTATTGCTACATAGTTGTTGTAATAATCCAAAGCAGATGTCACATGATCACATCTGCTGAACCCAACATTTGGGCAAGACAGATGTTACAATTATATAGATGCAGATATGCATATTTTCAATTTGAAAACCAAAAAGTGCAAAAGAATTTTCAAGTTGTGTGGGAATGAATTGCCCTCAGGCTCATGAATCACAGATAACTAAACAAATATTCTGAAATTTTTGTTAGGAATAACGCAGTTTTTACTTTATGATTCCATGCACAAAAACAAGATATTTTTATAAGGCATATTATGTTTTTGGTATATCCATCTCTACGTCATAGGTTCATAACTTCATATTTCATTTCTGGTTAATAACTGTAGTTCTATTGAACTTAATATAATAAAATTTGGTATGTATATTCACTCAATACCACAAAATACAGGCCAAGTTCAATTTACGGTTCAGGCAGTCCATTTTTACCAGAGTTACAGCCCTTTGTTTTAATTTTCATTTAATTTAATTTAATTTTTGAACCCCCAGATCACATTATATAAAATATATACCATATTATATATGTTTTGAAAGAGGAAGCTCCAAAACATTGTATTATCAACTTGTCCGGTGTAATAAAATGTGAACATGTTGTTTTTGTCTCGGACCAAATTGTGGATGAAGATGGATAACTCTAAAATCAAGAGGCTTTGTGTTGATAATAAGGCAAAATTTAGTTAAACAACATCTTGATAAATAACACATTTCATGCAATTTTATACTATAATTGACTGGTTAGCATTATTTTTGGGCAATTAATGATTCTGATAACTGAAGCGGCATTTCCAAAAATGTTGTTGTGGTTGGAATCTGATTATATGGGGATCATCAAATCCGATTGAGTACCTTTAAGTAGAGAAATCTTGTTTTCCAACAATAAATACTCGTATGCAAAGATGTGCCTTGAAAGTGTAATGATATAATCACTGACCACACAGATTACTCGGGACTGTTTACAATTTTAATATCACTGACCACAATGATTACTCAGACATTGTATGCCGATGATCTGATCCTGTTATCCGAGAGTGAAAAGGGTCTGCAAACTTGTATAGATCTCCTTGAGAGTTATTGTGAACGATGGAAGTTAAAAATAAATACCGATAAAACTAAAGCCATAATTTTTAGTAGAAAAAAGACCAATTTAATATGCAAAATTTGATTTCAGATTATCAAGCTCAAAACTTGAGATTGTAGACTGTTACAAATATCTCGGATCACTATTTTATTACGCTGGAAATTTACAATATGCTGCCAAGCATATGGCTGATAAAGCCCTAAAAGCAATCTGTAATATCATTTTCAAGCTAAAAATTTGTCCGGAGTTTTTCTCAGTCGTTTTTTTTTAATCATTTACTTCATTCACAGACATCAACCACCATGAGAACCTGTGCACCTGCGATTATGACGTCTGTCGGACTTTTTTTGGTGGAGTTATCCCCTTTTTTTTTACATAGAAAATGCTGTAACATGTACAATTATTTTTGTCCGAGCTTTTATTCCTATATTTCGGTCAATTTATTTTAAACTTGCCACAGATATTTAGTACCATGGGAACCTGTGCACCTGCGATTATGACGTCTGTCAGACTTGTTTTGTTGGAGTTATCCCCCTTTTATGACTTAAAAAATATTGCAACATGCATAATTTTGTCCAAGCTTTTATTCCTACATTTTTAGTAAATGTTTTTTAAACTTAGCATATATATTTTGTACCATCGGAAACTGTGACTTGCGATTATGCCGTCTGTCTGACTTTTTTGTGGAGTTATTCCCCTTTTTCGGCTTAGAACATTTTCGCAACATGCATAATTTTGTCTGAGCTTAAGCCTTTTATTCCTACATTTTTCCATCAATAGGTTTAGGATTAGGGTTAGGGTTGTGCACCTGCAATGGCAATCTGTTATTTTAACTAAATGTTTATTGACGTGTGAAACATCTTAGTGTTTTAAAAACACAGGGGTATCCTTAGTCCGATTGGGAAAGTCACACCGCTAGTTGTATTTAATGTCATATGTAGATATAATATTTTTGCGGCAATATTATGTATTCAACTGATAGTCAGATCATGCTGTCGCATTATATACCCTTATGTTGGACTGGTACACCTAAAGATGTGTACATGAACAGACATGAACCAAATGAGAAAACATTGTGCCAAAATATTAAAGGTACTCAATCCAATTTGATGGTCCCCATATAATCAGATTCCAGCAACAACATTTTTAGAAATGACGCTTCAGTTATCAGAATCGATTAATTGCCCAAAAATAATCCAACTACTGTCAAATATAGTATAAAATTGGCCGAAACATGTTATTTATCAGCATGTTGTTCAACGAAATTTGGCCTTATTATCAACATAAAGCCTCTTGATTTTAGAGTTATCCATCTTCATCCACAATTTAGTCCGAGACCATCGGCTCATCGACTTTTACTAGGCCACTAATAAGTCTCGATGGTGAAAAATAATAGATTTTAAAAATCAATATTTAATAACTGAGCTTTGAATCAAATATTTTTTACCACTGATTCCAAAAAAATGGTAATTGAGGGGCAATTGATTGGACTATGCATCTTTAAAATAATGACCAGGAATTCATTCTTGTACATGTAGCTGAAACTACATATGTTCGGGGCATTCTGAATCTTGCACAAGATAAACGATACAAATAAGGGCAAATGATTACCACCACAGGCCGATTGAAAAATAATGATGAACCAATGGCTAAAAAAAAATTTCTCCCCAGATTTATCATAATTATATTGTAGACTAAACTTAATCCTTATATATCTGAAACTGAAAGTAACATAATTATCCAAGAGGTTGACGAAATCTCGAGGCTATAACTGCATTTACAATATTGCCAAGACTTAGTGGGTGCCGGATGAAAGAGGAAAGCCATCGGGTTCTACCAATGTCTTGCTACTTGCTATACCTGTATATAATGGACGTGTCCCCATCCCCGCAGAAGAAAAAGCATTTATATAACAGACATATTAATAAATAGAAATATATTGTATATGAAATTGATTGTATATATCATATAATTAAGGTATAATTATGCTTATATCGTTATTTCTGCTATAATAAGTTATCAACTCAAAACCATGCATTGCCACCGGTGCGACGATTTGCAGTAGGTCCCTATTTGCGGAGGTCACTTTGCGGAAGTCCCCGAATTCGCGGAGGTCCCCTAAAATGGGCGAAATATGTTGATTTTAATGATGGAACGGGTGCGTATATGTCAATTGATACGTATTTTAAACAAATAACGACACGATCATCATAATAGAGGTCTGTTCTAGTGTTCTATCAATTATATATGCGCCGAGTTCACTTGGTGCAAATCAAACGGCGATAAATATTCTCGTGTGCCGGAAGGACTCATTAAAGCTGTGAAAAAGATGAAGAATATTTATTAGATGTTATTTATTAAGTCAATCAAATAATATTATTCATTAGTTAGCACCTATATATATTTATATATATAGCTTTATATATATATATTTATATATATATATATATGTCAGAGTTATGGAGGCACGGACTCAGTATGAGTGTTCATTGCTTCATATTTGCGTGAACAAATTCTCATTTCTTATCGAAATGGCCATGTGTCGATCGGAATTGTACATTGAGATGTTCCTCAAAAAAATCAAGCTTGAAAACCGGTCCCGATTTTCATCCATGTCGGTGTTCGAACCCGCGCCAACCTCGTCTAGCCCAGACTGTGGTGATCGTATCCACGACCTAACCACCTCGGCTACGGGGACATCCTTAAAAGGAAGCCCTTTCACCGAGAGTTAGGTAGCGTATCAGTCTGAACATGGGTTCGAACCCACTGCCTTCGAAATTTATATATATATATAGCTATATATATATAAACATATACACACACTCCCTGATATTATTGACATATACGCACCCGTTCCCTCATTAAAATCAATATATTTTGCCCATTTTAGGGGATCTCCGCGATTTAATTTGCGTGATCATGATACCCGCGCAGCAATCTCAGGGAGTGTGTGTATATATATATAAGTGCTAACTAATGAATAATATCTAATAAATATTCTTCATCTTATTCACAACTTTAAGGAGTCCTTCTGGCACACGAGCATATTTATCGCCGTTTGATTTGCACCAAGTGAACTCGGCGCATATATAATTGATAGAACAGACCTCTATTACGATGATTGTGTCGTTATTTGTTTAAAATACGTATCAATTGACATATACGCGCCCGTTCCCTCATTAAAATCTACATATATCGCCCATTTTAGGGAATATCCACGAATTGGGGGACCTCCGCAAATAGGGACCTACTGCAAATCGTCGTACCCCATTGCCACTCTTAGCCAAAAAATATTGAGATTCAGCATGATTCATATGAGAACTGCACCTGGTGATGATTTGGGGGCATAATGTGACAGTTCTCAATGCCGTAAAACCCAACTTTATAATAGTGCAGGTACTTGGTGTAACAATTGTGCAAAAGGTGATAAATCATGAAACTTAGCACACATGTTCCCCGTGCACTATTGGTAATTTTCAGATATGGAGATATTCGTGGGAGGTCCTTAGCAACAGTTGCTATGCCATGAATTATTTTATGATGAAAATAATTAAACTAGTTGTTGTTTATGGTGATCTGATAGGAAATGTACCATATTTCTTACTTACATAGGTGGTAACGGTTGCTAGTGACACACCCAAAATAAAAAAATATGACTGATATTAAAGGCACGGGTGGCGTTCGTTGTAGAAATATTCATATTTGTTCAAATCGTCATCAACAGAATGAATATTAAAAATATATAGAGTTTTGTTCATATGCCAAACATAATCAGCGCGTAAATAGTATATTGTCATCAAGGCGTACGATTGTGTACGTAAACAAGAGCCTGCTCGTGTTACGGAAGTGTTGCTTCTGTTTACATAACACAGCACGATTCTATTGGTTAATCACACACTAATGATATAAACGCTCTTTATTATCTCCATATCAGGAAAACAGTAACAAATAACGCTCTTTATGTTTACCATATCCGGATCTAAACAAAAGCCAGGTTCTGTAAAGTTTTTTGCTTTTGTTTACATAACAAAGGAAAAACATTTGACAATAACATACTGTTTATGCCATATTTCTGATTAGTGTAAGAAAAAAATCTGTCCATATTTTACAATTATTTCTGTTTATGGCGGTTTTGACGGATGTGAATATTTTAACAGCATACCCAACGCCGCCCGTATCTTTAATGGCAATTTTAACAATTAAACTAAACCATGTGTGATCTTATTGTGAAAATAATCATAATATTTGTTGTTAGCTTGGACCTGACTTAAAAATTACTATATTTCTTATAAACAGGTTGGTACCGTTGCTTGGAATCATTACCCAAAATTCAAGTTATTCAAACATGGCTGATATGATGGCAGTTTTATCAATCTGAACTACACCGTGTAACATTGTTATGGTGAAAACTATTATAATAGTTGTGTGGGAATGACTGGAAAAATACCATATTTCTTACTTACATGGGTGGTAACGGTTGCTATGGACATGCCCGAAATTGAAAAATGTACACATGACTGATATGGGATTATTTTCAAACTAAGCTGCACCATGTAGCATTTTGTTGATGAAACAATTATAATAGTTGTTGTTAGTGTGGGCATGACAGCCATGACTGGAAAAGTAATGTATTTCATTCTTACAGGGGTGGTAACAGTTGCTAGGGACATACCAATCATTGACAAAATACCATCAGTAAGATTTTCTGGCAATTTAAAGGGTATATCTGTTTCATATTATGCTTATATTTACAAATAATACATCATTAAATGGTGTGGTGTAAGACCCTATTTCAGGTTGATATTGTGGTTGAAAGTTTTGCTAGGCAACACCTTCCATTGAGAAAAGTAACTTTAAGTTATTACCATTCAGTTAATTTTGATTAGAATGACATGCACATGTATGAAGGTCATAACTATCTGCCATAAATCTACCAATGGGATACATTTTGCTTGAGCCATTAGACAGGCTTGTATTAACATTGACCCACATTTTTGTGGGCACCTGCCTCTGCAATCCGACCTCCACACTATATTTGTCCATGTCATCCATACAGAACATACTCTTATCACATGGTGATGGCATCCAGAATAATATTTACCATATAGTAGGAACTAACTGTTTGTCCTACCTATCTATGTATGTCAATACTTCACAATGGGTCCTTTAATTCCCCACTTACAGGGGCATAGCCTACGCCTATCTATTTCAGACTGAGATCCCATGACCTACCTTTAGGAGCTAATGTCCATTTCCAATATACTATACCTATATGGACATCCATGTGTCATCAGTCCAATACCTATGTATTTGGTCATGCGTGGATGGCCTGCTTTTAGGGGGTGTCTGTGAATGGCTTACCTGTAGGGATTTTGATTCATGACATGTCGTAGTGGACTGCTTCGATTGTACCTGTGGGCAACTGGGTATTTACACCATGTGACAGAGCATGGTCATCGCGTACCATGCAGATTAGACATCATATAGCTTGTGTAAGTGGCCGGGGTCCATGCCCATCTACAGATGCCTGATCATGCATAGCTATATCAACATGAGTCCATGCATGGCCAATTTAAATATATGGATCTGATATAATATGGCTCATATGTAGCAGCCTGGTTCATGCCATATATATGGGCATTGTTCTTTTGAGTTTTGACTACATGTAGATAGGTTTTTGGCAGTCTATGTAAACATACACTCAGATCCACTATTTTTTATATGTGGGTATGTAGTTTACTCCAGACTGGGTTTCTGGGTATTGCCTAAATATTGTGGGCTGGGTCCATGGCAAAATACTAAGGGGCCTATGCACTTCATATATATGGGACTGTGACCTAAACATCTAGATGTGTGTCTATGGCAAATATTACTTTTGTGATATGGGTTATAGATTGTCGCACTCTTGAATACCAAGGTATATTATATGGTTACGTTAGTTAAATTTACTACTTTTCAGACTCCGTACTTTTGCAATGGTGGGTGCTTTCTTAACATCCAACAGTTACTACTACCAACATAAGTCTTAAGACCTATTTTGGTCAGGCGTACTAATAACCACAATTATTATGGATTCTTTCACACTATAAATCCTATGTGAGACAGTTTAATCGGTTTTAATTTTCATAATATCAGCCATATGTGAATTTATTAGATTTCGGGTAGTTTCCTCTCCACCATTGTACCAATATGAAAACTAAATTTTGTGCCATATTATGTTTAGACTCACAGTTACAACATATATTAGAATTGTTTTTCACCATAAACATTCTAGATGAGATAGTTTAGTTGGTTAAAACTGTCATAATATTGTCTAATATTTGCAATTCTTTGAGTTTGGAGTAATGTCCCTAGCAACCACAGAAATATGGTAATTTTCCAGTCAGGTTCACACTAACAACTACTATAATGGTTTTCACCATAAAAATGCTACAGGACATATTTTCGTTTGTTAACACTTATGTACATATGTGCATTTTTCAATTCTGGGAATGTCCCTAGAAACCGTTACCAACCCTGTAAGAATAAAATATGTTAATTTTCCAGTCATGCCCATATTAGCAACTCCAGTTATGCCCATATTAGCAACAACTATTATAATTGTTTTCATCAACAAAATGCTACATGGGGCAGTTTAGTTTGTTAAAATTGCCATAATATCAGTCATACGTACATTTTTCAATTTTGGCTATGTCCCTAGCAACTGTTGCCACCCATGTAAATAAGAAATATGGTAATTTTCCAGTCATTCCCATACATGGTGTAGTTTAGTTGTTAAAACTGCCATTATATGCGTCATATGTGCATTACTTCGATTTTTGGTAATGTCCCTAGCAACCTTTACCACCCCTATAAGTAATAAATGGTAATTGTTCAGTCAGGTCCACACTAACAGCCATTATAATTGTTTTCAGCATAAGTTCCTACATGGTGTAGTTTAATTTGTAAAAACTGCCATAATATCAATCATATGTATATTTTTTCGATTTCGGGTATAACGACCGTTAATACCCATGTACGTAATAAATATGGTATTGTTTCTGTCATTGCAGGTCTACACAAACAACAACTAGTATAATTGTTTTCACCATAAAAATACTACATGACATAGTTTAATTTGTTAAAACTGCCATAATATCAGTCATATATGCATTTCTTTGCTATCGGGTACTTGCCTAGCAACCGTTGCTAAGGAAGGACCTCCCGCGAATGCCTCCATATCTGGAAATGATGAGTTGCGTATAAGGAACATATGTGGCAAGTTTCATGCTTGTGTCACCTTTTGCACAATTCTTGTGTATTTCTATACCAAGCGCCTGGACCAACACTCATCGTGAATAAGCCCAAAACGGTTGTATACTAACCGAAATATGTCATTATATCCCAATGAAAATTTATTTTCGGGTTTCGGTTTGTCTTGGTGGAAGTGGCGCATTATAACCCAAAGTGCACATTATATGAATTCCGGAAGTTTTCGGGCAATTCGGATTGATAGGTTGGCAAAGATTGGTTTCCCCACATTTTTCAAGGTCAATGTCAGGTCGGGGTCACAATTTAACCCGTCCATGACACTTCCCGCACAAAAATATCCCTAGGTAGCAAGTTTGAGCTCAATCGGTTCGAGTCTATAAAGGACACACACATATATATCATTTGTGGGTACCCGTTTCAAGGTGAAGATCACCTCGGGCGGAAAAACGGACCCGATGAAAATCTCCCCCGTTCCTAGGAAGCCCTAAGTACGTCACACAACACGCTCATGTCTGGATACAGTCTTACACGCCCAGACCCAGACGTAAGAATCACATTACACGCATACGCTCTTTATCAACGACACTGCGGATACGAACGCTCTTTAACTATCAACGCGATTAACCCCACAGTGCCGTTTTTGTGACTGAGAGTGGAGAACGGGTGCTCGGAGCTTCTCCAAAACGCCGCGACGACCATTCCCGTGAATTTTTACCCTTAGATGGGAAGTTTGAGCCCAATCGGTCCAGCCGTTTTCGAGTCTATAGAGGAAAATAAACACATATATACGTAGTTCTCAAAATATATAGTAGACTAGCAGATTAGCCCGCCACTGGCGGCATTGGTCCCATGGCTTTGGTCGATCCATTAATTTTAGTTTTTCAAGGTAACCCCGTACAGGCAAAAAATATTCCCCGTCCCGAGTTGACCATACATAACAAATTTCACGTCGATGTCACCGCTGACGACCGAGATAACGCCCAAGGAAATGTGTGGGTGCCCGTTTCAAGGTCAAGGTCACCTGAGGCGGACAAACTGACCCGACGAAAATCTCCCCCGTCCATTGGAAGCCCTAAGTGCGAAATTAGATATCCCCAGTTTCCAAAAGCAAAAGATATCGGGTAGAATTTGTCAAATATGGACCCTGGTGCAAACACTCGCAGGCCCCTAAAATTTATTAACATTGGATTTCCCATTAAAATCGACTTATGTCGATAAAACTCTTATTTTTAAAAATTTTAACCTGAGACTTCGTGTGTCTGCGTGTAATACTTATATATTCTTAAAATGACAGAGTCCAACACGTAATTATGTTTTAGATGGAAGAAATAAAAAAATTTCGATGCTAAATTTTAACACAGGATTTCCCATTAAAATCGATTTATGTCGATAAAACTCTTATTTTTCAAAATTTTAAGCTGAGACTTGGTGTGTCTGTGTGTAATACTTACATATTCTTAAAATGACAGAGTCCAACACGTAATTATGTTTTTGATGAAAGAAATTAAATTTTTTCGTTGCTAAATTTCGAGCGATAACGTTGCGTTGAATTGTAAATAAACGCTCTTTTATAGCGACGCGTCATATACAAACGCTCATTAAATTATCACGCTCATTAAATTATCACGTGGTTATAACCCCCGCAGTGCCGTTTTTGTGATTGGGAGTGGAGAACGAGTGCTCAGAGCTTCTCCAAAACCGTTTTCGAGTCTATAGAGAACAAATATACACACATATTTATATATTTACGTAGTTCTCAAAATATATAGGAGACTAGCCGATGAGCTATTCAAAAAACAAATTTCAAGTTGATAGCTCTACCCAGCCCGACGTTGTCCGGGCTATTCAAAAACCAAATTTCAAGTCGATAGCTCTACCCGTTTCCGAGATATGGTCTGCGCATGCACGGGCATCGCACGGGCTCGCCAATACGACAACGACGACCGCCTGGTCAAACAACACACACGTACCAAGTTTCGTCCCGATCGGTCGAGAATCGTAGATTTGTATAAATGACATACATACAGACAAACAAACATACAGACAGACAAACAGAGGTCTTCAAAATATATATGAGACTAGCCGATGAGACCGACGTTGTTCGGGCTATTCAAAAACCAAATTTCAAGTCCATAGCTCCACCCGTTTCCGAGATCTGGTCTGCGCATGCACGAAGCTGGCGTCGCACGGGTTCGGCGACCCGATAAAATTCGTATCCAGGGCAAGATACATTCACATAGCAAATTTCAAGTCGATAGCTCCACCCGTTTCCGAGATCTCGTCTGCTCATGCGCTGCACGGGCGTCGTACGGGCTCGCCAAATACGACAACGACGACCGCCTGGTCAAACTACACACACGTACCAAGTTTCGTCCCGATCGGTCGAGAATCGTAGATTTGTATAAATGACATACATACAGACAAACAAACATACAGACAGACAAACAGAGGTCTTCAAAATATATATGAGACTAGCAGGTTAGCCCGCCACTGGCGGCAATCGTCAGAAACATGACAATTTTTTATTTTTTTAATTAATTTTTTAATTAAATTTTTTGTTTTTTAATGAGTTAATTGTGCCTTTTTAATTTACTGGCTTTTTTAATTAATTTTTTCAATTAATTTTTTTAATTTAATTTTTTGTTTTTCAATTTGACCCGATTTGACCTTGAATTGATCATTTTCAAGGTCAAGGTCAGGTCGGGGTCACAATTTAACCCGTCCATGACACTTCCCGTAGGTAGCAAGTTTGAGCTCAATCGGTTCGAGTCTATAAAGGACACACACATTTATTACATATCTATCAACGTAATTTGCATGATTGCACGAGTTTCCAGGCGTGTGATAATTCTCAGAATCGCACTAGTGCAATCTGTCGACGGAACTATTTCATTCGTGTTAAAACTCAATTAAATTCACATTTTCTGTACCGGAGATGTACGATTGTGAGTCAATTTACTATGATACGGAGAAATATAATAAAAATAGAACCGCATGAGTGTCTGGAATTTGACGAATTATCGCACTCGATTTGTTGGTGGAACGCGATACCTCTCGTGCGGGACTGTGTCCCGCACTCGAGGTATCGCTCCGCCAACAAATCTCGTGCGATAATTTCGTCGAAATACAGACACTCATGCGGTTCTATCTATATATATCATTTGTGGGTACCCGTTTCAGGGTGGAGATCACCTCGGGCGGAAAAACTAACCCGATGAAAATCTCCCCGTTCCTATGAAGCCATATAAGTATACGTAAGAATCACACAACACGCTCATGTCTGGATACATACGATCACGCCCGGACACAGACGTAAGAATAACATTACACGCATACGCTCTTTATCAACGACACTGCGGATACGAACGCTCTTTAACTATCAACGCGATTAACCCCACAGTGCCGTTTTTGTGACTGAAAGAGGAGAACGGGTGCTCTGAGCTTCTCCAAAACGCCGCGACGACCATTCCCGCGTATTTTTACCCTTATAGATGGGAAGTTTGGTCTCGATCGGTGCAGCCGTTTTAGATTCTATAAAGTACATATACACATATATATATTTATATACGGAAGTCTCAAAACAACTTATGAAGGGCTTTTAAAATATATTTGTGAAGAAAATTAAGTTATAATATGTCGGATGTCCCTATGAATCCTTAGTCTAGACTCTTTAACGCTATTGACGTTCTGGAGCGCTTTTGTCTTGAGAAATTGAAATTGAAATAACGAAAGTTTATTGTGTACAATTATTTGATCTTTCCTCTTAAAAATGTTTTGTGTTGAGCAAATATATAGCATTTCAATGGTTATATCATGAATGTCACTGGATTTCACTCGTCTTTTTTGGGAAACTTACTCCAAATTTGAACGGCGGAAAAAATGGGGAAAGCATATCAACAAAAACCTCGAAAACATGCATCCAATTGAAGCATATATAAAACTGTACTAACAGCTTTTGCATACATTGATTTTTCATATAGAATTTACCACTCCCTTATTTATGTTCATTGTCAGAGCTATATATACGATCATTTTTGTCGGAATTTGGCAGTGAAATGTCAAATTGATATGTTGGGATAGTTGTATATGTACATGTATATGGAAGATATGATACCGCTAAATGATTCAACGCCGATGTAAACCATCACCGTGCGACCGATGTGTGTCCATTGATGGTTTAATAACGTATAGTCTGGTCGTTGAAGCATTGGACCTAGAACAAATTGTTTACAAGCTGTTTTTGGTGTCATATTGTCGGCCAGAATGTATGGAACAACATATCCAAAATCCGCTAAAATCCGCTTTGGGGAAAATTCTCTATTGAAGATGGCGTCCATAATGACTATTGTTATCGGAAAATACTGAATTCTGCGGCAGGTGCTCCAATTAATGCCAAATTCGTAATAAATTGAAATATACACAAACATTGATTAGTCGTAAACCATATATGTAGAATATTTTTCCCAAAATGGCCACCAAAATTGACAAATCGAATGAAAGTTACATTTAGTGCAAAATTGAATAGCTAGTCCTATACGAGTGAATAAACGCTCGAATATTTCGAGGAAGAATGACTACAAGTATAAGAGAAACTTTTGATTAGAGATGTACGAATTCTTTCTGATGTATCTCACGAGAGAGCAAGCGAAAGCAGGGTCTTGTGGAACGATTAAATCTGGACTTTTGGGCGTCCAGAAACGGAAAAATGACGCAGTTTTATCTGTACCGCTAATCTTGAATCGTGTGATATATGTGTAATTAAACAGCTAAATGGGATTTAGTAGGGATGTATTGACTATTCGGCCTTTCTCTAGAAGCAGAAATATATGTATTCAGAGCAGTCTCACGAATGAGACCGATCACCATTTATTTTGATATCGACGGTATAAAACCTTAAAAAATTAATTGCTATAAAACGGTATGAATTATGTTCATATTGTACTGGGGAGAATGCGTAGATCCTATTGTACGTGTCTCAATATAGTAGTTATAGTTGCCTCAGATCAAGTGATAAAACACGAATATTTCGCTTTTATCACAAGAATGCGTGATGGTGTACCATGAACTAAATTTATTAAATCACAAATGAGTACCATATAATGACTTCAATAAATTCAAAACTTGACCAAAATTGCCTACATAATCTGTGACAGAGACTGTGTTTATACCTGGAAATTATATTTGGTTGAATTCACCAAGGCCACATCTACGCGAAACTTACTACGTTGTCTTCAACCGCATCACTGCGTTTACCCATTTTCCATAATGTTACACATGTCTGTTGCACACAGAACCACAAATAACAATATTGGGTGAATGTTCAACGTTGGAATAACATCTTAAACGATGATCACCTGATATTTAGCACGATTACGTGGGTGGTAATGGTAATATATTTTCAAACAAAAATATACTGAAAACTAATAGTGTGTATTGCACTGTAGCTTATTCTAGTTGTAAAGTGGCCACTGAAGTAATTTTAACAAAATTGTCTACTAAGAAACCGGGTTGGTAGCAGAATGAAAATTAGTCTTACATACAATGTACTATGTACACTCTCTTTGACCTGGTGGGATTCGGTGCTAATCCATTGAAGATATGAGTGTTTCTTTACAGTATAATAACCATTGCGTCATACGTGTATCGTTTATTATGACCGGGAGTGTTGACAATTCCGGAAATATAACTAGTATTTATACTTCTAGAGTATGCACTTAAATTTCGGCGTTGCATTCAATATTTAATCAACATGCCGAATGAAACTACCATGCACTGTGAGGCGAAACATTAGATCGTGTGTTGTATGCACGAGCTATTTTTGTTTTGCCCAACAGTTGGATGTTGGATAAGCAGAACACCCAAACGCTAAAGACGTAAATCATTGGGGGGTTGACTTGCTGACCGATGATCCTTCAGATTGGTCTGTTTTAATGATGTGTGTACCTTTAAAGATATTTAACAACCGACTTGTATATTGCCAATACGTATTTCACTCTTATGTGGTTACCCAATATGTTGCTTTCTACGTGGTATGGTTTGGAGTTGCGGCCATTTTGACAGCCATTTCATGGCCACGATTGTATAATTTTCTGTCCGTGTCACTCTACTCGCTCCCGCATTCTAATTTAACACAAACTGATATAACGGCATAATTATGATGCCACTATATATCGTATAATGACTTATATAGATAACTGATGTAGTATAGACAACCATGTTGGACGCCATCGTGGATAACAAAGTTTCCCCAACGCGGATTTTTGCGGATTTTGGATATGTTGTTCCTGATGCTTTTCCGCGTCGAATGACACCGAAAACAGCTTGTAAACAATTTGTTCTAGGTTCACCTCAAAATCGAGTCTCAACGACCAGACTAGTATAGTCCAGGAGATATTGGTCGACCTCTGCACCCCCCCCCAGGACTTAACTTCACCCCACTAATTTTCTTCCTTAAGGTCTCCTCTAATTTTTTTCACTTGTTAACAAGAAAAAAAAGTGGCCGCAGAGACTCCAGACAAGATGGCGTCCATCATGGCGGCCATTTTTTTTAAATGCACCAGGTCTCTTTGATCGCCATTATAGTAAATATGATAGCACATGCGGTCTTGTTTTCCGCTCGATTCGTTATGATAATATACAACCCTTACAAATTAGCCAAAAATCCGACACCAGAATCCAATATGGCGGCCAAGATGGCCGCCGAAATGTGAAAATATGCTATTTTTCTGACATGTTACCACCTTTCGTTTGTCTCTGTGGGAAAATGTTAGAATTTTTGCATCATATTATACATTTATCACATAGAGGAGTCATTGGCGAACACATGGGGACCATAATATGCATTCATTGCGGGATATTTTTGTCCGATATCACGTTTTCCCAAATGCCGGTATCATAGGTCAAAGCCGAATCTCCGTTAATAACGCGATGTTATGTTTCGAATCAATGAATGTTATCGCTATTATAACAACACCCATGCATATATATTTGCAGGAGATACTCGAGCTAGGATTCCTCTTATACCTGAGTTGAGGAATATTTACCCAAATCAAAGATGGCGGCCAAAATGGCCACCAGAAATAAAACATCGCCGAACATCGCTGATTTTAACATCAGTGAGCATTATTGTCATGACAACTCCACACCTGCTTACTATTGTAAGTTGGGAACACTTAGGCGAAGAACTTTCCTTGTACCATATCCAAATAAAAGTCCCCCAAATCCAAAATGGCGCCCACAATGGCGGACAGATTTTAAAAAATCACCGAAATTCCCTCATATTCACATCATTGGGCATTATTGTCGAGACATCTCCATCCATGCGTACAGTTGAGTTGGAAATACTGAGGTGAAGTAATTACCTTACATTTCATGCAAGAAATTGTTTTCCAAATCGAAGATGGCGGCCAAAATGGCGACCGAAATTTGAAAACACGCCTACATTCCTTTACTTTCTTAGGATGGGCGTTATTGTTTCGCGATTTCTACCCACCATTACATGTTGATATGTATGAATTATTCATTGAGTTGGCAAGTGATACTCACAGTCAATATGGCGGCCAAACTGGCGGGCAGAAATTGAAAAGAAGCCGATATTATCACATACTAATTTCAACTTTTTGTCATAATATTGATTTGTATAGACGAAACGGTACATAATATAAGCCATATATTAGTTCCAATGTAAGTCGTAGCCTTTTGGAAGGATGAAAACCCACAATCGCAATGTGGCATTTCAAAATCCATTCTCCACTAAGGGCTCATACTGGCCGTAACCGTATATAGGTGCGCCGAAGAGTCATATCATGACTTCCAAGAATCAAAACAACAGTACCTGAGCTTATTCTGAATTGCCACATTCAGCATTATCTAGACTCGTTTCCGTCTCTTCGTCAGATT
The DNA here is from genome assembly GCA_032622095.1 of Siphonodentalium dalli. Classification (NCBI taxonomy): domain Eukaryota; kingdom Metazoa; phylum Mollusca; class Scaphopoda; order Gadilida; family Siphonodentaliidae; genus Siphonodentalium; species Siphonodentalium dalli. The sequence continues at coordinate 211,612,705 of CP136063.1, forward strand.
AATTTATCTCACTCACAACAACCGTTCACTACTCTTCTTTGTAGGAGTGTGCCACTAATCGGAATGTTTCAAACAATTCATATGCCGGTGTCCAGCTCACGTGTTGGTTTCGAAAGCTTGGAATTCTTAGCGAGCTTCATTCGTGGTATAGCTTATGGTATAATTCAGATGCTACACATGGGGTATATGCGTCATCTTGTGCGATACACTATAAAGGTATTCAGTCGATGCGTATACTAGCTTTCAGAAGGACATATCTATCTGCGTATTGTCAGCTTTGGTGACCTAATGGGGATAACAACGTGTACACCTGGTGATCTTCCCAAACAGCCACTTCTCAATATATGGTTCATCAATTCACATACTCATCTAATGCACTGACGTACCCGGACAACTTCTGTATATGGCTTCGAATGTTGAAAGCCCGACATTTGCCGGATGCATTTCTGCTAAGGCGTAGCAGACCATAATGCATAATATACCCAAACTCCTGGAACATGATCATAAGAACAAGCTTGTTGGCGTCCAGCAATCGTCTCACCGAACAGATCCAAGCAGATGATAACAATACACACGGTGCTAGTTTGTGGGTATGTGTCATGATAGTGGAAATGAAATTGGACCATGACTGCACCGCCCCTTATTTTGTTATGTTTTAGATTTAGACAGGATCTCATGTGTGGCTTTGCTTTCCTTGTATGCTAAGATTGTATGTTCCCATCCGTTTGGAAGCCGTTCTTAAACAACTGGACCAGGAGTATGCCATTGGCTACTGCTGTATAAGCCCCACCAAGACTGGGGCGTAGTCTTAAAGGCTATACCTTTGATAGTTGGTTGCTATGTCATACTCATGCTGGGTGGTATGGTTCAAGAAAGTACAAATGCCATCAACATAAGGGTGAAATGTTCAACGCGAAGAACATCCAGAGGAATGTTACGTTGATGAGCTCTTGCATTCAGTTCAACACACGTTGGTACACCAAGTGATTTCTTGGTAACATCACCAATGCGACCATTTTCCTGCATGAGACATTAACTACTATATTCTAAAGTTATATATATAAAGCTATATGATCATAAAGGTCGCGTTCCCCAACGGCCACAGCCATTGCCATCGAGCCTGTAAATTGTTCTTTAAATACAGTGAAATAAATGCACCACAGTTCCTGACATTTTCTTGAATAATACCGCCCACATACTGACACTAACCCTGAGAGAGGATAACAAAACGCGCATACATTCATGCTGTAAAGACATTATCCTTTAGTCCATCCGACTGTTTTGAGGGAGGCTAGCATATTGTTATCCAGACAAAAGTGTACGTAGTTGAATCAGAAAGGCGTCGAAACGGATGTGGAAATACAATCTTACCACACCAAATAAAACCAACACGCATGACATTCGATATCTTAAACATGCACCAGGTGTAGGGGTGGTGTATACAGTGGCCCATTTCATTCCCACTATCATGGCGCATGTCCATAAACTAGCACCGCGAGCATTGTTCTTCTCTGCTGGGAGATATTCGACGAGACAACTGCGGGGCGTCACACAGTTTGCTTCGGATAGTGTGGGTAGTCTGTACACTAGGGTCTTCTCCTTAGCAGATAGACATCTGTCCAAGGGAATGAGACAGCTAGCAACCTTCGAAACACTGTCGAAGTTGTCCACATATGCCAATGCGTTCGCTGAGTTTGTGAGTTGACGAACCATCTAGTGAGAAGTGACTAGCTAACTGGTTCGCCATGTGTACATGTCGTTATCCCATGGGGTGTGAGACGCATACATAGATATGACCTTCTGTAAGCTGGATACCGGAAAATGAATTGTTTGAAACGTTATGATTAGATGGACCCTATTCCCAGGAAGTGGTGAATACTTTGTCGGTGTGAGCGACCTAGATTTATCAGACAAAGAAATGGAAGCTGGTCCAGATAATTATGGACGTGACGTGGCAAATCAGAATCTGTTATCAGGTAATTGTTCTGATATAACTATTCGGCGCACTTACGCTTACGGCCATTATCGGCGCTAAGTGGAGACTGGATTTCAAAATGCCACATCGCGATATTAATTGTGGTGTTTCATCTTTCCAGAATGATACGAGCTATGTTATGCGTTTTGATACCTTTAAGTTGAACTAGTAGATGGTTTATGTACAATTTCGTCCATACATACCGATATTATGACAAAAAGTTGAAATTAATATGTGAAAATATCGATTTCTTTTCAATTTCTAGCCGCCAATTTACCAGCGATCTTGGCTGTGAGTATCAATTGCCAAACCCTAATGAATACCTCATGTCACTATTCCATATCAACATGTAATGGTGGATAGAAATCGCGAAACAATAACGCCCATCGTAAGAAAGTAAAGGGATGTAGACTTGTTTTCAAATTTCGGTCGCCATTTTGGCCGCCATCTTCGATTTTGAAAACAATTTCTTGCATGAGATGTAATGTAATTACTTCACCTCAGTATTTCCAACTCAATTGTAAGCATGAGTGGAGTTGTCTCGACAATAATGCCCAATGATGTGAATATGAGGGAATTTCGGTGATTATTCAAAATCTGTCCGCCATTGTGGGCGCCATTTTGGATTTGGGGGACTTTTATTTGGATATGGTACAAGGAAAGTTCTTCGCCTAAGTGTTCCCAACTTACAATAGTAAGCAGGTGTGGAGTTGTCATGACAATAATGCTCACTGATGTTAAAATCAGCGATTTTCGGCGATTTTTTATTTCTGGTGGCCATTTTGGCCGCCATCTTTGATTTGGGTAAATATTCCTCAACTCCGGTATAAGAGGAATCCTAGCTCGAGTATCTCCTGCAAATATATATGCATGGGTTTTGTTATAATAGCAATAACATTCATTGATTCGAAACATAACATCGCGTTATTAACGGAGATTAGGCTTTGACCTATGATACCGGCATTTGGGAAAACGTGATATCGGACAAAAATATCCCGCAATGAATGCATATTATGGTCCCCATGTGTTCGCCGATGACTCCTCTATATGATAAATGTCTAACATGGCGCAAAAATTCTAACATTTTCCCACAGAGACAAACGAAAGGTGGTAACATGTCAGAAAAATAGCATATTTTCACATTTCGGCGGCCATCTTGGCCGCCATATTGGATTATGGTGTCGGATTTTTGGCTAATTTGTAAGGGTTGTATATTAGCATAACGAATCGAGCGGAAAACAAGACCGCATGTGCTATCATCTTTACTATAATGGCGATCAAAGAGACCTGGTGCATTTAAAAAAAATGGCCGCCATGATGGACGCCATCTTGTCTGGAGTCTCTGCGGCCACTTTTTTTTCTTGTTAACAAGTGAATATGAGGGAATTTCGGTGATTATTCAAAATCTGTCCGCCATTGTGGGCGCCATTTTGGATTTGGGGGACTTTTATTTGGATATGGTACAAGGAAAGTTCTTCGCCTAAGTGTTCCCAACTTACAATAGTAAGCAGGTGTGGAGTTGTCATGACAATAATGCTCACTGATGTTAAAATCAGCGATTTTCGGCGATTTTTTATTTCTGGTGGCCATTTTGGCCGCCATCTTTGATTTGGGTAAATATTCCTCAACTCCGGTATAAGAGGAATCCTAGCTCGAGTATCTCCTGCAAATATATATGCATGGGTTTTGTTATAATAGCAATAACATTCATTGATTCGAAACATAACATCGCGTTATTAACGGAGATTAGGCTTTGACCTATGATACCGGCATTTGGGAAAACGTGATATCGGACAAAAATATCCCGCAATGAATGCATATTATGGTCCCCATGTGTTCGCCGATGACTCCTCTATATGATAAATGTCTAACATGGCGCAAAAATTCTAACATTTTCCCACAGAGACAAACGAAAGGTGGTAACATGTCAGAAAAATAGCATATTTTCACATTTCGGCGGCCATCTTGGCCGCCATATTGGATTATGGTGTCGGATTTTTGGCTAATTTGTAAGGGTTGTATATTAGCATAACGAATCGAGCGGAAAACAAGACCGCATGTGCTATCATCTTTACTATAATGGCGATCAAAGAGACCTGGTGCATTTAAAAAAAATGGCCGCCATGATGGACGCCATCTTGTCTGGAGTCTCTGCGGCCACTTTTTTTTCTTGTTAACAAGTGAAAAAAATTAGAGGAGACCTTAAGGAAGAAAATTGGTGGGGTGAAGTTAAGTCCTGGGGGGGGGTGCAGAGGTCGACCAATATCTCCTGGACTAGTAGGCCTATATAATAATATATGTTACAATATATAGGGAACACACAATATTTTTCATCGATACCATATCAAGGTATACCGTATCTATGTTTACCCGAAAGAGCGATGATGCAAGTAATACACATTTAGCTTGAACAGTTGATATATATCTCGCTTTCATAAACGAACAATATTGGACGTTACCGTTGACATCGAATTTTCTCGATTTCCATTCCTGAAATGTAGCCTATACCACCCCCTGGTTCGGCCTGATTTGTTTCAGTTGCCGGTGTGCATTTCGCCATTCAATTTCCATGCATTGCAATTCCCACTAAAATAGGGCAAGATACTCACTAGTTAACTAACAAATTTAATATTTGACCTCAAATTGAATTTTTGGTGCATTTGTATGGAAGCGTATTGGTGCCACATAAAAATATAAATTTGGGTCCCAGTATGTCCTAATTAGGAGATAGTAAGTCCTAATTAGGAGATAGTAACTCCTAATTAGGAGATAGCTATGTCCTAATTAGGAGATAGTAAGTCCTAATTAGGAGATAGTAAGTCCTAATTAGGAGATAGTAAGTCCTAATTAGGAGATAGTAACTCCTAATTAGGAGATAGTAAGTCCTAATTAGGAGATTGTAAGTCCTAATTATGAGATAGTAACTCCTAATTAGGAGATAGTAAGTCCTAATTAGGAGATAGTATCTCCTAATTAGGAGATAGTATCTCCTAATTAGGAGATAGTATCTCCTAATTAGGACTTAGTATCTCCTAATTAGGAGATAGTATATCCTAATTAGGAGATAGTATCTCCTAATTAGGACTTAGTATCTCCTAATTAGGAGATATTATCTCCTAATTAGGAGATAACACACATATAAAGAACTCAACATGTTCGTGGTCAGATTCATCTCCGGATCACTCGGCTGACGGTCGCATCGCTCCGTTCGTTATCATGCCTTTCGCCCTTGTTTTCAAAATTAAAGGCTTAAAATGAGGGGTTAGGGAAAGGGCCTATGGGCCCTTTCGAGAATCCCGGAGTTAGCCACCCCATACCCCAATCCGCCGATGTTATGTTATAGGGCCAGATATGTGTATCATATAGTTAATCCACGACATAGAGTATATGTACATACCAGTGACTATCCAGAGATTTGATGACACCTGTTTATACGCCAAAATAATTTCATTTCATTTTCAGTTTACGCTTAACAGTACGTAGAGATATGTGCACATTCCGTGTAAATTAGACAAACATTGGACGATGTATTTATAACTCAGCCCCAAATTGAAGTAGAGTTGCAATGCTTCATCCATTGCAAACGAATGAATACAATAAGTATGTGAGTGGGTCTAAATGACCGCGAACCGTTTATTGGGAATTTGGGATTGGGGCCCGGGAGGATTTGGAAGGGCAGTATGTCCTCCCCCACGACCCACTTAGGAATGATGTTGGGTGTTATTAAAGGGAATCAACAATCATCGCCACCGTGTTGTTGTTGTTGAAACAGCTGTTCACTGCCTGTTCCTAACGCTTCTGAAAACTGCATGCATGGTTTATCTCCCCTGATTTCTATAAATAGATTGGGGGTATTCCTATGTTTTCAGTGACAGCAAGCATGGTTTCAGGATATCGTTAGAAAAAGACGATATTTATTGAGCTTAAATTGGCAAAATGCGATCAAATAAGACGTTTTTGTCAGCGCGAAGATGCCGAAAAATTGGAAAGAGCAGCGAATGGGGTGTCTTCCGCCATGGATTTTGGGAAGTTCACGAATGTCAGTGGATTTCCATGCAAATCTGCGGAGCAAAATTCTGAAAGTTACGGAGTTGCACATACCTGCATACTTCTCAGTCTTCTGAGTGTGAATTGATGCGGTACTATAGTATAAGAAACAGCAGGTATTTATCTGGTGGGTCCGCTTTGTAAATTATAAAATTTTGCAATAAATATATTTTTGATAATTTTTTTCTGGATTTACATCACTTGACCTACATATTAATTTGTCAGATTTGAAATATCAATATTGAATATAAAATTCAAAAATAAATACACTAACATCTATACAAGTTCCAATCGGACCTGCCAGATAAATACCTGTTGTTTTCAAATATACCACATCAAGGCACACTCGGAAGTATGTGCAACTCTAGTTCAGTCATGATCAACGTAGTGCGTATCCTTCCTTGCTGGAAGCAGCAATCTGCGAAAGCGGTCATGTTGACTTAAAGAACAAATACAGAAAAGAACAAATACAGACGAGATGATGGATCAGTCACAGGCATGCTGTTTGAGGTAAAGCTACCACCCCTCGAAGAATGAAGGAAAGAACAGTGACTGGTTCAATACCACAAAATAGTCAAGGGGTTGGTTTCAGCCCTGCCTAAAGCCTGATTATCTAGAACACGAGAAGAAAGACACAAGGGAAATACAGCCAACAAAATTTTAGGACTGTGTCAGTCAAAATCCGGTGGAGAAGGAGGTGTGTAACAACACAGAATCGTTCCAACTTCTGCGTACCAGCAGCTCACAATACGAACACTCCTTATTTGTTAAAACAACTGTGGAATTGAACTACCTGGAACAGACTTCAGTCGGTTGTTGATGTCAGTGATATTGACGGTTATCTATCTGCTCTGCGAGGGGAACAACAGTATGGAGTGTTTTCAACAATGCTAACAAGGAGCTATTGCTTAACCCTTTGAGTGCCAGGGGCCGATCTCATCGGCCCTAAACCTACAAAATAAGTCTGTTTAAGAATATAAGAATAAATTATTAAAATTGTAAAAAAAATTGTAAAAAAATAAATTGTTAGGCCAATGCATTCTCTTATATATGCGAGGCGACCTATGGTCGACTCGCATATATAAGAGAATGCATTGGCACAGGGTATATGGGTTGATACAAAAATCGACCTGGCACTCAAAGGGTTAAATATTTAAAAATTATGCTTGTTTATCATATATAATAAATTATTTTTCAATTATTTCGCTTGCTGCTTATATTTATACTCCAAAATAATTTTGGATGGCTCAAACAACAACATTATCATTGCATATATTAAGTACTATATGGGAGATTAATCTAACATTTAATGGCTGATTTAAACGCTTAAGCGTAACTCCATTACGCTTAAGCATAATTGGTTTGTATTGCCTTGCAACGTTATATGTAATGGTAGGCCTACATGTATCTAACTTAGTAAGGTTTAATGTTCTGGGCGGATGGTAAGATTACTAGCATCGTAATTGACTGCATCAATTTCAGCTTCAGGGGAGTTTTTCCAATTCTATTACGCTTTACTTTAGCGTGAATGCATTATGTGTGATCGTAAATGAATTACGCATAAGCATAATGTAATACGCTTAAGTATGGTATAATGGAAATCTAAATTACACTTAGGCATTGCGAATTAAGCTTAAATTCATGCTTAAGCATAATGAATTACACTTAAGCGTGATTGGCAATTAAATGTGAATTTTGCCTCCCATATGTGTACTATTGTTGTTTCATACACTTTGCCCCACGTGTTTGGTTGTTTCGCACCATATATTTGGCCATTTCTCACCACATGTTTTGTCGTTTCCCACAACTGTCATGCGTTGCTTTTGAAAAAAATCCTTTGAAAAAGAACATACAGTAATACCCAAAGTAATGACCCCTTAACCACACCAGGATTATGGAAAATAATTCAGGATTTAGTTGGAAATATGGCTTGTTGCTATTCGTTGGAAAGCTCTCGTCGAGAGCTTTCCGATGAATGGCAACAAGCCATATTTCCAACTAAATCCTGAAAAATTACCCATAATTCTGCTGTGGTTAAGTGGTCAATTACTTAATTACTTTGGGCATTACTGTATTAAGTTATCTGATGACAACGCGCCAATTGGACACATTTTATTTTTTTTTAAATCCCAAATTGTGACAAAGTTCACGTTATTTAAAAAAAAACATATCAATAGACCCAGTCTAAATAAAATTAGACCGTGTTTCATTTCTTTCTTTAATACGAGTCTGGATATCTATCAGACTGCAATATACCTTATACTAAATGATACGATTCATCCAGATTATACCGGTATGAAACTGGCCACTTGGAAGGAAACATTTATGGGGGGGGGGAGACAACCCCACTGTGACATCGTCGCCACCTCGCTGACAGTCTGAAGTTAAAATGAACCTGGTTCTCTATGGATGAGTGATTCACCGATAATTGTTACTTTTGGCCTCTCATAACAAAATGCATATATACACAAGCGTATGGTAATAGCATATATGAAGACTGGAGAAAATTTCATACTAAAATAGGTTATCAGTACATACAGTAATGCTCTAATTAATCGACCTCTTAACCAAAGCAGAATTATGGGTAACATTTCAGGATTTAGTCGGAAATATATTTCCGACTAAATCCTGAAAAGTTACCCATAATTCTGCTTTGGTTAAGAGGTCGATTAATTAGAGCATTACTGTACATGTGTATATACCAATCACATGTATATTGAGTTTAAAAAAAAAGTTTCTGAACCCCTTCGGTTGTAAATAGAATGCACTCAGTGATTCTGACTTCAAACTTGTGCCTCCTAATTATATAGGTTGATTGAGTTGAAAGGTTAGAAAATCAGTGCCCTCTCTTGAAATTATTTCTTAAGGAATAATCTCTGTTTCATATTTTGATTACAGTTTAAAGATGGTCTATATATTCTTATTACAAGTTTTATATATTTTCCTGGGTATAAAATAATGTCCGGAAATGCTTCAATCAATTACTGTTCATTCTATTTTGAATTTTCTGGTATATATACTAGTATACCTACAAATAATTTGTGACATTTTACTGCTTGAGGAAACGTTCGGAGCATAGCAAGCAGGAAAATAGTAAAAAAAGATTGTCCCAACTGATTATCAATCAGTTGTAATATTAAATGATAGAAGCGTTTCTGGACTGGTGTCTTTGACAACTTGACTTATCATTATTATTTTATACCCTAGAAATTATAGAAAACAATTTAGGAAGAGATGATCCATCTTTAAGCCAATCGAGCAAAGTTGATCTATTTCTCCATGTTCTTCTAATAGGTGATGTTTTTATCGAATATATTTGCACATTTTACCCACTGCCGCACTGCGAGTGCATTGGTCCCTTTAATATTTCATGTAAAAGTGGTGAAAACTGTAATATTAAACAAGAACAATAGCTTTAGTTAACACAAAATTCACTGAAATATTTTCACAGTGGGGTTTCTGTGAGGAAAAAAATATTTGTTTTCCTCATAGAATCTCCACATATATATTCAGACAGACAGATGAGGAGGGGTGTTGAAAAATGCTTGGGGAAAACAGTTGTAAAGAGGGAAAGAAATTGGTTGCGGGGCTGGGTGAATTGCAGAAATGGTCAAAGGTAAAAAAGTAACATACGTGTCTGAATATATATTAACACCCCCCCCCCCCCCCCCTCCAGAGCAAATTGAAATAATTTAAATCCATATACCCTGCTTTTCTCATGGCATTTGTTTTGGTGTTTTTGGTGATTAAAATTAACTTATGACTGAGATTAATCCTTCAGTCATGATACTTTTCCAAAAATGACATTTTTTTGTATTTTTGTCTGTTTAACAAATGTTGGGGCATAAATAGAAAAAAACAATCAGTAGAGAGTGCACTGGCTTAGAAGTTCAATACAAGTATTGTTAGCTTAATGCATTCTCTTATATATGCAAGGCATCCTATGGGAGACTCGCATATATAAGAGAATGCATTGGCACAGGTTTTCAAAAAAATTCATGAAGCTCCAGTTATGGAAGGATTAATCATAAATAATGGTCTCCCATATGGCACCTTGTATATATAAAAGAATGCACTGGCTTGCATAGTCAAGATAAATGTTGTTAGGTCAATGAATTCTCTTAAATATGTGAGTCTGCCAATGGGAGACTGGCATATATAAGAGAATGCATTGGTATAGTGTTTTTGCAAAATTTCAGGAAGCTCCAGTCATGAAATGTGCAAAATTATTTGAACTTTCCTCTTAGAACACTTTAAATTGTAAAAATATAGCATCGCAAGGTGTTTGGAAATCCCTTCAGTTTGTAAGTCTAACACACAATTTGTTCAAAAATAGTTTTGTCTTCATCATAGACTAATAAAGAAATCATGTTTTGTACACAATCTACATTGTAGTCAGAAAATTACTAAAACAATGAAAAGGCTGTACAAAAAATTTCTAGTTTTTGAAATATCTGACCATAATATATTGAATTTGGCTCAGTGTGATACACTCCCATTCTTGAAAACACACAACTTGAAAAATCCTTACTCTAACAGATGGATTAATAATTATCTCTTTCTGTAACAATTATTTTATAGTTTCCTGTGTATAACATAATAAATATGAATCGAAGACCCTTGCCTGGAAACACTTCTATCAATTAGTATTATAATAGTATACAATCAATTTCCAGTATTTTAATGGTATCTCCGGCTTATTTTTATAATTTTATAACCAGTAAACTATACAACACATGTTAGAGGAAGAGATAATCCATCTTTAGTGAATCCTGGAAATTTGTAAATGATTAAATTTCTTCTGTAAAGCAGGAAAATAAAATCTACAAAACATGCAGTTGGAAGGACTTGGGAGACTCGAATATATAATATAACCATTTCTTGATGGGAACTGCGCTGGTGGAGCAATGAATCAGGTGCCAGTGCATTCCCTTATATTTGCAGATACCATACTAGGTAGCCTCACATATATAAGAGAATGCACTGGCTTACAAGGTCAAGGTAAATATTGTTAGGCCAATGTACATGTAATGTATTCTCTTACATATTCTAGGATCCCTACTGGTAACTACCATATATAAGAGAATGCATTAGCACATGGTTTTTTCGCAATATTTCCAATGCTCCAATCATGGAAGGGTGAATGCTGCTCCCATAATGAAAGGGTTAATTGATTTTATTCCAAATAGACATTTTTTGTTTTAGTTTTAGTTCCGACCCTCCAGGTTTGGTATTTTGTCTCATAAATGAACCACATACGGTAATGCCCTAATTAATCGACTGCTTAACCACAGCAGCATTATGGGTAACTTTTCAGGATTTAGTTGGAAATATGGCTTGTTGCCATTCATCGGAAAGCCATATTTTCGACTAAATGCTCAAAAGTTACCCATAATTCTGCTGTGGTTAAGGAGTCAATTATTTAGGGCATTACTGTACTATGATGGTGGTGGTTCTGCTGAGTTTAGTAAGGCCAAATCAAATTAATGTTCTGTTTCTGAGACACTGCCACTTCATTATTATATGGGAGAGATTTCCGATGAATGGCAACAAGCCATATTTCCGACTAAATCCGGAAAAGTTACCCATAATTCTGCTGTGGTATTGGAGTCGACTAATTAGGGCATTACTGTAGTTTTGATTACTCTGACTACTGATGGTATACATGTACTAGCACCTGCCATAAATCATGAATAACAGAGGTGAATCATGAGTACCGGATACAAAAAATATAGGATAGAAGCCATGGTTATTTCACACTGTTATAAATATGAAAATAATTACATTTTTGCTGCTGAAGTATTGTCCATAACTCCAGCTCATCAAGAAGTATGAGACTGAATTATATCAAAATATGTCATTTTGACAAAAAATAATCAATTTGATGCTCAATGACAATTATTCTCAGTGAGATATATCATACAGTTCCAGGAGATTTCACTCCATTGTCACTATCCATATTTTCTTATCTGGTACCTGCTGGTACACAGAAAAATCACCTATTTGTTATTAGTATTCAGAATAGGAGTCTGGGGTCCGCCATGGGAGGGAGGGACATCATCAATATCATGAAGAGATATATTTAAGAAGACTTATTTTAAATGATTTATTAATAAGGTACTTAACACAATAACACATGTATGAATTTTCACTAATGAATTAAATTTAATATAATTAAAAAGTCTGTTAATAACTGAATATCACAATTGACTGTCACTAGCTGTGATAGACTTGCAATTGAATTTATTAATTGAGTAATTGGCAATCATGAATATTTTTGTGGGACAAACCCCAGCTTCTGGCATGATTTAGTCCTTGTTTAAATTATTGTTGAATGTTGGGTCAACAGCCTGGAGCTATCTAGTTGAAATTGAAGAAACCCCCTCCCCTAGATCATGCCATGAATCTTTACTCTGCTTATCGCCTGTAGAGATCTTATTCCATCAGTACAAAACTTGGGAACTTTTTTATGTTTTGATAGGGAACTTTATAACATTGAAAAAACAAGGCAGGGAACATATTTATTTGTTTATAATTGTTCCTCGATAATCAACTTCAAAGTATGGGGGAAATTCCATGATTGTAAGTGCGCATAGCAAACTCACCCGTCAAGTCTGTTAAATAATGTCATCTCGAGCTGGCACTTTCGCCTACTTATGAATAAACTGTTAAGCGACAGGTATTAACAAAGAAATATATTCCCGTGTTATTTTTTCAGCTTTATAAGGTTCCCTATCAAAACCTCAAAAAGTTCCCAGGTTTTTCATTGGTACAATATGATTTCTACGGGCATTAGCCTCTGGGAGGCCAAATTGCCATTTAGTAATGAAGTGTGATTAAGCGCAATTAATTGCACTTGAGCGCAATTAATTGCACTTAAGCACAAATAATTACACTTAAGCAGAATTACTTGAACTTATCATTGTTCTTAAGCGCAATCATTGATCTTAAGTGCAGTCGATTGCGCTTAAGCATAGTAATTTGTTCTTGAAAACATAATTATTTGTGCTTAAGCGCAATCAATCTTGCTGTGCGCAATCAATTGGCTAATCTTAAGCGCATTTCATGGTTATATGTAACTATTATATAAAACACCCCTGGTGAATAAATAGGTTTATCCATAACTCAACCTTATAGTTCTTACTGACATATCACCTCTTGTTTTCATTAGTTTGGATGGGTAGGGAGCAAGTCTAAGTTCTTTATTGATATGGTAGACTCGCGATAGCATTACCTTCTGTTTTAGTTCAGGCAATTCGTGATAGCATTGACTTCTGTATTAGTTGGTGCAACTTTGATTTTCGAGTATATACCATATGAGGGAAGCAGGTCCTCAGTGACACCATATTCGCGCTACAGTTTATGACATGGACATACTACAAGAGACGCTGATTTAATAAAACTACCAGAGCTCGAGGAGTGAGACACCAAAGCTCCCAGAATGAAACACATATTTTTGGGACAGGGATGCTGATAATATGACAATATTTAGGGTTTTTCACACGATTTAAGTAAATAAGTAAACCCTCATACAGTGACACCACATTATTGCTATATGACCATAGCTATGGCCCAAATCTGTGCAAAAATTCTTTAAAAAAAATATATTAAAACATACTAGAGGAGACATCCATTTTTTGGATATAAGGGATGCTGATAATTATATGACATTATGGATTATCTTTGAATGTTGCACACATACAGTTAGAGGTAACTGTACTAGGCTTATTTAAAAAGGTTAAAATTAGCACATGCTCTTCTTGTGATGCTAGGCGATACTCCAGGTTATGACAATTAATATTTTATGGGTAGGCTAGATAGTAGTTACAATTAATTGCACTTGAGCGCAATTAATCATGCTTAAGTGCAACTCATAATGCTTAAGCATGAATGCCCTATTTGTACTTAAGCACAATATTTTATCGCACTTATGCACAATCGTTTGCCCTTAAGTGCAATAAATTTTGCTTAAGCGCATTCAATTGCACTTAAGCGCAATTCAATGTGAATGTGGCCTCTCATAATCATATTACCCAGAGTAGAGATCATTCATGGCATGATCTACACTTCCCCCAACAAAAAAATATATCTAATATTGGGCCACACATTTTTAAATTAGTCATTTTAATACTATACGGGTCACTGTTGAGACTTGTTGAATTTGAATCTGCAGGGTCTGTATGTAGTCAGTGTAGGCATAATGCAGCCAGTCCAATCCAAAACCATACATGCATATTAGTACATTTCAGTGTCAAATTGCACTTGCTACATGTACATTTGTCTGACGCTATCTACCCACATTGTTTTTTTTAAATCTGCGCGTTTGAACGATTGGTTCTCCAACAGGTCCCATTGAGACCCGAGTCACTCGGCTCCTTGGTCATCAGGCTGAGAATTCCCGCTGTTGACAATATTCAATTACAATGTCAACAACACACGAACTTATTCGAAACGAGTTTTGACCAGTTTTCCAGGCAATAATCGTTGAATTCATATGTGACGACCCAACACTCAACGCACCATACACCGAGTTAAAACTCCGATAATCTAATTCAAATATACGTTCTAACTAGGTTTTAATTAATTTACTTCGTCTTGAGAATGAGAGTGATTTATTATTCCAAAGTCGTAAAAACAATCGTATCAAATTGGTGACGAAAGGTCGCCGACCAATCGGATCGTGCGGATGGAATTGTGGCTAAAAATAGATATCTGCGGGATTCCGCCTTATCATTGCTTCAGTCAATGGGGGTATATTGGTGAAGATTGTTGTGTCACTTTAATGGTGATAAAACAATGAAAAATGATGGGAAAATGAGCTAAACTGTTTTTACTTCTTCTTTTTCGCTTCCCCCCCTAATTCTGTATACTGTTTCTGTGTTTCACTTGTTCTTTTTCTTCTTCCCTCGAGTGGTCTTGATGCCTCCCTGAGGGTGGTTTCCTGTTGGCCCTACCAGAGGTATATCATACCCTATCAGGCCACTTCCAGTAACTGTTGATACTGGTGTGACCTGTTACTGCAAAACCACTTCAAGTCAGCCTGCATTTGTACGTATGGTCACGATTGGTCCATGGACACAATGCACCGACTGGAAAGAGTTCACCTCGTACGAGACATGGCTGGGGATTAAAGGGTACTGTACACTAAATCCAGCTATTTATGAGACCATCTCCTTTTATACTCAACATAATATATATGAATGAATGAATTTGAGCGATTGATTAGCGTACACTCGTGTGTTCTACGAATGATGCAAACAACATGGTAATTATAATGGAAATTAATAAACGGCTGGAGTCATAAATAAATGTTCATTATAAAAATTACCATGTTATTTTATTCGTTCATAGAGCACACGAGTGTATTTTGCACTAATAGATGTCTCAAATTCATTCATTTATTGCATAAACTCTGTTGAGTATAAACGGAGATGGTCACACAAATTGTCGGATTTAGTGTACAGTCCCCTTTAAGCTATCCATGTCCAGCCAAGCCCGACAGAAAAATCAACCGTCACTCAAAGAGGGCATGTCCTTTCTCTGGGCGGCGACTCTGAGAGATGAATGGGAATGAAAATGACCGCTAACTGGTGTTGAGTTCTTTATATCTATATTATCTCCTAATTAGGAGATAATATCTCCTAATTAGGAGATACTAAGTCCTAATTAGGAGATAGTATCTCCTAATTAGGACTTAGTATCTCCTAATTAGGAGATAGTATCTCCTAATTAGGACTTAGTATCTCCTAATTAGGACTTAGTATCTCCTAATTAGGAGATAGTATCTCCTAATTAGGACTTAGTATCTCCTAATTAGGAGATACTAAGTCCTAATTAAGAGATACTATCTCCTAATTAGGAGATACTATCTCCTAATTAGGAGATACTAAGTCCTAATTAGGAGATACTATCTCCTAATTAGGAGATACTAAGTCCTAATTAGGAGATACTATCTCCTAATTAGGACTTACTATCTCCTAATTAGGACTTACTATCTCCTAATTAGGACTTACTATCTCCTAATTAGGACATACTGGGACCCACATTTTTATTTTTATGTGGCACCAATACGCTTCCATATTGCACACACCGTCATTCTTATATATTAATTAAATGCAGTGAGTGACTCTCGATGGCGAAATCGTTTTCGTTAGTTTATCGCCGATAGATGCATGCGTCCCGAATCGTATAGTAAATATTTACATTGAGCGTAGTTCAGACCACATAAATTGGAATCACTGACCTTTATGCAATTTTTTGAGATTTTTGTTGAGTTATAGACATTAAGTTTTACTTTTAAGTAAAACTTAATGTCTATAACTAAAAAAAAATCTCAAAGAATTGCATAAAGGTCAGTGATTCCAATTTCTGTGGTTCAGACGAAGTTTTCTATGGAGTGGTGCGGTCGATTTGCTTCAGATTTTTGGCGATGTTAGTGGAATGGTACATTCCCCCAGTTGGCATACTGACTTATCAGTTTCACGCACCGGAACAAGTACATGATATGTCTTTAAAGTCACCTTACCTTATGTAACCTTATGTTGTTAGTGGACGCTGGCTTCTATAGATGCCACTATATCCACCTCTGATTCTTCATCTTCTATTTCTCCGAACTCTCCTGAATTTTTGTTTTTTGTTTGACTGATCGTATCAGGGTCTGTCAGCCTCAATTCAGCCTTGAAATTTAATTTAATTTCTTGGTCCTGCCAATGGTAATCGAGATTGTTTTTGAATGAATTCATGTCTTCTGCATAGACGACTTTTTCTGCTAGATGATTCCATGGCTCCACCACTCTTAGGCTGAATGAGTATTTCCTCACGTCCCTGTTTGCTCCTTCCAGAAATAATTTATAGTTATGTCCTCTGGTTCTGAGTTCGGTGCTTCTTCTTAATATGTCATTCACTTCCGGATCATAGGTGTTAAATATCTTGAAGCATTCTATCATATCTCCTCTTATTCTTCTGTAGTTAAGTGTTGGTATATTTAGTTTCTTTAGTCTTTCTTCATATGGTAGTTCTTTTAATTCTGGTATTAGTTTTGTGAATCTTTTTTGGACTTTCTCGAGCATTTCAATGTCTTTCTTTAAATGTGGACTCCAGGCCGGTTGGGCATATTCTAGATGTGGTCTCACCAGACTTTTGTATAATTTCAGCATTGTTTTGGTGTCCGTGTGCGTAAATGCTCTGCGTATAGCTCCAGTGACTGCATTTGCTTTCTGTATTGGTCACATATTTATATATGCTACCATAACTCATGCATGGCTCAGGCAACCGAATTTTAAGCATTTATGTTCCATGCATTAGATACAATTAATATTATGGACATGTATATATATATGGTGATGAAAATTTCAACACAAACATATTGGCATACGTACTGAGTATGGATCTGGCAAGATTAAAGGTACTCAATCCGATCAGACGGTCCCCATATCATCAAGATACAACAACAACATTTCTTCAAAATACGCTTTAAAATATAGTTATCAGAATCGATTAATTGCAATAAAAATAATGCTAACCATGCACTGTCAACTATGGTATAAGAATTCCCCAAAACGTGTTCTTTATCAACATTTTGTTCAACGAAATATCGCCGTATTATCACTTGAGTGTCACAAAATTTGGCCGTATTACCACTTGATTTTAGAGTTATCCATCTTCATCCGCAATTTTGTCCGAGACCGTCCGTTTGGTGACGCTTTTCTGGGCCAAAAATAATTGCATATCTCGAGAAATAATGTCACTGAACTTCCAAAATCGATATCTGATCACTCTGAGGCTCTGAGCTTTGATTCGACTCCAATCAAATATTTTTACCCCCCCCCCCCCCCGCGAAACCAAAGAAATAGTAATTTGGGAGCGTTAATTCGGATAATGCATCTTTAATTATATAAATGCCCCTTTTGGGTGCACATGGGGTCATATTATAAATGTATGGACACCCCATAATCCCACCTGTGTTAATGGGACTCATATATGGTACCGTATCTCATGCACATATATATAATTACTGACTCGTATATAGCGTTATGAACTCCGAAGGATTGCACAATTGAAACAGAATCGTGAAAAATAATTTGGATATATATATATAATTTTATTATATACAAGTTTGCCCATGAAGTGGCTAAAGCCACTCGTGGAAATTCAATGTTTTGTCATCACTCATGAGATATAACCCTTATCCACTGAAAAGGTGTGGATATCCTCTATTTATTATATACTTGCCCATGAATTATAAGGTTTTAGCAGTGAGATATAAGTGATATCCCACTAGTGAGTGATATCAGCTTGAAATTTCTGATGTATTGACATTCATTGGGGGCCATATATAGGCAAGTACATGTAACTAAAGTATATAATAAATAGAATATCCACACTTTTTTCAAATCTCATTCGTGATGACAAACATTTGAAATTCCACTCGTGGCTAAAGCCACTCGTGGAAATTCAATGTTTTGTCATCACTCATGAGATATAACCCATATCCACTGAAAAAGTGTGGATATATATCCTCTATGACTATATCTGCTCAGCTGTAGGCCTATCTAGTACTAGTATCTAGATCCGCTCAGATGTATCTAGTATCTAGATCCATTTCGAAAGGACAACTAGGATCATGCGCCTATAGATAGGGCAACACTATATTATTCGGTATAGGCCGGCCTATATATGTCATATATATACCGGTATAGGCCTATATAGATCTATATGTACATGTCTACAAAAGTTCTGAATTTGTCATTGTCGGATGGTTTCGTGTAAAAAGACACACAGGATCTCCTAAATGTGCAAAAATTAAGACACACATGATCTCCTAAATATGCAAAAAGTCATACAGGATCTCACAAAATGTGCAAACAGTCATCCTGCATGTGCATCTCCAAGTGTCATTAAAAATCGATTTTAAATTAGTCGCATGTTAATTATTATGTTATTGCAATAATTATGTTTGTGATTTTAGAGTGAAATTTCAAGGGAAGTTGAATGGGTATCCTATTCCACCCATGTTGCTTATCGACCCCGCCCCCACCCCATATTATAGTGCGTTTTAGGGGGGATTCTCACGACGTTGGTGAAGTGAAAGTGCCCGGAGCGAGAATTCATCAGTAACCCATTTGTCTAAACGATTAATTACTTCCCCTTGTTTTTGCATGCACCCAGAATGCATTTACACGCCACGTCCGCATTCGCCATATAATACGTGGAAGTTGGTTGTTGCGGAAACAGACTCTTCAACCATGAATATCTTCAGGTTATGTGGGGATATGTCCCATCTTTTAGCCATTTTGATACTCTTAGCTAAAATATGGAAGTCAAGATCTTGTGCAGGTAAATTAAATTTGATATTTTACACCGGCGACGTTTTTGACGAAAATCCAAAAAAGTCAACGTGCAACCGGTCTATGCATTTGTGGGTGTTTTGCTAAGTAAAATATATGCACAAGGTGTCACTTATTGCAACATCTATTCGCAACAATTTTTACGCGGTATGTGTGACCGTTTTTATAAAAAATAACAAGTTTTTCATGTCCCCAATAAGTCACCTAATTTCGTGCACCAGTCAAAAATTATCCAACGTCAACAGATCCACTGCACTGAAGTCTGAATTCAGTGAAAATGCTGTTATTTTTTGGTTATGAGTTACCGTATATGTTTTAATAAATGCATGCTAGTCATAAAAGTCAGCAGAGGTGCTAAATAACTCAGTTGAGCTCACAAAGCTAAATCAAGCTAATTTTAAATGTGATTTAACTTTTAAGAATATTAAAGACCATTTCCTCAGGCTCAGTTCAACATAATTACATATGCAGCGAATTATCACAGCAAGAATTTACTTTTACTGTACCAACCTAACAATGAGCTTCACAAAAATACCCTTTACTCATTTACTCACAACAGTCTTGATTCTTTGCTTGAAATTTGTTTTATCCATATCATATTACATAATCATATGTTTGCATTAAAAAGAGAAAATAGTTTTTAGTTGAATTTTCCATCAGGAAATCTTTCTGTATCATAATTCATATGAGCTTCTGCCTTCAGAAATGCATTCCAGGTATATTCATATGCAGAAGCGGCAGTTTTCTTGTACGCAATTCGTAAGTTCGATAAGAAGTTCAATCTCTAAAAAGTGGTAATCAAACCACCTTTAATCTCACCGAAGCTGTTTTAATTAGTTGAACCAAAAATGTTTCTGTGAATCTTGATGTTGGGTCTAATTGATGAAAGTCAATGTAATGTTGAACTGAGGAAATAGACTTAAATCACATCAAAAATTTGGCTCAATATAGCTACTAGTCCAAGTCTTCTCGTACTAAAACCGGCTAAGATATTGGGATGGAGGTGCCGGTCTTTAGTCCGAGTTCCAGGCCCATGGTCTCCTTTGACACGAGTTAATCGTTAGTGACCCGCTCAAATAAAACCACAATTATATGAAATAAAATATCACAATTGCTACAATAAACGGATAGTTTCCGCAGAAGACATGCTATTTGATCTGAAACCCACATCGGTTGTGAATTGAAAGCGGTAATTTAATGTGAAAAGAAACTTTTGCCGCAGTGTTTACATATTTTTTAAAGTATGCGAACTCAGTTGACCTTGCGAACTGCGTTCGGCATTTTCCGGTGAAAATATTCCGTAGATTTTCAATCAACCACGCACGATGAATTCTCCATTGTAATCGTAATTATACGTGACAATAAATAAATTATTACATAGATTAAATACATATTGAAGATATAAATGTAATACATTAAATAAATTACGGGAATTATAACCATCTCACAGTTTAAAACAGTGTAAACACAATGACCATTAGAATATCATGGGGGCCGCCATTTTGTTTGTATCGAATTCGTCTCGGCCAAAACAAACACCGGACAATGCCGAAGTTCTTCGGAACCTGAGTTCGGCTTTCAGTTAAGTAAACAAACAGAAAAAACAGCGATGTTGGTGACAATCAACCGGAATATTCTATGCGTAATTTAACATGAAATTTAGATTATTATACACCATTATGACCATGATATGTCTCTCTTTCCGATGTATATAGCATCATGTATTGATTCATTAGGTAAATCGAGTAAAATACACCACAGATTCCCGCCACAGATCGTGGGCGTAACTCGTGTGATAGGATTGGTATGCAAGCGGGCTGGGACTAAAAACAGCAAATCGCCATCCCAATATCTTAGCTGGTTTTAGTACGAGAAGACTGGGACTATATAGCTACGTGAGCTTAAATGAGCTACATGTATTTAACTAATTTGAAACCTGTGTCTGACCTGTTACATGTGTTTATAAAGAAATACACACTTGTCAAGTGACCTGTCATATTTGCATTCTTTCCGTCAAATTCATATTGCAATTCTTTGGAACAATCTAAATCCCGACCTGGTCACACTCTCAGATTATGTTTTCCCGACATATTCATGAAGGGAATCAGCAAATCGCATAACTGGCTCATATCTGATTTTAAGGCATGTAGTTAATCGAAAAATTTGATAGAGTAAAAATAAAGGATTCTGATCACTTGTAAGTTATATTAGTAATCACAGTAACCAAGCCAATTTATGCACAATTTTAAGAGTATAATTCAAAATGGATTATCTTAGAAAAACAAAATGCTAACTTTATAGAGGTTTTAAAAAAAAAAAAATTCGTCCCCAAATCCAACAAACAGAAAAATCTATTTTTAAGAAAAAATTAAAATTTGTCGAAATCGGCAACTAAACAAATTGGTATAAAATGTAGTCCACCCCCCATCTCTCCGCCAAATGGCACCAATTTGGCATCTTTAAATAATCACATGATTTGAGTGTGTATCAATTTGGTGGTAGTGCAATTTGGGACTACTTCAACATATTGCCCCTTACAGACGAAAAAGCTAATTATGCTCCTCCTCACGTTGGTCATTATTGAAGACAGTTCTGATCGCGACTGCACTAATTCATTCAGTGTGTGCTTCAAATTATTGACATAGCATGTGACGTCAGCATGGCACGTGCTCAACCGGAAGCTACACGTGCATTGCAATGAGGTCAGTTGTTGAATCTATTTCGTATGGATCCACGCGATTGAACTTCATATTACACAGGATATATCGGACAGGTGTATTGCCATGCTTATATATAATCATACCAGACTGTTTGATCGATGCTAATAACTTCTTTTTAGGTTGTTACAACTGCGTTTTACATTCAATACTACGGTTGTATTGTGTACGTTTATTAAAGCATGCATATAGCGCTTAGATACTAGAATGTTTTTGTTTGTTTTGACAATCGGTAAAAGACGATGTTCAACTGCGAGGTACGATTAATATCCGATGGGCTATTATCGGCCGATGGCCGATTCCGATTATCGGAACATCACTATTTGGTGGAAATTGGTGCTAAAAATTTTGTTATCAATTTTATTGCCCCTCTCCCGTACCGCATAGACTGACTCGAACAGTGCCACTTTTAACATCTGTAAACCACACGATTAGATTCCTGATATCATGGAACTGATTATGTACAAGTTTAGAGGTAATCGGTGACTGAACAAATTCTTTTCAAATTTAGTGACCACACCCCCCCCCCCCCCCCCCCACCCCCCCCCCATCTCTCATCCAAACGTCACCAATTGGGCATTTTTAAATCACACGATTAGATTCCTTGTATCATGGAGAAGAGTTTTTATCAATTTGGTGGAAATCGGTGCTAAAAATATTTTTATCAATTTTGGTGCCCCTTCCCCTTCCGTGCACCTCTGACTCGAATGGTGCCATTTTTGACATCTTTAAACCACACTAATAGATTCATAATATCATGGATTATTGGTGGAAATCAGCAACAGAATATTTTGCTGCCCATCCCCCTTTTCTGCCCCTGCCAAAAAACAGCATCACTTTAGAAAATTTGAATCTGCACCATTATCTTCCTCGTGAACAGTTACCTTTGTTAGACCCATTTGGTGTCATCTAGATGGTCCCACGTGAATTTCTATAGACAGATATTCGAAAATATAGATATACATCGTGGAATTATTACATGTAGCTCACAATAATAAAGTGGGAATGTATTAAATACATATTCGGGTGCGGGAAACTAGTAAGTTAGTATCCAGGCTCTATGCCAACTGGAGGAATATAGCATTCTAGTAACATCGCTGAAAATTTCAAACAAATCGACTTTACCATTTCATAGAAAACATCGTCTGGAACTACTCGCAATTGTAAATATTTACTTCCGGATTCGGGACGCAGCTATCTGTGATAAGCTAACGAAAACGATTTGTGAAATGTTACGAAATCATATAGTGAAGTGCTCAAAGAACAATCATCTGATGTTTAAGCATAAGTCTTATGACAACATTCCGCTGACATATTATTGCAATGTTTCGTAATATCAGTTCCATTTGGGACTACTGACAACATGTACTTTTAAAGATGTTACCTGACCAGTGATTATAATGTGGAGAATTGTCAACTGTAAAATTGAGTGATTAAGCCATTGCAGTTCGAAAGATGTCAGAACAGATTTTGTGCATGTAAAATATTTGACTTCTTTCACTTGTAATTGTACTTTTTCTCTTCAATTTCAGGTATATCAGGGAAGAGTCAGATTCTGTTTGCTTTGGTGTTCATCACAAGATATCTAGACTTATTTACATCATTTGTTTCTGTATACAACACCGCTATGAAAGTATTCTTCGTTTCGTCTTCGTTAGCTACAGTAGTTATGATTTACTACAAGTTCAAGGCCACTTATGATAGCAACCATGATAGCTTCAGAGTAGAGTTCTTAGTGGTTCCGGTTGGTGGTTTGGCAGTGCTGGTCAATCATGAGTTCACACTTTTTGAGGTGAGTCACTTTACATGATATATATGGTAAATAGTCTTGTCCAGAGTGTTTTCTGACGCTTACAATAGAACATGGTTCTAATAGTGTTATTGCCACTATAGATATTTACAATGAATATGGATCCTAGGGTTCTGTGAATATTCAAGATTAGAACAAGCTAATTAATACCATTATATTATGGCCCATTTCCCCATTAACGTCACACGGCAGTTTGCGCTCCAAAATGCACCTAATAATATTCGCTTTTGAATTTTTTCCGATGTCGAAATAGGTTGATTAATACCTGCACTATCTTTCTACGAGCATTATATGTCCCAGAAAGACGCACTGAAGTCATTAAAAATACAACTTTGAATGTGATCCCATTCATAAATAGCCATTTGTATTTATCGGATATGGAATGTCCGGAAAACAATATTGCATTATTTAGACCAAGACTATTTTAAAACTTCACGACTGCTTTCTCATCGTTTTAATCATCAAAATTCTGTCATACCATAAAGGTTTCAGAGCTACGGCCGCTCTAGATTTTCTTCCCATTGTCTCTAGTTTCGACAGCTGACCAAAAATTTAACCATACCTATACAAGATATATGTTTTATATATGCAGTTCCAAATGACAACACCCTCACATTATTTAACCCTTCAGCTAAAACACATTCACGGTTCCTTAACTTGGTCTACTTATATTACCATAAACATTCAGAACTTGGCTTAAATTATCAACTGATTTACAAATTATTTACAGATATTAGCAGTTTGTTGATGTACAAGCCTTGAAATAGGGTGTCTGTCATTTGCAGAATGAGGTCCCCAGAGGGTGAATTTAGTTATGCTACCCTGCATAGCGGGCTAGCATCACCAAATTCACCCTCTGGGGACCTCATTCTGCTTACACCTCAGCAGAATGAGGTCCCCAGAGTGTGAATTTGGTGATGCTAGCCCGCTATGCGGGGTAGCATCACTAAATTCACCCTCTGGGGACCTCATTCTGCAAATGACAGACACCCTATTTCAAGGCTTGTTGATGTATTGAGATTTACCCCCAGTGGCTATAGGGGTACCATTTCCCCCAACCCCTAGCGGAAATCCTGTTAGTATGGTATATGTGGTTATACAAATACGTGTACATGTAAGTTCATGAGGTGTACTGATTTTGTTTGGTAGAATCTCCTCAGGTAATATTCACGATCAGTAATGATGCCAATTGGATACGCTTTCTTTGCGAGATGGATGAGGTCTAACCGTCTTATGCTCTCTTGTTTACATTGAAAATGTGCATTCAGGTGACAATCTTTGGTCAAAAAAGAAATATGTTTTCACTGCACAATGAAATGGCTAGTTCTGATAACAGATTTATGTTTTCCCCCCAGATTCTGTGGACCTTTTCAATTTACCTGGAATCTGTGGCCATCCTGCCACAGCTCTTCATGGTCAGCAAAACTGGAGAAGCGGAGACGATCACCAGCCATTACCTGTTTGCTCTTGGAAGTTACCGAGCGCTCTACATATGCAACTGGGCTTACAGATACTTCTTTGAGGGATACTTCGACCTGATTGCTGTTGTGTCTGGAGTGGTTCAAACGATACTTTACTGTGATTTCTTCTATCTCTATATTACAAAGGGTAGGTACTAATATGTGTTCAGGATTGTCACATTGGCATTCATTGTGCAATGACATATCGATGCTTTCAACCCTACACACAGCTTAAATTAACAGTTAAATCAGTTCCATTTTGTATAAACATACTAATGAAACTATACCAAATATACATCTCTGTGAGAGCCCCCTTAAAATTTGATCTTCAATAGAGATAATGGTTGAAAATTAAGCTTAATCTTGAGCCTGATTATGCCAACTGCTGATGTGTTAGACATTTATTTTCCAACTTTCTGGCTTTGAGCTTGGGCACCCCAACCTTTCTCATCATGTCTCTATGCCCCGATTCTAGGGTCCTTTATCAACCAGTTACTACTTTGGTACCATACAGAGGCTTTTGGGAGCAGTTGCGAATGAAGACGGGCCAATTCTATCTAAAAAATAGTTAGCAGAGAATGGCCACCCCCCTGAAATTTGTATGTATTCAACAAGCAAACATGGTAAACATGTTCCGAGGGACACCATGTGACCAGAGGGCTCTGTTTGAATACTTGCATACTAAATATTAAAAGGGAAGCCTAAAATGACCTGTAGAACAGTCCAATGACATGTTCCCTGTCACCCGTTGTTTTATGCAATGAGTTTCGACAGCCTTGTTCGACATCCTGTAAACCCTCTCATGACGGGTGCTGCACTGGTGCAGCATTAAAGAACCTGTGCCAGTGCATTCTCTTATATATGCGAGTCTCCCAAAGGGAACCTCAAAATATATAAGAGATTGCACTGGCTTACAAGGTCAAGGTAAATATTGTTAGGCCAATGCATTTTCTTATATATACGAGGCTCCCTATGGGAGACTCGCATACAAGAGAATGCATTGGCACAGGGTTTTCGCAAAATTTCAGGAAGCTCCAGACATGGAATGGTTATCTCCGATATGTCACCAAAAAGCCACTTTGTGATGAATTTTAGTTTGAAACAAGTAAAAAATACATGTACTCACAGCAATACCAAGTACAGTATCATACATGTAGTTTCCAAAAAAGTCCCTTATTAACATTTTTCATGGCCGATTGAGTGATCAGCAAGTGTCGTTGTCAAATGCTAATGGTGGCTCCTGGTTCGAACAAGAAATTTCAAGAATTTCCCCAACACGTATCGCTACTCACTAGAACTGTAAACAAACATCCACATGTAACTGGTATGTCATTGGTGTGGGGTTATCACACCTCTCAATATCATGCACTCGCATTATAATTTCGCCTGTGTCGTCTGCCTATAGTGGTGTAACAATACGGGTATGGGGTGTATCCATGTTTATCGCGATACAGAGGTCACGATATGATACGTATCGTGATTTTACTTTAGAGGTGCCACGATTATTGATTTTGATAATCGATAATCGGTCGTCAATAATCGACTATAATCGATTAATTGTAGGGTGACTTCACGGGAAGTGTAGCACGAAAAGTGCCAAATGCACTCAAAAATGAAGTTTCTTCAATCACTTTCGTTTTGTTTTTATTTTGTAGCTGGAATACAGGGAACACATCTCCACAAAATTTATAGCATGGGAACCATTGTTTAAAAAGTTACATCATACCATAGATATGGCATCACTATAATATCTTTAAATTAAAGATGAAAAAACAGCAGCAGTAGACAGGGAATTCAACTGAAAATTTCAGATGAGATCTCATTTACCACAATATGTCTCAAGCTGCAGAGGAGAGCTTCTAAAATATAACAGTTTTTACAGAATTGAAAATTTTTATTCGGTTCCAAAGTTATTCCACTTTCAGTGTTTGGAAGTGATCATATTTTGTCAAAAGCCTTGCTGTTACTTATGACAAATTTGAATAAAGTGTTAAAAACAAGCCAAAAACACTACTTTTGTGTGCCTTCTACAAATTAAAAATCCACAGAATTATAAAAAATACTTAAAAGGTTTTTGAGAAATTTGATATGTGTTCCCAAGTGATATATATTGCACTGGTGATTACAGGTGTTTTTCCTCCGATATATGACCTCAATGCATATTGTCAAAAATCATTCAGGAAAGGACATTTTTTTAAACAATGATAAATCAACTTTTTTACATTACTAGTGTGTTACATACTAAACTTTCTGACAGTTATGTCTGTCATGCCATCTAATGCCATTATTAAAATTGACTTTCCTTGTTAAGGTGGCTGGTAATGAGAAAATTTCAGAAAAAGCCATGTTCAGGAAAGGACATTTTTTAACGGAATTTTCGTCATCACTAATCAAAGAACTAAAAAAAATCACTAATTTTTAATCACAGAAATAATAGCACATCTATATTAGATATCATATCCTTATTGTTGAAAATACACCATATGTGACATACTTAATGGTGTTTTTTTCAATACTGGCTGTAGTTGATTTGATTTTGGTGTTTTTTTATTTTTTTAACGGAATGTCTCCAAAATAACAAAAATTGACATAAAATTACATATTTTTGACATTTTTACATGAAATTTTCACTAATAAGAACAGAATGTCTTAGATTATAATTACTGTATGAAACTTGTTTCCTTTGTACTATATATTTTCTTATAATCACCTTATTATTGAGACCATTTCCTGTTTGGCACAGAGAAAATGGCAATAAAATGCACATTTCTGGTCATAAAATTGCAAACAATAGTCATATACAGCTGAAATTTGCTGCGCCGGTCACATAAATATACCTTTATATGATAAAAAATGAATGGTAGGTTGGTCATACACTGAACATGAATTTAAGGGAGATATGTGTCCAATTCCTTCATGCTACACTTCCCGTGAAATCACCCTGTACCTAATATTAATAACATCAGTGGAAGTATACCGTAATATGGCCTATTGCCTGTGTGCTCGTTAACTCAATAACTGCACTGTCGCTGGTCATTTGAGACATTGGCTGATGTAATTTTTACGTTAATAAAGTGCATCATAAACCACTGTTAATGACTAATGAGCACAATGTATTGAATACCAGCACAGTTCTCAGCGATGTTATGGTTATAATATTTGTGAGTTCATTAGAACGAACATAGCGATTAATTTAAGTTTTAGGAATAGCCAAATACATAAACAAGCAATACAAAAGTAGGAATGAACAATGGACCGCCGGTTGTTCCTACGGTAAATAAAGGAATCAAATGTTATGGAAACTATAAGTTTCATCAAACTTCCAGAGCGTGGTTAACAATCACAAACGTGTGCCCCACCTGCAAATTGCATGACTCTGAACAATTTTAAGTATTTGATAACAGTCTGTTTCATTCAGCATTCACCACACGCTATGCAATAGCCTTTACTAGTAACTTCTAAGTATACATTTCTACTTATAATATCCAAACAAAGTACACTTGCAATGCAATTGGGGAGAACATCACTGATTAAAATGCCATATATACATGTACATGGTTCCCTGGTTTTAGAGAGAATGTCAATCAACTTCCCATTGGTCCAATCAGATTCAAGGGCGAGTGCATTCAGTTCATTGAACACGGTGACAGTCGGCACATTTCAAAGACATATTGCCACCTTTCAAGTATATTAAAATATACAACGATGTCGCAATGTGCTCAAATCTGCAGTGCGGCCAATTTGTAGAATAGACAACGATCCGACGAGAAACCATGTCGCATCATCAAATGAACTGCCAACTGTTTGCAACATATATCAGTAGTACTCATGTTATTGGAATCTCTTTGGTACGCGATCAAAGGATGTTAACACCTCGGTTGTAGATAGAACTGTGTAAAATAAACACGGTATTCAATAATACCCGGCATCTTCTGACATCCGATATAAATAACACAGATTAATCGACGATGGAAATGGTAATCGATTATCGGCTTTATCAACGGTTCATCGATTATACGATTAATCGTGGCACCCCTATTTTACTTCCCTAATATTATAGTGATATCATATTTCCGAGTCTTCATAAGAACTTTATACACCTGTATATACTGATATATAGCGACAACGAAAGGTGTGTATGCTTGGCTACAGGTACATGAACTCTATACCAACATTCGTCAAACTAGATGAGACATTAATGGGTAGAACACTGAATTTATTAGACTGGGAGATAGGTTATGTACATCCTGTGGAAATTACCTTATCTTATCAAGCTCATGACCCATATTGATGTGTATTGTGATACATTGATGCATTGTTACACCCCTATCTGCTTATATTTCCTGAACATCACTCCAGAGGGATAATGGAATGTTCCAATGTTTACTTTACAACTGAATGGGAGAATCCATTTAGTATAGAGAGGGTTAAAGTGATGTGAAACACTCTGGTTGGGTGATCAAATAGAAATTGAGAAATAATCTTGCTCAAAGTAGTTATTTTTAATAAATATTAATCCAAATTGACAACACACACTGTCATTCTTATATATTAATTAAATGTAATGAGTCTTGATAGCGAAATAATTTGTCTTAGTTTATCGACGATAGTTGCATCCCGATTGGAGATGTAAATATTTACAATTGAGCGTAGTTCAGACGATATTTTCTATGGAGTGGCAAGGTCGATTTCTTTGAATTTTTTGACAATATTAGTAGAATCTTACATCCCTTAAGTTAGCATAGCACCTGAGAACTATCTGATCAATTTCACGCACCCGAACAAGTCCATAATATGTCTTTAAGATTGCAAATTTTGTTTTATTTTCAGTGCTAAAAGGAAAGAAGATCCAGCTGCCTGCATGATGAGATTGATGTTAGCTTGTGGCTCATAAATGGCTGTCTTCGATCTCTGTTAGAGACATCGACTGTCATTGAGAGTATTGACTGCATGCTTCATATGAATGTGGACCACATTTGTTGTCCAGGTGATGGCTTCGAATATAAACGAGTGTGTGCAGCAACTCTATGGAAACCCATTTTGTCCTGGATTTATTTGCAGTTAAATTGCAAAAATGTGCCAATTATGCGGTCTCAATGTGGGCAACAATTCAAAGATGGGGGATACATGTATTCGCAAAATCTCTAAGGCATGTTAAGAGTGTATTTATGTGATTTTCTAATGTTTTATTTAAACATTTACATTTCCTGAAAATTAATAGAATGGCCAAACTCATAGCTCCAGGAGAAAATGGGTTAACTCAGTTTATTTAAAACATGATGCTAATGTTTTCAGATTAAAAAAGTTTGTTAACCTCTTGGCTGCTAGTACAAACAAAAAATGTCACACTTCGGACCTACTTCAGTGCACTAGTGGCCGCTCATTAGTCAAAACTGGAACTTAAATTAGTGCATTGGAATCACTGTATCTCGACATTTCACTATTGTAAATGCAAATGTCATTCCTGATGAATAGGTTAATAATGAATGGTCCATAGCATGTCTTGGACCATTTGGATTATTGAAGCACTGTATAGCATTACATGGTATTAATTCATGAAGGAAGTTCTGAATCTGAAAGATTAGCATCGTCTTGTAAAGCAGGCCGGGTTATACTAGTCAAACAGGGATCCCAAGAAGGAACACTGCTGTCTGTCTGTTTTGTCATAAAAATTGAGGGCTTTCAATATAGAGACCAAAGACTAAAATATTGCTTGTTTAACTTTATATACACAGTATATAAATGTATCAACATAACATTGAGGGACTTGAAATTTATACAGAGAACTGAATAAGGAAACTCTAATATTAGCTGTTCTGTACTATGACGCATGTTTCTTCTTGGGGGAATTCTGCTTGCAAAATTTCCATTCTTTGTTATGGAAATATTGTTATTGAATCTGTTGTCTTACTGTTTTCTGTTCTCGCGTCTCTGGTATAATTGATATATACCACCTGTATAATTGAATTTAGTAACAAATATGCTCTTCATATGACATGATCTTTGACCTACTCATTCAATACTTACATGTCTCCTTCCTTTGAACGTTTCAATGAACTCACCTGAAACAGGGCTTATAATAATGTCTACAATTAAAGGGACTCAATGCACTCACAGTGGGTAAATGTGCCTAAATTATGAAAGTGTCTGTAAAAACATCACCACTAAGAACATGTGAGAAATAGATAAATTTTGTTCTTATGTTATTGGTAGTTCTACAATAAAGAAATTTTGCGTGTTGAAACCATTGTTATTTATTCAAAACAGTTAATAGTAATTTGGCAATTTTCAAATATTTTAGTCTGAATATGATTTTCACCTCAAGTATTTTTCAATGTTTTGACCTTTTTCTAAGTTTACTGACAAGTTTTGATTAAAATTTGGTATCATATTGGACTAATGTTTTACATAACAATGGTTTCAATATATCATTGGAGAGTTATTAAATGGTGACAATAAGAACAAAGTAAATCTATATTTTCCCACATGTTATTTTCATACATGTTATTTTGCATGTAGCCACTTGGATCGGCTTGAGTCCAAACCGCAGCATGGGACTTAAGTTATCCCAGTCTATGAAGTTAAAAATTTAAATGCGAGTATCTGTTTATGTTCTTCTCTCTTCTCTGACAATCATTATCATTAAATGTGAGAATAATTATTATGCGAAGGGATGCATTTGTTATAATTGGAAACTTAAATAAATTGTCAAAGAATATTGAAACATTCAATTTGTTTTTCTAGTTCATTTGCAGATAACAATTTCTCAATCTTCTCAAGATCGTGAGGATGTTTCGTATGCATATTCTTGTCTAAGCACATTAAAGCCAATAATGTCAGCAATATTATGCTAAATATTTTCAAGTAAATTTTCTGATTACCTGATTTGCATTTATTAAGGATTTCTTTTGGATCAGGAATATTACATGAGACAAATGCAATTACTTCCAATATATAAGGATATAATTGTTCTTTTCATCCAACAGCTTGTGGTCTTTACTTTGCTGTAATGTTATGCAGAGTTATTAGATTTCGATTTTGGAAAGGTTCAGCTAATAAGGTCAACAAATTACCATTTGTTGAAATTATTATCTGATAATTTCTTACTAAAACTTCTCGACAATAAGTATTTAGTATAGATAGAGGATCTCACATGAGTTTCTATTTTATACGGAATTTATCAACCGAGTTCACTAAATTCGATTTGAGCCGAGGCTCAAATAGAATTTAGTGGACGAGGTTGATAAATTACGTATAAAATAGGACGAGTGTGAGATACTTTTTATCACATGATCAAATAAACGCGAAGCAATGCGAAATATCCATCGAAAACAACGATAAAAACCGCAGCGATCGCAAGTCATTTGAAGAACGATGTGACGTCATCGCACGCGCTGATATTAAACGTGTCTCTTATCGATAATTATGAAACTGCTTTTATGGCCAAATTATGTGATAAAAAGGGTTAACACTCAGACTCTGAGTAACTTAAAAATATCATCCTTATCAGTTATTTCATTAATATTGAAGGCCGAATTATAAAACATGTTAATTTATATTAGTACATTGTATATTCTCATTGAATATTGCTATTATTTGTAGGTATTGTTTTAACTTTCTGACAAAGCTTACACCAACAGGGTAATCAGTTCCCTCAAAAGAATGTCAAAATGTGTTCATATCTGGCGTGAGATATCCTTAACTCACCAAGGCATTCATATCTGGCATGAGGTATCCTTGACTCACCAAGGCAAAATGTGTTAATATCTGGCATGAGATATCCTTAACACTTTCATGATGGGAGCTGCGCTGGTGCAGCATTAAATACCCTGTGCCAATGCACTCTCTTATATAGATATCCTTAATTTTCGAACCCTCAGATAATTTTATATAAAATAAATACCATATTATATACCGTTTGAAAGAGGAAGCTCCAAAACATTGTATTCGGTGCAATAAACTGCGATCATGTTGTCTTTGTTGAGATACGACTTGTGTTCTGTGCTCAAGTTTCATCTGGTTTGTAATGCAAGTGTATATTTTCAATAGAATGAATAACTCTATATCTTAAAGATATAGAGTTATTCCCCTTCCATTGAAAATAAATATAAGTTTGAATTATGTTGCATTCTGGGATCCACAACGGGGGAAATGTTCATATGATCCTGTATGATCAGCCTTTTTCTATTACTCTATGGGCACCTTATGAGACGCAGGCATTCCAAATGGTGATGAATTGTAGTATTTTCATCATATTTTATGGCATAGATTGTTATTAAAACTGTATATCAAGGCACTATAAAAAAAGTAATCGGTGACTCGAAAATTAAGTGGGTCTTTAACTGACCAAGGCAATATAGCAATGTTCTTGTGCACCAAAATCAATTGGCATTAGATATTAAATTTTAAGCAATTTGAGGAGTTTTTAGTTTCTAAAGAGGGCAAAAAGTGAAAATATTCAACTCAATTGTACTGACCCTTCCATGGCTGGAGCTTCCTGAAATTTTGTGAAAACCCTGTGCCAATTCATTCTCTTAGCTATTCAAGTCCCCCCCCCCCCCCCCCATATGGAGCCTTGCCTATATAAGAATGCATTGGCCTAACATTATTTACCTTGACCTTGTAAGCCAGTACATTCTCTTATATATGCGAAGCGCTATTAAGAGACTCACATATATAAGAGAATACACTGGCACACAATCTTTAATTCTGCACCAGCGCAGCTCGCGTCATGAAAGGGTTAAGAATTGTTTTTATTATTTAAACATTTGAGATTCTATTGACAATGGGCATTGTCATGTATGAATTGTTAGTCGTTATCATGGGCTTAATGTATGAATTGTTAGTCGTTATCATGGGCTTCCAGAGAATTTCTTCTGTAAACTTTTCTTGCTATTTTAAGGGGACTGTACACTAAATCCGGCCATTTATGGGACCATCTCCTTTTATTCTCAACAGAATATATGCAAGAAATTAATTAATTTGAGCCATGGATTATTTCAAAATGCACTCATGTGCTCTATGAACGATGCAAACAACATGGTAATTATAATGAAAATGAGTTTATGACACGAGTCATAAACTCATTTTCATTATGACTCCAGCTGATGACTCTGATCATTTCTTTGCGGGGAACACACACTCTATGGTTAAAAAGATTATTTATTTCTCTCCTTCTCAAGTTGTTCATCTTCATGTCTTTAGTGAATCTTTCTTTGAACATTTACTCTGACATCTGTCACTCTGACATCTGTCACTCTTGCACCTTTCTAAGTATTACCTGTAGCTATCTTTAGTTTCTTTTTTGTGGGGTTCCTGTGGGATTAAGTAAATTTTCACTCTGACAAAGTTTTTTTAATGCTTATTCTTATGACTATGGCATTTGTGCATTTATTAGAACCTCTTAATTGATGGAAGTGTGAATCATTCTATAGTTTACAGCAGTTTTTATTTAAATAAAGATCCTTTATGTTGCTTGCCGTGTCCTGAACAGTTTGGATATATCATCTGTTCCTTAAATTATTCAAAAGAAAAGATGGTTCAGACCGATTCCAATTGAGATGCACCTTGTTAATAAATAGTGTCTAGTTTGTTAATGAATTGTCATCCCTCATTAAATTTTTTTGTGGTCTGACGATGAGCAATGTCATATCATGTTTACTCTGTAAAAATGCCAACAGATACAAACATCATTGTAAATAAACTATATAAAATATATTTGTTTGTGAGTTGTCTTAAATTGTTACCCCACTACAAGGACAGGATCAAAGGGGTAAGCCAAGTTTGAAATGCCTCCCCCCCCCCCCCCCCCTTGGGTTGGAACTTTACAAACTGGTACAAACTTTCCAACTTTTAATTTTAACATGACTCTTTCCCCCCCCCCCCAATTTTAGTTCAAAGTTTTGACCAAAAGTATGTAAATACATGACTGTTGGTCTAAATTCAAAAGAATATAAAACTGAGAACATATTTTGAATGAATGCGTTGAATGAATGACGCACGTCTCACGAATAAGTCCAATCATCATTAATTTCTCCCCCCCCACGTCCCTGGTTTAAACTCGAATGGTATTGTACATTGTGATGCCACATTACATACTAGCGAAGTCACCTTAAACTCGGAACCACATATATAATATTGGTTAATTTTACCGGTTGTAAGTTTATCTTTCTGAACTGCAGGGTTCTCATTCATAAGCACCAATCAGAAGTCAATTGTAAAATGAAAGTTTCCAATCGAAATGAACATAGTGCAGGGACATGTCATGGTCGTAATGCAGTTAGACGGGAGGAAATTGGTAAGGAATCCGTTTTGTTCTCGAAATGTGTGAACTGGTTTGCAGAACATATACAAAATCTGTTAAAATCCGCTTTGGGGACAATTCAACATGGCGTCCAAAATGGCAGTTGGTCTCTGACCATGCTGAATTTCTGCAGGATGTGCAGCAATTAATGGCAAATTGGCAATAGATTGAAATATATATACAAACAATGCTTTGTCGAAAACCATATTTGGAAACTGTCTGTCCCAAAAATCGACTGAAATTTTCATTTTTGGCAAAATTGAATAGCTAGTCCTATAAGAGTGAACACACTCAAAGAATGAGGAAGAATTGTTTCAGATTATAAGAGAAACTTTTGTTCAGAGATGTACAAATTCTCTCTAAAAGTATATCTCACGAGAGAGCATGCAAAATCAGGGTCTCCCACAACGGTTAAATCTGAACTTTTGGGTGCCCAGAAACAGCAACATAATGCAGTTTCATTTGCACTGTTTATCTTGAATCGTGAGATTTATATGTGTAATTAAACAGTTAAATGTGATTAATTGGGATCCACTGATTATGTAATCTTTTCTAGAAGCAGAAATATGTGTTCAGAGCAGTCTCACGAATAAGTCCAATCATCATTAATTTTGATATCTTCGACATCAGATATTTCAAAACCCACTGCTGTAGAACAGTATGATATATATTCATAGAGTAATGTGTAAAATATGTAGATCCTATTGCCTGTGTCTGAAAATAGTTGTGATAGCTGCCTCCGATCAAGTGATGAAACACAAATATTTCGCGTTCATCAGAAGAATGCATGGTGGTAAACTATGATAGCAATTTTTCAAAACACAAAGGAGTATCATAGACTATCTTCAATAAATTCTAAACTTTACCAAAAATGCCTACATGCTCTGAGGCAGAGACTATGTTTATACATGTAAATACTATCCGATTATACTCCGCAAGGTTACAACTGATACCTAACAGATGCATGACCCTTGTTTGATTTGAAAAAATTTCACTATGGAGGAAATATTTTTGCTGTTTTCTGAGTTCAAGTTCTTAACGCTGGTGAAAAATCAATGGATAAAACCCATTTTATTGATCTATCACTATACCAAAATATATTCAAATCCAACTGTTCGTACATATCCAACAAGGCCAATAACTCTGACAAAAATCTATGGACAAAGCCCACTGCATCTTATAATCCTTCCATCGATGCTGGTCCAGTAGTAGTCCAACTAACTATTAATAGTCGGACCATTAATACTGGACTCACAATGAAAAAGTCCAACAAGGGTGGGAACTCTGGTAATGAAAGTGTCAATGACACAGTAGCTCAACTTAGGTAGTAGTTAAAGGGGAAGGAAACCCCTCAACAAATACAGACCATTAATATATTTAGCATATCAACCAACCATAGTGTGATAAAATACCTCTCATTTCTAATAGGCCAGGCAAATATGGACATAGGTGTCGCCTCGAGAGGGAATTTATGGGACCTACATTTTTGGTTAGCGTAAATACTAAATTTTCGGAATCCGTATGTTGGATATGTCAGATAGGCAGACTTTTTTCTCACCGCATGGTTTTCTTGAGGCACCCGATGAAAAAATCGGTCATTTTTTAAATAAAGCCGACATTATTGACAGAGTATTTTCACACATTTTGAGAAGAAATATTCGTCCAATTTTGATACCTGAGAGTGGGGCGATAACCAGAGTAGGGTAATACATGTAACCATTGAATCTCGGAGTGACAATCATGACGTCATGTGACGTCGACTAATATTTTGGGTGAGACAAATATGACGATTCACGCAAAGCGTTGTCTTTCGTTTCTTTTAAATCACAAAGTAAGATGGGTATGCCACATTGTTTTATACCGTGTGAAACTACTGCCAATTGGCTATATTTTGATATATAACTTATCGCTGCAGGCCGCATTATTTTTTATCAGAGGCAGAAAAATCAACCCTCCCCCCTAAAGTTAAGATGCGCCATGCTGTGGTATAAGGCACACATAACTCACGGTTACATGTCAATAGGCTTAATTAACACAACGACCGTTGAAAGTCTGCTAAAGAATGTAATAATATATAAGTTCCTGTCTACAAACTCGAACATTAAAGTAGAAACAATATATAATGTACCCCCAGACCCGATATTTTAATAAATTTTTGCAAAAAAATAATATAAAACGCATTTTTTTAATTTTCTGGAAGGCAAAAAAGGAAAAGAATTATTAAGGATGGACATAATTCGTGTATACGGCAATTTCATTCCGCCTTGGATTAAAAAATTACATACTAATCCAAAATGGCTGCCAATATGGCAGCCACAATATAGGTGGAAATTGGGAAATATGTAAGAATGCACAATTACTAGCTTGCTTGAATGGCTTAACTAACAAAGCTGTCGTTGATGAACTGCTAAACTATAGTTCAATGTATATATCCCGATTTAAAAACTCAAACAATAAAGTGAAAATTTTACACAATGTACCTCCTGGCACAAAATTTTGATAACACTTAGCTATTTTTCTCCAAAAAATAACCTAAAGCCATTTTTGTCATCTTCTCGGAAGCCATAAAGCGCAGAATGTAGCGTGGTGGAGATATTTGGTGTGTACTATAATTCAATGTCGTTTTTGGATTACAAAATGGCTTAATAACGCATTTATCGCCATTGCCGCCATCTAATGTCTCACACAACCCGAAGTATTATATTCATTGTATCATGTTACTCTATTTAAAATTTCTACCAGAATAGTGCCCATTATTGACGAATCTTGCATTCATGAGCATTCGTGCTCAAGTAATCCCTGTCCCTTGAAACAGTTGGCAATTTGAGCGAGGTATTTACAGATGAACAGGATTGTTTAAAACGAAGAACCGAGTAACAGTAATACATTGAATGCCTGATCGTTATTTATGCCAGTTACCTTTGACATAATCAATAAGAAATTACTTAAACCCGACAATAGAAGGTCAATCTTTCTCAAAGGATATTATTCCAAGTGCTACCAGACATGATGGTACATATGAGGTGGATATGTCGTGGATACCAGTATCGAAGTCTGGGCTAGACGAGGTTGATGCGGGTTCACACCCCGACTTGATTGGGCGAAAATGGGACCGATTTTAAAGCTAGATGTGAGATAAGGAACATATCATTTTACCATCCGATAACTACATGACCATGTACTTCGATAAGAAATGATAATTTGTTCACACTCACTGAAGCAACCATATTTGAAGCAGTGATTTTGATTCTGAGTCAGTGCCTCCAT
The DNA here is from genome assembly GCA_032622095.1 of Siphonodentalium dalli. Taxonomy (NCBI): domain Eukaryota; kingdom Metazoa; phylum Mollusca; class Scaphopoda; order Gadilida; family Siphonodentaliidae; genus Siphonodentalium; species Siphonodentalium dalli. Next base: position 211,651,630 of record CP136063.1, read on the forward strand.
TAATCTTTTATATATACAATCTACAATTGCTGTACAATAGCTTCGACCCACAGAAGACGGTCGTGATAACACCGAGTGAATTTTTCCAGACATTAAATCACCATCGCCGCTTTCATTGACTAGTGTCCAATAACGCAAAGATGAGATTCAGAAAAATATAGCGCTCGTCATACAAAATTAGTTCAGATTTTGCATCTTCTGAAAAATTGTTTGATCAGTGATAAACATAAGAATAGTCCAGAATGAGAATCCCTCCTGTGTGTCTAACTTAATTATGCAGTTTCTGTTGAACAAGATCGCCACGAAGGACCGCTTTATTTGCAATATATGAACGCGATAACCTTCAGAAATATAACTGATGTTTCCAAATTGTTGGAAAAGTAAACTTGTCTACGTTATGTTACATTTGAACGGCCCATATTCAGACCAGGAGACCTGCTGCTGTGACAAGCACCATTGGTGTTTGAAACGTAAAACTCATGCCATTAATGTTTCAATCGGGCTTTATTCAATATTCGTATTTACAGGCAACACCGGCGGAAAACAATATGGCGAATAATTCCTCGTCCCCATATCGTCCTGATTGAACAAAGACATGTGTATGTATTACCCACACGCTGTTCAGTAAATACTAAATTACGGCTATCGTGTCCAGTTACTGATTTCGCTCAGCACATTCGGAGTTGTTATTGATGAGTTATCGTAGATCAGATTCTGGTCTGCACAGAAGTTGTCATTTCTGAGATGCAGAGACAAATTACACAAAGACTCGTGATCCCATTTTGTCTTACCCATTTGCACATCAAACCCTATCACAATATAATATCAGGATACGCACTATAGACGGTCCACTCACGTCGCGCATAGTGGGGTAACAAAAGATACATTTGAATTTAACTGTAACACATCTGGCGTTGGATATGACCGGTGGGTGGAATTATAATGCTTTAATCATGAACGGCCATAATCAAGATATGGTATGTTTTCAGACATCCGACCCGTTGGCATCAGCAGGTCCCTAACCGCATTATTTTTGGACTTATCTAGATAGTTATTATACGCTTCCTGGTATCAACCTTTGTATGGCATGTATACAAATAATTGCAATTGTCGTCCTTTTCATTTTGTTGTCATAATGAGCTAAAAGTTACACTGGGATACCAAACGTTCAAAATGTATCAGTCTACATGATAAAACTCCATGCCAATTATCCGATATATATGTTGTTTTCTGAGTGTACAGTCTTTCAGAAGTAATCCTACCTACTCATCAGCATAGAAAGATATGGGTAATATGAGTGTTCATCTAGCATGGGATAACTGTCAGTATTTGGGGTACCTCGTCTTACAAGCAATTGTTCAGTCACTTCGAGGGCAAATGAGGTGACACGAGACTCCAGTACCATACTATACAGTGTAAGATACAATCGAAATGTATTGGAACATAGTTTGACAGTTGTATGGGATTGACCACATTGCTGGTATTTTCGTTGTTGGAAATGTCGCTTAGAGCCTTGACTTTGATTTGCAACTTATGTACTGCTAGTACAAGCAAATACATTCCACCCGCTAAGCAGCTGGCAAACTACAAGAGGGATATCAACAAGGTTTACATCTCATTGTGTGCAAAATATGTGTCATGGAAAATAATCCGGTAAATGTTAGAATACAAAATTCAACGATTCTATTGCGTGATGGTGAAACAGAACGAACGTGTATAATGTGACGGTTTGATAATTTGCGGACTGGGCAGCAATTTCTATTGGTCAGTGAGATCCATTTATACTTACTTTTAGAACGGTATACATGAGACCCAATGTATCAGTAGCTCCGTTCTTGTAATCACGCCTCGTTGATAGAGGGTAACCAACGATTCGTATCAACATGAGTTATTTGATGAGGTATATATATCCGAATTGGTTAATTCTGTTATTCGTGGTCGCATTTTGTTACAAATAGCCATAGAGAGTGCGAAGTATGCTTAAATATCGTGTTAGATGTAATATAACCCACACAATTCCATTATTCTTTTCGCAAAGATAGTCAGACAGCCATCTGCCTTAAACTAATCATGTTCATTGTGAAATAATTTGCACGACATGCCACCGATTTTGAAGAACAAATCTTACTTGAGCGCGAATGAATGCAAATTTTGTCGATCCTCTCACTCGTGCGTACAATCTGGTTGTCATTTCAATAGAACTGGCCACTGTTACGTGATAGTATTGCAAAATGATATGAATCTAATAGGACTATTGGTTTTATAAGACATTGCGATGGTGGTGTTAATTGCGACGTGACAGATTTTACAATTTCCATCCATATACCGGCAACCGTTTTGGCAGCCATTTTGGGGTTAATATGTCATGTACATGTAGTAACCGACGACGGCATGAAATTATCGTACATACAAATTATATCCATCCACGCTACATTATTGTCTTTACGCATTTCGAGAAGATGACAAAAAGAGGTTTTTGATTAGTTTCGGACTAAACTGATTAAATATTTAATTAAAAATTGGGAACAGGAGGTGCTTTGTGTACCGGTTTCACTTAAATGTTCTAGTCGATGGGTCGGGATATACATATTACATAAAACTGTAGCAGCTTATCAACGGCCGTTGTGTTAGTTAAGCCATTTTGGCAAGAAATCGCGTGTTCTTACAAATTTTACAATTCCCACCTATTTACCGGCCACCATATTGGCAGCCATCTTGTGTTATTAGGCCAGTTTTTAAACCAAGACGGAACGAAATTACCGTATACACTAACTATCTCCACCCTTAATCCATTATTTTCATTTTTGCATCCCGTAAGAAGACAAAATGCATTTTTAGATTATCTTTTGGGGAAAAAATCTAAAATTTGTTAAAAAATTGGGTCAGAATGTACATTATGCAATATTGTTACTTTAATGCTCGGCTGTGTCGATCGAAACATATATATTAGACAATACCTTAGCAGTCCATCAACTGCCGTTGTGTTAATTTTGCAATTTGGCACAGAATCGTGCGTTCTGTGTGCCTTACACCACAGCCTGCAGCCAATCAGCTTTAGGGGGAGGGTTGATTTTTCTGCCTTTGATAAAAAATAAGGCGACCAAAATCGATAATTGATATATTATAACATAGCTCATTGGCAGTAGTTTCCCATGGTATAAACTAATTGGGCATAACCATCTTACTTCTGATCTTATAAGAAACGAAAGACAACGCTTTGTGTGAATCGTCATATTTTTCTCACCCTAACAATTATTTTACGTCACATGACGTCATAACTGTTATTCCGAGATTCAATGGTTACATGAATTATCTTACTCTTGTTATCGCCCCATTCACAGGTATCAAAATTGGACGAATATCTCATCTCAAAAGGTGTGAATATACTCTGTCAAATATGTCGGCTTTATTGAAAAAATGACCGATTTTATCAACAGGTGCCTCAATAAAACCACGCGGTGCGAAAAAAGTCCGCCTATCTGACAAAGCCAACATACGGATTCCGATAGTTAAGTGTTCATGCTAACCAAAAATTTAGGTCTCATAAATTCCCTCTCCAGGCGACACCTATGTCCATATTTGCCTAGACTATAAGTATGCACAAACTCAATGATATCACATCGAGTTAATTCAAAACTCTTGCTAATTGTGGCATGTCCATATTTATAAGATCATCACGTCACAGCCCCACTTCTGGCGTTACTCATCCTTAGTACAGATATTTTTAAAGGCTGTCACACTAAAATAATTTTGGCTTGTTTATTATACTGCACAAAAACCAAGCAATCACAACCTACTAAAACTACATACATTTTTTATATTATAAGCCAAACCGATTTAGTTATAATTTTAAAAATTAATTTAAGGCCAGTTATTATGAAATGTTTGTATGGACACAAAATTCACAAGTCCAACAAGAGCCATAACTCTGGTAAAAATAAATGTACCAATGCCCTAATATGTGTGTATCCTCCCCCCCCCCCCCCCCCCCCCCACCCCCAAGCTGCACTATCAGCATACCAAAGAACAATGAAATCAGATAATTCACACCCAAGTTACAAGGCAATATGTTTATACTGACAGATAGACAGAGCCCTCGACTATATTCCCTGAACTTGGGGGCATAACAAATGGGAAAAGTGAAAATGATATTTTAAGCAACTTTAATAGATCGTAAAAAAATTGGAAAACTTCAGTTCATGTTTCAGAATCACTTTCATGTGTCCGTCATTATAATCTGATCCAGCTCTTTCTTATCTTAGAAACTTTATCCAAATTCCAGGTACTGGGACAATTTGCTGACCACCTCAGTTATGTGTAGCTGCTCCTGAAAAAATTACATAAAACTAGGGTCATGTTGGTCATTTGGACTGTCCGTGTCATTGAGTGTCTCTCATAATGCCTCAGTCAGAAACAAAGAGGAGCCAAAGAATAGGTTAATTCTCAAATGAATACACTCAGAGTAAACAAATTGGACATGCATAAGAATAACCTTTTCTTTACCAAATACTCAACAGTTCTCTCAGAAAATGTATAGATAATAAGTTCAACAAACCAACCACAGGTCATTTATCTGCACTTGTATGATAGTTTTCATCTGTCTGTCGTCTGCTCATTATACCCCCACTTTCGAAGAAAATGGGGGGTATACTGGATTGACTGCGTCCGTCCGTCACGCTTTCTCCGTCCGTTTGTCCGACCTCATAACTCGAACAACTATGAACCGATTTCAATAATTTTTGGTATACATGCTTCTCACAATAGCCTCTCTACATGATGCGGCTAGGGATTGGCTCAGACTGTTTTTCGTAATATTACACCTCATTTTCGACATATTTTGACTTAGAAAATTCTGTCTGACTTAATAACTTTAACAAATATGAACCGATTTGAATAATTTTTTCTGTACAAACTTCTTGTTTTTCCTGAACACCCCTCCAAATGAATAATAAACCTTTCCAATATTAAGAGTTATTAATTGGTTAATTCCATATTAGCTGAGTTATGAGACTAAGGCCTCATAACTCGGTTAATGTGGAAACAACCAATTAATAAGATTTTATTAATTAGCAATGGTAAATTGTGTTCTTTCACGGGAGGACAAATATAAACATAAAGGTATCATATTGATGCTGTGTGTTTTACTAAATTAACAATTATTCCAACAATGTTTATTGTTGTGAATTTCACTGTGCTGTCTATATCTTCTGGGAATGATATTGATACGGATAGTTCCTCCATGTAGAGTTGCTTCCCATTTTCATTGGAATGAGACCTTCAGTTTGAAAGGATTTATTCCACAGAAGTCACCAGATGTAGTCCAGTCTAGGTTTTAATCAGACTGGAGAAAGTAACTAGACTCGAAACACATAAATATGTTTTTGTGTGGATGCATCTTGTTACGTCGTAAAGCAGAAGTCACGAGAATTCTTTGTGCTGAATGACAACACAGTTTTCAAATGAATATTTGACAAGTCAGAAAATACTAAGACCTGTTTTGCCTCTTCTTACTTTTATTGAAGTATCTCTGCTCCTAAGAAGCACAAGGCCATCATCAAAAGCTTGATCTTTGATAATTAAGGTGTAGGGTATACCTAGTTCATCGTTCCTGAAATGTTTTCACACAAAATATCAGAAAATGGTACAAATATGCCGTCAGTCCATGTTAGACTGAAATGCGTTTAAACTAGGGCTTCACAGTATATCGATATCATATCGAACATCGATATACTTTTAAATCATCATATCATATTGACCTAAAACGAAATTATCGTGGTCGACGATATATTTTGAAATTTTTGTAAAGTTTAAATAAAATTGGTTGTTCAACTGAGCAAAGTTATGTGTAGGAAAACTACATGAATACAAACGTTTTAAGATGCCATTAATTTGGATTATCAATATATACCCATATCACGATAATAATTTGGATATCGTATCAATTGATTTGGTCATATCATGAAGCCCTAGTTTAAATCAAATTTGTTTCCTGGTGGAAGATTTTAGTGGTAATTGAAATAATTTGAGTAAATGAGTTCATCTGACACCGAAAAAGATTTGATAGTCAAGATGTCATTATTCGCAATAATGCATGTTTGGCATCAAAAGAGTTAATAGCCATTTTGTCAAATAAGTACTTATTCCCCAGTACCACTAGTCACATTTATGGCTGGGCATAGCCTGCACACATCTTATTGTTATTCACAGAAATTTGTTGTTTGATGAAAATTAAAGGTATATGTTATTAGTTAGCTAAATAGCTATTTGGTTTGAAATAGATAGATGGACAATTGAAATTGTATGGTACACCTGCATGTAACAATTTAGACAATGGGCGGTGAGATGAACAAAATAAAGATATACAGTAATGCCCTAAATAATCGACTCCTTAACCACAGCAGAATTATGGGCAATTTTTCAGGATTTAGTTGGAAATATGGCTTGTAGCCATTCATCGGAAAGATCTCAGTGAGAGCTTTCCGATGAATGGCAACAAGCCATATTTCCGACTAAATCCTGAAAATTTACCCATAATTCTGCTGTGGTTAAGGAGTCGATTATTTAGGGCATTACTGTATTTTTGCACCAATAATACTGCTAAGCTGTTTGAGTTATATGTATCTGTTTTAAGTTGACAATATTATCCACTCTTGGAATAAAAAAATGTTTTGTTCTGCTGCGGTTGTCCAGTTGGGTTCGACATTCCAGCCAATCCTAACAGAAGTCACTTATTTGAATAGACCACTAACTTGTGGCCTTTTATGGAGTAAAGAATTAACACTACAAATGCTACTAGTATTTACTGCAGATATAACAATGAAGATTAAGATCCTTTAAAAGCAAGCTCCCTGAACAGACAAGCCTGAGTTTAGTGTGTGGACTTATTTTGGATTTTTGTCCAAATGACCCCAAAATGACTCGTTCCCATCTATATTCCAATTTCAACAGCCATGACAAATTTTATGATGATCAGACTAAAGGTACGACCTGTAGCCTGTGCTAAAGGATTTAGTCATACAAAGAGTAAAATCCAAGATGGCTGCTGGTGGTCATATATTTTGGCCGAATGACCCAAAAATGACTCGTTCCCATCTACATGTCATTGTTAACATCCATGACAAATTTTATGATGATCCGACCAAAGGTACGACCTGTAGCCTGTGTCAAAGGATTTAGTCATGCAAAGAGTAAAATCTAAGATGGCTGCCGGCGGCCATGTTTTTTGGCCGAATGACCCCAAAATTACTCGTTCCCATCTACATGTCAATATTAACATCCATGACAAATTTCATGACAACAAGACTAACAGTACGACCTGTAGCCCGCGCTAATGGATTGAATTTTGAAATCCAAGATGGCCGCTGGCGGCCATGTTTTTTTTCCGAATGACCCCAAAATGACTCTTTCCCATCTACATGTCAATATCAACATCCATGACAAATTTCATAATAATCGGACCAAAGGTACGAACTGTAGCCCGTGCTAAAGGAAATTGTTGACGAATCACGCACACACGCACGACGGATACCAAGCCATGGCAATAGCTCAAACTTTACAAAGTAAAGTTGAGCTAAAAATAACGTGGGAATATATTTCTTATTTGTTAATTGTTCCTTAATAATGTACTTCACTGTAGGTGAATGTCCCAACTCAAAATTACATGCTTTTCTCTGACATTTGTGAGCCGACTTCACCATAAACATCGAAATAATTATCTGGCAGGAGAATCTCCATAAATTTAAGCAACGCAATGCAAAACCACTCACAAATTCACTTAAATTTCAAGTTGGGACCTTCACCTGCAGTGAAGTACATTATTAAGGAGCAGAAAATAACTGAGAAATATATTCCGCACGTTATTTTTTCACACTTTATAAGATCCCTGTCAAAACTACAAAAGGTTCCAAGGTTTTGTACTAGTGGAATGATCTCTACGGGCATTAGCTAGAGATTCATGGCATGATCTAGTCATTGCTGAGAAAAGAGAAGAAACTGTCTGCAGAATAACATAAAAAAAAGTATTGAGGTCTATTGGATGTAGTGACAATAGGAGACTAAAAAATTACAAAATTCAAGTCTGAATTTTTTTCCAGTAAATTTCAGCCCAAACATGTGACGTAGTGTTTAGAGATAATGAAAAACTAAAAACCCACCAAAACATTTCAGTGCATTTCTCAAAACTATCAATCTCATGTTCCACAAGAATAAATATTCACTAATACAAATCATTCAAGTAATATACATGGAAACGTGGACGAGCCCCCCGGGCTTACTGACGGGTGTATACAGTAATACAAATCATTCAAGTGATATACATGATTATTCTGGGGCTTTGTGCACCACAGAACAGATGTGCAAATGATATTGAGGCACTACAGTTTTAATTTACCCATCTGGCTGTTGAAAATGTTTTTTTATTATCACCACATTCAGTAGACCTTAAACCTTTCTTTACCAAATACTCAAACATGAGTAGTTTCCATAGGAAATGTTCAGATAATAGATTCAACAAATGACCATAGGGCAGTTGTTTAACTTATTATCTGAACATTTGCCACCAATTAATAGCAGCCACAAGTGCATGAAGCATGCGTTGGTGTTTACACCTCAGGCGCAGGTGAATGATGATGTCATATAATTGTTTCTATATTTTCTTTTGTGATGAGCCAAATTCTGGTGGCGTGAAGATTTTTTTGTGAAATTGACACATGACTTCCTTTTAATTACTGTCTGGAGATTGTTAAAATGCGGATTCGGCAGTGGACCAACGAGACGAAAATAAAATTGTCAACTTCACAACTTCGAAGAATTCCCATGTGATTTTATAGGGATATTAGTTTCATTTAGACCAATTTCGTTAGTTAGCTTAATGAAAACCTGAGAAGACGTCATGGCATGGTTCATGATGTCATTTACGTCACAATGACTTTGCAGGCCAGAATCGAGACAAGAGTTCACAATACATGACAATACTTGTCATGTCGTTTCCACCGGGGCCATTGCATTATGTTACAAAATTATTCTTAGCGTTATGTCATCGATAAAAGCAAATTCGAGGCACATCGTGGGTGGTTGCTCCACTACGTGTCACGTACAATTCATGTTAGAAACCCTTCTGCTGTTGTATTATCTTTTCATCTGTCTGTCGTCTGAATATATTTCTTAAACATCCCTCCAGATGAATAATAGACCATTCCAATTTATACTGTTATAACTGAATGGGAGAATGCATTCAGTAAAGAAAGGTTTAAATTTCATTCACCTCTGGTAGCATCTATTGAGTGTTGCTGTGGAATTGAGGTCGAGTACTGAGAGACCATGATTCTTCAGCTTCTGATGTAAATCTTGACCAATCACTTTCAGATCATTCGTCTTCGCACCTGAGCAGAGCACCTGGACATGATAGGGAGCTATGTGGCTGTTCAGCTGTAAGAACTGAAGTAAACAATGGTTTAAATTGAACCTTTACGTTCAAGCCAGTTGTTTAAAGGCCCACTTAATTTTCGAACCCCCAGATCACATATATAAAATATATGTCATATTATATACCATTTGAACGAGGAAGCTCCAAAACATTGTATTATCAACTTATCCGGTGTAATTAACTGTGAACATGTTGTTTTTGTTGAGTTACCGACATGTTTTTGGGCTTAAGTGTCATCTGGATTGTAGCGCAAAGTGTATTATTTTCAATGGAGGGGGAATAACTCTATATCTTAAAGATAGTTATTCCCCTTCCATTGAAAATACATTTTTAGTCTGAATTCTGTTGCATTCTGGGAGCCATAATGGGGGAAATCTTTCTATGATTTCAGCTGTTTTCTATTTCTCTATGGACATCTTCTGAGACACAGACATTTCAAATAGTGATGAAATATAGTATTTTAATCATATTTTATGGCATAGACTGTTATTAACACCGTATATCAAGGAACAAAACAAAAATAATCTGTGACTCGAAAATTAAGAGGGCCTTTAAATAAAGCATGACAACAAATCAGTCTTATTAAAATCAGACTATTAAACAAGCTAGTGTTCCATAGTCAGAACTAAATAGCCAGGAATTCCATTCAATTCCAAAGTCGAGCTTCAAGGGCTGAGAGGCCAACAATATATTGAAGCCTTATTTTGAATGCTTATTTTAGTGTGATATGTCTGGCTGAAGTCTTAATTTTAATAGTTAACAGAAGATGTTTAAAGCCTTCGCCACAAGCCCTCATTTTCCGGAGTGCTTATGTGGGAGACCTAAGGAATCGAATCCTTAGCGAGTGCTTACCTGCACTGCATCTTAAGCACTCGAGTCCTAAGCGAGTGCTTACTGTGATCGATATAAGCACTCGAGTCCTAAGCGAGTTCTTACTGTGATCAATATAAGCACTCGAGTCCTAAGCGAGTGCTTAATGTGATTGACATAAGCACTCGAATCCTTGGCGAATCCTTGTTGAAGGCTTATTAAGCCTTCATGCTCGGTAAGGGAAATTTTCTGTCACATTGATAATTTCACATAGTGTTTACAAATTTAGAGATTATGACAACTAATTAAACTCTAATAAACAATAAACACTCTATGAAGAGTCGATAATTAACCAATATTATCTAGCAAGCGGTATAGAATTAAGTATTTCCAAGAATTTCAACAGTCAACAGTTGTTTGTTATTCACAAAAATGAAATGGAAACTGAAAGTAGATATCTGTCAATCGTAAATCTATTTGTTCACTGTGATGTCAATACTGCAGGGAATGCCTGCAAAAGCTATGGCAATGGTATGAATGTGAAATTGTTCAGTCTCTGAAAATCATAGCTTGTTCAATACTAGTAATCTAATTTTAATGAGAAACTGGACAATCAGGTGATTGTGGTTTGTTTTCCAAATCAATAATATGTATCCGAAGAATTTCGAAGCCACTACCTTACTTGCATTTAAATTCAATCAGTATTACCAGTACTATTTAAAACTGAGTGAAAAAATAGTACGACTCCAGTTTATACCAAACAGGAAAATCAAAGGGCTAATATGTTACATACATTGAGGAAAGCTGGACCGAATAGATAATTATATTTACATGCGGACATGTAATCTGAACACCATTATTAATATGTAAATTATGGTAAAATCTTCAATGTTGCAATGCTTGAAAGAAATACACATAATCCCAGTACGAAGGAACATGGAATGTTATATCAGATACTATTAAGTATGAACTACTAGTTGACACATACTTGTCGTCCTTGTTTTGAAGATCCTGTGTATGAGTTATTCATACTTTCTGTATAGGAATCCATAAGGAATACAACAAAACATGTTTCTAGATCTGTGCGGCATGTGATGAGATGAGGCATTGAATCTTTACCCTGAAAAAATCACCAACGTATATAACTGAGCTGATTATATATCTTTTATCATTGAACATATCATTACACCCTGACAGTATCCATGGTACTTGTGATTTTATAGGGGATATGTTTTTATTTTGAGAATATCCAAAAAGATACAGAATGTCTTTCCTTTCAAATTGTTTTTTTTATGTCTGTCTATTAGCTGGTGTTCTTTATTTTAAAGACATATCACATATTGCGGACTTATTTCATTGAATAAAAACAATCCAATCACATCCACTGTACCATTATGTGTACAGAGAACTCAACGGTTGAACTACGCACAAATGTAAATATTTACTACTTTATTTGGGACACATTATTGGGCATAACATTACAGCTACCGGTATATCAATATTTTCTTTTATAATATGATAATCATGTGGGGCATTTTTTCTTTACTATTTTTAGGATTTTAAATAGAGTTATCCCACATGGAATACTTCGAATGAACACGAGCCGTAAAATATCGCAAATTGTATGTCCAATATACCAGAAAATTTGAAATAAAATTGATTGAAGCATTCCCAGACATGGGTCTTCGATTCATATTTATTATTTTATACCCAGTAAAATATATAACTTGTTATAGGAAGAGATAGACCATCTTTGAGATGTGGCTCACATGAATTATTATAAAAGGAACTGTGTTTAATCATATGTAATCAATAATATATAGGTCTCAAACGAGCCTATGGAAAGACTGTTTCCACAATTTTTTTCTAAATTCGACATTGACTGTATCTTGAATCTAGCATTGCTACATGAGAACTAAATGGATGACCAATATTTTATTATGACCTGATAAAAATATTAGGAATTCTTTGGATCAAGCTTGGATCAAGTTCAAAGGCTCATGACTGGAGAGGTTGACTTTCACAGATTCTACACTTGATTGCTGGAAGCTGTTCGATAACTAAGCCTATGGAGTCTCAATTTCTCAACACAACAGTTCACATGGATTGTCCCAGAATTCTACATCGAAGTGTCAAAACTGTATTTAAATCATATGTAACCAATCAATTATAGGTACAGTATCAAACGAGTGGTTGAACCTATGGAAAGACTATTTCCGTAAATTTTGTTCTTAATTCAACATCGACTGTGGTTCTAATGCCACCAAGGATGTTCGGCTTCATGACTGAAAATTCACATTTGATTAATTTGTCAACGTTGTGCATGGCGTGAACATTATTACCTACTCTTCTTCTAGAAGAGGTACCTTGAAATGTCAACAGCGGAATTTCATAACAAGACACGACAAGACAAGATAGCAGCAACAAGTTTTCATTATTAAATATTCCACCAAAAATGAAGATATGTTACAATATTGTAAAACTAAAATTTAACGAGTCATTAAAAATGACAATTTAGTTTTGGTGTTTTCCATTGGTTATCTCATATTCGTCACTTAGGAGGAAACATTTTTGCACATGTCAGGATTCGAACCCCTAGCCCAGATTGCGATGATCCTATGCATGATCCAAGCACCTCGGCTACGGGGACATCCTTAAAAAGGAAGCCGTTTCACCGAGAGTTGGGAAGCGTATCAGTCTGAACATGGGTTCGAAAATATTGGAACAGAATGGATTGACCATTATATTGAAACAGCACAATGCACTTCCCCTGAAATAGCATATGTGACCATACGATTACTGGCGTATATATATCCTATATTTGATATAATCTGAAATAAAAGTAAAACAACATTTTAACCCTTTCTATACTAAAGCATAATTGATGGATAGTTATCCCATAGGAAATGTTCAGATAATAAGTTTAACCCTTTCTATACTTAATCATCATTGATGGGTAATTATCCCATATGAAATGTTCAGATAATAAGTTTAACCCTTTCTATACTAAAGCTTCATTGATGGGTAGTTATCCCATATGAAATGTTCAGATAATAAGTTCAACAAAGGAACATAGCGTAATGCCCTAAGTAATCGACCTCTTAACCAAAGCAGAATTATGGGTAACTTTTCAGGATTTAGTCGGAAATATGGCTTGTTGCCATTCATTGGAAAGCTCTCGCCGAGAGCTTTCCGATGAATGGCAACAAGCCATATTTCCGACTAAATCCTGAAAAGTCACCCATAATTCTGCTTTGGTTAAGAGGTCGATTACTTAGGGCTTTACTGTAGATATTGGTATGTCTCACATTATTGTTTTTGTCCACATTGACTTCACCATAACTGGTTATAGTTTCTATATTCTCTGTTATTGAGTCGAACTTGAGAGCTATGTGTGCCTCTTGAGTATCATCTCCTTTGCTACAAAGTTCAGTTTCCATAAATTGAGAAGACTGGACAGAAAACTGAAATTAAAATACCAAAAATAATCATTTACTCAAAGCATCTAAAACATATATCTGAAATACCAGTAATAGGAAATATATGATGATTTTGTGAAAACTGCACTAAAGTCTAACCAATGGTAAGGTCTTTCAATACAGCTCATTGAGCTGCCATATTTACAGAGAAAGCAATTTAACTTGTGGGCAACAAAAGCACCCTCACAACATGCTTGTGTCACTGACTACAAGTTACAATTGCTTAGACACTGTTTGTGCATAGCACTTCTAAAAGTTCTCTGCAAAGCATGGATATTCATATAGTGCGCTATACTCTAAAACACTCAGATGATTTCTGATCCACCAAAAATTAAAAAAAAAAAAAAAAAGTTGTACCTCGGTGCTGCATACAGCCAAGGTGCCAAATAGAAACATGGGCAGAGAGGGAAACCAAATTTAAAATAAACGAAGGATATCAGAAAATGCAAACAGGACAGGCAGAACAGACAGATGGACATACAGACAAAATCAATTCAGTATACACCAAACTGTTTTCCAAGTGGAAGTATACTAACATTGCCCAAAATTGCCTGAAAACACAGACTTTATTAATGAATTAATGGAGGGAGTTTAAAAAGACAGACATATATCTTTGCAGCACAGTCGCTGCTGACACTGACAGCCATCACACCAAGGTCATAAGATAATAAATATACCTGTCGCCACCAACTGAGTCGCTGTTTGATACAGAAATCCAGTGACTTTGAGACTAGATTAGGAGAGCAGAAACAGGTCATGAGCATCTCATGTCTCTCAGGGCTTCTGAAATAAAACAAGAAAAGTAAGCGGGTCCCAAATGTCAGTATTTGTATGTTTCAGTGAAACTAGAGAGTTGAGGGATAATCATGGAAGTATTGATAATTAACGTCAGATGTAAATATAGGATGGTAAGGGGTCTCCCTGCTAAATGTTTTAAAGCTATGAAAGGAGTTTGTGGTCAGCACAGCTGAATAATCATGTTATACCATTATTACAAAGAAGAACATGAAAAAATAGAAGGAATTTGTTGTTATTTTCATTATCAATAATCCTCCAGTGATGTGATGCTGCATGTTGAAATTGTTGTTTGTAAACATGCACTGTAATAAACAGTAATGTTCACGTTTCAGCAATGAGAAATAACTCTGAATTATTGAACGTTGATTATGATCAGTTGTAGTACACTGCATTTTCCTCATTAAATTATTCCCAACAGCAATGGTGGTACACAAGTCAACTTTTATTGGTATCGATTTAAAAAAAAAATTGTTTTTTGTTGAGATATGTACTTATTTGTGGCCTGGAAAAATTCTTTAAGGCGACATTCTAGGACAAAATTTTGGATGAAGATGGATAACTCTAAAATCAAGTGGTAATATGGCTAAATTTCCAGATAATCAAGTAATAATATGGCCACATTTTGTTGAACAACAGGTTGATAAATAACACGTTTTGGGAAATTGTATACTATAGTTTGACAGTGGTTAGCATTATTTTGTTGTAATTAATTGATTCTGATAACTAAAGCGTATTTTGAAGAAATGTTGTTGTTGCTGTAACTTGATATGGGGACCGTCTGATCAGATTGAGTACCTTTAATAATAGCCAGTTAATAATATGTTTAGTAATGATTCATTCATAATGAGTGATGTCTAATAAATATAGAGTTACACAGGTTTTCGGAAAGGTAAGTTGTCAAACTGAAGCATTTGGCATCAGGATACCATTCACCCTATATATTTATATCCTGTGCTTTAATCGAATGATCGTAGGTATGATTCCCTCAAATCTAATCACAGGTGCTGAAATTGAATATGCCCAAATTTGATATACTGGGTTCTAAATTGGCCTATATCAACCCCTGCAACTTTGAAAAATACATGGAGGCAAATTGATGAAAATATATAGCAGTATTTTATTATATGACTATCGTTGTTAACTATAGTTTAGTGATATATTTTCTAGACTGTCAGAAAAGCTTCAGTTTGATCCGATGTCATACCACGATCCTATAGTTCACAAGCATGTGCATAAAACCGTTGTTTCAGGTTGTCACTTTATTTACGTTTCTTTAAAGACCCATTTAATTTTCGAGTCACTGATTATTTTTTTATTGTGCCATGATATATGGTTTTATAACAATATTTGCCACAAAATATGATTAAAATACTATAATTCATCACCATTTGGAACGTCTGCGTCTCAGTAGGTGCCCATAGAGTAATAGAAAATAGCTGAAATCATAAAAAACTTTCCCCCGTTATGGCTCCAAGAATGCTACAGAATTCAAAATATAAATTATTTTCAATGGAAGGGGAATAACTCTATACCTAAATATATAGTTATTCCCCTTCCATTGAAAATAATATACTTTGTGGAGAAACTTGAGCACAGAACACGTGTTGGTTTCTCAACAAAAACAACATGCCTTGATGAAGAGGTCGGATCGCTGCGGCGGCTTGTTTGATCCAGCAATTTGGCATTTTCAACTACTCGTAATACTATGGCAAGATAGTATCACTGTGGTGATATTATGTATATAAATGTATCTGACATACCTGAGTGGAAATGAACCTGAGTTATCGTCTCTTAAAACGATGCCAGAAGTTAAAACTGTCAGAGGGAGGTCACTCTTACCAGTCTGTGACTCCCAAAGGTGAGAATGAAAGTGATCCAGCAAACCTGGAAAACAGAATGGTGAATACATCTGTTATCCTGAAATTACAGCTATGTATTCAGATATACAAAGAAAAAACATCATTTGCCACTCATTCGAAAGCAGCCATGGTGGCATAAATTCCATACCTAATTTCAATCAGGTAATAACCCATGGCTGAGATATCTGTGCGGACAGACAAAAAAACAAAGATTTCCAGAAAACCAAGATGGATAACTCTAGAATGGAAAAGGCGAACAACATTACTTGCCACTCTTTCAGAAGCAGTCATAATGGTGAACCTCTAAACCATTTTTCATTCAGATCCGATAACCCTTCATGGCTGAGAGAAAAAAAAATAAGATTTCCAGATAACCAAGAAGGATAACTCTAAAATGGAAATGGCGAACAACGTCATTATCCCCTCTTTTGGAAGTAGTCATGATGGTGAAATGCCATACAAAATTTCATCCACATCTGATAACCAATGGCTGAGATAAAAAATACAGAACTATTCAGCCAAATAGTCATGTGCCGGTACATTTTTAACTGATTGACAACATTTTAAAAGGTTTGGTAACTTTTTCAACCGGACTGTGCTGGACAACCCTGCTAGTCTTTAATATAATTCTTAGATATCAACATATATCAGTGGTATTCTGCTAGGATCAAGACAGGGGAGTATGAGTAAGCCCAACACTGTGTGTGAAATTATCTATTATCCAAACAGGAATCAGCTTCCACTTAAAAACCAATGACAGTACTGTATAAGAATATCTTACAACTTTAAAGAGTTTTTCTTTGCTCAAAGAACTAGCATTGGCTCAGAAATACCTCAAAAGTAGCTTTAATTTAAAAGTTGTATCCAGATCAATATCTACCAAATTATATGATCAAAATTCACTTCTATGTTAAAAGGAATCAACATTTCTTCGAGTTTTTAAGAACGTCTTGAAAATAATTTCATACCTTCCTTTAGGCTCTGCCTAGGGTAAAAACCATTGAAATTGCTGACTTCTGACAAACTGTTAAAGAAATGAAACAATATGTCCAAAAATTAAATGAACATGAAACAATTATTCTCATTATACAACACATTGAGACACTGTGTTAATTCCCCATTAGTTTCTATTACTCATTTCACAATGATCCCTCTCATGAAACAAAGCCGGTCAACAAGTTTTGCATTGTTTACTGCTTACACCGAGACATCCTGAAGTATCTCACGAAATTATCTGAAGATCATGTTTTTATTTGACGGCCAAACGACTTCAAAATTCTTGTTGAACATGAACACAGCTGTTGTCAACAAACATTTCTCGACTGAATGATCTTCTGACATTGATATTAATGCTATATGGAATTGTTGTGAAACCCATATTCAGTGACAACTTGAGGGACATTGTGCCTCGGGAGATATTAGTTCTTCGGGGAGACAATCCGCAATGTTCCCCTCAAGCACATTCATCATTTTTATAATGCTAGCTGGAAATCAAGCCTGAGTTTAGTGTGCCTGTCATTTGCAGAAAGAGATGGACTGTCGTCCGGTGCGTACCCCTTTGTGTGGGCATATCTATAACTTATGACTGCTATACTCAGACAGATGGACCCAAAAATCAGCATTTTCATATAAACAAAGATGAATAACTTTAGAACAAAACACCAAAACAAACAGTTGAGTGTGCCAATAAATGTCCTCATAGTGGTGAACATCCATACAAAATTTCATTGAGATCCGAGCATTACTGTTCAAGTTATGACCTGAACAGACATCGGATGGACCAAACAGCCAACATTTCCAGATAAACAAAGATGAATAACTCTAGAATGGAAAAGCAGAACAGAACAATGGAACCCTCTATTGAATGTCCTCATAGTAGTGAACATCCATACCAAATTTCATTGAGATCCCAGCACAACTGTTGAAGTTACGACATGAACAGACACCAGACGGACCAAAAAGCAAACATTTCCAGATAAACAAAGATGTATAACTCTAGAATGGAAAATCCGAACAAAACGATGGAACCCACTTTTTAATGTCCTCATAGTAGTGAACATCCACACCAAATTACATTGAGATCCCAGCACAACTGTTGAAGTTACGACATGAACAGACCCCAGACAGACCAAAAAGCCAACATTTCCAGATAAACAAAGATGAATAACTCTATAATGGAAAATCCGAACAAAACGATGTAACACTCTATTGAATGCACTCATTGTAGTGAACATACATACAAAATTTCATTGAGATCCAAGCACTACTGTTCAAGTTACGACATGAACAGACACCAGACGGACCAAAAATCCAACATTTCCAGATAAACAAAGATGAATAACTCTAGAAAGGAAAATCCGAACAAAACGATGGAACCCTCTATTTAATGTTCTCATAGTTGTGAACATCCATACCAATTTCATTGAATCCCAGCACAACTGTTGAAGTTATGACATGAACAGACACCAGATGAACCAAAAAGCAAATATTTCCAGATAAACAAAGATGAATAACTCTAGAATGGAAAAAACCTGAACAAAACGATGGAACCCTCTATTTAATGTCCTCATAGTAGTGAACATCCATACCTAATTCATTGAGATCCGAGCACTACTGTTCAAGTTATGACACGAACAGACATCGGACGGACGTACAGACGCACGGAACGACGCACAGACGCACGGACAGGTGCAAACAGTATACCCCCCTTTTTTTTAAAAAGGGGGTATAACTAAAACCCACTAAACTATAAACATGGTATTAGTATAACAAATACTTATTACCTAAGTTATCATACTTAACAAGCAACTTACGAGATCTCATACTGACAAACGCTATACTAAGATAGTTAGACTTCCCTTGCTAAACTCTAATCTCCTAAAAAAGAAATAGAATCTATGTGAAGAAGTTTCTATAGAAATTTTATAATAAAGAAACTTTCCAGAGAAGATGAGGCCTTAGCAGAATGATGTCCCCATAGGGTGAATTTATTGATGCTAGCCCGCTATGTGGGATAGCTTCACTAAATTCACCCTCTGGCGACCTCATTCTGCAAATGACAGGCACGCTAAACTCAGGCTTGCTGGAAAGAGGCTGTTGATTAAACTCCAAGCATATTATTGCCCTGTCAGGAGAAAACTTTTGCTTTTGTGATTGAAAAGTAGTCGGATAAAATTTAGGCAATGTCAATCTTAATGCAGGAAGAAAATTGAAACCATTCATATTTCTTTTCTTACCTCAATTAACTACATACCAATCAAATTAACTAAACATATAATTTAAATGCGATTGCCTGGTAACTGCTCATGAACTAGATTGTTGGAAATGGTCCTACAGTTTTTATCTCACCAGGTACTGGCTGTCGATAACAACAGCAAAATTATCAATTTTATTCCAACAAGAATGAATAATCGTGCAATGAAATAGTCAAACTAACGGTTACTAACCCGATGACACCATGTCTTAATTATATCATATTAGGAAAGTAATTTACTGAACTAACTAGACTGATACTTAATTGTTATTAATAAAAGGCCGCTCGGCCACAGTGTCCCCCGAACCGGTGGCTTCATTTGGAGCGGAGGCTTTGTAGAAGTATACTATATGGATAAGACACTTGTGCATTGTCTCATTACTGACATGCATACAAATAACCAAATCTTAAAAAAACTCTTAAAGTCAAAATATAACCTCAAATTGGCACAAAATGAAGAAATTTACAAGATAAATTGAATTTTCTAAGTCGAAAAGCCCATAACTCTGAGAAAAATCATCGGATCAAACCCAAATTCGAGCTTGACCTGTATCTTGATATGACTGATCCACATAAAAACAATATTTGCAATTAAAGGATCCAAACTTGAGATATCATCCGGAAACCGAAAAAGTGAGAAATTTTCTATGTAAAACAAGTCGAAAAAGGGCCACAACTCTCGCAAAAATGGGCGGAGCATACCCATATTCAAACTTTACCTGTACATAGGGCTGATAAACTCACATACCAAATTTGGTTCAGATATGGTCACACAAACTGAAGTTATCATCCGGAAACCAGAAAATTACAAGATTCTAAGTAAAAAAAGGGCCATAACTCTAGCAAAAATGGGCGGAGCAAACCGATATTCGATCTGACCTGTATTTTGGTCTGATAAACTCACCTATGAAATTTGCTTTTGATCTAATAACCGAAACTAAAGTTATCATCCGGAAACCATTTCCGGACGGACGGACACCGCTATTTTAATAGTCCCCCGAAATAATTTTTTCGGGGGACAATAACTTTACTACGGTGGCTGGATGAGGACATGGGAAATTTTATTTTTATCTCGTTTAAACGAGATAACTATCTCGTTTAAACGAGATAGCAGATGGGAAAATTTATTTTTATCTCGTTTAAACGAGATAACTTATCTCGTTTAAACGAGATAAGTGATGGGAAATTTTATTTTTATCTCGTTTAAACGAGATAACTTATCTTGTTTAAACGAGATAGCAGGTGGGAAATTTTATTTTTATCTCGTTTAAACGAGATAACTTATCTCGTTTAAACGAGATAGTTATAATACAACAGTTACTAGTGGCCAGTCCAGACGGTTGCGCTCGTATATACGTGGTACCCAAACACCATCCCATCCCATCACCCATAGTATATTGTGCTCCGCAGGCGCTCGTATATAGGTAGTTACCCACCCTTCACCCATAGTATATTGTGCGCCGCAGGCGCTCGTATATAGGTATAGTTACCCACCCACCACCCCATCCCATCACCCATAGTATCCAATGCGCTCGTATATAGGTTGTACCCACCCACCATCCCATCACGTCACCCATAGTGGTGGGATGGGGTGGTATGTGGGTAACTACCTATATACGAGCGCCTGCGGCGCATAAGATACTATGGGTGGCGGGATGGGGTGGTGGGTGGGTAACTACCTATATACGAGCGCCCGCGGCGCTCAATATACTATATGGGTGATGGGATGGGGTGGTGTTTGGGTACCACCTATATACGAGCGCTTGTGGCGCATAAGATACTATGGGTGGTGGGATGGGGTGGTGGGTGGGTACTACCTATATACGAGCGCATGTGGCGCATACGATACTATGGGTGGCAGGATGGGGTGGTGGGTGGGTTCAAGAAGTTCCCTATACATTCCCGGTGCAACCGTCTGGACTGGCCACTAGTAACTGTTGTATTATAACTATCTCGTTTAAACAAGATAAGTTATCTCGTTTAAACGAGATAAAAATAAAATTTCCCACCTGCTATCTCGTTTAAACAAGATAAGTTATCCCGTTTAAACGAGATAAAAATAAAATTTCCCATCTGCTATCTTGTTTAAACGAGATAGTTATCTCGTTTAAACGAGATAAAAATAAAATTTCCCATGTCCTCATCCAGCCACCGTACTTTACAGCTTCGTACATGCAATAAAAACATTTCAATATTTAGTGTTTCTTAAATACATAATAAAAGATCAATTATAACCTGGTATACACTTACCTGTCATTGGGCTGGGCATGAGTGAACGGAGTTTCCACAATATGGATATTATCTTGATTCTTTCTTGACCAAGATTCCCTTTGAGAAACAAAAGTAAATTTTACTATACATGTAGAATAGAATAATTGGCTAAAAGCACAATAGCAAAGAAGTCCTTGTTAAGATTATTAAACAAAATCTAGAGACCATTTTCAGTGTATCTCATTGATAAGAGCTTTTCCCTGGAGTTTATTCTCAATTCCAGAAAATCCATTGAAACTGGCACTTTCAAGTTTTTCAACTGATTGTGGAACAGTTTTGGAATAAGTTATGTCATTTTGCAGTTCTCGAAATTGGCCACAGCTGTGGGACATTTTTGATAATTTCAAGGGCTTCATTTTGGTAAGGGTCTTGAAATTACATGAAACTAAAGCATTAACCTTGAACCAGGTGTTATTACCGTAACTATTCATAAACCCTTTAGATTCTACCAACCAGTTATATATTGGAATGGTCTCTTATTCATACTGGAGATTTGATCAGGAAAAATTATCAGACAAACAAAATGATAATACGAGTACAGAAGGTTCCTATTCATTGGAATTAAATGTTCAGATAATAAGTTCAACTCATTATCTGAATATTTCCGAATGTATTCCTGGGAACTACAGCTATGCTCTAATTAATCAACCCTCCTTAACAAGGTTGACCACCCGCATGCAACCGCATTCAACACCATTCATGCGATCAACTGCAGTCAATTATATCGCCCGCTGACCGCAGTACCACCTCACAATCCCAGTTAGACCGTATTCTTCATGCGATGTTTATATAAATTTTATTTTTTTTGAAGGGGTACTATACACTAAATTCTGCCATTTATGGGGACCATCTCCTTTAATACTTAACAGAATATATGCAACAAATGAATATATTTGAGCCATGGATTAGTGCAACATACACTCATGTGCTCTATCAGCGATGGAAACAACATGGTAATTATAATGAAAATGAATAAATGGCTGGAGTCATAAATTCATTTTCATGATAATTACCTCGTTTTTTGCATTGTTCATAGATCAAATGAGTGAATTTTGCACTAATACTTGATCAAATTCATTAATTTGTTGCATATATTTTGTTGAGTATAAAATGAGATGGTCCCATAAATGGCCGGATTTAGTGTACAGTACCCCTTTAAAGTCGGCATTGTAACCACACCAGAGAATGTGTTGGCATGGCATGAGCTCCATTTTTGATGCAATTGCAAAGTCAGTCGGGGACCACCTTCGTATGTTGAATAAACAGTAAACAATTTATTAATTGAAATACTATATGTCTAGTTAACTTTAAAATAAAGATACCCCTGATGGTGTAGATATGGTATTTGTGAATTAAAAAATTGGCGATTGAAAATGGCGGCGGTTGAACGATGACGTGTTTCAAAATTTCTAGATTGAATTTGCCGTTATTGCGGTCGCAAAAAAATTAACGCGTCTGTTATTTACTTAATTATCGCAGTTAAAACTATTAGCAGGTTAAGACTACCGATGGATACCGCATGTCAACCGCTAGCATTTGCGGTGATACCACTTGACTATGGTTGACTGGAGGTACAACCGCGGTCATTACCAGCCTACCACCGTGTTAAAGGGGTCAATTAATTAGAGCATAGCTGTCTTGTCAATGAGTATTTAGTAAAGAAATGGTTAAAGAAGTGGGACCAGGCAACCATTATTAGTAGCGTGAAAGTGGAATCATTCTCAATTTTATTAGTCTGAGGTTTTGGAATTATTTATAAATGGAACATTTCCCTCTTCCAAACTCTTTAAATGGTGATGTCATAGCAGCTTCAATCTCCTACAGCAAAGTAGTGTGGTAGTGAATATAATTGTCATATTTCAATGAAATGAGAAACTAACAAAATGTCGTCACTCTTCCTTTAACTTTTTATATTGAATAGAGGGTACGAAATAATAATTTTGAATAGAGGCAACAGTCAACAGAAGTGTTTCTCATACTAGTTTAAAGCATTTCATTTTTTCACACATTTAACATAGACGGTGGAAACAATTGTTTTACATTTTTCAGGTCCCAACACTTTTCAGTTGCGATCTGTGAATGTTTTCCTATATAAAATCTTTTTTTAGGAACTTTTAAGTTTATATTTGTGACTCCAAATACAGATTTCTGATATATTTTCCATGGTTACTAAAATTGCTGTTGTTGGTGTTAGTGTTTTCCGGGAAGAGAGACCACATCTTCAACAAAAGACATATGAAATTATTATTTGTTCAAACAATTACCACTCTCGCATAATATTTCTCCGCATCAGTGCTCCCGGAGTTCCATAAGAGTGTGTCATCACTTGTTTCTCCCTGATCTGTATCATTTTATCTTGGAAGAATTTATGCTTCTTAGCCAACTTAGTAGCTGTATCCAAAACATATTTAGTGGTCATTTCATGAATATTATCATATGTGTACTCATATAGGGAAACTTCTACATGTATTCCAACTTGTCATATTAGTGATTATGTTCTGCTTATACCTGAAATATATACAAAGAAACTTGTTAAAATTTGTCCATAACAACCAAGTAATTTTTTTATTACACACACATATTAAATACATGTGGGTGTGTGTAAAATTGACAATGAGAAATATCTCAACCAAATTTAGATATATTATTAGCTTCTAAACCTGACTCAGATAATCAAGAAGTTAGCTCTGTCTGATAATGATACTAGTAGCTCTGTTAGAATTGTGGAGTTAATAGACCAAATATATTACATATGTGAAATTCCTGATAGTTTAAGTACATGTATGAAGAGTGAATGCCCAGAACACTAATTGGTTTCAAATGTTTCAAAGGTTTATTGGTAAACAAATCATAATTAAATCATGGTCTGTCCTGCACATGTGGAATAGGGCTATGTGTTATACAGTCAAATGATACAACTGCAATATTATGCATACGATATATATGTACTGAACATTCCAAATAGATTCTTCCCTTTGTTCAGTAAATCTATAACAATGTGGTAAGAAATGTTCTTCATATTCTGACATATCCTATCTTTTCTGTATGGTTTAGTTTTGTATCAGTTTCAATCACCATGTTATGGGCACTTACCCTCATAAACCTATAAGTTCGGAGTATCATATTTAGTAACCACAATTCCCAGCGGCTGTGGCGGCTACAGCCCAATGATAAAAGCCACAGCGGTTGTAGCCTGGGATGTCAAATATGGCCTTACCCTTAGTTTAGTCATGGACTCGAGCTATTTCACAATGAACTCAGTCATTACATTGAATTAAGCATGTATTGTACTGAGTTCACTGTGAATTAGGACTCGTGCATGCATGAGGCTCCACCTAAGGTATCTGGAGAAGTCGGCCCTGCATGAAGTCAGCCACATACGAAGTTGGTCCCATCCGAAGAAGGCCCCAGAGAAGTCACTCAAGTCAGCCCCATTAGAAGTGACTAAATTGGCTTAAATCAAGTTAGTGTTTATGTTGGCTAATTGTGAAGTCCGCAACATTTTCTTAGTTATAACAACACAAAGAAACTCATCTAGATCGTGATGAAATGATTGCCTTTCATACTTGATCCACGCCGTCAAATACGACCTTCTCTCCAACACGCCGTGATGACAATCCAAGACCATCCTTGGAAACTTTGTATAGAACGCTACAATCTCAACACCTGCCATCATAGTGCCATGCCCTCCTTCAACCTGTCATGTTCCTTTGAGCAACCAGCCAACAACAACCACCAACAGAGCACCTCGTCAGACCTCTACCTGTGACATTGATTTGATTTTTTCCCAACTGATGGCCATAATTTGGATAATATTCAACTTAAATTGGTCCAAAAACAATTAATTTCATTTGTTGTTATTTTGTGATTATTATTATCAGTTTCATATCATAAAATAAATAATGAATATTTTTAAACAATGGTGCTGATATACATGTATATGGGGTCAACTTCTCTGGGGCCGTCTTCGCATGTGGCCATCTTCATATGGGGCCGACTTTGTGCAGGGCCGACTTCTCCTGTATTCATCACCTAAAATGTTTTACTACTGTCTGCTACTGTGAGAAAACTTTGCACTCCAATATACACCCAAAGGCCTTCTAAACAGTGACTGAGATATTAATAAATAAAATATTTAAATACATCTATTCTCTATAGGGTAAGTGGTCTAATTAATTTAAAAATATATATGATCACTCAATTATCACTGTTTAAAAGGCCTGTGTATACACCTAATAAAATTTGCTTTTGAAAAGAGCATTCCGTGTTAGTCTATTCCTTATATCTGTATCTGTATGTATACAATGCAGGAGCTGATTATGGCTTTAGGCGCATTGGTATATATATATATATATATGGTAGAGATAAATTTTAAAGAGAGTTTGCTTCACCACTAATTCTCTATTGTGAGCAAATTTTACACTCCAATATTATGATATACCGTCACACAGGGATACTTTGAACAAGGGGGTAATTTTGAACACTTTTCCTCAATAAGAATGATTTATTCCCAGTAATAAATGACAATTGCTTGTTTGCTCAAATAAAATTTAAACTACGTATATGTAATTTATTTGAGGTACATGATACTGTGTAACAGTTTCCTAATTTTCTTTATATTCAGAAACAGGTCATTCCCCACTGGAAATTTTAATTTCAGTCCCGGAGTAAATATCACATGGTGATCACACATGGGATATTAAAATTTTACATCTGTCAACTTTCACACAAAAATGCAGATGGCTGTAATAAACTCCCCCAAGAAACATTGTTTTAATGTTGTTTATAGGTCAATGGAACCCATAAAATACTTTGTGATCTGTCAACATATAAATTATGAATAGAAATAATGGAAAACCATAAAATCTGAGGTGTATCTTCTGGGAGGGGGATACTTTTACAAAGTATCAACAAAGTCATTCAAATGTTATGTTTCAGTATGCTGATTCTGTTCTTATAGCTGTCAGTATCACATATAGCACAATGGCCGGGTGTCACCTAGGGTGTGGTACATGCATGACCATAGCCAGAATCTTATTCCCTTATAAGTGTAGGAGGCTCGAGCAGGTTTGATAATATTTGTGGTTGGGGATTCAACTTGGCCGACCCAATACATGGGTATGGGGGCGTAAAAAATAATGTTTGCCGGATGTGGCCCTAATTATTCCCCAAATCTTGCCCCTACTAACATGTGGGGTGAATAGTGGATACAGTCAATTAAACTACAAGTAGTTTAGTACATCTAGGTCTTTCCTGGGAACATTTTGAAAAATTAATGTTGCACCTTCTAGTAGCAGTAATTCTGAGAGTGAATCTCTTCCCAATTCATTTTCCGAATATTGCATGGCTATAGTTGGAGTAGCTGAGGAGATGTTTAGGGTGCTGTATTCAATTGGTACTCTGGGGGGAGTGGTTCTGTACCAAAATTTGGGGGGGGGGGGGGTATTGACGGTATATAATGAATATTAGTTGAGAAACTATATAAGCATAATATCCATTATAATGTTAAAGTATTTGTTTTTCTCTGTTCATGTCATGGTAGAATAGGAGGTCTACTATGTGATTTACATTGGTGTCAGACCAAATGTGGCATATATATATTATATATTCCAGATTGTTTGCTAGGTTCAAAGCAGTGATATGGGCGTGACTTTACTTGAACAGCATGATTCACTCGCATATAAGGACCTCTCAGTGTTCAAAGTATCCACATAATTCATAATTGATGTCAGTATCAATCTATTAGGGCACAAGACCCTTGTGCAAGTTGTCAATAAAACCAAAATACAGCCCACAATTTATCGATATATAATACTAAACATATTACAAGTGTTCGAAGTATCCCCATTTGACGGTACACCCTTCTTGAAAGTTCAATTAAACATGCATGACTAATCAGCCATAATCCACCCTCCATTAGATTTAGAGGGACTTGCTGCGCCATTTCTACAGGGACTTGCTGTATTTCTAGGACTTGCTGCATTTCACATGTCAGGGAGAACCCAAAATCGATGTACTAAACCTTGACTTGTGTAAAAAACCTCGATCGAGGTTCTTCGAGATCATGTGACCACTGGTCAAAATATACACCAATGATATAAGGGGAAACACTCTAGACCAAATATGATACTAATGGAAGTAATATAGTGAGGAGTATTTCATCTTACACTATGGTAGCGAGTCCATGAAGCTGTTGACATGATCTCGAAGAACCTCGATCGAGGTTTTTAATACAAATCGATGTTTAGTACATCGATTTTGGGTTCTCCCTGACCTGTTTCAGCTGCATAATTAAGAATTTAAGTGCATTCATTCAGTGTGACCATGCATTGCATGATGCACGAAAACGGGCGAATTTAGTTCAAACAGGTCTAAAACTAAATTGTTTATCAATAACAAATGATGGGAATAACATTTTGTTAGGAATCATGTGAAATTGGAAGTGTTCGTACGTTTATGGACTTTTAATTTTGACTATTGTCGTGAGATTTTTCAATCATCGTCGCCGGCTGTTTTCTAAAAATTAAGAATTCTCCCATTGGAAAAACGAAACAAGCAAAAGATAAAACTTGACATAATGTTTTAGTTTTTTTATATTGCAAAGTAAAAGTAACAACAACTTGTCTTATTTCTGTAATAGTATAAAATCTAGATGTTGTTAATCAACATGTTGGATAGATAACAAGTTGTGGACTACATATTGAGTCCGTTTCTACCTAACCTAATAAAAATTAGTACTATATTATTTACCGACTCATTGAACATCACTTCCTGTTGTGTTGTCAAATGTTTTCAACATTAATTCGGAGTCAAAACAAAGCGGTAAATGTCAAGTTTGCGATAATACTATCACAAAATTCACTCTGACATGTTTTTATCCATATTTTGTTGTCACAAACGACATAATTTGAAGTGTTCAATTTGTTGATTGGTGCAGGCACTGTTGACGTGTTGTTGTGCAGGCACTGTGCAATGTTATTTTTTTTCCAGCAATGTTATTTTTTTCCCCGCAAATAAATGAATAACTCATTCATCTACGGAACCATCCAGAAGCCACATACAAAAAAATAATTCCACGGCTTAATCGGCGTAACTATGCCAATCATCGGCACACTTACGCCAACCATCGGCGATCTTCATCATTCTCATATACATATACACTGACCATCGGCATAGTTACGCCGAACATCGCCATCGGCGTATATATGCCGAACATCGGCGTATATATGCCGAACATCGGCGTATATATGCCAACCATCGGCGTATATATGCCGACCATCAGCGTAGTAATGCCGACCATTGGCGTATATCATCGGCGTAACTAATTCTCATAACTATGCCGATATATAGGGCGTGAATAAAGGCAAGGAGACCAATTGCAAGTGTCCTCTGAATTAACCCACACCTGTCCTAGTAACCTAAACATATGCATTTCTGTTCATTAGTTCATTAATTCTTATTGGGGGGGGGGGGGGGGGGGTAAACATGAATTTTATAGATTTGGGAGCCGAGAGATGGTCGGTTTAACTATGCCGATGATTTACATATATATGCCGATGATGGGCGTATATATGCCAATGGTCAGTGTAACTACGCCGATGGTCAGCGTAACTATGCTGATGATCGACGTAACTTCGCCTATGGTCGGCGTATATACGCCGATCTAGGCATGGAATTTATTTTTGTATGTGGCAGCTCCATGCTTCCGTACTCATCCAAATCTCTGCACTGCAGCGATTATATCATTCCCAGCCCTCTTAATTCAGATTGTTTGGCTTCGTCAACCATTTGCCATGGCCCTGTTTGCTTCAGGCCTAAACAAATAATACCTTTGTTTCCGCTAACGAGCTAAAAAAAATTAGGGTAGGTAGGTAGGCTTAACTTTTTTTTTTTTTTTACTTTTTTTTTTTCAGTATCTTTAAAAATAACTGTATAATACTTGTCAATAACCCAAACTATGCACTTCTTAGCCCCAATCAGGTTAACCCAGCTGACAGAGGAACTAGAAACTCCAATATTCAATCTTACATATGCTTTAATATTTACATATATACTAGTCTATATACTAAGATAGTCTTTGATAATCCTAATATTTCCTATATGGTCTGGCGACAACTGGAGTCAGTCCAGCACCACTGCACTGTTCACATATTGGAGTGACAGTCTTGTACCGATCTCTTAAGGATGGCTTCACAACACCACCTTCTCCGCATTCAGTGAAGGATCTAGGTATTTTTTGGGGACACCTGTTTTTGGGCAATGATATGCCGAAGGCATAACCTGAAGGCCTGATCGGAGGAATGTTTGGGAAGGGTGACCCCCTGATGATGGTGGGGGTTCTTCCCCTGGAAATTTTTTGAAAATCCATTGCATTTAGATCTAATCTAAGGCTCTTTGAGTCAGTATTTTGAATTTTACAGAGAGGTCAATTTTATCAAGTTTCTCGAGCATAACTTTGGAACTTTTTATATATGTATGGATTGGAAATGCTTATAAGTTATTGTCAGATATCTTTTGGTTCTAATGGATTATGCTTATCGGAAGCCTTATCCTGCTTGAAATTAGACTTGCCATCATCACTCTAATTCATAAATAGGCTATTTTATAAAATTCAAGTGAGACACATACCGTACATAATATACTACATGTACATGTAATACAGAAATCCTACATGTACATGTAGTACAGAAACAATGTACATGTATTAAGATAGTAATGACTATATATGGTACTAATCTCTATGTTAATTTTTCATTTGGTATTATGAGATCCCACTTGATAACCAGGTTGATTTGATCAAATTGTTAATGTTCCTGTGCTGTAATTGATTGAAATACTGAAGTCTGAACGCTGAATGATAACATACCGTACCTGAACTCAAATTATTTGAAGTTTTCACAGATGAAAGCTAGATAAAGCCAAACATACTTTACAGTATGATTCCAACTGTTAAACTTAAATCTTTTTGTAAACTTAAATTTCTTATGTCAATATATATAAATATATAAATGTTTTGCATCTTGTTATGATATGAATTGGGACCTAAATTTAAATAATTTTTTTTTTTAAATCAAATTTTTTTTTTTTTTTTTGGTCCAATTTTTATTTTTTTTTGCAATGGCAATAAAAAGTTTAGGGTTGGCGGTTTAAAATAGGGTCGGTCGGGTTAGCGGAAACAAACGTATTTTTTGTTTAGGCCTCAGCAATGACTTTGGCATTGCTGATTCAGGCCTTAAAATCCGACGAGAATCAGAATCATGATTCTCATTTTGATTCTCGTAAAAAGTCTTGATTTCCTGTAGAACTGCTGTGTTTTGATTCTCGCAAAATTTGTTGGATTTTAAGGCCTGCTGATTTTCATAGCCAATCATTAGGGTTGCATTCTGGTCGCCACATTATCAGACTTTAAACCATTTTTCACATGTATTGCCGAATGACTTGTCGCCATCTAGGTTTCCATTATGTTTCTTGGTATCCTTTGAAGGAAACTGGTATGTGTTCTGAAAAAGAAGTGCATGTTATAGATGGTAATGAGTCACTTGAAAATAAATGTGAAATATGGTTTAAACTCTGATAATTTGGTGACCAGAATGATTTTATCGCTGCCGAGTTGTAGATTATGATGAGTGAGTTTATTGACAGAAAACATGCACCCTATGCCCCGTTTAAGTGTTGAGTGCACTCATTTGAGATATATTTGTCGATTATTTTTAAAATCCCTTCACTACTTTCGCTTTGCTCTTAGTGATACCATTTAGAAATTTGATTGAAATCTGATTTTTGGGGACTTTTAGCGTACAGTAAAACCTCTCTAACTGAACACCCTTCGGACCGGCCCTTCTGTTCGGTTTAGAGAGGTGTTCGGTTTACAGAAAATGGCAAAACCATTGAAATATATTGCCGCCATCAGTAAGAGTTATCGAGACCCGAACACCTCATTACTGATTAATTAAACTTTATTCAATAAACTACAAAATAAAACATAAATTGCAATAGATAAACATGCTATAATAAGAAATAAATGTATGTATAGATAAACCAGGAAACACGGAAATGATACATTTTACGGTGATTCGCGGTTTTTGAAAATGTTGTTGACGGTAGATTTCAATTCTGAGCTATCGTTTTCCAGACGGCTCATTAATAAAACTCTGATGGTAACAATAAACCACAGTCCTGTACTTTTAGCGAATTAGTGTTTAGTTTGGACAATTGTTGTAAAAACAAAGAGTCCATTCCAGCACAATAGCTGATGTAAAAACAACGTGTCACTGCTCTAATTACCTGTGAAGTCACCATTGTTCAATCAATTTGTAATATAAGCAAACATGTATCTATCTGTATCTGCAGGTGGTGCAGTAACCAATTCTGGTTTAGGCGCATCTAATTAGACACCTGTTGTTTTAATCCGTTTTAAAGCTTTGTCGATACAAAAGACCACTAATTAAATTGGTACGCTTATTCAATAGTACGAAAGTACATTACCTGTGTGCACGCGCGTCCGTCTGGTATTGCTTTCGGAATTTATTTAGAATAAGATTAAATATAAATACAGCAGTATCTTTTTATTCTCAGGCATTATATTCGTTTTAATTTGTTAATAAAATTTGATTAATGTACCAAGAACACTTCGTCCGTTTGTAACTAACTGTTGTCATTGACGGTGATCGAGGTCACACACAGGTCAACTCAAAAGCGGAAACGTTCACATCATTACCTTGTAACTGATTGCGTTCGGTCTC
Organism: Siphonodentalium dalli; assembly: GCA_032622095.1. Lineage (NCBI taxonomy): Eukaryota > Metazoa > Mollusca > Scaphopoda > Gadilida > Siphonodentaliidae > Siphonodentalium > Siphonodentalium dalli. The sequence goes on from CP136063.1 coordinate 211,684,266, forward strand.
TTCCATCGCTTTAAGCATTCGGATTTTGGAGGTAAACATTAGTGTATTTGTTCACTTTTGGACTAATAAAGCTGTCCGGTATTCGGAGTACAGAGGTTTCGGATTACAGAGGTAATACTTAGTGACAATGCACTTGGGTAAATTCGGGACCGAACAATTCGTTTGGAATGGAGAGGGGTTCGGATTGCAGAGGGTCCGGTTTGGAGATGTTTCACTGTATAGTGCTGGAAGCAGCAATCTTCGAAAGCGGTCATGCTAACTAAAAGTGGTGACTGGTGCAGTAAACTGGTGGTAGAGGTGGGGCTCTCTCCCAATTTATTTGGCCCCAAGCACCGGGATAGTAAAGTAATGGCTCATCATCTTAGAAAAAGTTTGTATGGTCCTGTGCTCTGACCGATTCAGTTTGAGATTAATTTTTAATCTTGATTCAACAGAAAAAATGTTGACTCACAGGGCGCCAGGTGTGACAACTGATAAACTATTTTTCCCTTCCATTTAAGGAATACTTGAAGGATATAAGAGTCACTTTTATTGATGTTTCTTGAATATTTTCAGTGAAAAATGTCATATACAAAAGTTTCACCACCAGTGTCTCCCAGTTCATCTCTGGCTTCATCCCCGTCATCTTCATCATATTTCGAAAGACGCAGTGTATCTCCAGAACAGAGTAATTCTCGACTGAGTGCAACAGCCAAAAGAAAAAAGTACCTGAAAAGACTATTCAAGTTCCGACAAATGGACTTTGAGTATGCCATGTGGCAAATGATATACCTGTTTGTGGCTCCTCAAAAAGTGTGAGTTATAAAATTATAGCTGTTTGGTCAATATGCCGCAAGTTGTCTTATTAACCTTCCATGACTGTAGCTTCCTGAAATATTGCGAAAACCCTGTGTAAATGCATTCTCTTTTTTCCGGTATATGTGAGTCTCCTATAGGGAATACATTGGCCAAACAATATTTACCTTCACCTTGTCAGCCAGTGCATTCTCTGATATATGCGAGGCTCACTTTGCATTTCAATAAATTTTGTCTTTGCCACTGAAAAGATCACCTTGTGTGAGAGATTTTACTCATTTATTCGACCATGTTGTCAGCATTTGGCTTCATGTTTTGTGATATGTTCAAATCCAGTAGGGAATACATGTAGTAGGTGGGACCGGAGGGCATCAGTGCATTGTCTTGATCTAAATTATGGTTAAATAATTACATAGAGATAGTTCAGGGATTATTGTGTTAGACCAATGTAATATACATGAACAAACCTCTCATATCAAATTTTTTATATTTCCAGGTACAGAAATTTTCAATACAGAAAATGTAAGTTAACTATGATGCTAAAATGGGTGTGTCACTTCAGCCATAAGAACACTGATTTGATACTTTCTTTTCACAGTTTTAAGTCTGAAAACTTATGAGTAGAACACCTTGAAATAATTCCATATATTTTAGATATATTTTCCATATCCGTCCCACAGATTGTTTCAAACTTATAATTATGACTTACATACCAACTCACTCTTTAACCCTTTCTTTACTAAATGGGTTCTCCTATTTAGTTATAAAATCATATAATGGAATGACCTATTATTAATCTGGAGGGATGTTCAGAAATGTGAGCAGATGACAGTCAGACAAACAGATAATACAAGTGCAGAAATTGGGATACCGTACAGCTAGGGCTGAAATGATTCATTGTGAATTCAATGTATCGTGATACACTTTCAAACGATGCGTGTATCGTATTGTGTAATGAGTATTCCGATACAGGAAATCAAGTAATGTCTGAAGATGGGTTAGTGTAAAAACGCAAAGCCTGCAAGTATCACTCAAGTTTACATGTATACTATGTATATTTGACTCATCTAACCAACAATTACGGTAACTCACGCAACGAGTTGTGGGGGGGTATACTGGAATCAGCTTGTCCGTCCGTCGTACCGTCGTTCCGTCCATCCGAGCTCACATCTGACGTTTATGTGGCCAATTTTAAGAAAAATGGATGGTTGGGTGGCTGATTTCCGTTACGTGGCTAGCCACCTAATGGAGTTGAGATCAACCCTTTAAAATGATCTATTTGGCCATATCAGCATATTTAATTTTTTGGTCACTTAATAGTTGGAAACAAAAAGTCCATAGATTTGGACATCCATGATCTGTCTATAGGAGCCATTAGGAGGTGTTCGGACAGTTATGTGGCTAGCTACCCAATCACGGACATGTCAGTTTCTCCTATTCAACTGTCCTAGTTGCTGTTTACAAGTTTTTGGGTTTCAATCAGCTACTTCTGCTATAATTCCTACATGTTCTGACTCCACAATCAGAAATTGTATCACTTTTAACTACTTGATAGCCACATAAAAAAAATTCCACTACTTGATAGCCACATAATATTTTGTCCACTACTTGATAGCCACATAAATTTTAGCCACATAAAATATTTTAGCCGCATAACTCAATAGCCACATATCTCCCCAAATGTGAGTAGTCCGTGGACACAATTTTGTCCGAGCTTTTATTCCTACATTTTCTGGTCAATATTTTTGAAACTTGGCACAGATATTTAGTACATTGGGAAACAGTGCACCTGCGATTATGAGGTCTGTCCAATTTTTTTTGGTGGAGTTAGCCCCCTTTTTCAACTTACAAAATCTTCTCAAAATGCATAAATTGATTATGAGGTCTGTCTGATTTTTTTTGGTGGAGTTAGCCCCCTTTTTCAACTTACAAAATCTTCTCAAAATGCGTAATTTTATCCGAGCTTTTATTCCTACAGTTTTCAGTCAATAGGTTTTAGGATTAGGATTAAGGGTTAAGAGGTTCAAGATTAGTATTAGGGCTTAGGGGATTTAGGGTTACCTGTTCACATAATTTCAGTGCCCAATATACAGTAATGGCTACTACATTCAAATAACATGTTGCATACGGGGGGTATACCTCAGTCCCATCTGGGACACGCCCATCTCCAGTTTAAAATGAACTCTACCTCCAGTTATAAATTTGTTGTTTCTAATAATTCAGGCTGTATTCATTTGGAAACATTAATTTAGTGTATCGTGATATATATCGTATCATTGATCATGTATTGTGATTCGTATTGTATCGTGACCAAGTGTATCGTTACAGTCTTACATGCGGCTCACGTTTATTATTCCATTGACTCAAAATGGGGGTCTTAATAGGGGTTACCTATAGATGGGAGCTATTGAATTTTGTTTAAAAGAATGGTGACCTACATGTGCCTCTATCTTGGATTTCACATTTGAATCTTCGCACATTCTGTAGCTGTATATGTTTGCATCTTTTTTGAAAAATCACACAGAACGAGAACAGCATCTACATATTGCTAAAAATCTAATTTATCGCTGAAAAAAAAAATAGAAGAAAGGAAATTAAATTCACCATCCTTCTCTCAAATAACATAGCTCGGCAATACCCAATTACATGTACGTGTAACCCCATTGACATTTCATTTCTTGTCTCTGTAGTTCTGGCAATTTCTTTCAGTCTAGAGGTATGATAAAATTTGGAATGTTACTGAATATTTTTCCTTTTATAGAGTTCAAACCTCATTAAATCAGGTGTTATTTTACATATAGTAGAAAAATGTTGCACCTGCAATAGATAAAGACCTGGAATTTATTTTATGATATGCGTCGTATTATTCACAAAATAATTTTCTACATGAGAAAGAAACATTTAGACGTATAACATGCAGAGCCTTATGGTTATGTTATGGTGTGATTAGATATTGTTTTTCTTCTTCCGTAGATACCAAAGATCAGTGGGCTAGAGATGATCCGGCTTTCCTTGTACTGTTAAGTTTCTGGTTATTGGGTGAGTTAAATATAATACTGATTTGAAATTTGTTCAAGCGATTAAACATAATTTAGCTCATAGATGACATACACTATTCTCAATGACCTACTGTACAGTTATTGCATTGTTTTAATCTGATATATGAATTGCCTAGCTAGCATATTGAGGATATCAAGCAATATTCAGCTATTACACTAATATAGATATTAGTGCTCTATTGGAAAGTTCTACATGTACAAAATGCTATACAAACTAGGAGTAATGTTCAGTAATGATACATATTAATGTTTAAACATAAAACACTATGCCACAATGGGCTGTCTGGGGTATCGTCATGTCCATCCCAACTACTAAATGTAACTCTGACCGTGATTGCCAAGTGCCTCATTATATCCACTGCAACAACAAGGGATAGTGTTTGAACTAGAGAAAAGTAAATATTTACCAGTTCATTCAGACAAATAATTTTCAAATATACTATGGAAAACAAATTTTCAAAGGTAAGTCCCTGTCTATAACCTATTATATAGATAATACATGGCTTGTTGTAGACTGTTAAAATGGTGATCTGAGAGAAGGGGTAGTAAACTTGCCTGTGGCTCATTGACTATTCCTCTTCTCGGACCACTATTTTGGCATAGGCAATATCAAGACATGCATTAGTTATTATATTATATCAAAAAGTGTTGTGAAATGTCACAAAATTTCTGTGTCTCAGTTTGTCACATTTTTATTTGCCCGCAAATTTTGGAAATATGTCTCGAGATTTTTAAATCTACGACAATCTCAAAGTTACTGAGTCCATTGCCATTTTTACACACCAATTGTTGTATTCTCAGTAGATGGACTGGTTCCATCCTGTTTGATTTGTTTTGGACAATCAGTATTTTCTTGCAAAATGGGGACGTGATAATCATTGACATTGCAAAACAAACAATTGCCGAATTGTTGATCCGATAAGCTCTGAATAATATTTTTTTATTTTTATACATTTAGCTAATACTGCACCACAACAATTGCCACAAAGATACCTTATGCCAACTGCTATTATAGAATAACCCATTATTTACTAAATACTAATTTATGAGTAGTTATCCCATAGGAAATGTACAGACGATATGTTCAACAAATGACTATATGGTCGTTTGTTGACTTATTATCTGAACATTTCCTTCCAATAAATTGGACTCCTTCTGTACTTTTGTTATTTATATTTTTTAGGGGCCTGCGAGTCTTAGATTTTGGTTCGAATTGAATCTCAAGTCAAATTTTTTATTCGACTCGAATATCGAATCCCCGAAATCCAAATGTTGAAATCATCAATATTTATGTCGAAATTTCCCGCAAAAGAAACGAGGACCTTGTAAATACAAAACCGTATTTTACTTGTGTCATTATTGTTCGTGTATAAAGCTCAATTCTGAGTAACTTGACATTTATCTAAATGATTTTATTCCCGAATTAACAGAATAATCAATTAATAATTACAATAATGACAATCACCACTAACTCTTCAATTATAAGAGATAATACAAATGAACATTCAAAAATTAACATCGATCACCGACCGACAAACTAGGCTCTCGCAGCCTCGCTGGTCCATAAATGAAAATAAAAAGACGTTTTGATTTTAAAGGAATGGTATAGCGTTCGCGGTGGGTAATGCTGTAAAAATATGCACATTCGTAGAAACTGTGATACTAGTGTCTGGTAAGCAAAAAGAGTGTTAAAATATAGAAAAATGTTGTGCCTATAGACACCTATACCAATCATATACATGTATATTGCGTAAATAGCATGTTCTCTTCAAGATCTATGATGTGTTATGTAACAAAACGCCAAGTTATGTAACATACATTGGCTTTTGTTTACATAACACTGTGCAGCTCTTGACGATAGATAACGTCATATTTATAAGAACAAAGTATGTCTACATTTTAATATTCTTTCTGTTCATGGAGGTGTTAAGTTAAGGCGAGAGGTGCCCCTGATGTGGTTCGACATTCACTTTCATGTATGTTTTACACTTCAAATTCGTGCGAGATCCGGAAGTGCCGCTGTATTAAAATTTTGATTACAACGATATCAAATCGAAGCTTTGCGACAATTTCAAATCGAATCGGTTACTCGAAGCTTCACAGGCCCCTAATATTTTCGTCTCTTGTTGTCTGCTTATTTATCCTGAATGCACCTCTAGATGAATAATAGACCATTCCCATGTATACTATTATAACTGTGTGGGTAAATCCATTTAGTATAGAAACGGTTGACCTGACCTAACATGTCTATGGCTCTATATACTTGTAACTTATCTGAGGAACCGGAAAATGTTTGGACAATTTGTTTTCCTTGAATTTGCAATCCTATAAAGATAATACATATTACATGCTTTACCTTGAGTTCTCAGAACTATAGAAAACTTGGAAACAGTCTGTCAGCTCAATGCTTTTGATCATAGCATGTACATTTAATCCATTCTGTCTTTCAGTTTCATCAATCTGGTTTTCCTTTGGAGTGCTTGGTCTACACTTTTTTGGCTTTATTAAGTTCCTGCTGTGGGTTGTGTTTGTGGACTGTATTGGTGTTGGGCTCCTGATAGCAACTATTTTCTGGTTAGTAGACATTACATTTTATTAATCCACTATATTGCATATTTTAATTCACATACGGCATTCTTACCCCAGGGTTTCTGGTAGTTAAAAATAAATGAGGGTGTTGGAAACTCTAAACCCTTCAGTTTGATAGAGATTTTGTGAAAATGAATGCCCTATTACTTCTATATCTGCATTGATAGTCACTTGGCCAATCACTAGTTGAGAAAGGCTATTTCATATGGGCAGATATATTGTACTGTCAAAACAATTTTCTTCAGAGATTTTTATACCCCCGCTCTCGAAGAGAATGGGGTTTACTTGATACCTCTTTTGTCGGGGTGTCCGTCCATCTGCTCTCAACAGCACCATTTATGTGGCTATATTTTAGTACAATTGATATTTGTGTGGCTCATTTCTGTTATGTGGCTAGCCGCTCTTTAACATGCTCTATATGTTAAAAGATGACTATTTAGAAAGGGGTCACTTTATATTTGGAGGATGACTATGTTGTGTCCATAAGACTCCATATTAACATCCGACATTATGTGCCTATGAAAAAGCAGCACAAATGTCAACTTTTGCTCATATTTACGAATATCCCTCCAGATTAATAATAGGCTTTGTTTCTGGAGTATGTTTTCCAGATTTTTAGAGAAAAATAAAAATAAATTGAGATCTAAAGGGCTTGTTACATGAACCGGGGCTTTCCATCGTGGATTTTGTAACTCGGAATTGTTATCTGGCAGAGTTGCCAGTTACTCGCCGATGGCCAGTGGTTTGCCGCACATGGTCGACTAGTTAGCAGCCATTGAAATCACTGTTAGATTAGCTGCAAGTGTGCAGATTTCCTCCACCACTAAAACTGGCAATGTCCTGATATGGCCTTAGTTGCTGAAAATGATATTAAACGCCAATAAATAAATCAATTAATCAACATGAGCCGGGGCAACTTTGGTTTGCCAGGACAACTCAGTCGGGCTGTTATGTGAGCCGAGACAACTCAGTTAGTCGGGACAACTCGGTTTGGCATGCACACAACTAGCTATCCATCTAGCTGTCAATCACTATGGTGTCAGCCCCTAATGTCAGCGCACCCATAAATGAGTGACTTGGGCTGCCACTAAATGTCACTCGCATGACGTGAGCATTCCATTGCTAACGTCATGGCAAGTCACAATGAATTGTGTTAAGTTCCAGACTAGCCGGGATGACTCTTGGAACTTTTTGACAGGGAACCTTATAAAGTCAAAAAAATTACGCCTGGAATATCTTTATTTGTAATGATCTGTTCCTTAATAATGTACTTCATTGTAGGTGAAGGTTCCAGTTCCAATTTCAATCACGATTTAAGTGACTTTGTGAGTGATTTTGCTTTGCGTCGTGTACAATTATGGAATTTCTCCTGGGTAATTAATTCAATGTTTATTGCGATTTCGGTTCACAAAAGTCGGAGAAAAACATTCAATTTAGAGTTGGGACTTTCACCTACAGTGAAGTATATTATTAAGGGACAGATAATAGCTAAGAAATATATTCCCCAAGTTATATTTTTGACTTTATAAGGTTGCCTGTCAAAACTTAAAAAAAATCCCAGGTTTTGTGCAGGTGGAACATGATCTCTACGGGCGTTAGGGAGAGTAGATATTCATGACATGATCTAGGAAATGTTCAGATAATAAGATCAACAAAGGACCATGAATATTTCATGAGGAATAACAACTTATCAACGAGTATTTAGTGTAGAAAGGGTTAATGTCCTAATATTTCCACATATTTTGTAGGTTCTTGATAAACAGATACATGATTCTGGCGCCACCCAGAGGACAGGAAGTTGAGTGGGGATACGCATTCGATGTTCATCTCAATGCTTTCTTTCCTCTCCTGATGATTTTACATTTCTTTCAAATTATTTTCATGCATTGTAAGTATTATTAGCAGATTGTTATATCTGGCTCATAGTTAATATCCTCAAATATAAACTCAAATGATGCTAAAGAAAGTTATGATTTGTGATTTTTTTTTTGTATAGCTCAAGAAGTGTTAATATTTACTTTATTTTTGAACCATACTGTATGTAAATTAATTACCCTTAAATCTGAGACTGACAGCTTATTTTAATTTGAATACTTATTTAGAAGTAGTGAGTAAATTGTGAACTTATGTAACAATTAACAATATGTTCTGGAATACCTTTTCAACTTTTTTCTTGTTTTATTTTTATTAAAATTGAATCAATGTGACATCTACCATTGTTTGTGTTCAATTATTAAGGATGAAAAAATACTCTCTGAATTTTTCCCCAAAGTAAGATAAAATTAAAACTGAAATATTGCAGCTTCATGAATTTTGAGACAAGGAAGGTAAATTTATAAGAACTTCTCTCATTGATAGTTTATTCACTTAATATCATTTTCTTTTTCAGTATTCAATTACTATCATGAGTATTTCCTGTCTACATTCTTTGGGAACACAATTTGGCTAATATCACTGATATACTATGTCTACATAACATTTCTGGGCTATAGCGGTGAGTATTGTAAACTACCGGTATACACATTAAACTTCATGCACCTGGAAATATTGAAAACTCTTGTTTTGGTATTGTTTGGCCTTATGGCCTTCTTCATCCATGAACAGGTTACATTTGTAGATATAATAATATTATTATAATATATTGGGGAGTAGTGTTTGTAATAAGTGGATAACAAGTAGTGGGTGAAATCATGAAAGAACACCCGCGAGACGTTTATAAACAAGAGAAACCAATAGGTGGACATTTTAGTAGACCTGGGCATTACAAGACGCACTTACAAATTCTCCAAGCTATTACATTCTATCGTCAAAATGTAATCTGTTCATTTTATCATCTGGTTGATGAGGCCGAAAATTTCCAAAATAAAAATGTTTTAAACTGATCAAGTACACACATTAACCTTTTGATGATAGGAGCTGCACTGGCACAACATTAGAGACCCTTTGCCAATGCATTCTCTTATATATGTGAGTCGACCAAAGGTCTCTTACATTTTTTAACAATTATAAAAAATAATATACAATTTGTTAGGCTAATGCATTCTCTTATATATGCGAGGCGACATAAGTCATGAGTGTGATGGCGTTAACCCTTTACCCAACAGAAGGGCCCTGTGCCAATGCATTCTCTTAAATATGCGAGTCGACCATAGGTCGCCTCGCATATATAAGAGAATGCATTGGCTTAACACATTAAAAATTATAAAATTGTTAAAGAATGTAAGAAAAAATGGTAAAAAGTGTTAAAAAAAGATTTTTTTTAGGCCAATGCATTCTCTTATATATGCGAGGCGACCTATGGTCGACTCGCATATATAAGAGAATGCATTGGCACAGGGTTTTCGCAATAATTCATGAAGCTCCCATCATGAAAGGTTTAAGCTTGCTGTTTAAGGACATATTATTCTATCTGTTTATTATTGCAAAACTATCCTTTCTATTGTCATCTTACATTGAAATTGAGATTGAAATTAGTGGCAGTTGATACAAAATCTCACTGAGAAATATATTGACAATTGTTATTCTGAGTGGCAGAAGATTTTTATTTTCGAATGTGATGATGCAGAGGATAATTTTCTTGCGATCTACTTTCCTGAAGCTACAAATAGCCAAACGTTTCCCTTAACTGCCTGAAGTAAAAGTTTAAAATGGGAGGACATACCTTTATTAGCAACTAATCATTGGACAAGTTTCTGTAAGTTTCTTAAATATGTCTGTTTTTTCTAACAGTATAATTTTTTCATCCTTGAATTTCTGATATAATCAGTATATGTTATAATTCTATTCCAGCTCTGCCGTTTGTGAAGAACACAAGAGCTATTTTATATCCAATCACTGGGATAATACTTGTCTTCATTCTCTCATTGATCTTCCAATGGAACTTCAATTATGGACTTGTTACGTTCTACGAGAAGAGAGTGTTATGAGTACAGTAAGGTATAAGAAGGAGGAAGTGATTATCTTCTGCACGATAGTATCGCTCGGGTGTTGCCATATGTTGATATAACATGAATTTTGCTCAGAAATCATGAGTGAAATTAAAAAAGCATTGTCATGGAAACCAGCAAGATGTCTAATTCTTAGCATCTGTGAATGCTGAACTCTAGATCTGACTCCAGGAGACATCAGGTTCGAAACGGAGAAACATGCTGAGTCAATTCAACAGTGACAATTGAGGCGCGATACTCATATGAGAGAATCATGTTGTCAATTCAACAGTGACTATTGAGGCGCGATACTCATATGAGAGAATCAAGTCGTGCTGACTACCTGTTTATCCCTTTCTTTACTAAATACTCATTAATGAGTAGTTCCCTTAGGAAATGTTCAGAATATAAGTTCAACAAATGGTCATATTGAACTTTTTATCTGAACATTTCCCACCAAAGAAAAATGATTCCTTCTTCACTTGTATTATATTTTCGCCTGTCTGTCATTTGCTTAAATTTCTTGATTATCCCTTAAAATGAATAGAAGACCATTCCAATGTATATTTTATAACTGGGTGGGAAAGTCCATTTAATAAAGAAAGGGCTGATGCATGAAACTATATTGGAGCTAAGTAGTCATCGAAACAAATTATATGTGATTCTAGATAGAATCGGTGATTTAGAATCGGTGATTCTATTTATTTAAAGGCCCACTTAATTTTCGAGTCACTGATTATTTTTTTTTATAGTACCTTGATATATACGGTTTTATTAACAATCTATGCCATAAAATATTATTATCATACTATAATTCATCACCATTTAGAATGTCTGTGTCTCAGAAAGGTGCCCATAGAATAATAGAAAATAGCTGAAATCATAAAATCATTTTCCCCGTTATGGCTCCCAGAATGCAACATAATTCAAAATATAGCTTATTTTCAATGGAAGGGGAATAACTCTATATCTTAATATATATAGTTATTCCCCTTCTATTGAAAATGATAAAACTTCAGCACAGAACAGATGTCGCTTTCTCAACAAAAACAACATGTTCACAGTTTATTACATCGAATAAGTTGAAAATACAATGTTTTGGAGCTTCCTCTTTCAAATGGTAATAATATGCCATATATTTTATATAATGTGATCTGGGTGTTCGAAAATTAAGTGGGGCTTTTTTAATCTCAGACATGTTCATAGTGGTATAAAATAGAACAAAGCTATTCATATGCACACACAAAATATTTTTAACTGATCAGATATCTATGAAATGAAAACAGTTGTCAGTTGCTGTTTTTATTTCATATTGTCTTTTGTTAACTGATACAAGCTGGTCGCTTTATTCCATTCACACGCAATCATGGCCATTGTGATGTGGAAAGATGAAGAAAGATAGTAGTGGTACTGTGATAAAAACCATTAACAAGCAAATGGTTAGTCTCAAACTCCCCCTACAACATTTGACTCTCTTAAAGTTACTCAATATGATCAGATGCTCCTAAATTACTATTTCTTTGGCTTCTGGAGTAAAAAATATTTGATTCGAGTAAAGGAACCCACCCATCAAAGCTCAGAGTGATCAGATATCGAATTTTGAAGTTTGTTATTTCTCGAGATTTGTAATAATATGTGGCCGAGGAACTCATCTAATGGAGAGTCTCAGACAAAATTGCGGATGAAGATGGATAACTCGAAAATCAAGTGTAATACAGTCAAATTTCGTGATACTTTAGTGATAATACTGCCATATTTTGTTGAACAAAATGTTGATAAATAACAAGTTTTGTGAAATAGTTGACAGTGGTTAGCATTATTTTGTTGCAATAAATCGATTCTGATAACTAAAGCGTATTTTGAAGAAATGTTGTTGTTGTTGTATATTGATGGTATGGGGACCATCTGATCGGATTGAGTACCTTTAAAGCCACACATGCCGGCAGCTATGTTGGAGATATTAGTTATATTATACCTAATTTATCTTATATTTGTTACATCTTGTTCATTATAATAATCTCACGCTAAAAACTTGTAAGTATGATGTTTTTAAAGGCACAGAAGGCCTTGGTTGTATTTAGAAATAAAAGTTACCACATTATGAAAATTTCCTCAACAGTATACTAATAGTAGTATAGTAAAATTATAGTATGAATAAGATATTATCCACAAAACACACTTGTGCGAGCCGAGCGTTTGTTTATGCACACGATTTTTTTTTGGGAGATTGATTCACGGTGACCCATTCAATGCCCAAATATTGAGTGGCGAGCACTATAACGGTATGTTGTAAACATGTTGAGTGTTTTGCTTATTGCACACTGTTTACATACTGTAACATAACATGGCTTTTGTTTACTAACACTGCATACCATCTTGAAAATAGCATGCTATTTATGTGATATTTATGATTGGTATAAGAACAAAATCTGTCTATATTTTAATATTCTTTCTGTTTATGGTGGTTTTAACAGATATGACTATTTTAACAGCAGTACCCATTGCGAAGGCCATCCATAGCTTTAAAGGTACTCAAGCAAGCCTTGAGATAGGGTGTCTGTCATTTGCAGAATGAGGTCCCCAGAGGGTGAATTTAGTGATGCTACCCCGCATAGCGGGCTAGCATCACCAAATTCACCCTCTGGGGATCTCATTCTGCTTACACCTCAGCAGAATGAGGTTCCCAGAGGGTGAATTTGGTGATGCTAGCCCGCTATGCGGGGTAGCATCACTAAATTCACCCTCTGGGGACCTCATTCTGCAAATGACAGACACCCTATTTCAAGGCTTGCACTCAAGGCCTTTAAAGTGGGTTCATGCAAATTAAAATATGCATTGTATTTATAAAAGTCTGTAAAACAACTACATGTACCATCAACAAGTACATGTGAAAATATATCGACTGTTCTTATTTTCATTATTAACCCTTTGATGACTGGAGCTTCCTGAAATTTTTGCGAAAACTCTGCTAACCCTGTGCCAATGCATTCTCTTATATAAGAGAGTCACATATGCAACGCATTGGCCTAACAATATTTACCTTCATCTTGTAAGCCAGTTCATTCTCTTATATATGCGAGGCTCCCTATGGTTAATAACTCTCGAATAATGAGATTTTGCATATTGAACCATTAATTGTTATGTAAACATTACTGTTACAGTGGCATTACTGATCTAAGTTCAATAAGATTTTATTAAACTTTGTTAAACAAAGTTTAATAAATGAAAGTGTCAATGACACTATAGCTCAACTTGGAAAGGGGATATTGTCATGCATTACAGTCAATGGAGCAATAAGGAATGTGGAAAGTTTAAATGTTTAAAGTATTTAGTGACGCAAAGAGTAAAATCCAAGTTGTTTTTGGTTGAATATGATTAAAATTTGATAGCTCCCATCTAGAAGTGATCCTCATCCTTGCCCATTGGTGCTTCTAGCATCCCTGTTATCAAACACTTGTTTTAAATATATTTCAGTCACAATACAATACACCGAAAATAATACAGGTCATGCCTGTAAATATTTTTAAAAACAATTCTCCAATAAATGTCGTCTGCAGGGTGTGCCGATGAATTCAAATGTGAAATCCAAGATGGCCACTAGCAATCTGAAAAAATTGAATTGTCACCCAGAAGATCCATATCAAGTTTGATATTGGATGAGGGATATGGTCAGTATGGTGTTTAATTCGCTTATTAAAAAAAAGCCATGCTCATAACGTATATTTAGTACACCCATGAGGCAGCAGGGGGGGGCAATATCCTCATGCAACAGATTTGTCCGTTCATTTCTCTTTGTAATTATGGCCCTTAGAAAATTGAAAAGCTACTTTTGTAGGGGATACACTGCACTTGTTTTAATTCGGCGAAATCTTAGTTCAGTACAAAACTCTTCTTGTGTGATACCTGAGTACAACTCTACATGTCACTATTTATGTTCCTCACATTTCAATTTGAAGAGGTTTCATGTTATATAATATGATTGTTCTGTTTAATGCTCTATATGTCAGCTAACTGAGAGTGTATGTTAATGAAAAGTTTAAGATTGACATTGTATGTGTGCTGTTATAAGCCGAAACATTATGTAAATTGTTTATTAACTAATATATACCATACCATGGCGGAATATGTGCATATGAGGTGTATTATAAAATATTTAAGTAGAAAATGTGTTCTTGATTGTTTTCCTTGAAAACTATGAATGTCTGTCCATCCATCCGTCAACAATTCTTTGAACATCTTCTCCAGATCTATAGAACCGAATGAGTTCATAATTTGTGTGGATGTTCCCTAGGTGACTGGTAATCAGATTTGTTCAAATGAGGTCACTGTCTAATAGCTGTGAAGCCAGGGCCATAACTCTTTCCCTCCATATTTTAATTCTTAAAACAACTTCTTCTCAAGTACCATTGGGCCGATTGGATTCATATTTGGTATGAAGGGTCCTTGGGTGACTGGGGTTCAGATTTGTTCAAATGAGGTCGCTGGGTTAACCCTTTACCCAACAAACCGCCCAAATAAAGCTTCAACAGCCTAAAATATCTTCGGTCTGTCTCAATAGAACCATACAAATATGGATATCATTGGAACCGGCTCCTTGACCACATTGTGATGGTTACAGTTATGACCTGTGCCAATGCATTCTCTTATATATGCGAGTCGACCATAGGTCGCCTCGCATATATAAGAGAATGCGTTGGACTAAAAAAAAAAAAAATTAACACTTTTTACCATTTTTTCTTACATTCTTGAACAATTTTATAATTTTTAATGTGTTAAGCCAATGCATTCTCTTATATATGCGAGGCGACCTATGGTCGACTCGCATATATAAGAGAATGCATTGGCACAGGGCCCTTCTGTTGGGTAAAGGGTTAAATGTGAGCGGAGCCAGGGACATAATTAACAATTTTTTTTATTTTTTTTTTATTTGTTTATTTCAATTATAATAATTGTTTTTTTTTAAAGTTAATTATTAAAGACACAAATATTAAAAGGCGCCCCCAGTCTGCTATGTTGATGATATTTATCCACATGTCAATTGTATCCTATCTGACAGTGTAGTATCAACAAGCGCACAGCTCTAGCCAGAGATGTTTTGTTTTGGTAATTAATTTTGAATTGAAATGTCAAATGTATTCCCAGGAGCCTTCAATCTCTACTCATAAACTACTACTGGTATAGGAATTTGTTCAAATGGTGGGTCAGTCAAAATAGGTCATTATACCCCCACTTTCGAAGAAAATGGGGGGTATACTGGATTGACTGCATCGTCCGTCACGATTTCTCCTTCCGTTTGTCCGTCCGTCCTCATAACTCGAACAACTATGAACCGATTTCAATAATTTTTTGTATGCAATCTCCTTAGGACTGCCTCTCCGCATAATGCTAATTGCGGTTCGGTCCGACTTTTTAAAAAAAGTTACGCCTCATTTACGACTTATTTTGACTTAGAAAATTCTGTCCGACTTAATAACTTTAACAAATATGAACCGATTTCAATAATTTTTGGTATACATGCTTCTCACAATACCCTCTCTACATGATGCGGCTAGGGATTGGCTCAGACTGTTTTTCGTAATATTACACTTCATTTTCGACTTATTTTGACTTAGAAAATTCTGTCAGACTTAATAACTTCAACAAATATGAACCAATTTGACACCATATCGATATTATTAGTCCGAATTTTTGTTGGGTTTTGCGGATAATGCGGGTTGAACCTCTTGTTTATACAGTTTTAACACTTCCTTCCAGTGAATTAATTTCTACCCTATGAATGGTTCTGTAGTTTGGGTGGACCATCTTTTGTTGATTGAGACTTTATAATAGAGACAGCATTTAAGTTTAAGAATCAGCCACTAACTCAAAAAATATTAACCCCCTCCATAAGACAAACTATTTGAGTTGTTGAGTTCAAGTTTGGTACTGATGTACAGGTTCCCATGATTATAGTTTTAAGCTACCGGGTATAGTCATCACTCCTCGTCCATTGTCTGTCCGTCCATCAACAATTCTTTAAACATCTTCTCCAGACCCATAAGACCGAATGGGTTCATATTTGGTGTGGATGTTCCCTAGGTGTCAGAAAATATTCAGATTTGATCAAATGAGGTCACCAAGTCAAATAGTTGCAAAGCCAGGGCCATAACTCTTTCCCTCGATAGTAATTCTTAAAACAACTTCTTCTCAAAAACCATTGGGCCAATTTAGCTTATATTCGGGATGGAGGGTCCTTGGGTTACGTGAGTTCAGATTTGTTAAAATGGGGGTCACTGGGGCAAACATGGGCAGAGCCCGGGTCAAAATCTTTAAAAAATATATAAAAAATAATTTAGATTCAATTTTTTTAACTCCTTGCTCATTTAACAACAACAAAATTTATATGGAAAACAAAATTGAGATTTTAATTCTTGCTCAATTTTTTTTTTTATGAACATAAAAAAAATTATTTTAAATTTTGAAAACTAATTACGTTATAACAACGTACTGACTGTTGTAGTCTTCAGAGTCCCTGTATTCTCCATCTATACAGTTTGGTAAGTGACTTAACAGTCATTGACTGTCTTGTTATTGCTTCCCCAGCACCTACATCAGGGGGGGGGGGGTAGTAAAATATTTGTAGCAGGAAGGTATGCAGGTTTTTGCATCTGGCATACTTGGGTACCCACCACCCCAAAACCTGCAAACAAAATGATCATTTACCCCCAATTTTTTTACACCCACCCCCCAAATTTCACTAATTTTGGTCTAAAACCGCATCAAATCCTACTGATATCACTCATATGACTGGGAAATCAGCTCCTTATTTAGTTAAAATTACAGTTTAACCTGTTTCAGAAGCTGAAAAAATGGTTAATACAGGTAACTATGAAGATTTTTTTGCAAATACTGGCTGATAGGCATTTGTCTACCACATGCAATGGAGTGTCCAGGTCAGTGTGTGATGAGAGTACATGTATGCTATACATGTAGGTCTTCCTGGGTGGGTCGTCAAATTCCATACTGCTAAATGGAAATTCTGATGCATCGATATGGTGGACAAATACATTAACCCATCAGAAGATGATGGGTGCTCATTAAACACTTTTATAAGGTATATGCATCCATTTTTACTAAAAAACAAATGATACATATCCAGTGAGATATCATTTTCCCCTGCAAGCTATTATACATGAACCAAACATGTGTTTTGGCTATTTGGCTTTGATACATTTTAAGCTGATAACAACATCTGAAGACAGTGAACTCAATCTTGACTTTCGAGTCACGCACTGTTGACATTTTGTAGACATATCAGTTGTTAAGCTTCAATTCAACTAGAGTTGACATATTTTGAAAATAAATACATATCTGGCCACAATTGGAAATATTATTTTATTAATTGCTTTACCCAACAAACCGGCCAAAACCGGCCAAATAAAGCTTCAACAGCCTAAAATATCTTCGGTCTGTCTCAATAGAACCATACAAATATGGATATCATTGGAATCGGCTCCTTGTGATAGTTACAGTTATGCCCTGTGCCAATGCATTCTCTTATATATGCGAGTCGACCATAGGTCGCCTCGCATATATAAGAGAATGCATTGGCCTAAAAAAAAACTTTTTTTAACACTTTTTACCATTTTTTCTTACATTCTTTAACAATTTTATAATTTTTAATGTGTTAAGCCAATGCATTCTCTTATATATGCGAGGCGACCTATGGTCGACTCGCATATATAAGAGAATGCATTGGCACAGGGCCCTTCTGTTGGGTAAAGGGTTAATTGCTGATACTTGGTCATTGTGCAGGGCTCTGCTGGATACACACAATTCCATAATTTCTAACTATTTCCTGATTAGCTTGTCAACCAGCCCATTATCTCGCATTATTCCATACAACTTTTGTTAATCTACTGGAGCAACTGCCTTTTTACTAAATGACAGGCAGTCACTATGTTAGACTTGGATACATTAGGTGTTGTGAGATCAACAGATCATCTGAGATTCTGAGTTGATAAGCACATGCAAATAATTCATTGATTAACTTGATGCACTGATGATAGTTATTTTCTAGCCATTGGTAGTCTCATTAATGTTTGAGACAGCTGCTCGCACTTATTCCATTCTCACAATGATCTAGGCTTCAAGGTCTTGTGAATCTTCATGGTGACCTCTAGATGGGAGCAATCAATTATTTCTGAAATTTGTTGAAAAACATGGCTGCCAGTGGCCATCGTGGATTTTACTCCCTCATCCGATTGTCACCAAACTTCATACAGGTATTGGAGCCATCGATTATTTCTTAAATTCGTTTTATTTGGATATTTATAAAAAATCTTAATGTTTAAACGATCAAAAATTCGCACGTCACAAAGGGGCTGCTGCAATGTCTAAGTATGAGAGGCCCTTTTAACATTTATTACTTATTTGATCTTAAAGGGGTACTGTATGCCATTTTCAATAAATTCCCGGTGATAACAACGATCTATTATCGATACTATATAGAAATATAAGTAATTTGAGTCGAAGATGTATTCTGTAAACGCTCAGGTTAATAGGCTATCTTAAAATTTAATAATTTAAAAGTTAATAATTTAATATAAATTGATTTTATGGCTCCAGCCATAAAATGGCGTCTCTTAAAATTCGAATTTCCGTGTACAAAACGTAATCAAATTATAATTGAGGGATACTGGATTAGGAAAACAATTGCACACACGATCGTTTGAAACATTATGCTTATACGGGGAGAAAACCCAAGCCACTCGTTGACTAGTGACGGTACACTAACTTAAATGAGTATATGGGACTACTAAGCATATAATATAATGTTTATTTGATTCATTTGGTTGAAAACTTTACAAAAATTACTCGACAACGACAATTTGTATTTTTGCATTCCGGTAAATTTGCCATCCGTAACAATACTTCGTACTCAACAGACTTTCAAAAAATGGAAAAGTTGTTACCTTATTCTCCGACTCGGGGATTATAGAAACCAACAACAACATCTTGGGTACAGTACCCCTTTAAGTGCAAATATTTGGCTTAAGTGTCAATCATTTGCGTTTAACCACAAATCAAGCGCAAATATGTATCTATCAATTTATTTGCACTTAAGTGTAAATCATTTGCACTTAAGCATAAATCATTTGCACTTAAGCGCAAATACCTAACACTCCCTTACTTCCCTCCGGTTGTGAATGATTGAGTCCATCTCATAGTATATTAGTATAGGCCCATATAGTAGTAGCCCCATCAGTGTAGTTTCCAGTAATTATTTGGGGACACCTGTTTATATGCCAAAGTCATATCCGAAGGCCGCAGCCCTAAGCTGGGGAGGGTATGGGGTGGCCTCCCCCTTGAACTACATGTACATACTGCCATAATATGACAATTTATTGCTTTATTTGATGCGTTAGTGTTAGTTGTGTTTGTTTTCTAGTAATAATGGTCAAAAAACAAATTATCTGAGGAATTTTTCTTCTTTCTAACTGTTTTTTGGGCGCCTGGAGTTTGGGCGCCCATACCTGTTACAGGTACCAAAACTGGCCTGGAAATTACCCTGAGCCCCATACAGACTCGAAAATTTAAGAAAAAACATATTCCTGGAGTTCTAGTATATTTTATTAAAGGGACATATCTCTTGTACAGATATATACCATTTTCATGACCATAAATAGGGAATTAGGGGTTACTGGGGGGGGGGGCTTGCTTCACTCATAGGGTGTTCTTATTGACTTGAAGTAGGGGAAAAAACCCTATTTTCATATTATCAGCACCCTGACCCCAAGAATTTGTGTCTCCTTCCCAGAGATGTAGTATATTTTATAAAAGAGACATATCCTGCACAGATCTATACCATTTCCATGGTCGTCTATTTTGATTTGAGTGATGTACTCAGGCCTGTGCCATTTAAAATTAATTCAGGGGGGGGGATCATTCCAATCAATGCATATGAATTTTTATTTGCAGTTAAGTGCAAATGATTTAAATGATTTGTGCTTAAGCGCAAATTATTTGCACTTAAGTGTACAGATGTTATTTGACTTAAGTGCAAATATTTACACTTAAGTGCTAATATTTGTGATTAAGCGCAAATAAGGAATAAATGTGAAGACGCCCTCCCATATATATCTAAGATCTATATTGTGCATTGGGCCCATTCAACGTTGAATAAACTTTTTATAAAGGCTCCATAAGGGAGCCTGTTTCAGCTAGTGGTAAGTGAAATAAAGAACATTATGATGCTACATGTATGTTGAAAGTGAAAGATTGTCAACATATAAACTATTGATATGAGTATAATGTGTATAAACCTACTTCGACTCGAATACTATGAGTCCCTTTAAATTTGGCGAATGACGTCACGTGATGCCTTACTCCAACCTGTTACTCCAACTCTTGTGCAGTGTCGTCGGGGCGGCATTGGAGTGCGTCAATATAACCTTCCATTTTGGCGTTGTTGTCGGGAGAAATAACATATTTCTTGGATTTAGTCATGGCTTCCCGGACAAGCAGAGGGATTTTGCGATCACTGAAGGTCTATTGAACAATTTATTCCCATGTTTTGAATACGTACCTCCAAGTTATTGCCAGTATTTTAAATTTATAAGCTGACCGGCGCAAGGTCAAATTGAAATTCCCCCCTAAGTCAAGACTCAAGTCAAGTCAAGGTAACGGTTTGAAAGTAGTCGGATATTCCGCACAGCGATTGAAGTTTGAAAATTTTAGTATAATTATTAGCAAAACCACTGTCTTAAATAATATTTCAAACAGATAAGAAAGAAGCTTTTGCTGAGTTCGAGAACACCCAAGGCAAGACTTCCACAGCCTGCACAGCCACAGGAGTCAGGACCGTCACCATCTGAGTCTAGTCTGAATTACAGTGAATACATACTGTGACTGTCTAATTAATAATAATGGAGCCCCCAGGCTAATCTGAGTCTGACTCTCTGAGGACAGATTTAGCCTGTAAAGGCTGTATCCTGTAGGACAGTAGGTCTCGGCATTCAACTACAAGTTCACTACAATTTACAAGGACAACCACTGTCCTGAACTAGGTCTTTAGGCCTAAACAAAAAATACCTGTGTTTGGGGTCACCCGACCATGCCTAAAAAAAACATGCGACCCTAAACTTTTTATTGAGATTTCCAAAAATTCAACTAATAGTAATAGTAATACAACTAAATTTTCTGACTAAGGTTTGAAAGTGAACTTTCAGACAATGATTCAATCACGATGTAACTTCGTAAGTGAACGTTCAGATGACCACGAACCACGATACAATCGTAAGTGGAGGAATCGGGGCCCGACGAGATCGTGGATAGTTTGTTCACACGATTGCGATGTCATCGTACTTGGTGATATCGTAGGTTGTTCGTAAAGCATCTGATTGACTACCCTGCGATATTTTCAGCCACGATTTTTACATACATACGACTGCGATTACGTCGCAAGTGGAGGTATCCAAGGATACGCCATGATTTTGAATCTAAAATCAAACAGTGCTTGATATTATATGTGGATACAGGATACTAGTAGACTGTTCACATGATTGAACGGATAATAGCTTACTCTTGAGTGCCTAATAAACATACATGTACGATTATTAAAATCGAGGCAAAATTCCCACCTGTACGATCGTTATTTGGCCCTGTACGTTTATTAAATTAACCAAAAGAAATAATTCACAAATCTTAAATTGTGTTATTCAAAGATAAATGAACTCTGATTGTTGACAGTGATCAGCACATTGTAGATTCACAGACCTGGTTATCCATCGAAACTATTTCTGTCCCATGGCATCAGTAAACCAGTCAGATGGTGCGTTTTGTTGGGATGTATGGTACTAATATTTCCAGTCTGTACGTTTATTCTGCCCTGTACTATTATTCAGTTACGCGACATTTACCAACCTGTACTATTATTCCACCCTGTACTTTTATTAGGCACTCAAGAGTAATTGTTTTGTGGGCCGACCTCTGAGCTAAACATTTAACACGATCGAGGGTTCGAATCCAACAGAACAATTCCAAAGCAAAACAATCTCAGAACAAATTTGAAAAACAGGAATGACACTGCTTGACACACCGTCGGATCGGGAGCCGACATTAATGGCCGTCTCATATTAGAGATGGGCGGTAATCGGTATTTACCGTGCGCTATCGGTATCAGCGTAATTCCGATTTACTGTACCGAATCAAAACTAAAAATACCAACTTTTCAGTACTGAAATTATTCATGTGAACATGCCAACTTGTGTGTCTTCGTATTGAGTAAAGTTTCTCAGTAAACAGTTTTGATTCGGGACTTTAATTAAAATTAATCTCAGAATTATACAAATCCATCAGACCATCACAAATACCGTGACCTTTTATCAGTTTGACAGGCCTTGAGCGAGCAAAAGGAATAAACACTCACAGATGGCTGACCTAGTTACGGGCCTAACAATCAATGCAGTTGTTAGAATAGATACACACTACACAGTGTATCAAAGAAGCAGTGCTGTAACTTATTGCTACATTGTAACGTCGTAAATGCCACACTGACTCATGTGGTGGCAGTCCGTATAACACGTGGCTTTGGCGACTTCAAAGACATCGACAATGCAAGCAGCATAAATAGAAATAAGGTCCGATTTCATTTATACAGTGAATCAAAATCTACTTTCACTTTCTAAAAATAGAACAGATCCATCAATTGATTAAATTCTAAGATTTATTTCGGCGTTGCGGCTATTGATTAGGATTTGTGAATTGTGATCACTGATTACTACTCACAATTCTATTCACTCGCGAAAATGTGACGAAATTGACACGCAGGGAAGGATCCAGGGCTCTTTTGATACCTGTTACAGGTTTGGGCGCCCAAACTCTGGTGGCATAAATGTCCCCAAATTGCAAGTGGATAGTTTAATAAAAGCTGAATTTTCTATATTTTGAAGGAAATCTTCTATTATAATTCAACAACATGCAATGCAAATCATCAATATACAGTTGATATAGAGCCTTTATTTGCTTAATCAAGTGTCCAGTGAGAAATATTTTAACCCTTTAATGACTGGAGTGGGGCTTCTTGAAATTTTGCAAAAATCCTGTGCCAATGCATTCTCTTATATAAATGAGAGTCTCCCATCTAAGGAGCCTCGCATATCTACATGTAACATAATACATTGGCCTTTATCTTGACCTTGTAAGCCAGTGCATTTTTTTATGCGGGATCTTTAATGCTGCAACTAAGGGATGGGGGCGACCCCCTCCTGTACCTACCCCCATCTCGGGCCTACAGCCCTTGGGATATGCCTTCGGCATATCATGGTCCCAAAACAGGTGTCCCCAAAAAATCCCTGGATCCATCCCTGTTGACACGTATAGATATTGTAGCCATCCAATGATGCAATCTCTTATTCTTTTCAAAAGCGGTGCGACGGCCTGCGTGTAAATGATCAAAGAGATGTCTGAATATCACCTAATTGAATAATTGTGTAGGTCATCCGACTCATTGTGTTGCCTCATTTAGCTGTTGTCGCGAATGTAGTAAATCAGTGGGCATATTTTCATGTACATTGTTCAGTTAAAACTTGAGTTACCGCAATTTACCTGGAATTTCTGCTCTGGTTTTGTAATTTAATAGCAATACCGATTACCGTACCGATACCGCGGTAAATCGACGGAAATTTACCGATACCGAGCTTAAAATTTCAATACCGCCCATCTCTATCTCATATGCAACAAGGTGCACGACTGCACGTTAACCCTTCCATGACTGGAGCGTATTGACATTTTTTGAAAAACGTGCCAATGCACTCACTTTTATATGCGAGTCTCCCATAGGTAGCCGTGCATATTAGGGATGGGTCCATTACTTTGCAATGTACATGTACTAGTAATGCATTACCATTACTTGCCATTTTTTTCATTACAATTACCATTGTAAACCATTACTTCCAATAATGTTTTTTTTTGGAGATATATAACAAAATTTGAGTTAGGGATGGAAAAAAGGAAGAAGATAGTGTTAGGGATAGCAGTAGGCAGAGCGCTAGATAAGAGAGAAAGATAGGGGAAGTAGAAACTAGAAGACAAGAGAGGGACAGATGAAGTCGCGAGATGATGACAGTCGGTGGGGAGTTTTCAATTAATGGTTTGTTGTGTGATTAAAAATGATGCATGTTAAGTCGTATATAGTAATCATGCACATATAGTGGTATATAGTAAGGCCAAATAAAAAAGTACCTTCGTTTCTAGTAACGGAGGGCAAAAAATTAGGGTAGGGAGGGGGTAAACCTCTTCTTTTTTCTTTTTTTTAAATTCACATAACGCACAAGGTAATAACAGGCCTTCCTTAATGTATTGTTGATACAGATATACTATGTAATAATGTATATATAGTCTATCTAGATATAATATTGTAATGAACTTGCAAGGCACTTTATTTTATATTCTTTTATTTAAGTTTTTATTTATCATATGGCCTGGCAATAACAGGAGTCAGACTGCTCTTTGTACAAATCTCGCATATAGGAGTGGCTGTCTTGAATCTTTTGTCTTAGGGAAGCTTTCACCACACCACTACCTTCCCCATATTGGACACAAAAATACTAAGTCAATACCTCTATAAAACTGATATAGACTTTATTCTAGTTAGATGAAATTATTATTTACAAATTATAGTCAGGACTATTTTACATGTATATGATTGATTCTTGGTATAATTTAGTACATGCATGTAGAATTAAGTAGTTATTGAACTGTTATTCCATAATAACATGTTGCGTTAAAGCATGAGTTCCCTGTATGTGAACAATATTGACCTGCTAAAACAATTCCCACCTCCCTGCACCTTCCCACAAATCATGATGTTTCATCCATTTTTCATACTGTGCCTAACTATCAGAAAATTTAACAACAGATTGTTGAGAATTTGTATGAAACAATCAATTGTAATATATGTCCAAAGCCATTTAATTTTTATTAAATCAACATACCCAAAACATTTCAAATTGAGTTAATAAACATATTCCATACCCATCAGTCTAAAAGACTTTGGGTTAAAGTTGCCTATTTTCGAGGAATCATGTTTTTGGATGTTTGTTACTACTCATTTGTTAGTCCACTATCCCTGGTTTGGTGTGTTTTGTAAGTGCGATTTTGCAAGTTAATTAGGCTAATGACTCCTTGAATTGAAACGAGCAACTTAAACTAATAGAAACTGGAAGAATAAAGTCAAGTTGGAATAATGAGATTGGTAATTTTCAAACTGTAAATTGGGAACTTTGGATTTTTTTTTATTTTGCAAATAAAAAGTTTACGTGGGGCCGTCTGGCGAGCGGGGAGAGGGTTACCGGAAACAAAGCTATTTTTTTTTATGCCTAATCATCATGTGTCAGATGCCATGGGAGGGGTTAATCACAATTGCTGAGACTTCAAATACAAAGCAACTATCACTCATACATGATAGATGATACAGATAACACTGTTGCAACTGTCTATAAATAGACCACCCCATCTCTATATTAAAGATGGCGTAAGTCCACCGGGTTGGTGCTGTAGGATTGCAAGAAATCCACGTCACATGGGAATTACATAAAAAATAATTTGGCAAAAATCTCTGTTGTGTATACGGCCAAAGGTCAAGCTTTCAAGAAATTCAGTAACAAATATTGCATAGAACACACATGAACAGCCCTCATAATTGGCTATGGCAATCAACAATGTTGAAGCCATTTGATGAAGCAAACTGGGTAACGGCAATAGCGGATTGCCGAAGTGAAACAATCTGAATTAAGAGGGCTTTTATTTTATTAATATTGTTAGATAATTTAAGATCCATTGACAATCATGTATCAATATGATGTCTCCGATTGTTATGACTTCCCGTCGTTAATATAAATGCTGGTATTTTTTTAGGCAATGACAATCCTGTGCTGAAAGTAGGCCCTAATTCCAACAGGTTTATTCCAAATGTCTGACTCCGAAATTTATAATTCACAGAAAGTCTCTTCTGAACAAAAGATATGATTTCCCATTCATTTTAGAATTTTTTTCAAGTACACTCGCTCCATTTGCATAAAATAGGAACAACCAATCTAAGAAATATCCTAAACTGGTTGATTATACATGTACTGTGTTTCACAATGAAAATGCTTGTTCCTATCAGAGAAGGATCCAGGGATTTTTGGGGGACACCTGTTTTTGGGCAATGATATGCCAAAGGCACATCCCGAAGACTTGAGTGAGGGAAGTGAGGGATGGGGTATCCCCCTGTTGATGGTGGGGTGTCTGGGGGTTCTCCCCCTGAAAAATGTTTTGAAAATCCAATGCATTGAGAGCTAATCTAGGGCGCTCGGAGTCAGTATTTTGAATTTTACTGAGAGGTCAATTTGATCAAGTTTCTCAAGTGGAACTTTGGAAATTTTTATATATGTATGGATTGGAAATGCTTATAAGATATCGTTTTCTTCAATGGATTATAAATGCTTATCCTGCTTGAAATGAGACCGTTGTCACTCTAATTCATACAATAGGCTATTTTCTAAAATTCAAGTGAGAGACACATACATAATATACTAGTACATGTAGTACAGTAATAATGTCTATTAAGTTAGTAATTACTCTATGTTAATTATTCATTTAGTATTTGAGATCCCACCTGATAACCAGGTTGATTTTATCAAATTGTCACTGTTCCTGTGCTGTATTGTGCAATTTCACTTTAATTTTATTGAAATAGTGACGTCTGAAGGCTGAATGATAACAAACCTGAACTCAAACTATTTGAAGTTTTCACAGATGAAAGCTAGATCAAGCCAAACATACTTTACAGTATGATTCCAACTGTTTAACTTATATCTTTTAAATGTCTTATGTCAATATATATAAATATATATATATCTTGATATGAATTGGGACCTGAATAAAAAAAAACTATTTGTTTTGGTCAAATTTTATTTTTGAGTGCCTGGAGTTTGGGAGAATTAAGTCAAGTTTTCCCAATGGAATAGGTGCAGGAAAAATCCCTGTCTGAAGTGCTCCCCAACAGTTCAATATCTTCACTTTTGATACACTCAAGATAATTATTCAATTTTAAATGTGATGTGAATTTCTATCTTTTGCCTGTTTCAATTCAAATTGGAAACCCCCAATTTGCAGGGCCCTAATGATGTGTCATGGCTGATTGATGTGAATATAGTCCAAAAGACTTTTTCACTTTATCGGTCCATGGATACCACATTACCAGCGGATGCAAGACAACTTATTATTTCCCTATAAATACCCGGCGTAGTGATAACAAAATATGAATATTATCTATTTATTTTATTTGAATAAATTTGATAACAACCAAAATGAAAATGATAATAAAACATACGGTAAAACACTTGTAGAAGGAATTTTTGAACAATGATAAATTTTGCTATTAACAACAGAATTAGTTGATAATATTTTATTATTCTCCAAGTGGCAGAATAGCCTAAGGACGCTTACTAGTATATCTATTCTGCCACTAACTGTGATTAGTCTAACCACTGCCGGCACACCATTTAATCACTTGGAACATGGTTCCGTCAAAAATCTGGTTGATATTTAAAATTAATTCTATTATTTCTTAGTTACTAGATAGACCAGTACTTTATACTGGGCCCAAGCCTTGAAATAGTGTGTCTGTCATTTGCAGAATGAGGTCCCCAGAGGGTGAATTTAGTGATGCTACCCCGCATAGCGGGCTAGCATCACCAAATTCACCCTCTGGGAACCTCATTCTGCTGAGGTGTAAGCAGAATGAGGTCCCCAGAGGGTGAATTTGGTGATGCTAGCCCGCTATGCGGGGTAGCATCACTAAATTCACACTCTGGGGACCTCATTCTGCAAATGACAGACACCCTATTTCAAGGCTTGACTGGGCCTACATTGCCTTTGTCATTGTAACAATAACATGACTCTTACATGAGGATTAGAGCACTGACACTTTGTTTTTCATCAATTATTGCACGGATTTGGACTCTTGTTTTTACAACCACTGTCCAAACTAAATATAGACCAGACAGTTAAACCTATAAAAGATCCCCAGTCTACACTAAAGCCGACAAGAGCTCATTATCAAGTATGTCAAATCTACCATCAGCGTCATTTTCAAAAACGCAGAAGGGGCTAAATAACCATCACACAGGCAGAAATTTTATCCCGAAATCAAGCAAACATTTATGCTAAAATATTTGGCACTCAAGAGTAGGCTTAGTTTAGGCACTAGAAATACTCTAGAAGATATTGACATTCTGTTCCCACTCCATTTCAGACACGGCTTTATTCGACACAGACAGCTTTTAAAACTAAAGATGCTGTGAAGCCTGAGGCAAAAGTGAGTATAATTATAAAGAAGTTAATAAATGCATTTGGTTACTCTCAGGATTCATATAAAACTAGAGTGTGGAATAAATGTAGGGGGTGCAACATATCCCTGAATCATATAAGAGTAGGGGGGAGGCAGAATAAAATTAAGGATAGGAAATCTGAAGGATATTCTCAAACACTTGGATTGTCAGCACAAATTATAATGTACCTGATATCTGCATAGACTTAGCCAGCGACATTTGGGCGGGCAGTTTACAGAGTGGACAGGCAGTTAAAAATTTCTAATGAGTTATGGATTCCATATTATTATTGAAGTTTTTTCCTATTCTATTGTCCTATTCTGTCTGTTTCATCTTGTATCGTATTTTAAGAACTTGATGAATGAGCAGGTTGATTCATTTGACAGACTAAAATTCAAAAATATCCATACGGAGGATGCAGGAGGTAATTTCGTGTTATTCAGCATAAATAGCTGATAGTTGAAATCCAGAGGAAAATAGAATGTTGAAACACATGTTTAAACTTCAGATATTTATAGCCATGCTCCTGATATATAAGCATTGGGAACTTCAATTTAAAAAATTGTTAGATGTATAGGGTGATACTAGTGTTTTAGACCAGTAGACTTGTTTTTAAATGACAATGCATTTATAATTTACTAGCAGGGTTACCCGGCGTTGCCCAGGTTAATGTATGCTGTGGATATTCAAATTTTGTTGGGAATAGAGAATGCTCTTGCTTAAAGTGTTATACGTTTTCTCATAAATTGTATATTCAAATAGCATCACAAAACATGATTATTACAGTCATGGAATGTAAGTAGTGGCTCACCTTGTCAATTGTCATTCTGTTTATCGCGATTAATCCGTTCCACCAATAATGAAGTATTTATTTATTTACAACTGCGTATACATTAGACGTTATGATATGATACATGAACATCATAAACACATTAGTTCGATAAAAGATGATAATTGGGTTTTACATATTGAGATGTATCAATCAATCTAGTGGGTTGGACTAAGATGTCGAGTACACCTGGCTATCATATCTCCATGAAGATACAGATGTTTCAAAGAAATTTCCAGGTGCTCCTCTGTTCATGGTGCTATATATTGGCTAAATATTCTTAGTTTAAGCGAAATGTTGCTGCGCAATATATCAGCTACATGTGCCAGGCACAGAGCGAGATTTTGAGTTGTTTATGTCAGTCGACGAGTCTGTTCTAAAACCCTTGTCAGATGTCAGTATTGGTAGGATCCTCAAAAGTCTTGTGCTACTAACTGCATTTTCTTGTATATCAGAAGAAACTATATTTGACTGCACACTGTGACCACTATTTTTGAACAGGCATTCCATATCTCTTGACAAATTATAACTGTTTTGTGGAAACTGTATTGAATGGAACAGACTAAATTTTGTTATTATATATATGCAATCCTCTGACGGTTCGGGGTATCTCAGTTTGCACGAATATATGTATCTCTTCAATAGAATGATAAACATACGTTTAATGCTTCTTCTAGTTATCTCTTTTTGCTCATTGTGTGAATGCCTTGATTGCCATTCCAGCCCTTTTAATTCAGATTGTTTGGCTTCGGCAATCTGCTACGGCAACCCTTTATCGTGGCCCAGTTTGCTTCAGCAAATGGCTTCGGCATTGCCGATTGCCGTAGCCAATTATGAGGGCTGCCATTCCCATATAAATATGACTGTTAAGAAGATATAATTGTTCAAATGACTTATGTGGGTCACCATATGTCGGGATTGTGAAATGTGAACGCCCAACTACTTAAAATGATATGGAGATGACCTGGTGAGTGTATATAACTTATATGTGGATATCGGCGAATAGCAATCTTATCAATGATGGTGCATAACCGCTCGCCATCCGTGACGCAAACGACACCAAATGTGATTTAATTCATGGTATATCATTAGAGAAAAACGTGTATGAATTTGGTGGATTTTGGTTTATTAAATCAATTGTTGATGCAACGCTGACTCGAACAACGCCATATTGCGAAGGTGATTATGTATTCGTTTGATGGAAATCAGCGACAAATCTATTTCACCATATTTTTTAAATTTCCCCTCCCACCAAAAGCGTCATTTTAGAAAATTTTAAACCGCACCATTATCTTCCTTGTAAACAGTTACCCCTCTTAGGACGCCTTGGTTCCATCTCGATTGTACCGCGTGAAGTTATATATTGAACGCACACAGACAGACAAAAAGACAGACAGACAGCACGATTTTATTTCTTGTATCATTTGAGAAGAACGTGTCTGAATTTGATGGTACTAAAAATATTTTGTATCAGTTATGGTGACCCTCCCGTCCCTATTTCGGACTCAATCACACACTAAGACTCATTAGAGATTAGAGATGCATATATATGAAATTGGTGAAAATTGGCGAGTATACAAATTCGTATCAAATTTAAGGTCCCCATATCTCTCACCCATAGGGCACCAATTTGGTGTATCTAAACCACACGATAAGATTCCTCGTATCACGGAGAAGAATATGTATCAATCTGGTGGAAATCGGCACTAAACATATAGATATAATTTTTTGTGTCCCTCTCATCTCTATACACCACTGACTCGAATGGCCCCACTTGTGACATCCTTAAACCACACGATTACACTCATATCATGGAGATGATTGTTTATAAGTTTGGTAATAATCGGCGACTAAACAATTTTTTTTATCAAATTTGGTGCCAATCCCTCCCCTCTCCAGCTCTCACCAAACAGCACCACTATGGCGTCTTTAAATCACGATTAGATTCCTCGTATCATGGATAAGAACGTGTATCAATCTGGTGGAAATTGGCACTAAAATGTGCATCAATTTTGGTGCCCCTGTCCCTTTCAATGCAACCCTGACTCGAATGAGGCCACATTTGACAGATAAAAGCCACACCATTAGACTCCTCATACCATGGGGATGATTTTGTATAAGTGTGGTGGCAATCGGCGACTTATTATCAAATTTAGTGCCCACCCCCTCCCAATCTCTCATCCAAAAACAACAATTTGGCGTTGTTAAATCGCACAATTAGATTCCTTGTATCATGAAGAAGAATATATATCAATATGGTGGAAATCGGCGCTAAAATTAGTCTTTATCAATGTTGGTGCCCCTCTCCCCTTCCGTTCATCCCTGACTCAAACGACGCCACTTTTGACATATTTAAACCACACCGTTGGATTCTTCATATCATGGGGATGATTATATGTAAGTTTCGTGGCAATCGGCGACATAAAAAAATCTGCCCCCCCCCTTCCGGGCACCCCTGACGCGAACGGCGCGACTTTTGCCATATTTAAACCACGCCATTAGATTCCTCATATTATGGGGATGATTATATATAAGTTTGGTGGCAATCAGCGACAATTTTTTTTCTGCCCCTCCCCCTTTTCTGTCCCTGACAACAACGGCGTCACTTTAGAAAATTCTAACCCAGACCATTATCTTTCTCGTAAAAAGCTACCCCTAGTAGACCCCTTTGGTATCATCTAGATGGTCCCCTGTGAATATCTATAGAACACAGACAGACAGACAGACATTCGCAAATATAGATATAGATTATGGAGAATGCACCTGGGTAAATTCGGGACCAGGCATCTAGTTTGAAGAGATTTTACTGTACATGTATTTCATCTGTAGTTGATATGGCAGTTTGAGCTACTTTTAGGCCATCCAAAATTAAATATTTGTTTCTCAGACACCGCCACATTGAAACTAGAATGCACTCAGAGAGATGCCAACGTGCGCAAAAATGTAATAAACAATAATTTAAAAAATAATTTCATTGTATTTTACTTAATTTATTTAATTTAATTTAATGTTAGCAAAACAAGACAATTACCATTTCTCATTTCATCACAGATAAAAGGCAAATTACTATATTAATCATTTCAGTAATTAAAACCAATTCCATGTTGCCGAAAGGATGAGACTTTAATATCGATTACATTTTTTTCAGCGGCATATTTTGATTTTTCATTTTCCGATAGTCAAAGTTGACCAAAGGAGCAATTATAAGAAATAATTAATACTATTTGTGTAAATATTGATAGCAGCCAATATGCAACAATAAATATCAATAATTAATCAATAATTAATCAATAATTAATCAATAACGATCATTTTATGTAATAATAAACTCTTCAAACAGTGTTTGTGTCAACAGATGCGTTTTGTTTTGTGTGTCATTCGTCGTATTTGACCCGAAACTCGGCTGAAGGTTAGGCTATTCAGCTTATTGCGTCGAATTACGAAATCGCGTTTTGAATGTCTCTCTTTTCCCGCACGATAAAAAGAGGTCTTCGCACGAACCAAAAATAATAAAACTTCCCAATTATAAGTAAAAATACCCAAATGAAGGAGTCTATGTAGGTCCCGAAGGAGTCTATAGACTCTTTGATGTAGAGTTCTGATGGAGAAAATGTAGGTCGATCTATTTTTGTCATAACTCTGGGATAAAAAATCGAAATCGAGGCTCACTATGAGCATGCCAGTTTTAAATATAGAAACAGGGAATCCCGACAAATGGCGATATCGGCGACAAACAAATAATCGAAAACAACACATAAAATAAACATAGCAAAAACGCGGCACAGTAAAAATGTCAGAACGCCACGAAGTTTTACGTCGTTTTTGGTGACGTCATGGAGTGAAGTAGGGTGACACCAACCTACGAATCTGTCTGATTGCCATACTGTTGCGCGAGCGCACGTAATAAATGGCCCGCATTGGATGTTTTATTTAAATTTTTGAGATTACAACCAAAAAAGTATGAAATTAAAACAAATTTGGGTACCAGTATGAGTGTATATCATATGCATAAGAAAGTTCCCTCTACATGTTCTGACTTTTCTAGACAAGGTATCATACTCAATGCTTACTATGTGCTAAAATAATAATATAAAATTAAAATAAAAGCCTCCCTCACTGATTTAAAGTGATGTGAAACACTGCGGTAGGGTGATAACATATAAATGGAGAATAATCTTGTTCAAAGTAGTTATTTTTACAAATATTATGTCTAAATTGACAACTCACACCGTCATTCTTATATATTAATTAAATGCAGTGACTGCTGATGACGAGATCATTTACGTTAGATTATCGCCGATAGAAGCGTCCCGATTTGAGTAGTAAATATTTACAATTTAGCGTAGTTCAGACAATGTTTTCTATGGAGTGGTACGGTCGATTTGCTTGAGATTTTGGGTGACGTTAGTAGAATGCTATATTCCTCCAGTTGGCATACCACCTGAATACTAACTTATCAGTTTCATTCACCCGAACAAGTACATAATATGTCTTTAAACATAAAATTGCCAAAGAAACAATTAATTTTGGATTGCCTTAGTGCAGCTTAGTGCTCAATTTTAATGCACACAAAAGCCTTATGATAGCGCTGAAAGTTTCCCATGTTGTCATGATTTCAGAACTACAGTTAAGTTATATCTTCTACAGGTGACCAGACTTGAGAATGGGCTTGTCGTTGCTTCTTTGGAGAACAATTCCCCATTGTCCCGAATAGCTGTCGCAGTTAATGCTGGCTCTCGATATGAAGATGGCGAGAATCTTGGAGTAACTCATTGCATAAGATCAGCGGCCTGCTTGGTAAGTTTCATCACACCTCTCTTATAAGACTAAAATAAACTGAAGCTGTGTTTCCCCTATTCCAAGGTCACTGTCTAGTGATGTAACAATATGGGGTTAAAAGTCGATAGCCAATATTTTCAATAGAATTATTGGCGGATCCGATACAGATACTGAGACGGATAGGTCTTGTATGTGAAAATAGTTTGGGAGAAACAGAACAAATTTCCGTATCAATTTTTCTTTCAAATTGCAAAGTATTATCGGCAAAGAACTGATACCCTGGGCCCAAAAACGGTTTAGTTTACATTCCCAAAATGATTTAACATTCTGTTGCATTCGACAGATTTCCCAAATATTTGTTTTACTCCCTTATGTAATCACTCCATAATCCATTTGAGTCAATTTCAATTTGCCAAACGAACTTGATCTTTTTCAGAAGTTGAACTTGCGTTAATAATAACACCCGCAATGTCTCGCATACAAATTCTGCCCATAGAGCACTCTGATTGGATTGGATGGTTCCATCTAACATGTAAGTCATCTCCTCCATCTTCAAACATCGTATACCAGAATGTCAATCAATTTGGATCAAAAACACACGCAGTTAAATGTTGTTGTCTTCAATGATGCACCATAATATTTCAGTCTAATCAAGTTGACAGTGGGTTTGGTCTGACACGGAAGATACAGCAAGTTGGTGGAGATTTACAGTGAGTATGCTACTACATTAGGCTACATAAGCCAGTTCTATGTTACTCAAGTCTATGCAATTTATTTGAGTAATTTGTACATGCCCCATTTAGGGTTAATAAAATAGTGATGTTTCACGTAACGGAGGAAAAAGTAAGGGGTAGTGGTAAAGTTTTTTTCATATTCTGAATATATTCCCCTGGCAGCGCAAACAATATAACAGGATACTATAAGCACATTACTACAGGCATTGGAAGAGATATTGAAGCCTTGATAGTATTTTGAATCACAAATGATCGGGACATCAACCGGCCTGTTTACACAAAGACGACGCCATCTTCTGGTGTAAATAAAGCAGATCGGCAACTGATTAGAACAGTTTTAGTATGATCACGGATTGATAAACGTGTCTCCCTACCATCCCCCAAATCCCCTCTATCACCCCCCCCCCCCCCCCCCCAAAGTTCCAAAATCAGAAACGGAATAATACGTGACTATCAGTAAAAGGTATATTCCGTTATCTTAACATGAAACTATATAAAAACGTCATGCACTGCTTTCTCATTGTTTTAATCATCAACATTATGTCGTACCATAAACGTTTCAGATTGAATACAGCTTAAGATTTTCAAGATCGTCTACAGGTGGAAATTATATGAGACCTCTGATTAAACAGTTTGAACCACAATCTAAAATTTATCGGAATATACAAAAAAAACATGTATTTTCAGTGCTATATCAATGAATTTGTTTGGAAATTTTCTGCATAGGTATGTTTTGAGATACCTCTTACCAAATAGGCATACATAATTACAGAATGCACTGGCTTACAATGTCAAGGTACATATTGTTAGGCCAATGCATTCTCTTATATCAACCCTGATTATTAGCGGTCGGCTATCGGCAAAGCCGACCGTTTTGCCGAGGAAAAATTTACTATCCTCGGCTAAAAAATAGCCGAGGATATTATCTGAACAAATGATAAACAAAATGTCAATAAATGAGATTAATTATCAACCTTATCTCTATCAAACCATCGATGTATATTGTATGGTTAGGACACAAAGCAATTCCCGCTTTATCTCACGATCGGCGTTACTTCGACCGCAGCTGGCGAGAATTGCTGCCAGTGGAAGTTAGCGTAGTAACCAGTGTAAACAATCTATAGCGATTACGCATGTCTCGCGTAATTTCGCTGTTTAATGCAGGTCGATGGTATTAATAAACGATATTTGTGTTACATTTAGTTAGTTGTTTATGGACTTTATTGTTCAATGTTGTCTGATCAGAGTGTTTACAATAATTTCATCGCAAGAAACATGAACTTTCACAACAGTACCATTTATGTTGTTGTTGTGTGTTGGCTTATATTATTATATAATTAATACTCAGAAGTATTTTGAAATAAAAACAAATATAGTTACATATAGTTCTTAAATATCAGTAATGATCAAATTATTTAGATGACAATTGATTTCTAACAAGATCTAACACATTCAGTAACATAATTGAACAATTCGAGCTTGTTTTGGACAATTAAAAAAAAAGCCTAAGAGAATGCTGTTTTTGCCTAGGAGAAATATTTCTCCTAGGCATTTTTTTTGCCTAGGACATTTTTCCTAATTATCAGGGTTGTATAATATATACAAGGCTACCTCGCATATATAAGAGAATGGCTACCTATGGGAGACTCGCATATATAAGAGAATGCTTTGCCACAGTGTTTTCGTAAAATTTTGTGAAGCTCCAGTCATGGAAGGTTTAATAGAAAATACTATTCCTTTATTGCAGGATCACAGGTACAAAAGAATATATCATATATTCCACGGAATGTATAAGAGATGGAATGTAAGTACAGTTTATTTATATTACACAAAATGATTGTAAAGCGTGTAATGATTAGTCAGTAACCCGAGTTCCCATGGATATGCTGCCACCGATTTGTGGTATAAATTAATTTTATTTATAATGTAATTGTTAATTATTTGAACTCAAGACACTTATCTGCCATATTTAACATTACTTTGTACTCAGTAGACATTCAGGTAATGGAAATCTGGTTACCTTATGCTATGAAGCAGAGAATTAGAAACCAACAACAACATTTGAGTACAGTACCCCTTTAATGGGTGAGGGACTGGACATTCGGAAAATTAGAAAGATTGAGCCCCGAAAACCTTTTAGTTTCCAAATATCAAGTCACGAGACAAAAACCACAGTTTTAAAATATACAAGGAGGAAATAAATATGTTCATGTGTGTAAAGTGTCTTGTTTTGTTGATTTGATTTGGAATTAAATATTTGAGTCTCAGACACCGCTGTATTGAAATAATTGGCCCGCATTAGACAGTTTATTTTAATTTTTCATATTATGACCAAAAAAAGTATTAAAAAAAATATCTGACTACATGTATTACTAAACATGGGAAGCAATCATAATCCATGCTTCCGATGTGCAAAACAAAATTCAATTAAGTCCTCCCTCCCTCATTGATTTTGAAAAAATGTTGTCTGAGACTCAAATAATTATTTGTATTGGCCTTACACTAACCATAGGAAACTCAGTTCTCTTCATCATTACTTTTTCAGTAATGACTGTTTGGGTCATCTTAGAAATATGGTCACAAAACAAGAATTCAAACCATGGCAGTTAAAGGATATGCAACCAAACATGAGATATGACCTTGCAGTCTACAACAGCCAACCTCAAGCCCGTATGTATATTCATGAAGTGTCATTTCATGGCCCCCAACAGTCAGCCTCAAGCCTGTATGCATATTCATAAAGTTCAAGTATCCTCTCACAGACTTCAACAGCCAGCCTCAAGCCTGTATGTCTATTCATGAAGTATGACCTCTCAGCCCCCTACAGCCAGTCTCAAGCCTGTATGTATATTCATGAAGTACGACCTCACAGCCCCCAACAGCCAGCCTCAAGCCTGTATGTATATTCATGAAGTGTCACCTCACAGACCTCAACAGCCAGCCTCAAACCTGTATGTATATTCATGAAGTATGTCCTCACAGTCCCCAACAGCCAGTCTCAAGCAGTGCTCGCCCTGCCGTTGACCATTTTAGCAAATTGCGAAAAAAAATACAAAGTGGCTAAAATAAATATGCTGGTGGCTAAAAATATGGCTACAGGCATTTTTCGTGTCCGCGGACTGAGCGACAATTTATTGTAAACAAAAGAAATTAACCGGCTTAGCATAAGACGACTTTAACGTTAATCGCGAGAGCTGACGAGAAAGGATGATATTACGGATGTGTTCGATTATCTATACTATAGGGTGTCGGTTTTTACGCCCTGGGCAATTAGATAATGGTTGTTTAAAGGTCGATTCTTTAGACGATATCACAATTGAGTAAACATAGATTTATGAAATGGCTTCTTGTGTAACAAAAGGGCTTTATTTTATGGTGTTTTAAACTGATTGCAAAATAGTGAAGTCATATATACGCTCAATTCAATAGCTTGTCACATTTCATTGACGTTAATGGAGTGGACAGTGTTGAATGGGACAATGAGACTCGCGGACATGAAATTAAAGATGGAACTAAACTTAGACAACATGCAGTGTCAGCCTGCAGGAAGTTTGCGTCTGTTCTGGTTGATAAATTGAAGAGTAGATTCGCTGATGACGAGGACTTGGAGATCCTCTCTAGTTTGACCAAACTGTTTGAGCCGTTAATGTGACAAGCATATTATCATAAAGCATTCCAAGCATTTGGTGGATTGTGTGAAACGATTCGCGATGATGACATTAATGAGGAAGAAGGGAATCAGGAAAGTGTGTAGGATCAAAAGGCACATGGACGATATAGACAATTATGTTCAGTTTGCGATCAGAAATAAAGAACTCTTTCCGATAGTAATTTGACGGCAATTCAGTATTGTGTACCAGTGTCAACTGTAGATTGCGAACAAGCGTTTTGTACCCAGAATCTTATTAAAATGAAGCAACGAAATATACTGTCTGCGACATATTTGAATGTTGATGTTGTATATTGTTATGACTTATAAGTGCTAATAACTTTGAGTAAATAACTGTTTATATCGTATTACACCTTGTGCTAATTTATCCCACAGTATGTGGCTAAACTTTTTCAAAAGTGGCTAACAAAAGTGCATAAAGTGGCTAAAAAAATGGCTACAAAGAATTTCGGGCCAGGGCGAACACTGGTCTCAAGTCTGTATATATATATTCATGAAGACCGACCTCACAGCCGTCAATAGCCAGCCTCCAGCCTGTTTGTATATTCATGAAGTGTCACCTTGCAGACCTCAATAGCCAGCCTCAAGCCTGTATATATATTCATGAAGTGTTATCTCACGGCCACCAACAAGTTACTGACCACTCTTGGTATCATTGCGCCATCGTATGTGTGCTTCTTGCTAGTCGTCAATTTGTGGCTCTTTTTCAATCACAGAATGAAAACACTAAATACTACTGACCAGTCATGGTGTCCTTTACATCCTCATACTCGTGCTTTGCGATAGTCAACAATTTGGAATGATAACACTAGAGATAACTGACAACTCTTGGTATCCTTACGCCATCATACTCGTGTTTGTGCTTATCCTAGTCGACAATTATTGGCACTATTTTGGTCTCGGAATTATAGCACTTGAGGCTACTGACCTATCTTAACCCTTTACCCAACAAACCGGCCAAAACCGGCCAAATAAAGCTTCAACAGCCTAAAATATCTTCGGTCTGTCTCAATAGAACCATACAAATATGGATATCATTGGAACCGGCTCCTTGACCACATTGTGATAGTTACAGTTATGCCCTGTGCCAATGCATTCTCTTATGCATTCTCTTAAGAGAATGCATTGGCCTAAAAAAAATCTTTTTTTAACACTTTTTACAATTTTTTCTTACATTCTTTAACAATTTTATAATTTTTAATGTGTTAAGCCAATGCATTCTCTTATATATGCGAGGCGACCTATGGTCGACTCGCATATATAAGAGAATGCATTGGCACAGGGCCCTTCTGTTGGGTAATGGGTTAACGCCATCACACTCGTGATGTCACATTTTCTTCTTAACAGGTCTGTTTGAGATGATCCACAAAGCAGCGTACAGGGACACATTAGGAAGGTATTTGTATGCTCCGGAATACAACATTGGAAAATACGACCGAGAACAGGTAACTAAAAACACACTTCAAATCTGAACCCTTCCATGACAGGAGCTTCCTGAAATTTTGCGAAAACCCTGTGCCAATGCATTCTCTTATATATGTGAGTCTGCCATAGGGAGCCTTCCATATGTAAGAGAATAAATTGGCCTAACAATATTTACCTTGAGAATGTACTGGCACAGGGTCTTTAATGGTGCACGGTGCACCAGTGCAGCACCTGTCAAGAAAGGGTTAATAAGTCCACTCAAACAAGATAACTAAATTTTTACCCGTGGATAACAAAAAAAACAAAAGCCCCTCCTGTCCTGTTCCATGGAAAAAATCTATGATCAACAAGTAATCTTTGTAGAATGGCCTTACTGCATAAAAAAATTGTGAGCCAGGCAGAGCCAGACCTACAAATTTAAGGCCAACAACCATTCAGTTCGCCTGGATGTTACCTAAAATGGAAATGCCACAATCAAAAACATGTCGCGCAAATAAAAAACTTGTTGCCTAGAATTTTCGTGAAGGTTTCACTGATTCAAGATGTTGAAAGACCAATTAACAGATTCATAACTTCTAATACATTCCACAATTCTTTTCTACCTTCAGCTATTCATATCAATTTGTAATTCAAGTTGAATAGTTATCTCTGCAACATACATTCTGATTGGCTGTTCTCTCCAGTTTTAGATTCACCAGCATCGGCTGCTGATCGGAGAAATTTTTTTGAATGGTGTCATTGACAATGCACATAAAATGCTTCACAGCGCTGTCTGCAGTTGCATAACGATTCATACAGAACATTATTTGATCACCCAAAAAAGAATACCTCATGTGATAACATGTAATGTCGATAAAAAGTCTTTTTTGTGGAGTTTCATCTAATTCTTTTGTTGCATTGAATTACATTGGAGATAAAGTTGATAAACATTCCCTGTTGAATTGGATATTCATGGATACAAGCATTTATAACAGCTCTTTCACAAATTCAGAGTACATCTCCTAATTAGCCCTTCCATGACTGTAGCGTCCTGAAATTTAGCAAAAACCCTTGCCAATGCATTCTCTTATATATGCGAGTCGCCCATAGGGCGTCTCACATATATAAGAGAATGTATTGGCCTAACAATATTTACCTTGATCTTGTAAGCCAGTGCTTTCTCTTATATATGCGAGGCTCCCTGCTGGAGACTCACATGTATAAGAGAATGCACTGTCAAAGGGTCTTTAATGCTGCACCAGCACAGCTCCCATCATGAAAGGATTAACAGATGTTTTTGGCAGACTGACTTTATTATACGCCTTATTTTTTTCCACAGCTTCTCTTTCACACAAAATCTCACTTCACGGCAGACAGGATGACTGTGGTTGGTTTGGGTGTTGATCATGATGATTTAGTTGCTGAAGCTAGAAAGTTTGAAGTAGATCAGGGACCTGCCGTGAATGCAAAAGCTGCGAAATATGGAGGAGGTAATTAACTTAAAGGGACCCAAGGCACTTGCAGTTGGTAAATGTGCAAAAAATATAAAAGTCTATAAAACACCACTAAGAAGAACATGGAGATATAAATAAATATTGTTCTTGTAATTCATTATTGATAGTTCTCCAATAACAAAATTTCACATGTTGAAATCATTGTTATGTAAACAAAACTGTGACAGCCTTTATTCAGCATCGGAGGGGCCTTCAGCATACGGGGCCTAATTTTTATCTTAAGCAGAGCCTTTATTCATTTACGTGTGCGCTTTGCATACATTTTGATAGTTTTAAATATTTCGATTTAAAAAAAAAAAAGGTATTCGAATCTCGTACACGACCGCATTGGGCGTTTTTATTACAATTTATTTATTTTTAATTTTTTTTTAATTTAAATTCAACTTTTTTTAGTAGTCATAATTTTTTTAAACTAATGCTGTTATAACCTCTTCCAGGGTACCCCGAGTCACCAAATTTGGTTGAAATCGATCTAGGGGGTATGGGAGAAAGCTCCGAACAGACAAGACAGACTAATCCTACTCTTTTATATAATTACTAGCCAATGAGCCCGACGTTGTCCGGGCTATTCAAAAACCAAATTTCAAGTCGATAGCTCCACCCGTTTCCGAGATCTGGTCTGCACATGCGCGAAGCTGGCGTCGCACGGGCTCGGCGACCCGATAAAATTCGTATCCGGGGCAAGATACATTCACATACCAAATTTCAAGTCGATAGCTCCACCTGTTTCCGAGATCTCGTCTGCGCATGCGCGATGCTGGCGTCGCACGGGCTCGGCGACCCGATAAAATTTGTATCCGGGGCAAGATACATTCACATACCAAATTTCAAGTCGATAGCTCCACCCGTTTCCGAGATCTCGTCTGCGCATGCGCGAAGCTGGCGTCACACGGGCTCGGCGACCCGATAAAATTTGTATCCGGGGCAAGATACATTCACATAGCAAATTTCAAGTCGATAGCTCCACCCGTTTCCGAGATCTCGTCTGCGCATGCGCTGCACAGGCGTCGCACGGGCTCGTCAATACGACAACGACGACCGCCTGGTCAAACTACACACACTTACCAAGTTTCGTCCCGATCGGTGGAGAATCGTAGATTTGTATAAATGACATACAGACATACAAACATACAGACAGACAAACAGAGGTCTTCATAATATATATGTTATATAGATGAAAATAAGAACAAAGTCAATCTATTTTTCATGCTCTTGTTGGTGATAGTTGTTTTACAGACTTTTTTGTTATTTCGCATGAACCCACTTCGAAGGCCTTGATTCCCATTAACCCTTTTATTACTGAAATGAGTCTCCCATTCCAGCCCGTTCAGTTATAAAAGTATTCAATGTCCAGAGTGGTCTATACTGATTTTTAGGGATGTTCAGATCATATAAGCAGACAGAGTATCATCTTTCAGTCCTCCTCAGGAGACAGGAGCGATTGCTCTCACACGCGTATGCACTCTCAAATTTTAATTCACGAGTTCTAAAATTTGCACTCGTCCCCCTTGTCAAAATGTTTATGATCACTGTAATCGTTGATTCAATATTTGAGGTATATTTAAAACCTTTCCCATCTCAGTTAAATTATTTTCATGTGAAAGTGAAACTGGACATAGGTCTATCCCACAATGACATTTTATTTGAGAAAAACCCAACTTACAATTATATTGCAGGTGCAATTACACCCGTCTTCTGAATTACGAGAGTAAATAAGTGCTCTTGATGTGGTTTCCTCATGGGGAGAATTACTCTTTGGATTGGTTTAATCAATTTTTATTTTAACACTCAATTCATGAACATACATAGTACAATATTGATACGGTATGACAATGACAAAACTTGAAATAGTGTGTCTGTTATTTGCAGAATGAGGTCCCCAGAGGGTGAATTTAGTGACGCTACCCCCAACAGTGACTAGCATCACTACATTCATCCTCTGTAGACCTCATTCCACTTCATCTTCTGGGAAGTGTCTATAGTCTCATATGGCCATCTTCCATGCGCAACCCTTGTTATCTATTTTATTTTGCCATTCTAGGCCAGCTCAGAGATTGCACTGGTGGAGATGTTGCATTTGCTGCCATCGCTGTAGAAGGGCCAAGGTATATTATATTCAAAGATATATATCTCCGATTCTTGAAGTATTATAGGAAAAATATTCTGTAATGAAAAAAAAAATGTTACATTTCTGAACGATGGTAAGAGATTATCATATTTACTATTCTCAGCCACGCCTGGAAATATGGTGGTTTTTTTTCTAAAAACAAATATGTTAATATGGGACAGTCCCACCTCTAGCTGATTTTGATCTAATATGCATTTATTGATCGATTTATCAAATTTCATTTCAGTTACACAAACAAAGATGTACTGGCAGCCGGAGTTTTACAGAAGTTGATGGGATGTGGGCCATCGATGAAGTACGGCAGTAACAGCACATCTAAACTGGGTCAAGCTGTTAGCAAAATATCTGGAGGATCGCCTGCTGTGAGTTCCATTTGATAATCAGGCA
The DNA here is from genome assembly GCA_032622095.1 of Siphonodentalium dalli. Taxonomy (NCBI): domain Eukaryota; kingdom Metazoa; phylum Mollusca; class Scaphopoda; order Gadilida; family Siphonodentaliidae; genus Siphonodentalium; species Siphonodentalium dalli. Next base: position 211,728,436 of record CP136063.1, read on the forward strand.
TATTTAACCCTTTCTTTACTAAATGGATTCTCCCATCAGTTATGAAAGTATACTTTGGAATGGTCTATAATTCTTATGGTGGGATGTACAAGAAATAGAAGCAGACGATAAACAGTTGACAGATGCAGAAGGATTCCTATTCATTAGTGGGAAATGTTCAGATAATAAATTCAGTTTGTTGAATTTATTATCAGAACATTTCCTAAGGGAATTGATCATCGATGGGTATTTAGTTAAGGATCAAAGGCATAATGCAATTTTCACTGAACAGTTGCTGACCATGTAACACAAAGGAATAGTTCCAACTGAAATGTGCTTTCTTTTAATTTGCGATGTGATCTGCTAACAAAAAGTAACTGTAGGAAAAGTGCGATTTGGTCATGTAAATGAATTTTGTCAGGGAATTTACTTTTTTATCCCCGACAATATTGTCAAAATTTGTCCAGTTTGTGAAGTGGACCAAATTCTGAAAGTCGGACCAAATCGTCAACCTGTGTACATTACGAAATAGTTCAAGACCAACTGAAAGTTTCCCATTAATCATACATTGTATATTTAAGAAATAAATACACTGCGCATCGGCGTGTATAGTAGAATTTGACCACAAAGAAACTGATTGCAGGATGTGTATTTATTTCTTTTGTAATTCGACTATGTTTTGGTCCAAATTGTAGTGACATACGTTCAACCTGCAATATAATAGCACAGTTACTAGCCCTGCATGGTATGATTTTCCACCAAACAGTTCTTCTCTTAGAACTGTAACCTCAAACATGACGTCACTCTTGAACAGCGACCCCTTTTCATTGCCTTTTTGGCAAAAATCATTTCAGTTAAGACTTATTTTTGTTCTATCTTAAAAAAATTCAGTATAGTACAGTATGTAGTCATTATATGTCTCTTTCTTTGGTATATAGCATGACATTAATCAATGCCCGTGTGGTTTGACTTCTCAAAGTTTGAGGCTTGGGCAGCATTTCACTGATTGTAGCACATTTCTTTGTGGTACAATTCAGAATATCTAGAATTGTACCACAAAACGACGGTCGTGTCTCCATGGGAATACAGGATACTGACCAATCAGGGCGAGCCTTGTATCTAGGTTTAGGCAAGGTCGTATTACAATATAAGTTATCCCAGACAATTTTTGGGTACATGGAGATTTGATAACCTGGATGTCAATTTTGAATCTGAGACGGAGCCAAGGTGTTCAAAAAGAGACAAATAGGTACCAAATATCCATGTACCCCACACCTTGCCGGAGGACACAATTGTATTCCCCACAACAATGGACCTACAGCCTCAAGTTTAGTGTGGTTATCAATGGATCCTTAAATTTATTCACATCAATAAGATGATTTCTGTAGTAACAGCTGAATGGGTTGTCCCTGCAACTGTTTCCCCTTCTTGCTCTGCAGTTAACTACAACAGGCAAAAGGTAAGGGAGCATTACCCTGCAATATAGCATCTTACCCTAACTAATATCCAAGGCAGATATAGTCCCAGACCAAAAAAAGCTCCCCAACTATTTCTCGCCATGTGAATGAGCATATGTCCCTTTATTTGCAGCTATCTGCTTATCATGAATTATATCTCCTTTATTTGCAGCTATCTGCTTATCGTGAATTATGTCTCTTTTATTTGCAGCTATATGCTTATAGTGATTTATGTCTCCTTCATTTGCGGCTATCCTGCTCATCACATGCTCTATTGATTATGTCCCTTTTATTCACAGCTGTCATGCTTCAGTACTAATTACTCTGACGGAGGATTGTTTGGGTTTATCGCTGTGATGCCATATGAAGAATCCGGAGCGGTGAGATTCAAACTGATTTAATAATGTTATCTGCCTACCCTAATTTAACCCTTGTGAATTCTCCATTAGTTATAAAAGTATACATTAGAATGGTATATTTTTCATCTGTCCCAATGGAACTAATCATCAATGAGTATTGTAGTAAAGAAAGGGACTCATGGGTATACGTGAAATAACATAAAAGTTTTTAATTAGCAATAAGAACATAATAAAATAGATAGAGTTTGTTCTTGTTTTCATCTATAAATATAAAAAGAGTTGGATCTGTCTGTTTGTTTGCCATTTTTCTCCCAGACCTCTAGACCGATTTCAACCAAATTAGGTTCGGTGACTCATTTTTTCCTTTAAAAAAAAAAATGTGCACGTAGTGTGCAAAGGGGCCACCACAGGCCCATCTGGCGCTGAATAAAGGCTCCCAAAGGGAGCCTGTTACATCTTGTTATCAATTATTCTTCAAAAAGAGATATCAAATGTTGAAACCATTATTATGAAAAACATCAACTATTACATTATAATTTTAACTACTCTATACTGTCAAGACCACTACCACTTTCAAATTAAAGTGTCAATGACACTGTACCTCAGCTGGAAATGTGTTAATATTAATTTGAGTAGACAATAGAATGACAAAAAAATATTAAGGAAAGTCAAAATGATTTAGTGAATGGAATGTTCCGATTGTATTGCTTCGATGAAACTGTTTTCATTTCAAACATTTCTCTGAGTGTCAAATGTGAAATCCACTGCTGGTTGCCATGTTTTTTTTTAAAGAAATTCAATAGCTCCACCCGAAAGATCCATATGGAGATATGGATTAATGGGATAAAAAAAAATGTGGTCTGTACGTGTCCCAAAAGATTTTGTAATGCAAATAGTAAAATCAAAGATGGCTGTCAGCGGCCATATTTTCATAGAAAATTATTCAAATCCAATAGCTTTCATCTAGAAGTGTTCATATACGTGGCTGTAAATTTTCAAAGCAATTCTCCATAAATGTTTTTTTTTTAAACAAATTCTGGAAAAAATCAATGGCTCATGATGGTCTCACACATGCACAGATGGACAACGGATGCCAACCCATGGCAATAGACTTTGTCAAGCTGAGCTAAAAAGAAAATGAAGATCAGAATTTGACAGAAAGGTCAATGCATTGAAATTGTATTTGTATTCAGCATAACACAGATTTTCAACTAAATGACAATGGATGAACTAGCTAGACACATTTCAACATGTATTTGATACTTCCTTTTGTACTTTCTGAACAATTTTTTCTTTTTGGGTTTGTTGAAACTGTATGTACTTGGTTTGTACAACTTACATTTACAATCAAATTTTATTAACACTTTTAGTACCAGTAGTGAAGTAATTTTTACTTCCAAAAATGTTTTTTTTATAATGCCAGAGTAAATATATAAAACCCGCCTGTTGGAAAATTTTGGTTGTAAAAAGTGGGAATAAAAACCTGCATGTCGCAGCCTGTCTGGTCATTTTTCGGCTAAAAATAAATATAAAAACCTTCCTACCTGCCCATTTTGAAAATAAAATGTGTCTGCGAAACAGATGATTAATTTTGTGTGGCCTAAGAAAACCCAACAATAGCAAATAAAAATTCCAGAGTCTCCAAATTATAAATGATTCAAGCCCAATAATCCAATCAGAGAGACCAAGTGGAGAGTGGGTAAATGTGTGGAAAATTGGACATCGAAAGAACATGGCGAAATAGATAAATTTGTTCTTATATTCATTATTGATAGTTCTCCAATAATGAAATTTCCCTTGTTGAAACCACTGTTATGTAAACAAAACTGTTACAGTGATTTTATCAAAAAACATCACTAAATGTGTAGTAAGTTCAAATATCTTAGTTTGAATATGATTTGCGGAATATTTTTCAATGCTTTGGCTATTTCCAATGGTTACAATCAATTTTGATTATACCTTGGAATGCACTGTAAAAGTAATGTTTACATAGCAATGGTTTTAACATGTGAAATCTCATTATTGGAGACTTATTAATAATGGAAATAAGGACAAAGTCAATCTATTTTTTCATGTATTTGTTGAGGATAGTTGGTTTCAGACTTTCATGTTATTTGCATGAACCCAATTTGAAGACCTTTTAGTCCCTTTAATGTACAAGTGACGGAACAAAAACATACCCACTTTGAAGACCTTTTAGTCCCTTTAATGTACAAGTGACGGAACAAAAACATAGTCCTGAAAAATTGAATTAAAAAATGAAAGCTAAAAAAACTAGGCCTGCGTACTAACCGTAAATGTAACCCAGTCAACATTTAAATCTCTTTCAAATTCTTTGGTCTTGTCATTTGTGAAACATGGTGAACCCTTCCATGTCTGGAGGTTCCTGTAATATTACGAAAACCCTGTGCCAATGCATTCTCTAAAGTATATACCGGTATGCGAGTCTGCCATAGGGAGCCTCACATATATAAGAGAATAAATTGGCCTAACAATATTTACCTTGACCTTGTAAGCCAGTTCATTCTCTTATATATGCTCCCTATGGGAGATTCGCATATATAAGAGAATGCATGGCACGAACTTTAATGATTCACCAGTGCAGCTCCTGTCATAAAATGGTTAATATAAGTGTGTCAAAATTGGCTGATGCTACGTCTAACATATTTAACATAATAAGGATGTTGATCACCATACTGGCTACTGTGTTGTAAAATGTTAAGATGTAATATATGTTCTCGCAGATATTGAAGGCTGCCATGAATGAAATGGGAACAGTAACCAAATCAGCAATCTCACCGAGTGATGTGCAGAGGGCCAAGTGAGTAAACCCTAGTGATGTGCAATTTTATGGTTTCTCTGTTTTATTTCAAAACCAAACCGCAACTGATACATTCTATAAAACCTATTCTTCAGGTTCAATTAACCGACACTTTTACAGGATTGTGCTTTTGTTAGCTGCTATTTGCCATCATTACTACTAGCAGTTTCAATGTGGAACATTTTGGTGTCATATGAGTGATAATGGCCCATATTGCTACATAGGCATTGGAAATCACTGGAAAATGGCTGGAAATATTATGTCAAAATATTATACCATCTGCTCTATGTATTGTATAAAACCATAACTGAAACCAAAACCTGGTTTTTCTACAAAGACCATAATGGAACCAAAACCGTATATGTGACCCGCCATATCAAATCCAGTCGTAAGTCAGGATTTTGTTACCCTGTGCCAATGCATTCGCATATATAAGAGAATGCATTGGCCTAACAATTTTTTATCATTTTTTTTAAATAACTGTTTCTTACAATTTTTAGGACATAAAATAAAAAACATCCATTACCCTGCAGGGAGCCCCACACATATATAGAAGCATATATAACAGTGTCGTCTGCTCATGTTTGTCTGGGGCTCTGTATGGGTGAAATTATAAAATTGTTAAAGAATACAAGAAAAAATTATTAAAATTGTAAAAAATTGTTAGGCCAATGCATTCTCTTATATATGCGAGGCGACCTATGGTCGACTCGCATATATAAGAGAATGCATTGGCACAGGGTAAACAAAATCCCGACTTACGACTGGATTTGATATGGCGGGTCACATATAACTAGTAAACACATACAGCTTGGTATACAGGTTGACTAGTCCCTGGGTAATATGTCATACTCTTGCGTTCTGATTGGCTGCACACCACTTTACTATTTTCCGATAGTACCCTTGTAGCCGGCCTAGTGACACACTATTGTTTCTATTTATAGCATCATACTCATTTCGCTCAATAGAATTGACACCTGAACCCATGGCCAATCTGAATCTATATTCTATGTAACTTGTTGCAATATCGGTATATCATTAGACTTATTGATGAATTTTAATGATCTTACAAGTGTTTGATACTTATTGATAGTAGCTATCCAATGTATTTAAATAGTTTGTCCGTTTAGTTTGGCAAGTGGACAATCCGAGCTTCTCCAATTTCCCCGTAATTATTTGTTGTTATGCCAATTTTTTATATAAATACATGAATAATGAAGAGTTGTTACTAATAACATAGTTTTACTCCCTTGCCATCATTGAAAGATACCTAAATTGTAAAATCTGAGACCAATTTAAAAAATTCAGCTTATATACACTAACATAAATTTTCTGATACTTATTTCCAACTGAGGCAATGATTATGATTGACAACTCTGCAATTCTTCGCCTAACTGAGGCAATGATTTTAATTTAAGGAACCAACTGAAGGCTTCAATTGCTATGTCTCTAGAAAATAGCGAGTCGTTACTGAATAGTATGGTGGAACAGGTGTCGAACCAACAGCAAATCCACAGCTATGAGAGCATCGCCGCACAAATCGATAAAATCACAGCAGATGATGTCTCAAACGTATGTATAACAAAGTCTATTTCATGCTTGTATACAAACCTTGAAATAACATAGGTTTTAGTTACTATTGTCCATCTGTTTAGTTTCTATAATCCCCTAATTTGCAGAAGATAAAATGCATAATCAAGGTTTGTTTGAACATATTTTATTGGTCATCCAAGAATATAATATCACATAATAATTTGAATACAGTCGTTAGCGTATATACGATGAGCAACAGGGATTTGAGCACAAGTTATTACAACTTACTAAATGCTCCTCTCCCCATATCAAGGTGACTAATGGGTGAACATCACTACCATATTATCGCGGGTATAAGACCAGGGAGCCTAGGGAATAAATAGCTTGAAAAGGCATGGGTGGTCTTATACCCCGGAAAATTTAGCGTAATTATATAGAACATCTCATTTCTGCATTTCGAGGTATAAATATAACGACAATTACAAGTAATTTTCATTGATAATTTATTAATAAAAGATAAAATAAAAACATAATACACAACAAATAACGACAAAGCAATAAATAAATGATTAATAAATGGTCACTAATAGTTCTATAATTCCGGAGTTTCGATGTTCGTTACGTAAACGTAACTTTACCAAAAAGCTGGGATTTCCCCACATTCAGTTTCGGTTTCGCACGTGGTCGATACAGAATTAACGTTGGAAATCTTACACAGAAAATATGCACAGAAACGAACAGTCAAAATAACACATGTGATACATAACACAGTATAAGAATATATATATAGGCATTGAAACGTATGTAAAACTTTGTGTAGATAAATTATTTGGGAATTACAATGGAAATTTATATTCCGATAATCGTTTCGTAAACGGAGTCCTGCATTCCGTAAAATATTTAGTTCCTGTTGACATTAAAACAAGAATGTTGTGCTTCATATGTCAATCAATGGAAAGTGGGCGTTAAATTTAACTGAGAAATCCAATCGCTATTCAGAATGAGAAAACAATACAGCTTATGCGGTTACATAACTTCCCTGTGTACATCGATGCATGAAAGGTGTTATATTGATTTATGGTAGGCCTTACTCATGGTAAATTTATGACATTGAATAATTAATTAGGGGAACAAAACAAATTTTAACGGTGTGTTGTTTCTTAATTTGGGCCGTTTTACCCTTGGATAGGGGTTTGAGTTTATCGTAATCGCGCTCCCAAGATCGAATCTGCTTCCGCGAAATTCCATTGATCTTTTCCGTTGATTGAACGTCAGTAAAACAGACCTACCGGCCGGTTAATAATTGAACACAATGTCACAAAAATCTTTTTTATTGTTTTCAAATTTCAAAAGTAATCTAACCTTGAATATATAGTTTCTTGTATTCATCTTTTCCATACACTCAGTACGACACCTGTCACCATCGATGAACGTCAATAATATAGGCCTACCGGCCAGTTATTAATTGAACACAAGAAACAAGACACAGTGTAACATAAGTCATCTTTATTTTTCTCAAATACTGGTATATACACCCGTTTTGGAGGGGTTATGGTTAGGGCTAGGGAGGGGGTGGTCTTATACCCCGGAAAACTTACTTCTAGTGAAAATACTGGGGTGGTCTTATGCCCGAAAGTGGGCTTATACCCGCGAGAATACGGTAACTTCAACTGGGGTACATCAATATGATCCTATGTCTCCCATAGCAGTTGAGGCCACAGCAGAATGCGGTTGACAGACACACTATTTCATGGCGTGTTTGTATAGTAGGGCCTTGCGAATATTCAAGATTCTAATTTATTATGGTAATCGAGATCCTGTGTTTCTTGGCATTATTTTATAGCGTTATTAAGCCATATAAATCCTTATGATTTCTCACTCTGGGAGGCAATATTGTGGACATTTTACTTCCCTCTGGCCAAGCCTTGACATAGTGTGTCTTGTCATTTGCAGAATGAGGTCCCAGAGGGTGAATTTAGTGACGCTATCCTGCACTGTGTGCTAGCATCACCAAATTGACCCTCTGGGAACCTCATTTTGCTGAGGCCTCGACTGCTGTGGGAGACCTAGGATCAGATTGAAGTTCCCCAGTTGAAGTTGGTGATTAGTCACCTCGATTATGCAGTTTATCCTCTGCAAATTAGGGGATATAGAAACTGAAGAGAAGGGAAAAAGTAACTAAAAATAATGTTAATTTGAGACAATAGATACTTGCAAGAAGATAAGGCCCAAGCAAAATGAGGTCCCCAGAGGGGATGCTAGCTTGCTGAGAACTAATTACTAAATTCACCCTCTAGGGACCTCATTCTGCAAATGAGACAGGCACTAAACAATTAATGTATTTTCAATCAAAGCCCATGCTCTACAGCTTTCTCATTATTTAACAACAAAAATCTTATGTAAGAACCATGTGTCTGTTTATAAATGTAACTTATAAACATCTATGTATGTATTTTATGAATATAACTTATGACTATCTTCTATGTATTTTGTGAATTTACTTATGAATATCTTCTGTATTTTATGAATGTAACTTATGCATATCTTCTGTGTATTTTAAGAATGTAACTTATGAACATATTCGATGTATTTTGCAGGCTGCCAAGAGAATGTTTAACGGGAAACCATCCATGGCTGCCATCGGAAACTTGACACAAATGCCATATTTAGATGAGCTGTATAAGTAATGGAAAATTTGTTAGTTATTTAATAATTTAAATATTCATGCGAAAATGTTATCGATGACAGATCAATCTTATTGTGTATAACACATCAAGTTGAAATTCCAAAGACGCTAGAAATTTACAGATCTATGATATATGGCGAGAGAGAGGAAGACTGTCCATGAGAAATTTTAAAGGGAGAATGTACACTAAATCTGGCCATTTATGGGACTGTCTCCTATTATACTCAACAGAATATATGCAATAAGTGAATAAATTTAAGCCATGGATGAGTGCAAAACACAGTCATTTACTTTATGAATGATGTAAAACAACATGGTAATTATAATGAAAATGAGTTTATGGCTTTAGTCATTACCATGTTGTTTGCATCGTTCATAGAGCATATGAGTGTATTTTGCACTCATCCATGGCTAAAATTCATTCATTTGTTGCATATACTATGTTGAGTATAATAGGAGATGGCCACATAAATGGCTGGATTTAGTGTACATTCTAGAACCCCTTTAAGACTGCATTGTTGAAGATTTTGAAATGCATGTCTTCAAATTTAAACAATGACAAAAGCAGCTTTGATGTTATCTCTTTTCTCCCAAGACTGAAATTTGTTAAACATGAGTTTGATAATTTTGTCATACTGGTGTAATTACAAATAAAATGATAAAATCCTTAATATTCTGTTCTCTTTACCCCATGGTATTATAATTATAATTAAGGCTGTTGACGTTAGAAGCAGACAAAATAAACTCCTCATAGATAGGTGCAAGTCTTGAATTAGTATCTTTCATATGAGGGATGAGGTACAGAGGGTGAATTTAGTGACGATATCCTGCACCGTGGGCTAGCATCACCAAATTCACCCTCTGGGGACATCAACTGCTATGGGAGACCAAGGATCAAATTGAATTACCCCAGTTGATGTTGGTGATGTTCACCAGTTTGTCACCACGATTATACATTTTATCTTCTGCAAATTACAGTAAATAAGCAGAATGAGGTCCCAGAGCGTGAATTTCGTGATGCTGGCCCACTGTACGAGATAGCGTCACTATATTCACCCTCTGGGCCCTCATTCTGCAAATGACAGACACACTATTTCAAGGCTTGGATAGGTGGTGTTAATCTGCTGAGTAATTACATGCTTGAGGGAGCATCATTTGAGTAGAAGCACTCAATTCAAAAGTCAGATAATTGCTATTAGCCTTTGAGGGTACATAATTCATTTAAGGTCAACCAAAATATTCTGTTTCTCAGCCTGTGCATGTGGCTCCGAAACCTGTGCATACATCCTTTTTATACGCGTTCAATCTGTCAGGGAAAGTTTTAATCGCTATAAAATGTTGCTAGTACATTTTGAGATAAAACAGACCTGTTTACCAGTTCAGATTTCCGATTCATTTAATACTGTAACAATATTCAAACATTTGTTAACACGCGATACATTACGACTGCAATCGCAATTTCAGTCAACAACAATTGGTTGGTCATACTTATTGGGTTATTTTTGACAAAATAAATCACATGGAATCTTTATATCAACTAACTTTGTTTTCCCCCCACAGACATCTGTTCGGGAAATAATGGTCATGGGTATAAATGTTTGCCTGTGTGCTTTTCAAAATATTTTGGCCTGAAAAAACGGGAAATTGACTGTACATGTCTTGAAGACTCGATATTAATAGTTTTAAGGTCTTTTCCAGACAGCAGACAAGCACATGAATTTGTACAGCAATGGCGAATTCTGTATGACTATAATTACATCGTTGGAAATACCTGCCTTTTGACGGTGAATGACATTTACTATATTAATACCCCTTGTAGCTAATCTGACCGTGGTAGTGTTGGCTAATCACTCAAGTTATTTGCTGGCTGCAAGTTCCCATTGCACCATGTGTGTTCTCATTTGGCTGATCCGCTCACGTCACATGTAGGAGGGCTTTTATGCAAGTATCCACAATCATCACGGCACCATGCAGATTTGGAGCCACCATGCCCATTCCTTTTGCAGTAACTGAAGAATATCATTTGGTCCCATAAGAAATTCTGTCATTTGGACATATTCCCTGTAGTTCATATGTTCCTAGAGTTGATGCTCCCTAATCAATTGATGACCATTCAAGCATGAAGCCACTCACTATATCCTTGATCATAGGATAAATGTATCACATCTAAAACTGCTTTCACAGACCTGCAGCAAACGCAAGTGGTTATCAGCGCAATGTTTCAAACCATATATATATAATTGGGGGTTATGGCAAACGGTTAAACACAACCGATTTCAAAACTTTTTGAAATTGGATGCTTTTTACTGCGTCAGCCACAACCCCTGTGATATTATGTATGATTTGAAAGTTGTGCCCGATATTCCAACTACTGTATCAAAAGATATCCTTGATATATCGGGGGTACTTTAGAGGTGTTTATATATTGAGATAATATTATTATATGCTAGCGTAATTAACGAACCAAAGCTAAACCACTCACATGAGGGTATCTGCCGTCTAAAACAATTCTTATCAAGATCACTTTATAGATTCCCACCAAATAAAATTCACATGTATAATGCTTATATTTCGTGGGTAATTATAAATAGTTATATATGTTGTAGAGTGGAACAGAAACTAACCATTATTATGCCCCCGACTTGAAGTCGGCGGGTATATAGTCGACGTCTCCGTCCGTACAAACATTTTGCATTATTGTTCAGCAAACGCTGGGCAGATTTAGCTGATATTTGGTATGGTGATAGAGCAGCATGGGGGAACAGCTACATGCATAGCGCGGGTTTCGTCCACCCATTTTCACCAGAGTTATGGCCCTTTTTTTACTTAGAAAATTCAATTTTGTCCGTCCGTACAAACATTTTGCATTATTGTTCAGCAACCGCTCGGCAGATTTTGCTGATATTTGGTATGGTGATAGAGCAGCATGGGGGAACAGATACATGCATAGCGCGGGTTTCATCCACCCATTTTCACCAGAGTTATGGCCCTTTTTTCCTTAGAAAATTCAATTTTTCACTTGTTTTTTTGGTTTCCAGATGATAGCGTGAGCTTTGGTGGTACGATTGCAAATCCCATATTTTTGTGGATCAGTTATATGAAAATGCATGTCAAGTGCGAATTTGGGTATGATCTGATGATTTTTGCCAGAGTTATGGCCCTTTTTTCAACTTATAAATCCGTCCGTACGTCCATACAAACATTTTGCATTATTGTTCAGCAACCGCTGGGCAGATTTAGCTGATATTTGGTATGGTGATAGAGCAGCATGGGGGGAACAGCTACTTGCTTAGCGCAGGTTTTGTCCACCCATTTTCACCAGAGTTATGGCCCTTTTTTTACTTAGAAAATTCAATTTTTCTCTTGTTTTTTGGGTTTCCAGATGATAGCGTGAGCTTTGGTGGTACGATTGCAAATCCCGTATTTTTGTGGATCAGTTATATGAAAATACATGTCAAGTGCAAATTTGGGTATGATCTGATGATTTTTGCCAGAGTTATGGCCCTTTTTTCAACTTATAAATCCGTCCGTACGTCCATACAAACATTTTGCATTATTGTTCAGCAACCGCTGGGCAGATTTAGCTGATATTTGGTATGGTGATAGAGCAGCATGGGGGAACAGCTACATGCATAGCGCAGGTTTTGTCCACCCATTTTCACCAGAGTTATGGCCCTTTTTTGACTTAGAAAATTCAATTTTGTCCGTCCGTACAAACATTTTGCATTATTGTTCAGCAACCGCTGGGCAGATTTAGCTGATATTTGGTATGGTGATAGAGCAGCATGGGGGGAACAGCTACTTGCTTAGCGTGGGTTTTCGTCCACCCATTTTCACCAGAGTTATGGCCCTTTTTTTACTTAGAAAATTCAATTTTTCTCTTGTTTTTTGGGTTTCCAGATGATAGCGTGAGCTTTGGTGGTACGATTGCAAATCCCGTATTTTTGTGGATCAGTTATATGAAAATACATGTCAAGTGCGAATTTGGGTATGATCTGATGATTTTTGCCAGAGTTATGGCCCTTTTTTCAACTTATAAATCAGTCCGTACGTCCATACAAACATTTTGCATTATTGTTCAGCAACCGCTGGGCAGATTTAGCTGATATTTGGTATGGTGATAGAGCAGCATGGGGGAACAGCTACATGCATAGTGCGGGTTTTGTCCACCCATTTTCACAAGAGTTATGGCCCTTTTTTTACTTAGAAAAATCAATTTTGTCCGTCCGTACAAAAATTTTGCATTATTGTTCAGCAACCGCAGGGCAGATTTAGCTGATATTTGGTATGGTGATACCGTCCATGCTTAATCCGAATTGCTACGGTCGGGGGCAAATGCCACGCGACAGCGTACCTCTTGTATTATTTGGCGTGCTGTGGGAACTCTCCGCTTGAGATACTCAGGCCAGATTTCATTCATAACATGTCATCATGTCAATTTCAAAGACAGTTGGACACGTCATCATGTAACTTTCCCCATGACCGAATTCGCGTGGAACTGAATGTATCGTCTGCTTTGTTCATAAATGTGTCTTCTCATTTTATTCAAGAAAATAGGATATACACTGGGATATATATGGATTATCAGATGCACGTATGTACTATGCAGACTTGTGATACAAATTAAATCCATATTTATAAATATGTTATTTCCTTTCGCACAGTATAGTCTCTATAGAACCATGCAGTATCAACTGCTGTGCATCAAAGCTTTGAGATAGACGTAGATAATGTTGTGACTGTCACGATGATGAACCTCGCACCGGTGTCAAAATGAGGCTTAATCAAGTATGGTTATATAGTAGAGATGTGGGTCAAGTGATTTTAGTTTACTTAAAAAAAATTAATACTTTCTAGATACGCTGTTCAACTGACCAGTATCCAAAACTGTTTGCCTCTGACGGAGAGCTAGGATATGATCATTTGATCCAGTAGAGTGAGTAGACCCGTTAGAAATTCTTTATATGCCTACAAGCCCTTATAAATAGAAAAAATTATTTTATGACGTTTATATAAATAGGAGAATGTTGCACGTCGACTGATTTGGGTGGCCTCTTGACAGCCGATTATGACATTTATGTTGTAAGTCGACCGTTCTACTATGCGACAAAAGTGCTCGCATCTAAAAAAAAATCGCTCCTTGTATTATTTAAAAAATTGGTGACGTCACAAAATCAAGATAGCCTTTGTAAGAAACAAAGCTTTGTTTCGTTATAAATAAAAGGCTTGATCAATGAGTACATCTGCGAGTCTGAATAATGTTTCTGACATTTGCAGAATGAGGTCCCCAGAGGGTGTATTTAGTGACGCTATCCCGTATGAGAAGAATAGGAGCCTCCTTACCGTCACATCTAAAAATAGAATCTTTGGGGTCTAAAATTGGTTGTGGGTGTCTCGTTCGCGTCACATCTAAAAATAGAATCTTTGGGGTCTAAAATTGGTTGTACTAAAATATTCCCAAAATATCAAAAACCCAAAAATTATTTTTCCAAAAATTATTTTTTCCAAAAAATTTCAAAATCCCAAAAAATTTTAAAACCCCAAAATTTCAAAAAAGAAAAAAATTCAAAACCCTCAAAATTATTTCTCCAAAAAAAAGTTTAAATAAAAAATTTATAACGAGTTTTCGGTTTCTGATAATCTCGATATTAAAATGTCGAATGTTAAATTATTTGCGTGTAATATCTTTCGTTATTTTTTTTTTGTTCAAATATTTTTCATGAAATTATTAATCGATGTTTAGAAATAGCTTTATTGGACATTGTGACCATCGATATGAATGCATACATTCCAGTGTTTTATCGGACGCAGTTCATATAATTGTCATACCTGAAAATAGACACTATTACTTTTACATAAATAATAAAGAGCGTTTATTCTTTACACTCTCTCTATCCCATATGACAGGTGTGTATTATCGTGAATTATTGGAAGTTTTGAGATGTACTATGTTCAATCCCTAACGGTCGAAAATTGTAATGTGAAATTACAACCCTCCAGAATGAATTGTCATATTCGCTGTACACGCAATCACACGCGACATTGGTGGTAACAATGTGTCTTTCACACCTTTGCTTTACCAAATGAATTATATTATTTCCCCGGTCACAGTTATATGCTATTCAGAAAACATATCGATTTAATGTCTGAACAAACGGGTTAGTATCAATTAAGGTTGATAAACTGTGTCATTCACACGATAATTAGTTAGCCAAAAACATGCATACGTCCAGGACACTCAATTATAGAAATTGCTTTGATGACATTGTTATAACAACATTACGTAATAACCACTTATCGCCCCACATTCATACTTACGCTTTGGACATTTTATCAGTTTATCACGTGATCACTAAATGTGGCAATCGGGTATCCACCGATGCCTGCAATATATTATTTATAATAATTGGACTCATTGATCTCACGTGAATAATACTCTTAGTTGTTCCAATAAAATAGTTATCAAATTCGATCACCAATAGATTTGACTGTGGAATGTAATGACCTTTTAACTTATTTATCGATCTAAAGGGACACTCATTATGAATGAATGTTAACAATACAAGCGCACGAATGAAGAGCGTTGAACATATACAAAATTACTACACGAATGAATTGAACCTTGAAATTTATATTTCACATCTTACCAACAACAGTTACAGACATAATCATAGTATTATACTGTCTTGCATGTACACACGCTATGACATCATTAAAGGCGGACAATCCACTCACGGTGTGACAACAGATACGGACATAGGCATAGTGTTATACAGTCTTCTATGTACCCACGCTATGACACCATTAACGTACATTGGATGTTAGGTCTATGACTCTTGAGTATGCACCAATCAATGAGCAAATGAGCAAAAAAATGAGCAAATGAGCAAAAAAATGAGCACATGAGCAAGAAAATGAGCAAATGAGCAAGAAAATGAGCAAATGAGCAAGAAAATGAGCAAATGAGCAATAAAAATGAGCAAATGAGCAAAAAAATGAGCAAATGAGCAAGAAAATGAGCAAATGAGCAATCAAATGAGCAAGAAAATGAGCACATGAGCAAGAAAATGAGCACATGAGCAAGAAAATGAGCAAATGAGCAAGAAAATGAGCAAATGAGCAAGAAAATGAGCAAATGAGCAATAAAAATGAGCAAATGAGCAATAAAATGAGCAAATGAGCAAGAAAATGAGCAAATGAGCAAGAAAATGAGCAAAAAAATGAGCAAATGAGCAAGAAAATGAGCAAATGAGCAATAAAATGAGCAAATGAGCAATAAAATGAGCAAATGGGCAAAAAAATGAGCAAATGAGCAAGAAAATGAGCAAATGAGCAATAAAAATGAGCAAATGAGCAAAAAAATGAGCAAATGAGCAAGAAAATGAGCAAATGAGCAAGAAAATGAGCAATAAAAATGAGCAAATGAGCAAATAAATGAGCAAATGAGCAAAAAAATGAGCAATAAAATGAGCAAATGAGCAATAAAAATGAGCAAATGAGCAAACAAATGGGGCATACCTGTATGTAGGCCTATCAGTGGATGAATAGTCTGCCGGAGAAGTACTGTGTAGACAGGTCTTGACGGTAAGAGAGTCAGACGAGAAGTGAAGGCTTGGCTATTAAAACATAGTAATGCGATAGCGAACATCAAACGAGTCTGCGCACACATATCTGTCAAAAGGATACAATAGCAGTCATTGGTCAATTTATCCCCGGTGTCAGCTCAGTACCCAATCGGGACGAAGCCGAAGGTCAACTCATTTTTTTTTTTGCTCATTATAGTACGTCACTTGGACATTTTATCAGTTTATCACGTGATCACTAAATGTGGCAATCGGGTATCCACCGATGCCTGCAATTTATTATTTATAATAATTGGACTCATTGATCTCACGTAAATAATACTCTTAGTTGTTCCAATAAAATAGTTATCAAATTCGATCACCAATAGATTTGACTGTGGAATATAATGACCTTTAACTTATTTATCGATCTATGTTAGAACATGGTCTTAACAAAAAACTTGACCATAACAAAAATTACCTTACATTTATGCATGAATCTAATTAGACCATACGTAAATATTGTCAGCTTATCGTCTGATGAGCAAATCCGATGTTTATCAAAAATAGTACAACTTCCAGTTGGTAATTACTCTTACGAATGAAGAGCGTTGAACATATACGAAATTACTACACGAATGAACTGAAATTTATATTTTCACATCTTACCAACAACAGATACAGACATAGTCATAGTGTTATACTATCTTACATGTACCCATGCTATGACATCATTCGAAGGGGCAATACACTCAAGGAGTTAAAGTGACACGAAACAAGGGACGTGATGTAATATTGGTATTTGAATCTTAAAGGAACACAAGACACTCTAAAGGGACACTCATTATGAATGAATGTTAACAATACAAGCGCACGAATGAAGAGCGTTGAACATATACAAAATTACTACACGAATGAATTGAACCTTGAAATTTATATTACACATCTTACCAACAACAGCTACAGGCATTATCATAGGGTTATACTGTCTTGCATATACACACGCTATGACATCATTAAAGGCGGACAATCCACTCACGGTGTGACAACAGATACAGACATAGGTATAGTGTTATACAGTCTTCTATGTACCAATGCTATGACATAATTAAAGGGGGATAATACATGCACGGTGTGGAATGTTAAAGTGACACGCGGTAAGGGACGTGATGTAATATTGGTGAAAACCCCTCCCCCACTTATAGATATATAACGAAGACGAGAATAACATGTTGATGAAGTTTATTGAAATTTAATCATTGTCTGAATCTTCGCCCGTTAGATTTACTTCTAAGAGTTTCTTGAATTTTCTCATCGCTTCATCCGCAGCCCATTCATTATTATATCCGTGTTTGGTCAGTTTGACCATTTTCTTCATGATAGCGTTATGTATGCGGGATGTTTTCAATCGATGCTGGTATTCTATCAATCGTCTGTAACTTTTGAGAAAGAGAGAAAACTCTGTGTCGATGCGTTCTAGCTGAGCTTTTCCATCATCCTCTTCTCCCGACACGCCCTCTTCTTCCATCAGTTGATCAAACTTATCAGACAATGCTTTCACATCATCGATGACGCGTTTCATCATACTTTTGAATGTGTTCATCTCATTGACGCATCGCGCAGCTTTCTTACGGCCGAATACCGTTCTACTACCGGCGATAGTATCATCCTCTGAATCTGATAGAGTTCCCCGTTCATCTTCATCTGAATCTAGACCCGCTTCGTCAGATTCATCGGTATCTTCTCCGAAGAGAGTTGGTTTTGTCTCGGACATAACTCCGTGTTTAATCTGTTTATGTCTTTGTAGATTGTAGTTCGTCGATAAAATAATGCCACATAAATCACACCCGTGCATTATCGCGAATTATTGGAAGAACCATCACTCTTATAAGTATTTGTTGTTGTTGTTGTGGCTGATGTGGCTGATGATACTGTTGTTGTTGTTGTTGTTGTTGTTCTGAAGGTGTGTGTTTAACTTTGATATGATGCTTCAAACTATCTTGCCAAGCATAGACACTTAAGCACTCTTCACATTGATACTTCATTTTCCTATATAATCAGTGAAATCGAGCGTTCTTCTATGCACCTATATTTATATAGAACAGAAACAAGGGAAACGTGGTGGACTAGTTAACTAGTTCAGGCTGTCGTTCACAACGTCTCTTATTGTTGTTTGTACTGGATACAAATTTATCACATTAGCTACAATACAACCTACCTATCCAAATGTCAATGCAATTATGAGTGATTTCAATATGAACACTCTATTATATAGATATGTGTAACCTGGTGACTGACATGATGATACAGTTATGCACTAAATAATGGACTGCTTAACCACAGCAGAATTATAGGTAACTTTTCAGGAGTTAGTCGGAAATATGGCTTGTTGCCATTCATCGGAAAGCTCTCACCGCCGCCGGCGGCGGCGGCAGCATTGCGGCATTGCAGTATTTTACTGTGGGGTCCGACGGCGGCGGACCCCGGCGGCGGTGGCGACACCGCCGCCGCAGTAAAATATCGCAATACCGCAATGCCGCCGCCGCCGCCGGCGGCGGTGAGAGCTTTCCGATGAATGGCAACAAGCCATATTTCCGACTAACTCCTGAAAAGTTACCTATAATTCTGCTGTGGTTAAGCAGTCCATTATTTAGTGCATAACTGTATCATCATGTCAGTCACCAGGTTACACATATCTATATAATAGAGTGTTCATATTGAAATCACTCATAATTGCATTGACATTTGGATAGGTAGGTTGTATTGTAGCTAATGTGATAAATTTGTATCCAGTACAAACAACAATAAGAGACGTTGTGAACGACAGCCTGAACTAGTTAACTAGTCCACCACGTTTCCCTTGTTTCTGTTCTATATAAATATAGGTGCATAGAAGAACGCTCGATTTCACTGATTATATAGGAAAATGAAGTATCAATGTGAAGAGTGCTTAAGTGTCTATGCTTGGCAAGATAGTTTGAAGCGTCATATCAAAGTTAAACACACACCTTCAGAACAACAACAACAACAACAACAACAGTATCATCAGCCACATCAGCCACAACAACAACAACAAATACTTATAAGAGTGATGGTTCTTCCAATAATTCGCGATAATGCACGGGTGTGATTTATGTGGCATTATTTTATCGACGAACTACAATCTACAAAGACATAAACAGATTAAACACGGAGTTATGTCCGAGACAAAACCAACTCTCTTCGGAGAAGATACCGATGAATCTGACGAAGCGGGTCTAGATTCAGATGAAGATGAACGGGGAACTCTATCAGATTCAGAGGATGATACTATCGCCGGTAGTAGAACGGTATTCGGCCGTAAGAAAGCTGCGCGATGCGTCAATGAGATGAACACATTCAAAAGTATGATGAAACGCGTCATCGATGATGTGAAAGCATTGTCTGATAAGTTTGATCAACTGATGGAAGAAGAGGGCGTGTCGGGAGAAGAGGATGATGGAAAAGCTCAGCTAGAACGCATCGACACAGAGTTTTCTCTCTTTCTCAAAAGTTACAGACGATTGATAGAATACCAGCATCGATTGAAAACATCCCGCATACATAACGCTATCATGAAGAAAATGGTCAAACTGACCAAACACGGATATAATAATGAATGGGCTGCGGATGAAGCGATGAGAAAATTCAAGAAACTCTTAGAAGTAAATCTAACGGGCGAAGATTCAGACAATGATTAAATTTCAATAAACTTCATCAACATGTTATTCTCGTCTTCGTTATATATCTATAAGTGGGGGAGGGGTTTTCACCAATATTACATCACGTCCCTTACCGCGTGTCACTTTAACATTCCACACCGTGCGTGTATTATCCCCCTTTAATTATGTCATAGCATTGGTACATAGAAGACTGTATAACACTATACCTATGTCTGTATCTGTTGTCACACCGTGAGTGGATTGTCCGCCTTTAATGATGTCATAGCATGTGTATATGCAAGACAGTATAACCCTATGATAATGCCTGTAGCTGTTGTTGGTAAGATGTGTAATATAAATTTCAAGGTTCAATTCATTCGTGTAGTAATTTTGTATATGTTCAACGCTCTTCATTCGTGCGCTTGTATTGTTAACATTCATTCATAATGAGTGTCCCTTTAGAGTGTCTTGTGTTCCTTTAAGATTCAAATACCAATATTACATCACGTCCCTTGTTTCGTGTCACTTTAACTCCTTGAGTGTATTGCCCCTTCGAATGATGTCATAGCATGGGTACATGTAAGATAGTATAACACTATGACTATGTCTGTATCTGTTGTTGGTAAGATGTGAAAATATAAATTTCAGTTCATTCGTGTAGTAATTTCGTATATGTTCAACGCTCTTCATTCGTAAGAGTAATTACCAACTGGAAGTTGTACTATTTTTGATAAACATCGGATTTGCTCATCAGACGATAAGCTGACAATATTTACGTATGGTCTAATTAGATTCATGCATAAATGTAAGGTAATTTTTGTTATGGTCAAGTTTTTTGTTAAGACCATGTTCTAACATAGATCGATAAATAAGTTAAAGGTCATTATATTCCACAGTCAAATCTATTGGTGATCGAATTTGATAACTATTTTATTGGAACAACTAAGAGTATTATTTACGTGAGATCAATGAGTCCAATTATTATAAATAATAAATTGCAGGCATCGGTGGATACCCGATTGCCACATTTAGTGATCACGTGATAAACTGATAAAATGTCCAAGTGACGTACTATAATGAGCAAAAAAAAAAATGAGTTGACCTTCGGCTTCGTCCCGATTGGGTACTGAGCTGACACCGGGGATAAATTGACCAATGACTGCTATTGTATCCTTTTGACAGATATGTGTGCGCAGACTCGTTTGATGTTCGCTATCGCATTACTATGTTTTAATAGCCAAGCCTTCACTTCTCGTCTGACTCTCTTACCGTCAAGACCTGTCTACACAGTACTTCTCCGGCAGACTATTCATCCACTGATAGGCCTACATACAGGTATGCCCCATTTGTTTGCTCATTTGCTCATTTTTATTGCTCATTTGCTCATTTTATTGCTCATTTTTTTGCTCATTTGCTCATTTATTTGCTCATTTGCTCATTTTTATTGCTCATTTGCTCATTTTCTTGCTCATTTGCTCATTTTCTTGCTCATTTGCTCATTTTTTTGCTCATTTGCTCATTTTTATTGCTCATTTGCTCATTTTCTTGCTCATTTGCTCATTTTTTTGCTCATTTGCTCATTTTTATTGCTCATTTGCTCATTTTATTGCTCATTTGCTCATTTTATTGCTCATTTGCTCATTTTCTTGCTCATTTGCTCATTTTTTTGCTCATTTGCTCATTTTTTTGCTCATTTGCTCATTTTCTTGCTCATTTGCTCATTTTATTGCTCATTTGCTCATTTGTATTGCTCATTTTTTTGCTCATTTGCTCATTTTTATTGCTCATTTGCTCATTTTCTTGCTCATTTGCTCATTTTCTTGCTCATTTGCTCATTTTCTTGCTCATGTGCTCATTTTTTTGCTCATTTGCTCATTTTTTTGCTCATTTGCTCATTGATTGGTGCATACTCAAGAGTCATAGACCTAACATCCAATGTACGTTAATGGTGTCATAGCGTGGGTACATAGAAGACTGTATAACACTATGCCTATGTCCGTATCTGTTGTCACACCGTGAGTGGATTGTCCGCCTTTAATGATGTCATAGCGTGTGTACATGCAAGACAGTATAATACTATGGTTATGTCTGTAACTGTTGTTGGTAAGATGTGAAATATAAATTTCAAGGTTCAATTCATTCGTGTAGTAATTTCGTATATGTTCAACGCTCTTCATTCGTGCGCTTGTATTGTTAACATTCATTCATAATGAGTGTCCCTTTAGATCGATAAATAAGTTAAAAGGTCATTACATTCCACAGTCAAATCTATTGGTGATCGAATTTGATAACTATTTTATTGGAACAACTAAGAGTATTATTCACGTGAGATCAATGAGTCCAATTATTATAAATAATATATTGCAGGCATCGGTGGATACCCGATTGCCACATTTAGTGATCACGTGATAAACTGATAAAATGTCCAAAGCGTAAGTATGAATGTGGGGCGATAAGTGGTTATTACGTAATGTTGTTATAACAATGTCATCAAAGCAATTTCTATAATTGAGTGTCCTGGACGTATGCATGTTTTTGGCTAACTAATTATCGTGTGAATGACACAGTTTATCAACCTTAATTGATACTAACCCGTTTGTTCAGACATTAAATCGATATGTTTTCTGAATAGCATATAACTGTGACCGGGGAAATAATATAATTCATTTGGTAAAGCAAAGGTGTGAAAGACACATTGTTACCACCAATGTCGCGTGTGATTGCGTGTACAGCGAATATGACAATTCATTCTGGAGGGTTGTAATTTCACATTACAATTTTCGACCGTTAGGGATTGAACATAGTACATCTCAAAACTTCCAATAATTCACGATAATACACACCTGTCATATGGGATAGAGAGAGTGTAAAGAATAAACGCTCTTTATTATTTATGTAAAAGTAATAGTGTCTATTTTCAGGTATGACAATTATATGAACTGCGTCCGATAAAACACTGGAATGTATGCATTCATATCGATGGTCACAATGTCCAATAAAGCTATTTCTAAACATCGATTAATAATTTCATGAAAAATATTTGAACAAAAAAAAAATAACGAAAGATATTACACGCAAATAATTTAACATTCGACATTTTAATATCGAGATTATCAGAAACCGAAAACTCGTTATAAATTTTTTATTTAAACTTTTTTTTGGAGAAATAATTTTGAGGGTTTTGAATTTTTTTCTTTTTTGAAATTTTGGGGTTTTAAAATTTTTTGGGATTTTGAAATTTTTTGGAAAAAATAATTTTTGGGTTTTTGATATTTTGGGAATATTTTAGTACAACCAATTTTAGACCCCAAAGATTCTATTTTTAGATGTGACGCGAACGAGACACCCACAACCAATTTTAGACCCCAAAGATTCTATTTTTAGATGTGACGGTAAGGAGGCTCCTATTCTTCTCGTATGGTGGGCTAGCATCACCAAATTCACCCTCTGGGAACCTCATTCTGCTTAGGCCTCAACTGCTATGGGAGACCTGGGATCAGATTGAAGTTCTCTAGCTGAAGTTAGTGGTGTTCACCTCGAATATACATTTTATCTTCTGCAAATTATGGGATATAGACACTGAACAGAAGGGGAAAAATTAACTAAAAACAATTTTAATTTTAGACTAGATACTTCCCAGAAGATGAGGCCTAAGCAGAATGACGTCCCCAGAGTGTGAGTTTGATGATGCTAGCCCACCGTGATGGGTAGCGTAACTAAATTCACCCTCTGGGGACCTCATTCTGCAAATGCAGACACTATATTCAGACTTGACATCTTCTATCCCTGAAATTCTATTCCCCATTCGTTATTGGAAGAAATAGAAGCTTTAGTTAAATGTATGATTGTTTTTATAAAAAATATGAGAGATGGCAATCATCATTTAAATAGTGATAAGACAACAAATACACGTGAAATAGCCTTATACTCTTCACTGCTGAATGACGTCGAAATCTGGGCCATTGACGTTCTGGCCATGTCAAACGGAAATATATAACACGTATATCCTAAAACTGGACTTCATGCAAATGCTATTATCAATCACAATCTTGGATCATCATGCACTGCTTCAAATGTCAAGGTACAATGGTTCTGATGCACTTATTTCCGAGTTTCCGTTATGAATTAAGGGCGATTATGCAGGTCGTACTCAGTACATGCGTATAGCACATAGCGTGTCATTTTATGTATAGCAGAGAAGAGGTTAAAAGTGGTTTGGCACCTCAAATTATATAGATCTTTTAATTTCTGATTTTGTCACATTCCAATCTTTTTAGAAAGCCGACCAAAATTTTATCAGCGTAAAGTCTCTAGAATTCCCATTCAGATCATATATCAAGGATGATGGGGCTTTCCCCAAGAGGAAGTAATGAATTGTTTCAAAATATGGAGCGTATGCCTGGTGTAGTAATCAGCAATAAATATTGTTGGTTGTTAAAACTCAAAGATAATGTCCTAGATTGCAATGAGTTATTTTTCTCACATTCAATTATGAATAATATATCACTTGTAATCCAGAGGCCCCTGGGGAAAATTACAAAAATACTAATATAGACTATGCCAGTGACACTGGCATAGTCTATATTGGTATTTTAGTAATTTTCCCCAGGGGCCTGTGTTGTAATCTATATTATAAAATTTGGTATTATTTCGCTATGAATGTTCGCAATGTAAACCTACCAACATCCTACATTCCAGTTCCACAGCACAAATGCATGTATGAGAGTAGATAGAGTGGCTTTCTTTTCTGAACATAAATGACTTTCATTTGCAATGCAGAAATATTTCATTCACAAACAAATGAATATTTTGGAGACTACTGCTGATATGCAAATGATGAAATAACTGATTTTATTTTAGCTTGCCTTTAAAATAATGGAAAATTACTGAAAAGTAGATTGGCGTATGTATCTCTTTCAAGATAAAGTGAAACACGATTTTGTTATTTCACTATAGCTTTTGTTTCACTGTAGCTTTCCGAATGACATGATTTTGTCATTGCAAGCAGTTTGCTACCTATCAGCTAACCAAAGTCAGAAATTTGGATCAACCAGATGCATATTGCTTTCTGAATACTATTCAATTTGTTGAACTAAGTGATAATGCCGCATAATTTAGCAACTGTGAGCATTAATAAGGCGCATATAATAAAAAGAACACCTACAGTTTTTGTTTGATTACCTGAAACATCTCATTCGTGTCTGGAAAGAAATATCTGTAACGCTCGTGAAAATTTTATATTTCTTTCCAGACACTCATGTGATATTTCGGTATTCAAACAAAAACTGTAGGTATTCTCTATATTTTGGTTGAGGTCACCTCACATTTTGAGATGATAACAATATGTGCAAATAATTTATAATGTTTTATACTATCTGTCCCTATCACTCATGCCCCGCCCTCGATTCGATCCTCCCCGAGAGCCTCGTGAACCACCTCGACCCGATGCACCACTATTAGCTGAATCATGGTTACCACCACGACCACGTCCTCCTCGTCCTCGTGACCCACCTCGACCTCTGTCTGACGGTGTCGGTGATTTAGGTCGTAATCTTTCGATTTCCTCACTACAGCCAGTAACCATCCCAAGCTTATCGTTCTCAAAGAAACTACGATATAAGTCTTTGTCGAAATTACTGCTGGTCAACTCCGACCCGACGGATAACCATCCTGGTCGAATTGTGCTGTCTCTTGCGTATATATGAAGTCTGCGTCTGCCGAGGCAGAAATGTTCGATAATGTGGAATATTTCAATCGGATGCTCTTTGGATCCATATTCAGTTTCCTCATCTATTATGAGATCAATGTCAACATTTGCATGAATAAAGTCGCCATCTGTACTTCGCTTTACTGTTCCACGAATACCCATCAAGCAGTGTTCCTGAAAATTATAACATAGAGGCTGAAATTTGTTTAATAGGTAACCATTATAGGTAAATGGGTGTGGGACCAGGTGACACATCTGACAGGGTCACAACTAGCCCTCCGGAATGGCAGTAACAAGTCAGAATGGTGATGGACCAGATGGCTGATGGACTTTTACACATTTCCGTTTGTCAACTTAGGTATAGTGATAGAGATAATGGTTTGAAACCTATCCGTCATATAATGTGCCCATGAAATGAAGATGGTACATACAAGAAAGTGTATGGATAACATGAGAAAGGGGGAGGATGTCTGCCAGTCATATTAAAGAAGAGCCTAAATATTATGATGACCAAGGACCAATTTTTCGCAGAAAATTGTTCATTTTTCTCATGACAAAAATTTTGAAGTGGAAGCAGGATCCTGGAGCGGAAATCCTCCAGATTATGAAAAGAATTTTAGATTTTATTTTATTCCAAAAGTAGAATTTAGAATGTTTTGGAAAATTGATTCCCTATCAATTGAAAATATGCAAAAGATTTCGATAAGATCATTATCAGTTGCAGATTGTTGACTCTGTGCCATACGATGTGTATGTCACATCATATTTCGTCAACATTTGCACGAATAAAGTCACCGTCTGTTTTCAAGTTTGTTTTCAAATTTTCTGTTTAGTGCATCCGAAGTTTGTTTGAATTATCTTGTATTTTGTTATGTTAAAGTCACAGTCAAGCCTTGAAATAGTGTGTTTGTTATTTGCAGAATGGGGGGGGGGGGGGGGGGGGTAATAAACACTAAATCCGGCCTTTTATGGGACGATCTCCTTTTATACTCAACAGAATAAATGCAACAAATGAATGAATTTGAGCCATGGATTAGTGCAAAATACACTCAAGTGCTCTATGAACAATACAAACAACATTGCAATTATAATGAAATTGAGTTTATGATTCAGTTGAATATAAAAGGAGATGGTCCCATAATTGGCCAGACTTAGTGTACAGTACCCCTTTAAATAATATCTTACTTTCGTCCTTTGTAACACCGCATTCGACTCAAGGTTTTTATTGTGTCCAGGGTTGTTTATATTTGTTT
This sequence comes from Siphonodentalium dalli, assembly GCA_032622095.1. Taxonomy (NCBI): domain Eukaryota; kingdom Metazoa; phylum Mollusca; class Scaphopoda; order Gadilida; family Siphonodentaliidae; genus Siphonodentalium; species Siphonodentalium dalli. Next base: position 211,755,473 of record CP136063.1, read on the forward strand.
TGATCCACACTATATCTTCACATCTCCGAAATCCCCACTTCTTTAAGCACTGATAAGACAATAGAATAGGTAATTAGCGAATGCAGAGGAAGACATAATATGTGAACAAACAGACCTGGCCAAGTTCGAATAGTTTACAAATTTCCATCGGAGACAGGCAGAACAGTTATTCACTTGTTTTCTTATTTTGACCTAAACACAGAATGAAAGTGTCAATGACACTGTAGCTCAACTTTGATAGGGAATAATTTCATGTGTTACAGTCAATGGAGTGATTAGGAATGTGGAAAGTTGAAAGGCCTAGTTATGCAAAGAGTAAAATCCAAGATGGCCACTGGCAGCCATGTTTTTTGCCGAATGACCCCAAAACGACTCGTTCCCATCTACATGTCAGTGTCAACAGTCATGGCAAATTTCATAATGATCCGACCAAATATAGGACATGTAGCCCGTGCCAAAGGATTTAGTCATACAAAGAGTAAAATCCAAGATGGCTGCTGGCGGCCATGTTTTTTTGCCGAATGAACCCAAAATGATTCGTTCCCATCTACATGTCAATGTCAACAGCCGTGATAAATTTCATAATGATCCGACCAAAGGTAGGACCTGTAGCCCGTGCCAAAGGATTTAGTCATGCAAAGAGTAAAATCCAAGATGGCTGCTGGTGGCCATGTTTTTTGGCCGAATGACCCCAAAATGACTCGTTCCCATCTACATGTCAATATTAACATCCATGACAAATTTCATGATGATCAGATGAGCAGTACGACCTGTAGCCCGTGCTAATGGATTGAATTTTGATATCATAGATGGCCACTGGCGGTCATGTTTTTTTGCCGAATGACCCCAAAATGACTCGTTCCCATCTACATGTCAATATTAACATCCATGACAAATTTCATGATGATCAGATGAGCAGTACGACCTGTAGCCCGTGCTAATGGATTGAATTTTGATATCAAAGATGGCCACTGGCAGTCATGTTTTTTTGCCGAATGACCGCAAAATGACTCGTTCCCATCTACATGTCAATGTCAACAGCCATGACAAATCTCATAATGATCCGACCAAAGGTACAACCTGTAGCCCGTGCCAAAGGATTTAGTCATGCAAAGAGTAAAATCCAAGATGGCTGCTGGCAGCCATGTTTTTTGGCTGAACGACCCCAAGATGACTCGTTCCCATCTACATGTCAATATTAACATCCATGACAAATTTCATGATGATCAGACGAACAGTACGACCTGTAGCCCGTGCTAATGGATTGAATTTTGAAATCCAAGATGGCCATGTTTTTAAGCCAAATGACCCCAAAATGACTCATTCCCATCTACATGTCAATGTAAATTTCATAATGATCCGACCAAAGTTACGACCTGTAGCCCATGCTAAAGGAAATTGTTGACGGATCACGCACACACTCATAAACGCACACACACACTGACGACGGACGACAAAGCCATGGCAATAGCTCAAACTTTACAAAGTAAAGTTGAGCTAAAAATGCATACTCTATTTATTTTCTTTCATATGATGTACACAATGTGATTCATGAAATAAATGTATTGATTAATCGCAACAAAAATTCCAGATGTTATACATGTAAGACAAGAAACTCCTCAATATCTTACAGACATCTGTGGGCTAATTAACTCTTTCTATACTTAATGGATTCTCCCATTCAGTTACAAAAGTGTAAATTGAAATGGTCTATTATTCATTTGGAGGGGTGCTCAGGTCATAAAAGCAAACGACAGACGAAAATCATATACTGCAAGAGAAGAATGATTTAAATTCATTGGTAATGATCAGATTGTATGCTCATAATATGACCTATTTTTGTTTTTTTAACTTATTATCTGAACATTTCCTAAGGGAACTACTCGTCAATGAATATTTAGTACCGGTATAGAAAGGGTCAACCTTTTGGCTTATATAGAGAGCAGCCATATTTCTATAAGAAAATGGTATATTTTTTGGAATTGGGCTTATCATTATTGGGTCATGAATATCACCAGGGTTTCCACTATACAGGCATGGGATCCCCTCAACAGCCAAGTTCCCCTAGCCAAGTTTTCCCGTTGAATCGCCAGTTGAGTTTTATTTTTAGGGTCCCATTCCCCCAGCCCAGATTTCCCCTGCTACTAGTACCATACCCCAGGACACATATCATGTGTATAAAAGTATAGAGATGTATAAAACTTCTCTCCATTTTGTTGGGATATCAATAAGGAATTTTAGAGGACAACTTTATTCGAGATCTTATTCAAGATGGTGAACGCATTATTACAGAAAGTGCATACCGGAACCGACATGGTGGCGACATCACTAGAACACATCTCTTTGGAGTTGACCTAGTTATGTTGCAGTTAGGTTATGAAAAATCATCAGCAGTTTAATTGTACTTGGTAATTGTATCTGTTTTATGTCGCAAAATACATTCCACGTTATATTTTTGCACAGGTTCTAACATAATTTAGGTTTAAATTAAGATTTCTGGGTGGGTTACCAGTGTATTAAAATTAAGGCATTATTCACTGTCTTTCCGACTCTATATTCTGAAATTTCGGATTGTCACACATCTGTAAATAAGTTCTGATCATTTGAATGGGTATTTATAGCATCTGCGGATTATTTATTTATAGACACCATTGTATTTTTTCACGATCACAATTAATTTCTATTGCTTTTGAGGTTAAGAGTGTTTGATAGCTTGACAAATTTGGTAGAAAATATATGCAGGTAAAACAATCTGCCAATTACAATATCTTACACTTCTAGATTATAGACCTATATGGTGAAAGGACATGTAGATAAATCTGTGTTCCTACATTGAAATTATTTACTGGATTTTCCCCTTAGCAGCTATCTGCCCCATTCCCCCGATCGCTAGCGGAAACCCTGATAGCACTGACCTGTCGTCCACGATCCAGACCATCGGCATTGCCACACCAAATCCACAAAAAAGATCTCTGTGCAGCTATCATTTGAATGTCCAGCATCTCTATCTAAAAAATAATTATCATAATTCCTGCTGAGTTTGAAAAACTAAAAGCAAGAATATAAAAAATAAATAACTAAAGATTATCATCAATCACCCACACCAAACCACTCCACCCGAAACTACCCCCCCCCCCCCCCCCCCCCCCCTTGCCCAGATATTTTTGGCCGGCACCAAATTAAAAAATTTGTTGCTATATACACAAGAGTCCAGATCCAACCCCCACACCCCAATCATAGTGGAAACAATGGGCTGTGGAAATATCCACAATTTCCTAAGACAGAGATCAGGAATATAGTATTAACCCTTTACCCAACAAACCGGCCAAAACCGGCCAAATAAAGCTTCAACAGCCTAAAATATCTTCGGTCTGTCTCAATAGAACCATACAAATATGGATATCATTGGAACCGGCTCCTTGACCACATTGTAATAGTTACAGTTATGCCCTGTGCCAATGCATTCTCTTATATATGCGAGTCGACCATAGGTCGCCTCGCATATATAAGAGAATGCATTGGCCTAAAAAAAATCTGTTTTTATCACTTTTTACCATTTTTTCTTACATTCTTTAACAATTTTATAATTTTTAATGTGTTAAGCCAATGCATTCTCTTATATATGCGAGGCGACCTATGGTCGACTCGCATATATAAGAGAATGCATTGGCACAGGGCCGTTCTGTTGGGTAAAGGGTTAAACAAGGGTTGCGCATCAAAGATGGCTCTGGTCAAGTTTTTTTGCCCACAAGAGTGAATCTGTCTGACCGCGAATCACTGATAATGGAAGAACTAAAGAACTATAACTAAGAACGAAATGTCATAACTCAGTGAAAACAAAATTAGGACAAACCTAGTTTTTGAACTCTATCAAGATATTGTTGTGAAAGATCCATTCACCCGATATGATGGAATCGGTTGACATTTGTTCAAGTTTTCGCACTAACGGTCATAAAATTGCTAAAAATGGACAAACTAAGGCCGTAACTCAGGTAGAAAGGATCGGACAAATCTGGTTTTTGAACTCGTTTGAAAAATTGTTATGAAAGATTCTTATATCAAATATGAATTAAATTGGTTGACGTTTGTTTAAAATATCGCGCTGACAGACATAAATTTTCCAAAATTTGCTAAAAAATAGATAAACTAAGGGCTAAAACTCAGGTAAAAAAAATTGGACAAATCTGGTTCGAGATATTCTTGTGAAAGATCCATATACCAAATATGGATGAAATTGCTTGACATTGTTCAAATTATCGAGTTAACAGACCAAAAATTTCCTAAAATTGCTAAAATAGATGAACTAAGGGCCGTAACTCAGAGTTACGGCCCTTAGTTCATCTATTTTAGCAATTTTAGGAATTTTTTACTCAGGTAATAATATTCGGACAAAACTTATTTTCAAACTCGATCGAGATGTGAAAGGTCCATATACCAAATATGAATGAAATTGGTTGATATCTGTTCCAAGTTATCGTGCTAATGGACATAAAGTTTCTATAAATAGAAACAAGTGACATAACTCTGGTTAGAAAGTCGGGGAGGACCTGATTTTCTGTGAACAGTTTCGCATATGACGATTTACTCAAATACAAAAAACAATCAGATTCCATAAATAAAGGGCAATGTTACGTAGGTTTGTTGCCGCCAGCCCGGACGCCCCGACGCCCACCCACCAACCGTCCCTCAACAAAGCAATAATCAAGTTTTGAAAAAAATATATTTATGCAAATATGCGTCACCTGTGTATAAGTGTCTTCATATGGACCCCTACATGTATGGAGACTGAGCCTGGATAGACATTTGCAGAATGAAGTCCCCAGAGGGTGAATTTAGTGACGCTATTATGCACAGTATGATGGCATCACTAAATTCACCCTCTGGGGGCCTCATTCTGTCAGGTGTACATTTCGAGCCCTGGAAAACAGGCCCCATTAGTTGTGATACTTACATCGTCCCAGCTGAAGCACCTATCAAAGTGAACCCCATTGGTTCTGATACTTAAATCGTCCCACGTCGTCCGAGCTGAAGCACCTATCAAAGTGAACCCCGTTGGTTCTGATACTTACATCGTCCCAGCTGAAGGACCTATCAAAGTGAACCCCGTTGGTTCTGATACTTACATCGTCCCAGCTGAAGCACCTATCAAAGTGAACCCCGTTGGTTCTGATACTTACATCGTCCCAGCTGAAGCACCTATCAAAGTGAACCCTGTTGGTTCTGATACTTACATCGTCCCAGCTGAAGCACCTATCAAATTGAACCCCGTTGGTTCTGATACTTACATCGTCCCAGCTGAATGACCTATCACATTGAACCCCATTGGTTCTGAAACTTACATCGTCCCAGCTGAAGCACCTATCAAAGTGAACCCTGTTGGTTCTGATACTTACATCGTCCCAGCTGAAGCACCTATCAAAGTGAACCCTGTTGGTTCTGATACTTACATCGTCCCAGCTGAAGCACCTATCAAAGTGAACCCCGTTGGTTCTGATACTTACATCGTCCCAGCTGAAGCACCTATCAAAGTGAACCCCGTTGGTTCTCTGGTATTCTTCTAATGGTGGCTCAATCAGAATGACATCAAACTTTGATTTCAGATCGCTCAAGTTAAACATGTCCATGTCTGTCTTGAGGTACCTATTTGAAAGAGAAAATGCGACAATTTAACATCACAGTTTGAGGTGCTTCTACTCAAGCCTGCAAATAGTGTGTCTGTCATTTGCAGAATGAGGTCCCCAGAGGGTGAATTTAGTGACGCTATCCAACACAGTGGGCTAGCATCGCCAAATTCATCCACTGGTAACCACATTCTGCTTAGGCCTCAACTGCTATGGGAGACCTAGGATCAGACTGAAGTTCCCCAGTTGAATTTGGTGATGTTCACCCGTTAGTCACCTAGATTAGGCATTTTGTCTTCTGCAAATATAGGGAATATAGAAACTTCCTAGAAGGGGAAAAAATAACTAAAAACAATGTTAATTTGAGACTATAGATTCTTCCCAGAAGATGAGGCCTAAGCAGAATGAGGACCCCAAAGGGTGAATTTAGTGATGCTAGTCCACTGTGCGGGATATCATCACTAAATTCACCCTCTGGTGACCTCATTCTGTAAATGACAGACACGATACTTGCAGGCTTGGGTAGCTCAAGATCTGTGGAGCCGTATATATATATTAAAACTATTAGATTTTTTGACAAGTCCATACAATCGCAACTAGGGCTGAAACGATTCATCGGTAATTCAATGCATCGTGATATGCATTTGCATGATATGTGAATCGATACAAATATCACAGCAAAGAACTGTTGTCCTCTCGAACTCGCATGTCTATTTAGTGTTTTCGACTCATCAAGCCTGGATTTAGTGTCTCTGACATTTGCAGAATGAGGTCCACAGAGGGTGAATTTAGTGATGATATCCCATACAATGTTTGTTCGTGCGATCTTATGATAATTTACTCACATTGGAGGAGTGTTTGTTGCTGCGATCAACTCATCCTTCTGTCGGATTAGTTCTCTCAACTTTGGGTACTCCTCAAACCTGTTAGCTAAACCTGAAGAAAACACAAATCACGCATGGTAACAATAAGCTCAAAACATTTTTTTTTAGCTAAAGCCTAAAACAAAATTAGTGATGTTTATGATAACCCACCCACCCCTAGTCCAGACACCCTAAAAAAAAAATATCGTTGTTTATAGATCTCGGATCTTATCAGTCGCCAATCATTATCCCTCCCAATACCACAGTAATTGTGTACAGGGGCATATATTCAGAATGAATCAATTCCATATATGGTCTTATGGATGTTCATATCTATTATTTTATCCCTAAAATCTATATAAAACTATCTGGGAAGAGATAGACCATATTTAACTACTCAATTTAATAATGGCACTGGCATATATATATATACACATCAATATGAGTGGAGTCAATGGCTCCATGCTTCGTATGCGCATGGATATATTATCCGTTCTTATCGAAATGGCCATATTATGATTTTACAGGCCTTTAGATTCGACGAGAATCACCGAATCGATTCTCGTAATGATTCTCGCGAAACTTTTCAGTGTTTTATGACTAACTTGATTCAGCATTTGATTCTCGTAAAATTAAATATATATTGAGCCCTGAATTTAATGGGTCAGTCTAAAGAGTCCATTGCCCAATTCTCTAAGAAAGATAGAATCTTACCAACATCTCTGATGAAATTCTGTGGCCGTTCCCCTGTGTCGATAAAATGCTGACAATAATCATTGTGTGGGTTAGCACTTTGTGTTCCCTGTGAAATAAATTATTATTATAATTATTCACCAATCAATGTGACATCACATGCAGATTAGAACTGTCACTGTCAATTATAAATATATAAACGACATCAAGTCAAAGACCAGCCTAGAGGGCGACATGTGAAATATCTTCTCCCTAAATTGTGTCATGTCTCCCTAATTGTTCCCAGGGAGAAGTGACTTCTCTCTCATATACCAGTATGCACATGTCCCTCCAGCATATCTAAACTGTATTTTCTTATTATATTGGTGTATTTACTCATTATAATGGTTTTATAAATGGGCTATTGTATTGTATAATACTTAGTGGATCATAGAACGGTGATGTTGGGGTGTAAATTGAACTTGAGCCATTATAACTTCTTCCTGATTAAATGTCAAGTAGGGAGAAGTGACTTCTAGACTGGTCCCTGACTTCCTGCATCAAGTGTTTTTGAGCGGACACCAAAAATGATCTCATGAATGAAATTGTCTCAGTCACTCATGAGATCAAATGCCACTCAAAAACATCAGATATTTTTTTAATTATAAGCATGTCCAAAAAAAATACAATGAGTTTACTCAAAATGACCTTTCATCAATTCGTGAAAGTCATAAGTTGATCACTGCTCATTCACCAGTGTTATTTTCCTGGCCATTTCAGATCAATGTAGTTTTCATATATTTTATTAATATCCATGATGTAATAGATAAACTCTCAAAATTTAAGGGATAATGGCACACAGAAACAAAATTGCGCCTCAAAATTGAACAATTGTCTTCTTGGTGACTGACACTGTATTTATGTCGATATTACTAACCTTCAGGAATGTTCTTGAATCTCTGTAGATCTCTTCGGAGCCAAATTCATCTTCTAGATCTCCACGCTGAAAACAACAACATGTTAAATTTTGTTTTAATATTTTTCTCACCTCATTAGAATTCAATAAGCATTGTTTTAAATAATATATAGACTATTTATACATTGTATAGTTGCATTTAATAGTAAAATTGGACCACGAGTGCATACAATATACAGTAATGCCATAAATAATCGACTCCTTAACCACAGAAGAATTATGGGTAATTTTTCAGGATTTAGACAGAAATATGGCTTGTTGCCATTCATCGGAAAGCTCTCAGTGAGAGCTTTCCGATGAATGGCAACAAGCCATATTTCCAACTAAATCCTGAAAAATAACCCATAATTCTGCTGTGGTTAAGGAGTCGATTATTTAGGGCATTACTGTAGCAGAAGCATATCTTTCAAACAAATATTTTAAAACTGGGGAGCATTTGGAAAAACTTCTAATTTAAAACGTTTGATCTATAAATACATATAGAGCGATATTTCACAACATCCCATTTTGTTGCAATACTGAGCTAAAATTAATTGTTTAACCCTTTCTATACTAAAGACATTGATGAGTAGTTAACCTTAGGAAATGTTCAAATGATAAGATCAACAAACACCAAAGAATTCACAATAGAATATGAATCCTTCTGCAATTGTTTTAGCTATAATTATGGCTGTTTGTCGTCTGCTTTTATTACCTGAATATCCCTCAAAATGAATAATAAACCATTCCAATGAATACTTTCATAACTGAATGGGAGAATCCATTTAGTAAAGTAGGGGTTAATCTCCCATGGTTTTTTCTTTTCTTCCTACTCACATTCTGGTCCTTCTTTGATTTATCATCAGTCAATTCATGTTGCTTACTCTTCCTTTTTTCGGTCTCTTGTTCTTTAACAATACTCTCACTGGCTCTGAAGAGAAAGGTCATCATACAATTGATTGGAAATTATTCAAATTTGATAGTATTACATGTATGTTCTAAGTTCGGCCACAACTACTATCATTCTCTCACTAAAGATACGGGCAGCCTTCCCTGTGTGTATAGGTGTTAAAATAGTCACATCCACTAAAACCGCCATAAACAGAAATAATATTATATATTGACAGATGTTGTTCTCATGCCAATCATAAATATCAGGTACATTGCATGTTATTGTCATGTTTTTACCCTTGGTTATGAAAACAAACATCAAAACAGTTACGTTACTCTTGGGCTCCAAATAAACATGCATGCACGTTTATTATTTTCTTGGGAAATTTCCTCCCTGCACAGTGCTAATTTAGGTCTGCACGTTTATTAATTTTGAGGCTATGAAAATTGAAATCAGCACAAATTCAAGATTTCTATATGATTCTGATACCAAAATGAGGAGCTTATATAACTTTATGCATGTACATATTCAAGTATATAGCACACATGTGAACATTTAAATATTGAATAAAACACCACATGACACATACTATGTTGATTCCTATACCTACATATACTATAAAAATAATTAGTTTAACCATAGTTGATGTTTTGTTCAGAGTTCCCCCTGCACTATTATTTGGGTCTGCACTTTTATTAACTTTCAATGGAATTTCCCCCCTGCACTATTATTTGGGCCTGCACTTTTATTTGGAGCCCGAGAGTACGATGGTTTATAGACAAACACTTGGAACTACCGGATCGTCCAATGAAAATGTTCCGTTGCACTGTGGAATGCGCAGATAAAATTGTTGGCTCAATCAATAATCCAAAATCAAGCTAATCCATGTTACTTCATGATTGGGAAACGATCAGACAAAAAACCCGTACATAATATAATTGTTCTTGCAAAGAGATGAATATTTTTCAATCCAGTTAGTATTCTCTCCTAACCTATATATGGTCATACATACCAAATAATGAATATTACTACAAGTTGTATTGTAAGTTGTACATGTAGGCACACCAAATTTGGGGTTTTACAACCGACATATACAGCACGTGAATCTAAATAAGGAAATGGGACAATATCGTGACTCGGCTTATAAACAATCTACTGCGTTTTTTTGCAAGAAACTAAACAACAGTCGACATATTTTCTCAGAGACAAAGTGTGTTTTGTGAATAATATCGTATTAATATCATCATTATGCTATACTATTAGTATATTCTTGAGGAAATTATCATAATTTGATAAGGTTATTTCTAAATTATAACCTACAAAGAAGGCCGCCCATCCCTTCAACCCTTCCATGACTGGAGCTTCCTGAAATTGTGTGAAAACCCTGTTCCAATGTATTCTCTTATATATGCTAGCCCCACATATGGAGTCTCACAGGCACAGGATCTTTAATGCTGCACCAGTGCAGATCCCGCCATAAAAGGGTTAAGGCTCAAACATTCAATTCCCGAATGTTTTCTCCATTCAGCTCTGAAGAGAATATATGCACTAAAATGGTTCAATCTTCATTAGAGTCCTGCGAATCGGCACTCCACAGATTCAAAATCTGATATCAAATCACGAGGCCACTGTTATCGAATCGAAAATCGCATTCATCGTTAATCCTGATGTGAATTTAAATCAGACAGACAAATTTGTTTCCATTCATCGGAAAGCTCTCGGGGAGAGCTTTCCGATGAATGACAACAAGCCATATTTCCGACTAAATCCTGAAAAATTACCCATAATTCTGCTCTGGTTATGGAGTCGATTAATTAGGGCATTACTGTATATTCACACATACAACCACAATTGAGCAATTAATAAGGCACATGTTTGTCTTTATCCATCTCAGACCATCTGATAGCACACTAAAGCAGATACCGATTGAACATAAACTTAAACAGCCGAGACAAGGTCCTTTTTGGACAGTTCGTCTTCTGTGCACTTTTTGATGATACCTAAATGAACCAAACTCTGATAATTCAAGACAATACCCGTGTTGCGACAAATATCACAGGGAATATTACATCACCACCCGGCATAAAATTCGCAAATGTGTCAATAATGGGGACAAATTGGATATTAAAAAATATTCAAATTGAGGTGGGGCCCTCGAAAGTAGCTACGTAGAAAAATCCATAGAAGCTAATATAGAATTTCATGCAATTCTAAAGCAATGCCGTAGAAGAAAAATGTCAATTTCAAAGACAGGTCCCAAATCACATCGGCGATATCGACATTGAATTAAATTGCGAATATTCTCGTTTTCAGGGTTGATGTGATAATATAAGCAGTCAACAGACAGAGAATGACCTATGGTTCACATTTCATCCAACTGTAGGGATGATGAGATAATAAGTTTAACAACCGATCTACTGACCTGTGTCATTTCATGATATCAAGGTGAGATGAGCTTCAATATCAACACAAATCTCCAGCATTAATCTAGTGGTTTCTGAATTATACTGTTGATTTGGAGATCCTCAGCCATTCCATTTCCATCTCATATTAACCCTTTCTATACTGAATGGATTCTCCCATGCAGTTAAAAAAGTATACATTGCTACGGTCTATTATTCACTTGGAGGGGTGTTCAGCAGGGTCCGCGCTGGACCGAAATTTACTTTTGCCAAATGATTATATTTTTTGCCAAATTTGCTAAATGCTACCATTTTCTGCAACACTAAGTCTTATGTTTCGACACTCACAATTTGAATGACTTTTGATATCGATAGGAAAGCAGTTAGTTAAAACTTATTTTTCATAATCCCTCTGCCCATCGATACTACATGTATATATAATAGCTATCAGATTAACTGCATCTTTTCCTAAACCATATAAAACATCACTAATATAATTATATTGTAAGAGTTTCCTTAAATGAATGGTATTGATTGACCAATATTTGTCAGCTGTCTTGAGGAATTAAAAAGTGACTTGCCAAATGAAAATATTTTTTGCCAAATGTGAATTATTTTTGCCATTGGCAAATTTGGCAAGTGGCAGCGCGAACCCTGGTGTTCAGGAAACAAAAGCAGACGACCGAGAAAAACAGATAATACAAGAGCAGAATGATTCGTATTCATTGGTGTTCAGATAAATAATAAGTTCAACAAAAGACCTACATGTACAATGTATGGTACACTGCCTAAGGGATAACTACTCAACAATGATTATTTAGTACAGAAAGGATTAAGGAAATACAGGTGGTTGATCTTACATGTCATCAGTCTTGTTTGGTGTTTCCTTTTTCGGTAAATCATCTGTTCTGCTTTTCAGAGCATCTTTCAACCCTTCCGGTCCAGTAACACCAAGCTGCGAAATAAATTATTAGTTTAGTTAGAATTTAGTAAGTATTTTTATTAATTTAGTAAGTAAAGTATTAATTTATAAGTATTATATTAATTTAGTAAGTATTTTATTAATTTAGTAAGTAAATTATTAATTAAGTAAGAATTTTATTACGAATCGCTGGTGGAACATACGGCATTGTTCCGTTTACTGTCACCTCCACTGTGTTATGTTCCGTTGATGGTTATTTCCAGCATGTTGAGTAACATTGCAATTGCCTTGAAGTGACATTGTGACCGCATTACGTTAAAGATGCATAATCCGAATTAATGCTCGAAATTACTATTTCCTTGGCTTCGGGGTAAAAATATTTTATTTGAGTCGAGGAACACACCCATCAAAGCTCAGAGTGATCAGATATCAATTTTTGAAATCTATTATTTGTCACCACCGATAATTTTAGTGGCCCAGTAAACAGTCAACGATAAGATGGTTAGCATTATTTTTGGGCAATTACTTGATTCTGATAACTGAAGCGGCACTTAAATAAATGTTGTTGTTGTTGGAATCTGATGATATGGGGACCATCAAATCGGATTGAGTACCTTTAACATAAGATTGATGGTCATTTTTCAATGTGGTCTCACAGTGGTTCTAACACATTCGAGGCAGTGTGACGATTTGAAGTAGGTCCCCGTTTGCAGATGTCCCTTTGCTAAGGTCTCCAAATTACCGGCGGTCCCCTAAAATGGGCGAAAGAGATGACTTTAAAAGGAGGAACGGTAGGAAAGTTGTTTGTTTTGTCAATTTAGAGGGAGCTCCGCGAATTGTGATTTAATTTCCGCGATTGGGACACCCACAAAGAGTTCTTCTCGAGTATTAATTTGAGGTTAATGAATAATATTATTTAATTGACTGAATAATATCAATAATCAATATTCTTCATATTATTCACAAATCATAAAGGGACCTCTGCATGGGTACATATATAGGGACCTCTGCAAATTCTTATTGTTGTATTCAATCTCCGCAACTTTATGGACCTCTGCGAATATAATTGTTGAATAAACCATTATTATTTATTATTTGTTGAAGAATATGTATTAACCGTGGCTATAGACAGTATACACCACTTTCCTTCTTTAAAGTTGTTTGTTTTGCCAATTTAGAGGGACCTCTGCAAATTGTGAATGCAATTTAAGGGACATCCGTGATCTAATTTGCACGAGCGGGACAAGCACACAGCATTCTCCTGGAGTATATGTAGGCACTAGTTACTAAATAATATTATATAATTTACTGAATAACATCAATAAACAATAATCATTATTTTATTTATGTACAAACTATCCAGTTTACACTACTTTCCTTCTTTGAAGTTGTTCGTTTTGCTAATTTATAGAGGTATCTCCATGAATGATGAATGCGAGTTGAGGAACATATGCGATTAATTTGCGTGATCTTGACATCCGCGCAGCATTCTCCGGGAGTATATCCAAGTGCTATCTCTAAATGAATAATATTTTTTAATTGACTGAGCAACATATAGATTCAGTATGCTTCATCTTATTCACAGGGGTCATCCTGGCATATACGAGGACATATATAGGCCTAGTATCAGGCCTTATTATTCCCCACAACTCACAGCGTTTACCGATGTCCCCAAATTATAGAAATGTCCCCAAATTAGAGGGCACATTTGACAAAATGTCACTGCAAAATCACCATTTTTATGACCTGTTTGTGTGTGTATATTGCTTCATTTGACCACAACAAATCAACTTTCTAACTTTTTTTCAGGTTCACATATAGATGTAGTTAGATTAAATAAAATTTTAATAGGAAATACCCATGATCAGTGTGTTGGTGAACTGCTTGGTGAACTTTCAAGCACCATACATCTATAAAATGCTTTGTTGATGTCAAATGATCCAATATTCCCAATATTCAATAAATTGTGACCTACAAAACTTGAAAATATAAGGGTACATGTAACATAAAAAACTTGCTGAATGCTGATATAATAAGCCCAAGTTGCCAGGAAATGATATGGGGGCCATTTGTTCATTTCTTAAATTTCACCTTTCATATGCTTCAGAACAACCAGACAGCCCCCATTTTAGGTTTACTTTAAAAAAAATTCTCCCCGGGGAAACCCCCATACTCTTGAGTGCCTAATAAAAGTACAGGGTGGAATAATAGTACAGGTTGGAAAATGTCACGTAACTGAATAATAGTACAGGGCGGAATAAACGTACAGACTGGAAATATTAGTACCATACATCCCAACAAAACGCACCATCTGACTGGTTTACTGATGCCATGTGACAGAAATAGTTTCGATGGATAGCCAGGTCTGTGAATCTTCAGTGTGCTGATCACTGTCAACAATCTGAGTTCATTTATCTATGAATAACACAATTTAAGATTGGTGAATTATTTCTTTTGGTTAATTTAATAAACGTACAGGACCAAATAACGATTGTACAGGTGGGAATTTTACCTCGATTTTAATAATCGTACATGTATGTTTATTAGGCACTCAAGAGTACCCCCAATAGTCACAAGGGGGTACCCCCCTCACTCAAACCTATCACCTCTGTCCCCCAAAATGTCCCCAAATTAGCCTAATCTAAAGGCCTGCTAGTATAGCAAATGTTTATCATCGTATTGATTTGCGGCAAGTGACCTCCTCAAATATAATTGATAGACATCACTTTCACCCATTTTTGGAGACTTCCGCGAATTCGGGGACCTCCGCAAAGGGACATACTCGTCCTACTGCAAAATGTCGCACCCCATTTGAGGTAGACACTTATTTTGAGAATGTGTGTATTTAATAATTTATATGAAATTGGAAAACCGACTTAGTCAATTTTTTATTTACTAATTTAGTGATCAGAATATTACATTATTAGTACTGGCAACACTAACACTAATCTTCACATAAACAATAAAACATACTGCCTGTGCTAAAAGCTGCTTTCGCTTTTGAGAACGCTCTCTTATCTCTCTAAGTTTATCTCCTGTCTTAAGAAATGGAGGCGTTGTCGAATCACCCATTTTAAGCGCACAATACAAAAGTTTAAATAGTGTTTTTGTCTTCAAACTTTTCAGCGCTTTTTTTATGGGTGTACTCGATTTATATCCGGCACAGTTCTATTTTGCGACATTAATAATCTAAGACAACCGCTCAACTCTTATCGTTAGTTAAATATTTCGAATAAATAATACATAAATAATTATGAAATTGAACTTTATATGTCGAAATATTGTTAATAAACACTGATAAATTGATTGTTGAAACAGTTTTCCATTACGACAACCCCGTGTATCAGAAAGCAGAACGCCCATGGAACAGTTCTCATGCGTTGACCTTGGAATTCACTAAAGAATTGCTAAAAAATCAGCCTATCGCAAGCAGAAAAATAGAAATGACAACGACATGAAGCTCACAGATTGCGCATTGATCATAAAGAAGTGGGGAAATCGTCCTCATATCACAAATGGTGCATACCGGATAATGCGACCGCCTGTTCTGAATAACAAGGTTGCAACTAAAAACACAATTGATAAAGGTACTGTATCTGTACAATATATGTTCGAATGATTAAGCGCAACATGCATAAGCTCTGCGCATGTATAACTAAAATGCCGTGAACACATGATCATCCTGAGGATGTTGTTGTTGTTGTTGTGGCCAGCTAACTGGGACCTTGGCTTACTGGGACCATGGCTAACTCGGTCCTACTATTACTAAACTGTAAACAATGAACACAAACGAACATAAACGAACACAGGTCCAAAAAGCGGAATAGAAGGGTGAAATTGGGTTTCTGGGTGTGTGGGGGTCCATGCTATGTGTATCTGGCGTTATTTCCAACTTTGATGACTTATTTTTTGAGTTATTAGCGTTATTTGAATACAAAGCTACTAAACAACGAACACAAATGAACATAACATTGGCCGTATACAGGGTTTTCGCTACTACCTCAGGCCGGCTGCCCAGCGGCCTCATTCCCCTAGCTCCCAAACCTTGACTTAATATTGGCCACAAAATAGCCATCGACCTAGCTCAGCCTCCATTTTACACAGGACGAGTGCAGCTAGACCACCGACACTGAAGATTAACAGATTGCAAGGAATCCTGCACCTGGTGCCTGAATAAGACATGATCAGTAGCGTGGACCATGTGCACAGTTGTCTGAAGTTGTCTCCACCATCCTGGGTAACGCTTTGTCAGCAAATGTTTAGTAGTAATCATCTTCTTGCATTTTAAATTACCGTAGGTATATTTCGGTATATGCATATAAGTCCCAACTTTATAAACCCACTATTTCCCCTCGGAATGCGCATTATAAATCGGTAAGTCAGTATGGGGCTTAATTCTGAGCTACAACCATGAACACAGGTTAGGTCTGGCAGTCGCTGCCAGGAACAGTGCAGACATTTTACCTCAAAGCAAGGTCTCAAAGAAATGTTCAATTAAAAATAAAACACTTAAAATATTAATAGTTATTTTCAGTGGCAATGTATTTATTCACAATCCAATTAATACAAAAATTATCTATCCATTATACGAATCCAGCATGAAGTCAACTACCGTCTGAGCAATGGCTTTTGAATTAACACCAATCTGTTTTGATTGGTACCGTGAACAAAACACAAAGAAAGCATGCAGAGCTGGGTATAGCACGTGACATGACCTCTGCCCATGACGTAATTATCACTGGTTACGTGACATGACTTCTGCCCATGACGTAATTATCACTGGTTACTGCTGCAGCTAGAGCAAACTGTGACAATGTGTCTTTGCCAACCGTGGTTCCCTTTGATGTCGGTGCCGTTTGATGTCGCTTAAATTGCTACTGTTATAAAAGTCGTTTTATCAACTGTATACATGCTTTTAGTTCATCAACTTGAGATCAAAGAAAGATTATCTGTTTTAATTTGGTTTCTACAAAGCTTCAATGATGTTCCTGCTTGTTGTCTCAAATGCAAGGAAATGGCTACTTTCAGTGATAAACATCCAGATTTTCTCCTGACAAGGCGCCGGGTATGTGCTTCCCAAATACGACCACATTCCCCCAACCCATAGCGGAAACCCTGCCGTATAGCACTATAAGGCGTTAATCAAGGTGTTAATTAACTACCGCTAACTCTGCGGCTTACTCTGTCTCCTTGTTAATTACACATCTCTGACTCTGAGTCGTCTTGACTCTATTTCATTCACTATAAGACTTTGTTTAACTCCCCTCATTCTTTATCTGGGCTTGCGACCAGCAGACTTCATAGAAGTCAGGCGGATTAAAAAAAAAAATTATAATTTTGTTTAATCATGCTATTATTATACATGTATGTTTTATATTTTATATGTTACTAGCCGATAAAATTCGTATCCGGGGCAAGATACATTCACATACCAAATTTCAAGTCAATAGCTCCACCCGTTTCCGAGATCTGGTCTGCGCATGCGCGAAGCTGGCGTCGCACGGGCTCGGCGACCCGATAAAATTTGTATCCGGGGCAAGATACATTCACATACCAAATTTCAAGTCGATAGCTCCACCCGTTTCCGAGATCTCGTCTGCGCATGCGCGAAGCGGGCGCCGCACGGGCTCGCCAATACGACAACGTCCACCGCCTGGTCAAACTACACACGTACCAAGTTTCGTCCCGATCGGTCGAGAATCGTAGATTTGTATAAATGACTGACATACAAACAAACAGACAGAGGTCTTCAAAATATATATGAGACTAGCCGATGAGCCCGACGTTGTCCGGGCTATTCAAAAACCAAATTTCAAGTCGATAGATCCACCCGTTTTCGAGATCTGGTCTGCGCATGCGCGAAGCTGGCGTCGCACGGGCTCGGCGACCCGATAAAATTCGTATCCGGGGCAAGATACATTCACATACCAAATTTCAAGTCGATAGCTCCACCCGTTTCCGAGATCTCGTCTGCGCATGCGCGAAACTGGCGTCGCACGGGCTCGGCGACCCGATAAAATTCGTATCCGGGGCAAGATACATTCACATACCAAATTTCAAGTCGATAGCTCCACCCGTTTCTGAGATCTCGTCTGCGCATGCGCGAAGCTGGCGTCGCACGGGCTCGGCGACCCGATAACATTCGTATTCGGGGCAAGATACATTCACATACCAAAATTCAAGTCGATAGCTCCACCCGTTTCCCAGATCTCGTCTGCGCATGCGCTGCACGGGCGTCGCACGGGCTCGCCAATACGACAACGACCACCGCCTGGTCAAACTACACACACGTACCAAGTTTCGTCCCGATCGGTCGAGAATCGTAGATTTGTATTAATGACAAACAGACAGACAGACAGAGGTCTTCAAAATATATATGAGATATCTTTGCAACTGCCCATTGAGGTGTTATTGCAATACAATCTTGTATCGTGTATCTTATAACTGTTTGGACCTTTTATCTGCACTGGAATCGTACAAGTTTAAATAATTAACTTATTTGACAGACAATTTTAACGAATTAGTGACTGACCAACTGCCTGACATTCGAGGAGCCCTTCACGGTGGCGGCGATTTTACCTTATCAGATATTGCATCTTTTTTGAAAGTCAGACCTTCTTTGAGTCAGACACGGAATTTGGACAAACATGACAGCAGAATAACGAGACTTCTTAATTGTGTGAGTGACAATTCCAAATTCAAAACTTCAACTGATTGACAATTAGCAACCTCTACTGAAAGAGCAGTGTGATATATAATTATATATCTGTTCCATCTGTACCAATTTTCCTACATGTCTTCTAAGCTGACTCAGATAAGAAATGCTCGTTGTTACTGAACCCCTTGTACAATATGCGACCAACGACTGACCACCCATCTCTCAGATATTCGATAAGATAATTTTATTTTTTTTGTGTTGCAAAGTATTTCAATTTACCTGACCATGATGTAAGATTCCATTTCAACTTTCAGCCAATTGTACAAACACATGGTAATTCTAACCGAGGAGGAAGAAGCTTAATCAAAGCGCTTGGAACGCGAAAATAAATTGTTCAATCCCAGAAATATTGAAATCGCAAGCATTTTCAAACGCATTTGCGCAGAATTAAATTCTCAATTGCATGAGATTCTCGACAAACGAGTGATCACAGCTTACAGAAAAAAATCCGAGTTTGTGCGACATGCTTGTTCGATCAAAGTGCATGCGTCATATTGAAAAATAACTTGATTAGCATGCAGTACTTCTCATAATCGGTTCATGTATCAATCGCAAATCTCATGCAAGCCCAGATAAAGACAGAGGTGTTTAACAAAGTCAAAACAATCCAGTATTATGTAATTAACAAAGAGACCGAGTATATATAAACCGTCGAGTAAGCGGTAGTTAATTAACACCTTGATTAACGCCTTATAGTGCTATGCGGCCAATGTTATGTTCGTTTGTGTTCGTTGTTTAGTAGCTTTGTATTCAAATAACACTAATAACTCAAAAAATAAGTCATCAAAGTTGGAAATAACGCCAGATACACATAGCATGGACCCCCACACACCCATAAACCCAATTTCACCATTCTATTCCGCTTTTTGGACCTGTGTTCGTTTGTGTTCATTGTTTAGTAGGACCCGGCTAACTGGGACCTCAAGTCTGGCTAACTGGGACCTTGGCTAACAGGGACCTTTTGGCTAACTGGGACCTTGGCTAACCGGGACCTTAGCTAACTGGGACCGTCAGATGTATTATTAATCATTTCATTACAATAAATTTTTAGTAATTGTTCAAATTAAAACAAATGAAATGTTAACATTTTAAAACAATAACATCGTTACATTGGGCAGCCTGTTTTGTGAAATTATCAGATTTCGTTAGAAAAAGTAGAAAGTTGCCCATTTGTATTCACAATCACATGTCATATCTTTTTGAAGGTCAAGAACGTTCAATTTATGTGGCTCACATGATTGGATAAAGCGAACAGCTTCACTTGGAGATGACTGTTTGTGAAATGTAACGTGTCGCCCTTCGGAGAAGACAACTTATGGAAGAACGAGTGGTCGCACACTCAAAATCTAGGGAAACATGCATTGCGTGTGATATGGATCCATACTGGGGATGAATATAATCTATAATAAATAGCAAATTCAGACTTTACGTCTGCGTCGCGTCAGAACTAAAGTGTTCTATCTCCATATTTTCATTTTTGTGGGAAATCGAGTTTAAAGTTTTGACCCCGCCGCCCTCCCCCGGTTCACATGTTCTCAATCTGTTTTGGAAGATAGTACACAGCTGGTATGATAGCTGGTGTAAAAATACTATTATATAACGAGTTTCGAGACAAAACATATGATATCTTGGGTGTAATCACAAAAAAACACTTTGGAGATAGAACAATTTGTGTAAAATTTTCTGTTTTCATATTCCATGCTATAGTGGTTTTGTGTTTTTTAAACATATACATGTGCAATAATCACAAATCACTCCATTTTCTGTGTTATTTTAACCAAATAATTAACCTAGAAATAAGATGTTCACACCTAGGAGTGAGAAAGCATTATTTCCAACTAGTCACTTCGCTGGCAATCTGGCAAATTCGGTTTCCATTGCTATCTATTGATAGTCAGAGATACAACATTTTAGCACTGAAGTTTATTTAATCACATGGTACAAAATAAATAGATTCATTGGTCCACAGTGGAGATAGAACAATATAGCACTGTCAAAAAAGTGAGTTTTTAGATGGAAAATATTTACACAGCCTCCAGTCCAGGGCTCAAAATACATTTAATTTTGCGAGAATCATAAAGCGCTGAAAATTGGCGAGAATCATTACGAGAATCGATTCGGTGATTCTCGTCGATTCTTAAGGCCTGAGCCTCTCATTCAAATTTGGTATACGTTATAGGTATGATATTTGGTGATTTTCGGACAGGAAATCCCGCACGAAATCAAAAGATACCAATATCTCATTTTCCCGCCAATATGGAGATAGAACAGTTTAGTTCTGACTCGATGACTGGTAATCGTGGCACCTCACTGAAACACTTGTGGTTTATGTCATGGTTGTTAATGTGTGTTCCCATACAATGTACATAAATGCGACCAATCATATTTGAGCTCACAAACAGCATTTTCTAGACATGTTATGAATAGGCCCTGAATAGGTTCATATTAGATCAGTCATGTTTCTACTTACTAATATAGATGTACCTGTATCAGACGGAACTTAGGTCTGAAGGTGGCATACTTAATTATCAGCTTAATTGCAGTGACATAGGTTGTATAACATTCACTATATGCAGTATTATAGGAGGCCTTTATCATCAAATGCCAATATCTAAACCGTCTATAGGCACATGGGGCAGGAATCTTATATTATGGATAATTATATATTTCTTGGGTTATAAGATTCCTGCCCCCCCTGTTTACTCACATCCAAAGTCATCTACACGATTAATCAAGAATTTGTATCGTTGCCATGCGTATTTTAGGCTTAAATATATGCATATAGTTTCATGACGATTCTTCGCAATATAATATATAAATATAACATTTAGCAGGACTGTGACATCGATTTGTTGTTTTCTGCTGAGTCTTTGTCCATTAATATTGATTGGAAAGTATGCAGTCCTCCAGACTCCTCCTCCAGAACTTTACAGTCCAAGATTGTTTTCGTCAGTCCTCCTGTATCTGTAATTGGTTCAGTGCAGGATCCTAGCAGATGTTTTAGCACATGGCATGAGACTCTGACATGATGTTTGGTTTTGTTTCGTCCTCTGGTGAAAGTAGAGAGCTCATAGAATCCTCATCTACTCTCGGGATTCAAATAAACGTACCCCTAGCCTAGGCAACTACCTTTGTTATTTTTGTCAAAATAATCACACCCATATGTGGTTCTTTGGACCCCAACGTTTATCAATTTCTGGAAGTCACAAATGCAAAAATGATTCCAATTTCAGCTGCTGATTGATTAATTGGCATGAGTTCTGGCGAGTCAAATAATTTAGTGGTATTAAGATTACAATTTTCTGTGTTTCTGATATGGTTACTTTTTACAGTACTCTGCTAGGGGATTATGGAAGAATATATAATTCACCTGGACACAGCCGCACCTGCAAGCCAATTTCCTATCAAAATTGACATATTGGCCAACTATATAAAGTTGGTTATCTTCTTATTGAAAGGGATTCATTTCCAATGATATACATCATTTATATATTCTAACCATTGTTACATTCACGTACTGTTTAGGCCAAAATGAATAACATGTGCATTTCCCATATACCGCCCACCCCTACCCCAAACCCATTTCCATTTTATGGTTTTGAGAAAAGAAAAATGAATGACAAACTGACCGACCATCCAAAATCTCAAATAAATGTCGGACTTTATAATTTTTCCCATTTTATTTTCACTCAAAATATATGCCATATTTATATTATATACCATTTGAAAGAGGAAGCTCCAAAACATTGTGTTTTCAACTTAATCGATGTAATAAGCTGTGAACATATTATTTTTGTTGAGAAACCAACGTGTGTTCTGTATTTTATGGCATAAATTGTTATTAAAACCGTATATCAAGGCACTATAAAAAAGATAATCAGTGACTCGAAAATTAAGTGGGCAGTTTAAGTTTGATGACTGTCTGGCAGTATTAAACATATTTATGGGTTCGCTCTGGTTCGCTTACATATTTATTGCTACTTTGATATATATTAATAATAATAGCTTGACTCACTAGCTCAGTTTACCTGTTTTAGTGGTTAATTTTTACATTATATAACAAAGATTAAAACAATGAGAATTTCCTTCAATTTCCCCAATTACATTTGACAAATCATTTGAAATTTGGCAAAAACAAATTTCAATTGGCAAAAATGTTGGCAAGAGCAAAGTTTGGTCCAGCGCCAACCCTGCTGCTGCATACTCTAGTTTGGTGTGCACTAGTGTCTCATATGCTATTAGTTTACTATTTTCTGGTGATCTTCTCGTCGTATAAATCCTAGAGTACTATTTTACTATATTTACACTTTTGCCGATGTGAGACGACAAATGCATGTCGTTTGATAATGTAATGCCAAGATAGGGGCTTTCTGTTACCTGTTGGAGTAGGTCATTAATCATTATAAATAAATATTAGCTCCAGTATATATGCACTGAGAGAGTGTATATTCAAAGGCTAATATTTATGGCCGACTGCAACCATTTTATTTAAAAAAAATTAAAAATAAAATAAATAATGAACTATTTCCACTAACACTGGAGGGGTCAGGTTATATATTTAATCTTATCAAGTTTGATCAAGTGCATTGATTTTTTCGTTGACAATGGCAGTACCTGGCTAGTGAACTGGATATCTACATATACCTACACCTATTCGACGGCCTATACACATATTAGAAGGGTCTCCCCACTGGACTGTGGGAAAAGGACCAAATGTTAGCATTTACCTGTCCATTGTCAATCAGGGACCATAATATTAGCAGTCACCACATATTAATAACAAAAAATGCAAAAAAAAACTCTTGAACCTTCATTGGCACCCCATCAAATCTGCCATGCTCCCATCAAATCCTCTGATCGATTGTTAATTATTTCAATTAAATTTGACAGTGCCAACTCCTCCTTTTCACTGTTTTGCGGAATCTATGGGATAGAATTTGTTTTGCAACAAATGTTGTGCATCGATCAGTATACCATCCACCCGAATGACGCAAACTAGATGTGTACATTTGATAATGCAGATATATAGAATTCCGGCCTTTGTGAGTTTGAATTTTGCTGTATCAATACGAGCTTTATCAGATAGGACTATTGTCCGCTGTGCGGGATATCATCACTAAATTCACCCTCTGGGGGACCTTATTCTGCAAATGACAGACAAACTATTTCAAGGCTTGCTACTTACATCTATGTGCCATCATGAAGGACTAAACATACATATATATTGAGACTATTTTGTCACTGATTACTGATTTACTTGCGACACTGTTTTGAGTCAATTTTGTGAAATATGATTTTGGATTATGCCTCTTTTATCAAATTCATTAAAGATGCATCATCCAAAATTAACGCTTGCAAATTACTATTTCCTTGGCTTCGGTGGGTAAAAAATATTTGATTCGAGCTCATAGTGATCAGATATATAAATTTTTGAAATCTATTATTTGTCAGCTCCGATAATTTTTAGTGGCCCAGTAAACAGTCGACGAGAAGACGGCCTCAGACCAAATTGCGGATTAAGATGGATAACTCGAAAATCAAGTGGCTTTTTTGTGACAGATATTTGACAAACCGGCAAAATAACAGGTTTTGGGCAATTTTATACTATAGTTGACTGTTTTTAGCATTATTTTTGGGCAATTAATCAATTCTGATAACTGAAGTGGCATTTTGAAAAATATTGTTGTTGGAATCTGATTATATGGGGCCCATCGAATCAGATTGAGTACCTTTAAAAGACATTATCCATACCAAGTCTGAGTTTACCTGGCTCAGACACTCCGCTCACTGTTCCGTCCAACTCCACGACATAATGAACGTTGTGCCTTAGCGTAGTGGAGGCTGAGCGCTAGGAACGAGTCCAGAGTTTAGTGTGCCTTTCATTTGCAGAATGAGGTCCCCAGAGGGTGAATTTAGTGATGCTATCCCATCACCAAATTCACCCTCTTGGGACCTCATTCTGCATGGCCTCATCTGCTATGGGAGACATAGACTCAGATTGAAATTCCCAAAAGGTGAATATTGCACACCCATTGGGAACCTAGATTATGCAATGTGTCCTCTGCCAATTTGGGGATATAGAGAAACAAACTAAAAAAGAAATAGAATCTATATTTCCTAGAAATTTGATAATAAAGAATCTTTTCAGAGAAGATGAGGCCAAAGCAGAATGAGGTCCCCAGAGGGTGAATTTAGTGATGCTAGCCCACTATGCGGGATAGAGTCACTAAACTCACCCTCTGGGGACCTCATTCTGCAAATGACAGACACACTGTAATCAGACTTGATCCATACTGTGTGTGTTCAGCTATTATATGGAGAGGATGATCATTTTATATGTGACCCGCCATATCAAATCCAGTCGGAAGTCGGGATTTTTTTACCCTGTGCCAATGCATTCTCTTATATATGCGAGTCGACCATAGGTCGCCTCGCATATATAAGAGAATACATTGGCCTAACAATTTTTTACAATTTTAATAATTTGTTCTTGTATTCTTTAACAATTTTATAATTTCACCCATACAGAGCCCCAGACAAACATGAGCAGACGACACTCTTCTAGGTACTTCTATATATGTGTGGGGCTCCCTGCAGGGTAATGGATGTTTTTTTATTTTATGTCCTAAAAATTGTAAGAAACATTTATTTAAAAAACATGATAAAAAATTGTTCGGCCAATGCATTCTCTTATATATGCGAGGCGACCTATGGTTGACTCGCATATATAAGAGAATGCATTGGCACAGGGTAAAAAAAATCCCGACTTCCGACTGGATTTGATATGGCAGGTCACATATGGGGTAGCAAGAGTTACATGTATGTGCCTGGTTGTTATGACCAAAAAGTTTGTTTTGGTGTAAAAATTGCCAAAATAAGCAATTTTCAGACCTAGTCGCCCACGTTGACTGAAAAACCACGGTTCACTCTCACAAATTTGTTCCAGTGGAGATATTATTTGGACAATAACTTATCAGTTTTATTCATTGAAGTAGGTCCATAATATGTCTTTAACACGTTCACTGCCTATGCCCATTCAATAACATGCAAAAAGTACGAGATAACTCATAATCGGCAGTGAATGTGTTAATAGGTCCACTGAGTTTCTGCAGTCACATATAAAGTTAAATTGTTTTTATTTTGCAGGTGCTCCATGTTTAGAACACATGCAGGTTATGTTGCGGTGCTTTGCAGATAACGATATGGATCAGAAAAAATGTCCAAAACAAATTGCACTGTTTCAAGAGTGTTTCACAACAGTAAACGTAATTATCCTCTTTGCATAATATTTCAATTGTTTGAACCCTGTATGAATGTATATATGATGTGTATACTCTTATCAGTCTTGTTTTGTACATGTACATATTATATTTATTGTAATCATGCTTAACTGGTACACAAGCAGAAGAAACTTCCCTTTCAGGGATAAATTACATACATGTAGGTACCGGTAGGTTGTTGAGAAATAACATATTTTAACTTGACTTGCCTGAAAGACTAAATTATAATCTTTTTTCTATGGAACAAAGCATGCATCTAGGGACAATCTTACATAAAAACATTTTCCTTTCATGCATTTAATCAACATTTTCAATCTGATTGTCAGGAAATTTCATCAAAAACTGGATTTAAAAAATGGTCGTTAGCCTGTTACCTATTATTATACAATTTTTATGTTTTTCGAGTCAAATTTCAGTTGAATTTAATCAGGAAGAATTCAATTATTTCAAGGCATGCCATAAAATCAGCTTGAGGCATTAACCCTTTACCCAACAAACTGGCCAAAACCGGCCAAATAAAGCTTCAACAGCCTAAAATATCTTCGGTCTGTCTCAATAGAACCATACAAATATGGATATCATTGGAACCGGCTCATTGACCACATTGTGATGGTTACAGTTATGCCCTGTGCCAATGCATTCTCTTATATATGCGAGTCGACCATAGGTCGCCTCGCATATATAAGAGAATGCATTGGCCTAAAAAAAAAAATTCTACATTCTTTGACAATTTTATAATTTTTAATATGTTAAGCCAATGCATTCTCTTATATATGCGAGGCGACCTATGGTCGACTCGCATATATAAGAGAATGCATTGGCACAGGGCCGTTCTGTTGGGTAAAGGGTTAAAAACTTCAAACAAGCCAACATTTTTGTCATCGTGAGACTTCATCTGTTAGCTGATCGATACTTTGATATCCTAGGTGGCTTTATGTATATTTGGGAGACTGGTGGCGCCAGGATGTCTTAGATGCAGGGGCCATCGATTTTTTCCAAATTTGTAGAAAAATATGGCTAACCGTGGCCATCTTGGATTTTACTCTTTGCATGACTAAATCCTTCGGCACACCCTACAGGCCACATCCCTCATCCAATCATAAACTTCATATGGATCTTCAGGGTGATCTCTAGATGGGAGCCATCAATTTTTTCTGAAATTCATTGAAAAAAATGGCTGCCAGTGGCCATATTGGATTTTACTCTTTGCTTGACTAAATACTTCGGTTGCAGGGTGACCTCAATTATTTCCGAAATTCGCTAAAAAAAAAGGCTGCCAGCAGCCATCTTGCATTTCAAATTTGAATCCATTGACACAACCTGCGACCCACATTTATTGGTGAAATGTTTGAATTGAAAATAATTTCATCTAAACAATACAAGATCTTTACTGTAACTTTTTGACTTTCCTTCTTTGTTCAGTAAAAAATTTACTCCTTCCCAAGTTGAACTACAGTGTCATTGACACTTTCATTTCAGAGGGGTTCCTTTGCCAGTTAATGAGGTATCTTGCAAAATATAATTAAAATGACCATACCGCTCGACCACCACAATTGATTTTAGACCATTACCTGAAACACAAATCCAATTAATTTTCTTATCATGTACATTATACAGGCACAGAGGAAGGCAAATAAAGTGGCAATTAGGGAAGGGAATCAGCTGGAAGGAACTAAGAAAGTGCACCCGACAGTGGTGAACAGTCTGTTGATGCAGCACCCACAACCAGCCTACCATTTCAAAATCAAGTTCGGCAATGGTAAAAAGCAAAACTGGACGGATAAGGATAACTTCACCCTCATGTATGTATGCCTATTAATTAGGTATCATATTTTAGACAAGGATGAGCAACCTATTGTCAACCTCATGACTTAGACGAATTTTACCTTTCGCTCGCGGAAAGTCGCTCACGAAAATAAACATTTGTCTCCGTCGTGCATGAGATCATTTTCAGTATCAACTCAATAACACTTAATATCCTCTATAAATTGTGGTCCACACTGATCTATATCTATATCTTGCACCAAATTATCTTAAAGAAATGCAATGGCAAAAGTTCCCAAAACTGTATTGAATATTGATTATATCAGATTGCTCTTCAAGGCAAAATGGAGAGTATCATAATTGTGTATCTGGACAATTTTCTTCGTTTCTAACCGGCGATCGCTGATTTCTATTTACAGTACTAATAGCAGTAGGGTGTTTTTCGAGTGAAATTAACATAAGCGTTCAGACGAATCCATTGTGTTGGTCAATACTTTGCTTTGACATGATATGTTGTTTGTGTTAGGTCAGTTTTATACGTCGCGCCAAACACGGGTCGCGCTATCTTCCCCTGGCTCAACTTTGGCGTGTCTCTGGCTCGTGTTACGTTTGTTTGATTTATACGTCTGTGGCCCAACTCTGTTGTATATGCCGTGCCAGACACGGGTCGTGCTAGGATGCAACAGAGGACGTAATGACGCCAAAAACTTCAAAATGCGCATGCTCTCCACCAAAGGGGTCCTAAATGGGGAGTGATGTTCCCTGAATCATCTTAGCGCGACCCGTGTTTAGCACATCGTATAAAACAGTGTCGAGCCACAGACGTGTAACACGTCGGGACCAGACGTGTAGCACATCGGGTTGTGCCAGAGAAATTCTGACGAGCCAGTTGGTTTTATATGTCGTGCTCCAGTCACGCAATCTTGGACTTTGTCATTTTCACACTAATAGGCTGGCTCGACGTATAAAACGGGCCTTAAACCTTTCACACTTGTGCTCACTGGTGCTCAATAATTGCAGCTAAAAAGTTCAATATTGGAATAAATGCAACTTTGCAAATCAATCGCTGTAGTCCATGTCCGAGTCTCTTTTCTGTCATTTTCCAGTTTTAAAAACTTGGCACAGATGTCAACCAGCATGGGAACCTGTGCACCTATGATTTCGAGTTCAGTCAGTCATTTTGGTGGAGTTATTGCTATTTTTCGACATAGAAATGTTTTATGTTTTTTATTTTAAAGTTATTGACCCTTTCTCGACACATTGAAGATGTGCGAAATATTTAGTGAATATGCACTTTGTATAATATTTGTGTAATCAATTCCTCCTTCAGTTTGTAGTATAGGGATCTGATACCCATAAATATTTCAAATTGCCACCTATTTTGGGGGACATTTTGGCCAGCAACCTTTTATTTTTATTTACCTGAGTTAGGCCCTTAGTTCTGAAATATGGTTCTTTAGTTCGTCCATTTTTAGTGATTCTCGGTCAAACAGATTCACTCTTACAGGCAAAAAAAACACACGACCAGAGCCATCTTTAATGCGCAACCCTTGTTTGCAATATATAGCATGTTTAAATCCCTCTGATCTTCCCCTAGTATTATTCACTAATAATGATCAACTGTTAATCTCTTGTTGTGTTTAGTTGCACTTTATTGAGGTATTTACTGAACGTGAGAATCAACCTTCATCAAACATTTAGGCAACCTGATTATCATCTGCGTGATCTGTTTTTCGCTCGTGGCATATTCATTTTAGGTAACGTCCAGATGAACTGAACAGTTGTTTACATCAAATTTGCAGACCTGCTAATGTGTGCAAAAACTAAAAAATATCCTCAGTTTCTCCTCAAGTGAGATTCAGAGGATTATTTTTCATGAGGCGTTAGTAGAGTGAAGAAAATAATCCTCACTTATCACGAGAGGAGAATCTTCGTTTGTCACTGAGGACAGTTAACTTTTGTGTTTATTATATTTTTCTACAACTGTTGGTCAAGACCAAACTCTAATAAATGGCATTTTAGAATTTTAGAAAAAATTTCCTATTCTGAAAATTTACCCCTCATGTTTCCATTAAAATTACTTGCAAGGATACCAAAACAATCCAAATAAGGTAATTCACGTCATTCATACATGATTTTTTATTATTATTTGACTGTTCGTTTCCATTAAAAATTATGTACAATGATATTACCCCAATATATTAAGGAAAATGACATCATTCCATTCATTGATTTCAACGAAAGTAACTCAGTACGTGTTCACAAGCTTGGAATAAATAGTCCTTTAGTGCTGGGATTAGAATAAACCCCTGGGAGTGGGATAACATATTGAGACTTCAGGAAGTGGGGATACAATTATTAGTTTTGGCAGAAAAAATTAATGAAAATTTAATAAAATTGGCTCTTTTCCATTTCCTCTACAGACCTCACACATAGCTGCCAGAGTGAATCATCCAGATTCTGTCTCCAATCCATGAGGAAACCATGATCGGCTGAAAATGGCCCGCTGTGACTCTCTGTGATGGAACTATGGTCTTATTCTGCACCATGGGACCACATGGTGAAACCATTAGGACTAACGAACTCAACACGTGTTCTGTCAAATGGGACTCCATGGTGAAATTAAAGAACATCATGACTATACAATTTTATTTTTATTATATTTACATTTAAGAAGGCATTAGACAGTAAATTAGTTTCAATGCGCGTTTCAATAGCAATACATGTTTAAAACAAAGAGATAATGACAAAATCTATCATATGATCAGGGTTCGCACTGCCACTTGCCAAATTTGTCAATTGCAAAAATAATTCACATTTGGCAAAACAAAATTCCATTTGGCAAATTTTTTTGCAAGTGAGTTCTCAATACCACAAGAAAGTATTTTAATAGTGAGTGTTCATTTGTTCAAACATCCCATACCACATTTAACCGTACAAGTGGCTTACAGAGATTGGGGAAAATTTAACACCTCTATCTATGAGCAGGTAATCAAGCCAGGATATAATGTGTCTGACATTTGCAGAATGAGCCTCATTCAGCTTAGGCCTCATCTTCTGGGAAGCATATATTATCTCAGATTAATATTGTTTTTAGTTACTTTTTCCCTTCTGTTCAGTTTCTACATCCCCTAATTTTCAGAAGATAAAATGGATAATTGAGGTGACTAATGGATAAACATCACCAATTAACATCAACTGGGGAACTTCAATCTGATCCTGGGTCTCCCATACCAGTTGAGGTTTAAGCAGAATGAGGTTCGCAGAGGGTGAATTTGGTGATGCTAGCCACCGTGCAGGATAGCGTGACTAAATTTATTCTCTCGGGACCTCATTCTGCAAATGTCAGACACATTATATCCAGGTAATTATAATCTCATTGCATATTGGTGTTAACACATTTTTATTTCCAATTCCAAACAAATAACATAATATAAAAATGACACAGAAATTCAAAATAGAAGTGATAACATATGGAAACGGGGATCAGACAACAAGCCTTATATAAAGTCTTCTCCCCTTTGGCTACATGTCCAGTCCCAAATAAGTGAGGGACGGGGTAGTTCAGATGGGAAGGATTGGAAATAATGGTTTTCGAAGAATGGGAGATACACATGTATAACAGAATCTGAGTTAGGCATGCATGGAAGAAGGGTTAGTGTCGGAACAGCAGGAGGGAGAGAAAGATTTTTTCATCAAGATTGATTAATAATGATGCTCATACTAGTATATATTGGACTGATGTGTTGTGGTTCCCCGACAGTAATAACATCAGCAGTAATTCTGAAACATGAATTAATTAATTACTGCCGATATAATTTGTGGCAAATATACATACTAAATTATATATACAGTATTCATTACAAGACATATATATATTGTTGCGAATATATATCAGTTACTATGTATGTGCACATAGAATTTGAGAGCTAATATGAGCGGGTTAAATGGAGAAAGTTGAGTGAAAGATGGGCCCTTAACCCAATATTTTTTACAATTTTGACACTGTCAAAATTATAAATTACTCACAATCACTAAAACAGTCATTTCTAAAGGAATCCATGTAAAAACTCAATGACTTTGTCATGTAAGTGGGACATTTATAATTGATAAGCGGAACGTGCTGAATTTCTGGAGCTAAGAAGGGGAGCATCTGTTAACTAAGAAGTGGCACCCATATTGTTCGGTGAAAACGTACTCTCTATTGCCCATAAATGTAATGCTTGAACCAACACAGGTCGTGAATCATTTGTAAAGGTGAATGTTATCGTAATTTACAATCGCAGGTTGTAGAACTATCTTATGATAGCGAAATGTCCACAATTTTTTCACCACGGACCCTGATACTTTGACCAAGTGTCTCGCTGACCCTGAATTTCCTTTGGCTAAATGATTTTTTTTTTCAAATGTCAAATGTTTTTGAACATCTAGAGACTGGAGCATGCATTGTGTCCTGTGGAACATCATCGTGAAACCAAGACTCCCCCCAACAGTTACATGACACTTTACCCGCAAAACTAGAGAGGATCACAACTACATGTAGACAGTAGTTCTACATAATTTTTGTCTCATGGTTCTCTGTGGTGAGATTAACCCTTTCTATACTAAATACTCATTGATGGGTATTTCCCTTAGGATATGTTCAGATAATAAAGTTCTTCTGTACTTTGTTTTGTCCGGCTGTTGTCTGCTCATATATCCTTAACCCTTTCATGACCTTTTAAAGACATTCTAGAGAGAATGTACTGGCTTACAAGATCAAGGTAATTATTGTTAGGCCAATGCATAATCTTACCCGCATATATACATTGATGTAAGATAATGCATTGGCACAGTGTTTTCAGGAAGCTCCAGTCATGAAAGGGTTATTATCCCTCCCAATGAATTATAGATAAATCCAATGTACACTTTGTTAACTTGGTGGGGGAATCCATTTAGTATAGAAAGGGTTCAAGAATCAAAAATATTCAGTCTTTTCCCACTGGACTAAATTTTATTTTGCCAGTTCCATACACTCGTTTGTTGGTATTTCTATGCACTGATTTATTGCAAATTCTATACATTAGTTTGTTAGAAGTTCCATCAGCCAGAACACAGGATCCACACAATTCAGTCCAGAGAAAGTACGGCATTTTTCTATTTTTTTGTAATGTCAGCGACAAACTTCTTGATAATGTGTTGATTTTTTCTAAATGGCTTCCAGAATTGGATAAAACTTGTGTACATTGTATGCTGATGGTGCTCATTCTATCAACCAGTTTAGTATCATCATTCAAATCAATACTGGATGATGTTGATGTTCCTGGAGTTCCTCCCTCATCCCCTGCTGCAGCGCCTTCGTGGGCCCCTGGGCATGGCTCCGTCCTAGCCACATCCAGTACCGGTATATGGGCTTTTAAGATTTCTTGACTCACACGATCAATTTGGCCACAGAGAGCAGTGATGACCTTGTCATAATGTGTGCCCATTGCATGTTTCTTCAAGTAGATATCTTTAACCTGTTGCATTGCTTTCATTTCACACTTATCTACTAAAGCCCTCACATATGTGAAATGTTTCGAAAGTTCCGAAATCAAGTGTTTCTCCTTGTCATTACACATATCCATCACAGAGACGCCACACAGCTGTCCTCGCAATATTTGCATCTCTTCTTCCTTACTCCTGATGTCAGATTCAAAGTGAGCAATGGCTTTTGGGAGATCTTCTATTTTGCACCCATTGTAAGCGTTGCCATGACATTCCGCACAGCAAGAGATACGGTGCACAAAACAAAAGCTATATTTTGAATCGTGGATATCGCAAACCTGTTCCATGTCTGCCAATGGCTAAAAACCACGCTGAAACAAAAAAAAACTACTCTGTATAGTTTGTACAAGTCAGCGTACTCAGGAAATTGGGTCTCTATATGTGCCGTTATGGATTCATGTATAAATAAAGTAGATATAGATGTTTGTAAATCGAATTATAGATATCCATAAATGAATTATGGATATGGATAAAAATGGTTTATGGGTATCAATAATTCATTTATGGATATATAATATATATATATATATATATATTCACTTTAGATCTCCGTTATTTGATTTATAGAATATGCGTATGTCACATATGAATTGAATTGTAGGTAATTCCACATATTTTGGTAGACTTTTCTGCAACAAAACCTTGGTTGATTAATTAAGATAACTATAAAGTTGATCAATGAAGTTAATAACCTGAATAATCAAGATAGTAACTTTAAGTGAGCAAATGAGTACATACCCATAGCAAATTTCATTGCAATCGATGCAGAAAGGAACATCATTTAGAGAGCGAGACAAACATTTGCATAAGCTACATTTATGCAATATGGCACACTTCTTGGGAAGTTCTTCCATAAGGACATGCTTCATGGTTTTCAAGATAAAAACAGTTTTTCCTACCAAATTGAATATAGTTGAAGAAATAAAAATCCATTGGATCATCTTTCAGTTTTTGAGAAATTTATAAGCTCAAGTTCAATTTAATTTAGTTTTTAGAATTTGTTTTTCCTCAAAAACATATCACCTATTTCTGACTCATTAATTATCTCCCTTTGAATTTCAACAGTATCTATTTAAGAAATGGATGTTGATTTGCTTGCGTTCCATGGAAAATGGTTGCAAGTTGGTCTGACATTTTGTGTGGGATGCGAAAGCATTCCACACATTAAAATGTCAGACCAATTTGCATCCATACTCCATGGATCGCAACAAAATCCACATTCCTAATTTGGTTATACATGTATTTACACTCAGCTAGTGAATTAAATGATCATTTATCCTCCATTTTCAATGATATTCTGATGGCGAGTTGCAAGGTTTATTCGATGATTCATACACATGGAAGCAAGTTGGGGCTCAGGCCCAACATCGCATGACTTGATTTCAACCAACTGACGACATCCTGCATTCAAGTTCCATACCGTAGCGTGAATGCATGTTTGAGTGTAAATATACATGTAGTTCAGAAAAGGCATGAGAAAACTGAAGGTGTCTTGTTTAATATGAATGTAGTTAAGTTCAGCTTCTTGAATTTCGAGCTGTAATGAATGAGATTTCTTTTTCTGAATCGCAGACAAAAAATATGAAACTCAACTTTGATATTAATAAAACAAACAGATATTTAATTTGTGACCTTAAAGACATAGTATGGACTTTTTCGGGTGCGTGGAACTGAGAAGTTAGTATTCAGGCGCTATACCAACAAGGGGAATGTAGCATTCTACTAACATTCCGAAAAGTTCCAAGAAATCTAACATACAACTCCAGAGAAAACATCGTCTCAACCATGCTCAAATGTAAATATTTACATCTCGATTCGGGACGCAACTCTCAGCGATAAACTAACATAAATGACTTCCCCACCGAGAGTCATTGTATTTAATTAATATATAAGAATGACTGTGTTTGTTGTCAATTTGGATTAACATTTGTAAAAATAACTATTTTGAGCAAGATTATTCTCCATTTCTATTTGATCACCATGCCGGAGTGTTTCACATCACTTTAATACAATTACTGGCACTGGTATACCAGTATCAGGGGTGAGAACCCAAAATTGATTGACTAAATCTCGATGTGTGTACCAAACCTCGATCGAGGTTCTTCAGATAGTATGCAATTCCATATAAATTACCTATTGTTTAGCTCACAACTCAACACATAACAGGACCCTCGATCAGGGGCACCGGAAGAGGGGGGCAGCTGACCCCCCTGCCCTAGACCAAGGGGGGCAAGCGGGGGCAGGACTTGCCCTTTTTCTGGAGACAGAAAATGCTTTTTGTGTGTTTAATCTCGTGTTTTTATAGCAAATGTGACTTTTTTTGGTCCAAATACCACAAATTTCACAAGGAATATTAATTTTTTGTCAATTTTATCACAAAACGGCCATAAAAACTGACAAATACAATTAAAATAGGGATTTTTGCCACAATTAATTTGTGGTTATTTTTTCCGAGTTTGCGGAGAAAATGCCTTTTTTGCGGAAAAGTGCCCTTTTTGAAGGCTCTGCCCCCCCCCCCCCCTGCCCTTGGATGCTTCCGGCGCCCCTGCCCTCGATATTAGGTGATTCGATTTCGAGTGAGTATTAACTACGTTTACGACGGATAAACCGCTTATTATATATTCTTGGTTTTAATTATAGCTAATTAATCTATATCTAGGTCACACATATCTTGGTAAACATCGGGTATCAGATATTGAAATTCATTTATTTCATTCGCGATCCCTAAAAAACATTTCCGCATTTAACTTTAAGATCAATTTTGTTAATCTTGAATTGTTATGAGACATGACGTTTGATTGGCTATCTACAATTAAACAGCAATTGAGTAATAGTTATAAGTACATGATTTAGCAAGGATATTATACTTACATAATGCAGCAATTGATGATAATAAATGAAAATTAATATAGAAGAATACCCAAGAGGTCGCGGAAGGTTTGGAGGTATATTTCGTTCTGATGCATTGTGGGGCATCCTGTCGAGAGCTTCCCGCGAAAAGCACGACGTTAATTTATCTCCCTTTATATGATTATCCCTCTTAGTGTATCATTTACACAACACTACTCCCTTGTTTTTATGGTTACCCATACCATAGTATGGTAAACATTGTGTCGATATCCGAATTGACCATTCGTCGTTCCTTCGTCCGTCTGTCTGTCTGTCCGTAGACACTTAACGCATGGTGCGATAACTCAAATATTTTCTATCTGATCGGAACCAATTTTTGTATATGAATTTCTCGGCACAAAAGACAGATCGAGTTTGAATATGGGTTTGATTCGACTTATGGCCCTTTTCCGACAAATATATTCTCTCTTTAAAATTTTGTTTAGATTTAATTCCTTGCTCAATTTAACCAAATATATATATACTAGCAGGCGACCCGACTTCGTCCCGGTTTTGACCTTGAATTGACCATTTTGAAGGTCAAGGTCAGGTCGGAGTCACTATTTGACCCGTCCAAAACACTCCCCGGACAAAAGTATCCGTAGGTATAAAATTTCGTCGAAATCCGTCAGTTTTACCAGATTTGACCTTGAATTGACCATTTTGAAGGTCAATGTAAGGTCGGGGTAACGATTTGACCCGTCCAAAACACTCTCCGGACAAAATTACCCGTAGGGATCAAATTTCGTCGAAATCCGTCCAGCAGTTTTCCCGGCTAACAGACAAACAAGCAGACGGACAGAAGTCCATTTGTGGGTACCCGTTTCAAGGTGAAGGTCACCTCGGGCGGAAAAAACTGACCCGATGAAAATCTCCCCCATTCCTAGGAACCCCTAAGTACGAACACATAAGAATCACACAACACGCTCATGTCTGGACACATACACAACACGCTCATGTCTGGACACATACACGCTCTTTATCAACGACACTGTGGATACGAATGCTCTTTAACTATCACGTGATTAACCCATGAATTCCCATTGCGGTGACGGGGAATGGAGAAGGAGTGTTCTGACGTTCTCAGAAGCGGTGCAATGACACTTCATCTGGGATTTTACCCTTAGATAGGAAGTTTGGGCTCAATCCGTCCGGCAGTTTTCCCGGCCATAGCTAACACACAGACAAACAGACAGAAGTCCCAAATTATATATTACTAACAGGTGTGCCCGACTTCGTCCGGGCTGTCCATTTTGAAGGTCAATGTCATGTGAGTCAATGTGAGGTGGGGTCACGATTTTACCCGTCCAAAACACTGCCCGGACAAAAGTACCCGTCGAAATCCATCCGGTTTTACCCGATTTGACCTCGAATTGATCATTTTGAAGGTCAAGGTCAGGTAGCAGGTGGACCCGACTTCGTCCGGGCTGTTTCCCCTCTGCTTTTTGGCGAATTGCGCGATTTGACGTTGAATTGTCCATTTTGAAGGTCAAGGTCAGGTGGTGTAACGATTTTATCCGTCCAAAACACTGCCCGGACAAAAGTACCCGTCGAAATCCATCAGGTTTTACCCGATTTGACCTCGAATTGATCATTTTGAAGGTCAGGTCGGGGTCACGACTCGACCCGTCCAAAACACTCAGTGGACAAAAGTAACCGCACGTATAAAATTTCGTCGAAATCCCATAAAAATTCGCGATTTGACCTTGAATTGACCCGATTTCAAGGTCAAGGTCACGTCGCACGGGCAAACGAATAGGCTTACGACGCTCCCATACGAAAGTATCCCCAGACACTAATTTTCATCGAAATCCCGTGATACTCGGGCGTTCGACCTTGAAATGACCCCCGTCCAATGAAAACCCTAAGTACCAAATTAGATATCCCCAGTTTCCAAAAGCAAAAGATATCAGGTAGAATTTGTCAAATATGGACACTGATGCAAACACTCGCAGGGCCCTAAAATTTATTAACATAGGATTTCCCATTAAAATCGATTTATGTCGATAAAACTCTTATTTTTTTAAATTTTAAGCTGAGACTTCGTGTGTCTGCGTGTAATACTTATATATTCTTAAAATGACAGAATCCAACACGTAATTATGTTTTAGATGGAAGAAATAAAAAAAATTCGATGCTAAATTTTAACACAGGATTTCCCATTCAAATCGATTTATGTCGATAAAACTCTTATTTTTCAAAATTTTAAGCTGAGACTTGGTGTGTCTGTGTGTAATACTTACATATTCTTAAAATGACAGAGTCCAACACGTAATTAAATGAAAGAAATTAAATGTTTTCGATGCTAAATTTCGAGCGATAACGTTGCGTTGAATTGTAAACAAACGCTCTTTTATAGCGACGCGTCATATACAAACGCTCATTAAATTATCACGTGATTAACCCCCCCCCCCCCCCCCGTTTTTGTGATTGGGAGTGGAGAATGAGTGCTCAGAGCTTCTCCAAAACGCCGCGACGACGATTCCCGTGGGTTTTTACCCTTAGATGGGAAGTTTGAGCTCAATCGAGCCAGCCGTTTTCGATTCTATAGAGGACAAATATATAGGAGAATATATATAAATTTAAAAAAAATTATATAATAATAATTGTTTTAAATAATTATTTTAAAAAAAAAATTGTAAGTAAAGTTAGCAAAATAAATAAAAACTAACACCATTATAACTCTGCCAAGGGTACCCCGAGTCACCACACCAAATTTGGTTTAAATCGGTCCAAAATCTTGTGTTATTTACTGGTAAATTGGTTTGGAGCGACATTAAACCCAATTCACCAATTCCATCCCATTCCTTTCAAGTTTGGACTACTTAGCTATTAATATGGCTATATTATTTTCGGATGTCTCTTATGCCAATGTGCAGATAAAGAATGCTATGGTATCTAATTTTTTTAAAAGTCTCAACAATACACATCACATGATATTAACAATAGACTAGAACATATGTGCTGCATTGCACAGCTGAGTATATATATCACTCTGCAGATGGTCTGAAGTCATTATAAATGTTATTGGTTTAATAGAGATGCCAGCCTTCAACATAAACAATGCCTGTGCTTTAGTTGACAGCTCTGCTATATAATTGATATTAATGCGTCCGCAGTGAGGTTTCTTATCGTGATGGCTGTTGTTGGTAGAATTTGATACATTATCATTGTAAACTTAAATTGGACTCTCTTAACCCAAGTATTCCATGTCCAGGTCACCTTTTCACATATAACCCAAAGATGTGGTGGTGCAGCATTACAGATCCTGTACCAGTGCATTATCTTATATAAATGTGAGTGACCCATACATTCCAGTAATTTGTGTTATGTACATTTGTCTATAATAGTACACAACAGTATACTCTATAACTCAACATCAAAACTCTCATTTATGATTCCGATCATAGTAATTTACTATCGTCAAGGGATGGGTTAACATCTACCGATCGTTATCGGCCTCGTTTTCATCTAAAGGAGCATTTCCTGAGAATCTTCTTAACGTCACCCGCAGTCCCCGACGAACAGTTGTT
This sequence comes from Siphonodentalium dalli, assembly GCA_032622095.1. Taxonomy (NCBI): domain Eukaryota; kingdom Metazoa; phylum Mollusca; class Scaphopoda; order Gadilida; family Siphonodentaliidae; genus Siphonodentalium; species Siphonodentalium dalli. The sequence continues at coordinate 211,795,510 of CP136063.1, forward strand.
GAATACAATTGTAAGCTGATCTGGGGTATCTATTTTCGAGGGACCATTCCTTATCTCAAGGAAATAAAAAGATTGAAATAATTATACTTCCATGTTTTACATGGAAGTATATTGTTTTTGTGATTTTCTTTTTCTCTATTATTATTATTTGCCTTCTTCTTAGCAATTTTATAATGAGCATAGCTCAGTCAATACAAGAGTTAGAGAGCTACAACTTTGTATGTATATATATGTATACAAAATCTAGTGCTTAGGCCTATTGAGAATCACGTCCTCACTTGACTTGCAGAGTTATCTCCCTTTATGTGAAAAATTGGTGTTTTCAGAACTCCGAAAATATAAGGAGTACAGCACTGAAATTTGGTCAGTAGATACATCTTGATATCCACTGAATCGTGAGCACATCAAAAACGTTGTCCGTCTTTCTTCTCCAGAGTTATCTCCCATATATATGTCAACCTCGAAATCTTTCTGATCGCCTGTTCTCACATAGCAAGAAAGATAGCTGGATTTAGTTTTTATGGTAGTGCTGGCCGTTGTCAATATACTACACAAAAATATTTTGGACAGGGTCGGACTTACATTTTTTGGTTAGGGTGGGGGCAAAATTTTCGAAAAAAACAAATTGCGATGATTTCAACCATTTTTACTACCATGTATCTATAGGACGTACTAATGATCCTCCTGAAAGAATTTTGTAAATCGGTTGAGAAATGTCCAAGTTACAAACCATCGAAATTGTATTCATACATTGACTGAGGAGAAAGTGGTTGTGACCAAAACTCCTCCTAGACGACGCACATGAGCAGGATTTGGTTTATGTGAGCGTGTTATTCATAGAGAGAAGACGAAATGGTGCAATTTTTACCTAGATCCAAAAATATTGCGGGTGATTCACACCAAACTCGATAAATCGATTCCATGGACCAAGGCGTTAGTGTAGGCGAACAAATTTTGAAAATCCCTTGAAAAATACCAGAGTTATGGCCCCTAGAATTTCAAACCAAACTCGATAAATCGATTCCATGGACCAAGGCGTTAGTGTAGGCGAAAAAAATTTGAAAATCCCTTGAAAAATACCAGAGTTATGGCCCCTCGAATTTCATATTTTTGGGATTAACTGCTTGTAGCCAGATCTCCTCCGGAACGGTCAGAACTTGTGGCGTATATCATATACACTGTTTATTCCCACCCTATTCGATATATTCGATAATGCGATATAGATATTATGTACAATGAATCTGTGTTCATGTTGTGACAATCTCGTCTCAAAACTAACCCCGTTAGCTAACTGTTAACAAACAATTGTCTATTCAAAACGTAATACACGAACTATGAACGAATGTTGTACATGCTCACATCTAATTCAACAAACTAGCCCTATCAAAGGCGCGGCTGTACCTTTCATCACGTCTTATTCAAATACTGATTAATAAATTTCCCGTTATGCTACACACTAAACGGAGTCGACTTTTGGGGAATCCAGAGTCAAAAACGGGTCCAAATCAACCTGTTGCAGAAAAGTCGTTCATTTTGTTTTCACTTTTTGGAAAAGGCTCCATTATTTCAACCTAAATTTTTGGACTTAGAATTTTTTTTTTCTCAGTCAAGTGAAAAGAGGTCTTCAAAGAAAAATCCGCTTATATATATAACATATTATATATATATACTAGCAGGTTAGCCCGCCACTGGCGGCATTCGTCTCATGGCTTTGTTTCAGAAACATGACATTTTTTTAATTTAACCAAATTTCAAGTCGATAGCTCCACCCGTTTCCGAGATCTGGTCTGCGCGAAGATTGCGTCGCACGGGCTCGGCGACCCGATAAAATTCGTATCCGGGGCAAGATACATTCACATAGCAAATTTCAAGTCGATAGCTCCACCCGTTTCCGAGATCTCGTCTGCGCATGCGCGAAGCTGGCGTCGCACGGGCTCGGCGACCCGATAAAATTTTTATCCGGGGCAAGATACATTCACATAGCAAATTTCAAGTCGATAGCTCCACCCGTTTCGGACGCATGGGGTCAGTCTTTTAGCCACGTCCCTTGGAATCCGCATCCGTATTTCGGACGCATGGGGTCAGTCGTTTAGCCACGTCCATTGCAATAAAGAGCGTTAATTGTTAACACCTCCGTATAAGGTCAATATAAAGATCGTTGATGTCTTAACCACCGCAGTGCCGTTTTTTGTGACTGAGATTGGATAACGGGTGCTCTGAGCTTCTTCAAAACGCGACCACGGCGGTGTCGGTGGGATTTTACACTCACATAGGAAGTTTGAGCTCAATCTGTACACGCGTTTTCGATTCTATGAAGTACCCACATACACATATATACGTAGTTCTCAAATTATATAGTAGAATACGCCAAAAATGTGTCATTCCCCTCTCTCCTTCCTCCGGCTACCCCATCCTCCCCGCGGATGGAACCTGGCTCCGTTTCGAACGCACCCATCTGGCAGGCCAGGATCATTACTCAACTGGGACCCGATAGAACGTCCATCGAATTCCAACAACCATTTCCAGATTCGTATGTTGGTATGAGTACATATCGGAGCTGTTATGAATCAAATAACTTGGATTTGAATATAAACCCACCGATCCGTAAATTTTGTCGTCCATGGTGTGTGCTAAATTATCATTTTAACGTGAATAGTGTGTAATGAGTTTTCTGCGTGCGTGCATTTCACTTTTGTATCTTCGTTCGCATCTCCAATGCACTGCATCTCATATACAACCAAACAAAATACAAACATACATTAATGGGATCAAACAAGCCTCAGTTATAAGATGTATGCTTAATCTAACGTAATGACGAGGTATATCCAATTATTTCATTTGCGATAACAACGATAAACACATAGAAAAATGCAAACATCATAATTTTCGTACGAACAATTTGTATATTGTTATAAACCGTAGCATACTGCAAATGGACATCCAATTCTTTCCGTTTGTATATGTTTGCCGAATTGGAAATGACTCATTTTATATATTCACAAAATAAAACACCACTGATAGTTTCGTACGCCGTCATATAAGTTTTATCAAAAAGCTAAATTGAAACAAACGCTCCTTATTCATACCATATAGCGAATGTTCTTACAGAGAACGCTCTTTTCTGCTCGGTTAAAGGGGTACTGTACGCCATTTTCAATAAATTCCCGGTGATAACAACGATCTATTATCGATACTATATAGAAATATAAGTAATTTGAGTCGAAGATGTATTCTGTAAACGCTCAGGTTAATAGGCTATCTTAAAATTTAATAATTTAAAAGTTAATAATTTAATATAAATTGATTTTATGGCTCCAGCCATAAAATGGCGTCTCTTAAAATTGGAATTTCCGTGTACAAAACGTAATCAAATTATAATTGAGGGATACTGGATTAATAAAACAATTGCACACACGATCGTTTGAAACATTATGCTTATACGGGGAGAAAACCCAAGCCACTCATTGACTAGTGACCATACACTAACTTAAATGAGTATATGGGACTACTAAGCATATAATATAATGTTTATTTGATTCATTTGGTTGAAAACTGTACAAAAATTACTCGACAACGACAATTTGTATTTTTGCATTCCGGTAAATTTGCCATCCGTAACAATACTTCGTACTCAACAGACTTTCAAAAAATGGAAAAGTTGTTACCTTATTCTCCGACTCGGGGATTATAGAAACCAACAACAACATCTTGGGTACAGTACCCCTTTAAGTCAAACCCCGTGTAGATTGCTTTGTGAATATACAGCGAAATTCATTTTATTCTTCGGATCCAACGTTCATTTATCGCAGTACATGGCAATTTGTCTGCCCATGTGAGATAAGACTTACGAGGAAGGGACGGATATTGTCGGAGTTAGGAACGTCCACCATCGGGAAGTCGTCAAATTGGAGTCGTGTTTCCATGTTGAAATTCTGCAAATATGCAGTGCTAAAGAGAATCGACATTAAAGCATTCTCATTAATCTTCCGATTATACGTGCATTGATGTGGAGTGTTCGTGTAACATTTATGAGTCAATATCAATTTTGGTCAAAATTACAGATATGCCACATGGGATTTTTTTAGTTCCGATAATGGGGAAAGTTGTTATCATTTCGAGATATATAGCTATTGCACTGGAAGAAACGACTGAAGTTCGAGCTTAAACATCCAGCACTGATATTTTATGATGCTATGAATGGTGGATGTCTGGAAATTATGTCTCTTCTGTAACAGTATTATCATCTGGTATATAATTTTTCAGATTGATAACTTTAGCATTAGTTAACTGATTCGTATGTGACATGTCCGTGGTATTTCTACAATGTTAGATTCGAAGTATAGTAGATCTTCAATTATACAAATATCCGTCTTTATCACATTCTGGTGAATGTAATGATTTCATGGAAACGTGAGAAATTAATGGACTGTCCCATTATGCAGAAGAAGAATACCGGACGCTCTCTATTCCACAGTCAGAACGAGACGCGTTCATTCCTGCTGCATGTAATTAATGTCATGTATGTGACCCTTTTGAATGCATATGCCATCTCAAAATATGTGTATATACATATTTCATGCAAATGTGTTCGTGCTTTGGTCCATTAACGCCAGCAACAGACATGAGCAATTACATGATGTAATATGTTATCGTTGTTTCAGTATTTTACTGTTCACAAAACACTTTAAAGACATACTACGTACATGCACTTGTTCGGGTGCGTGAAACTGATAGTATTCAAGAGCTATGCCAACTGGAGAAATGTGATATTCTATTAACATCGCTGAAAATCTGAAGCAAATGGACCTTTAATACCACTCCATAGAAAATATCGTCTGAACTACTATACGTTCAATTGTAAATATATCACACTACTCGTAATGCGGCGGTTGTAGTTTTGTTTAGATTGTCATCTCCATAAAGAAATAAAGTGTCAGTTAGTACAAGAAAACTAAGATGCATGCATCAGGTCGGCCGTGAACTATCTACCATAGAATTGTTGTAGCTATCGATTATACATTTTGAAACACCTGTCTGTATGTATGTATGTATGTGTGTATGCGTGAATGCATGTGTGTATGTGTTATAGACTCTAACACTGCTCGAATTTGGTATTTAACGTGTCAACTTGACCTCGCTCATAGGCATGTTTCTGGACCTTGACCGATCCGACTAAAAATTTGTGTGTAGGACTACTTCGATCCCGGGAGCAATATGGACGGGTCCAATTTCACGTGGGACCATGTTCTCGAACGTGCTGATATAGGCATGTTTCTGGACCAATTGAACAATAGTTTGGCCAGACGCTGTATATACTGGGTACTGTCCAGATGGAGGCGATCACAAAAAAAATCCCTAACTAGCCCGAACGAAGTCGAGTACATCAGCTAGTTTAATATATATTTTGGACATTTGTCTGTCTGTTTGTCTGTTAGCTATGGCCGGGAAAACTGCCGGACAGATTTGACGAAATTTGATACCTAGGGGAAATTATTTCCAGGGAGTATTTTGGACGGGTCAAATCTTGATCCCGACCTGACTTTGACATTCAAAAAGATCAATTCAAGGTCAAATCTGGTAAAACGGAAGTATTTCAACGAAATTTGATACCTACTGTTACTTTTGTCCCAGGAGTGTTTCGGGTGGGTCAAATCATGACCCTGACCTGATCTTGACATTCAAAATTGTCAATTCAAGGTCAAATCGGGTATAAAGCCGGGCGGATTTCGACGGGTACTTTTGTCGTGAATTTTGTCCGGGGAGTGTTTTGGACGGGTCAAATCGTGACCCCGACATGACCTTCACCTTTAAAATAGTCAATTCAAGGTTAAATCGCGCATTTCTCCGAAAATCAGAGGGGAACATCCCGGACGAAGTGGGGTCCACGAGCTACTATTATATATTTCTAGATTTAGTTACAAACTAAATACCTGTATATTGTACAAAGAAATGTTTGACAAATATATCTGTATCAATATTACCATACGGGTCATTAAAATAGATACGACGAAACAAATTTTGAAGGGTGCATGTATCAGGTAAATTTTTATATTTCAAATGATGACAGGAATGCAGAAAGTTGAAGTACCTACGTAATACTGGCTATCCGCATGAAGAGATATACATGTATATAAAAACCAGATGAGGGATATGTCTGTACAGTTGCTAAACAATTCAGTCATGCAAAAGAGGATCAAAGAGTAAGATACCAAATTGCTGCCTGTGGTAATGTTTTTTTAACGAAATTCGGGAAAATTAGATTACTCTCACCCTGGTTATCCAGAAGATAATTGTGGAATCTGATGACGATCGGACAAGGGTGTCGTCTGTAGGATCAACCAAATTATTTAGCCATAAAAATAGTAAAATTGAATATCACCGCTGGCAGTGATGTCTTCACAAGGACAGTTTGAGAACAAAATATGGCTCACATCTAGCGGTGACCCAAAATATCCACATAAGAAAAAGTTCTCCAATAAAAGCTGGCTGCAGGGTGCGCCAATTGATTCAAATTCGAAATTTAGCAGGGTGTACTGCTTGTGGCCATGTTTTCCCCGCAAATTTGATAGACTGATGGACAAAACCACTGAATCCGTTGAATCAATATACATGTATACATGGATTAATTTATATGCATTGTTATACACAGTACTGGTATATAAAGGTACTGAAAATAACTATATTACTAGTATACACAAAATAAACCATATATCATGGCTATGGGTTCTAATATCCGAACATGACAGCTGAGAACTTGGTGTGAATTAAAGAGTGGTGGTTTCTCAAGCATATCTAACCCTCCACGTTAGAAACATGCCATCAAATGTCATAAGTATAATCTAGCTTGAGGACAGAAGTGATCCATAAAACCCCCCTTAATTCAACCAGGTCCTCGCGCGATGTATGATCGATCACATGATGATCTAGGGGGATTAGAATTGATGTATAAAAACAGCACTGCATGTAAATATAAAATAAAATAGTGCTACATCTTATTACAGATTATTGCCATATATAATCAGTGATTATACAGACAGTCTGACAAAATAAAGTTTCAGTGACACTCTATCCGAAGAGGGGAATAATTTCATCTGTTACAGTCAATGGAGCAATTATGAATCTGGAAAGGTGAAATTTCTAAGTAATACTAGATATCGACATGACGCGATAAAATATAACGTAAATGCAATATGGCCGCTGGCGACCATTTTTTCCTATGAAATTAAAAAAATATTTTATAGCTCTCATCTGATAGATGAATATCAAGATAAATATGAAGTTTGGTGATGATCGGATGAGTGAAGTGGACTGTGGTCTGTGCTAAACGGTTTAGTAATGCTTAAAAAGATTCTTACCTTAATATTTGTATGTTCACTTTATAAACTTCACTGAGTCATCTTTGTCATGTATTGAGTTTGATATCTTTTGTTAACAGTTTATAAATCATGTATGTCTCATGTTTGTTATTTTAATTTATGTGTTTATTATCATTAAATAAAGTTGCATTCCTTAAAAAGATTCTTACCTCAATGTTTTTATGTTCACTTTATAAACTCCACTGAGTCATCTTTGTCATGTATTGAATTTGATATCTTTTGTTAACAGTTTATAAATTATGTATGTCTCGTGTTCGTTATTATATTATATACACTTTATAGTGTGTTTTCAGAACGAAAAAAAATTGAATAAAATCAACAAATTTGTAAATTTAAAAACAATTCAAACGTTGTTGTATTCCATGTCCCAGCCCGGACATATACACCAAATTTCAATAATATTCATTGAGAAACAACGGACCAAACGCTATATAACACCCGTATACATCTTTTATTCCGAATCGGACTCGGGTACATGTTATAGTAGGTACCGAATTGACACACGTCGACTGGGCGAGTTGGCCATGGGGCGATTAGGCCGATTCCGGCACATTCTATAATTTACCGTATGTATCCGTTTACGCGTAGTTTACTTTAGAAAGTTCCGCAATTAATACCGTAAATAGAGCGACCTTATTTGACAGAGAATGCCTCTGTTATTGATTATCAAGTTGCTGTACATTAAAAACGACAAATTCACATGCTCGTTCAAGCGCAGTAGGCTATTTTCCCCATGTTAAAGGACATCCACAAATACTAAATAACGCTAACCTACTGCCGAATGTTTGACACGACAACTGTTAACATATTTGGGCTGAATTCATCTGACGCGGTATTATTCCTCAAAATAAACAACAAAACCATCGTTACTTGGAAATGTAGTTTGGGCTAACATTTACATAAATCCTCCAGATCAATTATCCGACACACACGTCAGATGAAAAAGTCACATGAAGTAACCGGCCAAATTGGCCGAAATAAGATTGTCGGGTAGACTGTTTAAAAGTTCGAGGCGCGCGTGTTCGTATTGCGGGCATTGGAAAACAAGAAAACCATAGTCAGAAATGGTAACGCCACCAAGATCATATTATTAGCCATAAATATAAATCATAATATAAAATATATTGGTTACATGAATGGACCGCCTCAGAATTCCGTTAAGACAAGTAATTCTTCAAATTATTACAATGAACTATACGGCTTATAAATTACTGCAGGTTTCTCATTCGCCACACCAGATTGCTTCTAAATGCGGATCAAAGCTAAGAGTGCATGGCACAGCCATTGTTCATAGACATTTTACAGATAGCGAGAATGATGCATGCTGGGAACGAAAGTATCCACAGCAAAGTCATGTGCTTACGGCCGCATGCGTTTATTATAGGGGATTTATGGTGGTTCCGAAAACGATTGGGAACGACAAGACAGATCTCCACTCCCAAGAACTCGATGTCAATGCCCGATCTTACTGTTATTGCTGGACTGAATCCAACAGTTATTGTCGAGCAGAAGATGCCAGAGAAGCATAGTGAACCTGAGAAATATGAGCCGAAGGAAAGAAAAGCCATCGCAAAAAAACTCAAGAAGTTCTACAAGAGCTGCAAACTCCAGACTAAACGAGGGCTGCGTATTCTCACCTTCCTGTGAGGCACCATTATCCTCTCACACTGCTGCTATATCATCGCGTGACCATTATTATACAATTATTGTATAGAAATAATATAAAATTGTATATACCAATCCAAATTGTACAGCATTATATCGTTGTTGAGTTTGTTTAGTTTTGTTTCAATAAATATTATTTTTGTTTTCAACACTTTCTGAATTGTCTATCTATTAAGTAAGTAATGCTTTATTCTCAGCCATTATAATACATGGTACATGAGAAAACATATATACACTATATACAAATTAGAACTTTCCGGGGTATACATAGACAGAATACAATGCAGATAATAATCAGTTACGGTCCAATATTGCATTAACATGTCCGGAATAGAACAATACAGATCTCGATAGACTTATTTAAAGATTCTAAGCGAACCGGGAAAAAAAGAAGAAGAAATTACATAAATATACATCATGGTTAGAATATATAGTACTGTTTTCTCATTTTCTTTTTGGAAACCAAGTTGTTGTAAATAATGATGTACCAATATTACGTACATGATTATTATCTGTAATTAAATTGACTCATATAATGTTTACACACACTTATAAATACACACATATTATATACGTATACATACTCATGCATATACCTACACACACAAACATACATACATATGTATAAATATACATGCATACAAACACATACATACACATACACACTTATACATATATATATACACACACATACATATACAACATATATATATATATATACATATACATATACATATATATATATATATATATACATATACATACACACACATACATATATATACATATATATACATATATAAACACATACACATAGACATTGTATTATGGCACACTCGATATTCGTTATGGAATTTTGCATATCTAAAACACGTGGAAGCCATACAAATAGTAACATAATATGCATAGTTGTACTATGAATAAGGAATCTACGACGTGATCTTCACATATATGTATGTCTGCATGTTCACACATACAGACGCACACACATATAAGCACCACGATCGCCAAATATTTGAATAGTTATTTAAATTGTTTCAATCCGATTTTTATAAAGTTTGAAAGTTTGTTTAGCTTCATTGTGTCAGAAGAATTTAATAAGCCATAAAAAGACTCTCGCGATGGATTTTTCCAGATCGATTCGTCAATATATTTCATGCGGTATTCACGTAAATTTGGACAAAATATTACAAAACGATATTCATCGCACATGATGGCGCCACATAACTGACATGAGCCAATTCCAGATATCCCTTTCTTTTGGTTCTTAGATTTTGCCCACTTCATAGTTTCAACGCCTAATCTATGATTTGATGTACGAATTCTCTGTAGCGAGATAATTGAATTAAAGGGACATTCAACATAAAAACGACTAAGCGAAGGACATTTTTTCAGGTTACGATAAAATTCTCCTCGTGACGATTGAGAAACTTCATTATTCCACTGGAGAAAAAAATTGCCAAGTAGTTTTTTGTGCATATATTGAAGTTTAGAATTCGAAACGGGTAACTGTGTTTTCCAGTTGTCTTCGCAATCCGCACGCACAAAAATGTCTTCAATGTGATCAAGGTATCGTATTCTTTTGCCACCGCCTTTCATAGCTAAAATTAACTTGTACAATATGAAGGGGTGATTACTTTTGTTTTTCGTCATTAGGCGGCTCTAAAATGAGGTCATTCTTTTGTCAATTTCAACACGCAATGGCCATCTTCCAAGCTCACCATAAACCATATAATTTGGAGTACTCATTTTCATGTTCGTTAGGAGCTTACAGAATTTGAGATGGACAGCCTCGATATCGCGAGTATTCTCAAAGCCCCATAATTCACATCCATATAACAGAATGGGTTGTATGAGGTAATCAAAAAGTTTTAATGCTAAGTCTGCAGATAGGTGAAGATTTCTCACCTTGGACAGGAGTCCGTACATAGCTTTTGTCGATTTCATTTTTATCGACTTGATTGCCCGACAGAATCGTCCGTTATAAAATAATTCAATGCCTAAATAAGGAAACTGTTCGACTATATCTAATTTATCACCACAAAGCATGAAATTTGGGGGAGAACTCAATTTCTTGTTGGTGAAGATCATTACCTTAGTTTTTTGAGTGTTAATTTTGAGCTCCCAAGACTTTGAATAGTCAGAGAAGGCATCTAAAATTCGTTGCATCTCATAAGGATTGTCCGCAAACAAAACAGTATCATCTGCATATAAGATGCACCATAGTTTGAGATAAATCTCTAATTCATGGAAAACTCGATCGTTAAGATAGTTTAACCCCTCGGTAACGCAATTTTCTAGAAAATCTTCCAGATCATTTAAGTAAATAGAGAACAGGAGAGGGGATAGGTTTTCGCCTTGTTTTACCCCTACGTTACTTACAAAATAATCTGACAACCGACCATTGCTGACTACGCAAGACTTTGTAGCCTGGTACATGTTCCGGATTATATTAAATATCTTGCCGTTGATTCCGGTTCTCATAAGTTTCACCCATAACGCCTCTCGCCAAATAGTATCGAAAGCCTTTTTAAAATCAACAAAAGTACAGAACAGTTTCTTCCCATCACGCAGGTAAATTTCAGTTAGGCTGTATAAAACGAAAATATTATCTAGTGTTGAGCGACCCTTTCTAAAACCCGTTTGGTTATCCTTGAGCAAATTGTTACTCTCGACATAAGTTCCAAGACGCCGATTCAGGATTCCAGTGAACATCTTGCCAATACAGCTCAATAAGGTGATGCCTCGGTATGAGTTAGGGTCTGTTTTACATCCCTTATTTTTATACAGTGGCATTATCATGCCGATAGCCCACCCATCTGGGAATATTCCCGTATCTAATACTAAGTTGAATAATCTTGAGTAAAATGGTAAAAGTACATCAATTGTAGATTTGATATAACGATTACTTACCTGATCAACGCCAGCAGCTTTATTTACTTTCAAAGAGTTAACAACATCAATGATTTCATGCGTTTCAATAGGCAAATTGATCTCGCCGTCTGCGTTATTGAGGGCATACATACTATCGATGAGCGAAGTCAAGTCAGTATCATTTGTTGCCCCATTCAATGCCTTAAAATGATCGAATAAACTATCAAGGTTAATATGTTCAACTGCTACACGTGCATTATCGTTTGTAAATTTTTTCAAAGTTTTCCAAAAGCAGTCCGATGACTTTTTCGGGATTTCCCTCAGTTCCCGATTACAATTTTCAAGCATCTCTGCGCGTTTTTTATCCATCGTTCGCTTATATTGCTTGCTCGAATTCCTCAATTTAGTTCTAAAGTCCAAAGACTTGCATAAATAGTACTGCTTTCTAGCCTTATTAAAAGACTTTCTTTTACGGCGACATTCTGAGTCAAACCACCTTTTACATTTTGTTGTGCGTCGCGATTTACATGCTCGGTTGTGAGTGCCAACATACGCGAACCGGGTTCGTCAAATGTTGGGTGGCTTATTTTGTACTGACCAAGAATATTGCATAATTATGCTTATTAATATAGTTGTTTACATAAATGATATATGACATCTGTTTATAAAGTGTTCGGTTCGGTTGAACATTTTGAATGATGAACCTCGAAATTGTTACGTCTTTGATTATTTTATCGGCCATTATACATGCATGCTGTAGATTTAAAATGTGACAGCGTCATTAGTATGTATATAGTTTATTATTAATTTTTAGTTTATACATATAATTTGTTTTCAATTCATTTAATTAAATTTATTCTGTATATATCCAAATTATATACAGCGATAATAACTGAAATGTTCTTACGGAATCGCGGTAAAAAAAAAAACTAACACACAAACAAACAACAAAAATAAACAAGCAAAACAAAAACAAACATCATGCAGCGGTGTATGACTAGTTCTCAGTTAAAGGCGGTTAGTGTTGTGGACACAGTCGTTTGGGGCATATGTGGACATAACACACCTTTAAGCGATGCCGCCATGGATGTTTTGATTGCAAGTCGGCTTCTCCTCTCAGTCGGGTTGTTTGACGTCAAACATTCTGACGAGAATTCAGGTGATGGGCGATCAACGGCAATCACTCTGTAAAAACAGACCCCTACCGGGATATATATATAGGGGTAAATGCGCTGCTGGATATTCAGAACATCGCTAAGAGCACATCAGGAACTTTCATTATTCAGAAAAAAAGTTATATTCGAAGAACTTTATCGTTAAATATTAGGTAAATTTATATCTATCTAAATTGTGTCTGGTACATCGGTATAACTAAATGTAAAGGTGTATCGAGATCTATTCCCCACAACATTCTGTGTATTAATTGTTTTCTGCCTTGTTCTAGAAAAAAAAATTTGAAAAAATATATATAATGACTTGTAAACTGGACATAAGAAATTAACAAAATAATTTATTGGTGTCCCTCTAAATATATAGACAGCGTATGAAATAAATGCATAGAAATCAACATCGAACATAATAGCTTTTTTTTCTTGAAGCTCTTCTTGTTCCAAACATGTTATTTTATACGCTAGAATCTATATATCAAATAAAAAGCTGCTGGAACACTAAACATACAGCCTTAAAACACTTGTGTAACTCCAGATGATTTCTTATCTTGTATTTGGGAATAATAATACAAACATGTATTCATAAGAAAATGGCTAAAAGATGGGATTCACATTGTTTGGTGGGTATAGAAAGGGTTGAGCAATGTACTGGATGTAAGAATTCAACTTTCAAAATATTGTTATCAATGATTACCATTTTATCTTCAGGTCACACAATGCAGCGAGTTGGAAACACCGATGTCTACAAGACAAAGGACAGCAGTGTCGTCATCTGGAGCATGGACGGAGATGATAGTCTGGAGACACAGTATCTCCGTAACCTAGAAAACAAGATAAACGACACATCGACAGAATCCGCACTCAATGCCACGTTCACGTGTAGAACACCACAATACGCCAAGGCCGGTAACTCTAAACGAGCATCTCCAAGAGAGTTGCTGTTCCGAAAACGATTGGGAACGACAAGACAGATCTCCACTCCCGAGAACTCGATGTCAATGCCCGATCTTTCTGTTATTGCTGGACTGAATCCAACAGTTATTGTTCAGCAGAAGATGCCAGAGAAGCATAGTGAACCTGAGAAATATGAGCCGAAGGAAAGAAAAGCCATCGCAAAAAAAATCAAGAAGTTCTACAAGAGCTGCAAACTCCAGACTAAACGAGGGCTGCGTATTCTCACCTTCATGTGAGGCATCATTATCCTATCACACTGCTGCTATATCATCGCGTGACCATTATTATACAATTATTGTATATAAATAATATAAAATTGTATATACCAATCCAAATTGTACAGTATTATATCGTTGTTGAGTTTGTTTAGTTTTGTTTCAATAAATATTATTTTTGTTTTCAACCCTTTTTGAATTGTCTATCTATTGGAACATACGCGAACCGGGTTCGTAAAAGGTTGGGTGGCTTATTTTGTACTGACCAAGAATATTGCATAATTATGCTTATTAATCTATGTCTTAAACAGTTGAACTAGTTGTTTACATATATGATATATGACATCTGTTTATAAAGTGTTCGGTTGCGATTCTGTTTGCCAGATAGACAGAAAACATCCACGTACATATTCCATACAATTTTACTTTGTTTTCTTTGAACCAAAACAAGGCCAGAAAGTCGAAAATGGTATCACTCATGAAACAAATTATTGGACCAAACTCAGATTAAATTTTGACATATAGACCACGCACATGTCACCTTTAATTCCGAACTTACGAGCCAAAAAGTGCAAATATAATTTGACTAAAACATATTCGAACTTAATTGACATGTATTTTTACTGAGAAACACACATACCGACTTCAGCTACGATAAAATAATTCAAAACGTTATGCCGCGATCGGTCGGAACCCAAAATGTTTGGTACCTTTTGTTACACCGCGCCATGGTGTTGTATCACCTAATGCGCACGAGTGTAGACTATAAACGATATCTGATCCTACGGAGGATGACATAGTTTTTGATATGCGATCTTTATCTGTTTTTAGTGATCATTTAACAGTATCAGAGGATCAATATCAGATCGTGCATATTCACTGATCCTTAAAAGACGCCATTTTTATTTCTAGATGTGTGAGCTCCCGCTTCGAAATTTGTTGGTCACATTAAATCGAATTTTCTAATCCCCCAATACCACAGAGACGTCAGATTTATCTTGTTTTTAATAAATCGACCAAATTTAATTCTCAACTATTTCTCTTTTTTTCCAAAAAACCGTCAGTTTAGCAACAATATTATGATCATATATTTGATCCGCTTCCTGGTCCGATAGATTTAACATAACAACGCAAGTTGGTATGGACGCCATATTCGATGAAAACAATTCATTTAAAAGTAAATACAATAAATATAAATAAATCACAAATTTAAAGGGGTACTGTACGCCATTTTCATTAAATTTCCGGTGACAACAACGATCTAATATCGATAATATATAGAAACATAAGTAATTTGAGTCGAAGATGTATTCTGTAAACGCTCAGGTTAATAGGCTATCCTAAAATTTAATAATTTAAAAGTTAATAATTTGATATAAATTGAATTTATGACTGGAGCTATAAAATGGCGTCAATTAAATTACGAATTACCGTAATCAAAAACAGTAATTGAGGGATACTGGATTTTAAACCGATCGCACACACGATCGCTTAAAATATTATGATGATACGGGGAGAACACTCAAGCCACTCACTGACTAGCGATGATACAATAACTTAAATGATTATATGGGACTAGTATGCATATAATAAAACTTTTATTTGATTCATTTGGTTGAAAACTTTACAAAAATTACTCGACAACGACAATTTGTATTTTTGCATTCCGGTAAATTTGTCATCCGTAACATGACTTCGTACTCAACATACTTTCAAATAATGGAAAAATTGTTACCTTATTCTCCGACTCGGAGACTATAGAAACCAACAACAACATTTGGCGTACAGTACCCCTTTAACACTGAAACACAGAGGAGTTAGTATGAATTTATACTAATTGCACAAGCTTATGATACATTGTCATCGATATACAAACATGTTCCATTGTCAAAGTCTTTATAAATTATATTATAATATAAACTTTTAACTGCAATTTGCAAATCTGAGAGTGAGATTCTGATGATTACTTATTTACTAGGACTATAACAAAACCTATAGGACTAATAAATAAGTAATAAAATAGTTACTCCTATGAATCTGAGTCAATGTTCAACATAATGTCCTTTTATGGCATTTCTGCATTGGGAATATCTCTAACATTAGCCTAACAGCCAGTGATTGAGTGAATATCATTGAAATTTGAACTCTAGTTATTAATAATTAATATTCTAGATCTCATGCATTGTAACGGTTTAGGTGTTTATTAATAACCCTTTATATACTAAAGCATCATTGATGAGTAGTTAACCCACAGGAAATATTCAGATAATAGTTCACCAAAAGACCATACATTTTCCTCAATAAATCAATAGGGTTCTTTGCAGCTCCTTGTGAACTTCTATTTATCTGTTATCTGCTTTTATCACATTAATACTCCTCCAAATCAATAATAGACAATTCCTATGTCATTTGATATATTAAGGGTTAAACAACTGAATGGTGATCGTGAAAGTTTCCTACATAGTCATGGGTCCTGAAAAAAATAATCTATAAAGACTATCCACTCAGTGTAAAATTCTGTCATTTTGCCAGACTAGCAGCCCACTATATAGGCCCTCACCGCCCCCCCAATTGTTTCTAAAAAAAAAAATTAGGATGGACCCATTTCCCCCCACTACTGTATTATTATTAAATAATGGTTCAGGTAATTATAAGCTCTTCAATTATATTTAAATAAAATATTGCCTATATAAGATAGCATTATCAATTACAATATGGTACCTCAGACTTTGCTTCAGAATAAGGTAAATTAAAGCACATATAACATTATGTACCGGTAGGCCTACTCATCCTCCATTGTTGAATGGACAGAACAGTTTTTATGTTTGTAAATAATGTGAAAACAGGTAAATATTTGCAAGAATCAGAAAGGGGGGGGCATGGCTCTGAAGGTGGTACTAGTAGGCCTACATGTATATATTGACAAACACTTGATCTGTTTCTATTTTAAATGTCAATATCTCAGATTTTGAGAACATTTGAACAGGAGCTGTTCATCTTATTGAAAACAATAGGCATACACAGTCCGAGCATGATTTCATAAATTATATTGGTTCAAATAGTTATGAATTGGCGAAAAAAAAATTCTAATAATTTTTGGTTTTTAATTCTCCCTACCGAACTGGGAACAAATGGCAGTTTGCATGGCAAACCAACATACTTCTGGAAAAGTGTTCATTTGATACTAAATATGCAGTCTCTGAACCATCCAGCCATCTTGACCCTTTGTGATAATTTTTATAAAATTTTGTTTTGGGGTTTGGCAGACACCACCTGACAGAGTGATCATCATCATGAATGTATGACTATTATTAATAAGATTTAAATTTGTGTGATAATATAAATTTGGTAATAAATTAGTTTTGTTCAATCTCATAATTTTGTGGATCATCTATGTTTAGATTTGGTGTACCCAAGTGAACATTGGTCAGAACACAGTACCCAGGGCAATATGCAGAGCTGGTAAAAGTGTTCAACAGTAACTGTTGACAATATATCACCTGACAGCATAAGAGCAACAATTAGATATTTTAGACAGCAATTGGCCAGGTTAAAATTGACCTATCAGATGTTCTCATAGGTTAATTTTCGAACTATTAAATTTTTTTTCACACCAAAAGTTGAATATTTCCCTATTTTTGGACTGAAATGGTCATCAGATGAAAAGTTAGGTTGGAAATGTTCAAGTTTAATTAGAGGGGGGCGGGTCCAATCCCAGATTGCCAGGAAATAAATCAACAAATCCCAGTTCCCAGGAAAAAAATATGCCATTTCCCAGTTCCCAGGAATTAAAAGCAAATCCCAGTTCCCAGTTAAAAAAAAAGCCAGTTCCCAGGAATTAAAATATTATATAGAGTATCGACAAAAATTACAATATTCATAAGTAATGTAGATCAATGTACATATCTTGTATTTTTATGCTATCTTATGATTTACTGGCTACTGTCTGGTCAATTACATCATTTTACATGACATAAAATGCGAACCTATATGCAAATCCATTGAACAGAATCAACAGATCACTCTTTACACTGATCGACACCACTGCAAATCAGGTATTCCCTAAATGTCCAGGTGATGTATGCAAATTCATGTGGTCTCAATATATCTAAGACGGTTTGTGATTTGAGATTGTGCCCGATAACTGGAATGTTAGTATGAAAAACCAAGTCACAAACCAACTGAGAAATAGGAGACAACAAGGATGTACACAAGTCACCAGATACAACAGCTTAGATTGACCAAGTGGTAAAACTCGTATAAATAAATGACTTTAAAATTTACTGGATACCAGCAGACTTTGTTGGTAGTTGTGACAGATGCACGGTATCGACAACAGCTGAATACTCCCTACAGAGAACGTACATTAAAAAGAAAAGGAACAAAACATGCCTGACTCATCTTTCATCGCTGGAATACACGTCGGCTGTGTGCATTTTTGGGGAAATCAGTTCATAATTAGGTAAATAAAAATGGAAATCCCGATTAATTGGGGATAATTTCCCGGGTCCCGGAAAATAATTTCAACCTTTCCCGGGTCCAGGTGGAATTCTGTTCCCGATTCCCGGAAAATTAAATCTTGACGATCCCAATTCCCGAAAAATAAAAAGGGTCGATCCCGGTGTCCCGAAAATACCCGTTCCCCATCTAATTACATTTTCACATTTCCCACTGACTGCGTGTGAAGGCCATGCATCTTACTGAAGCTTTAACCCAGTAACCATGTGTTAGCTAATGGAATCTATCAACCCAGCCCAAAGTGAGTCTAGTGGTTGCAGGAATAATTAAGTGACCTGACCAGTAAAATTGGTACAGTACATGACTTTATTCAAACAATGACAGCAAGCATCTAAAATACAGCAACAATGGTACATTGAGATTGGAAAGTATGTGAAGTTTACAGCTACATTAACCCTTCCATGACAGGAGCTTCCTGAAATTTGGCGAAAACCTTGTGCTAATGCATTCTCTTATTTGTGCAAGTCTCCCATAGGGAGCCTCGCATATATAAGAGCATACATTGGCCTAACAATATTTTCCTTGACCTTGTAAGTTAGTGCATTCTCTTATATATGGGAGATTCGCATATATAAGAGAATTCACTCACACAGGATCTTTGATGCTGCACCAGCACAGCTCCCGTCATGAAATGATAGCGATTGAATGGTGAAAATCCAGGTTCACTCCAAAGAGCAACTCCCTCATCATCCAATCTCTTGATCCCTATATATCTCAATCGCTGTGTGTCTAAAAGTCAAAAGGGTTTTGAATTATTAAAGATTCAGGAATGTATCTGTGAATCTCGTTAACATATCAGATTATGGTAGCTATTCAAATTAATTATGCTGATGCCAAATTGGGCAGGGGATGAATAATTAGTATTGTGCAAGCAGACTTTCCAGTTTCTTTGCGGCATGTGGGAAAAAAAATGTAATTTTTTTTATGTATCTGACCAAATACTTGAACAACTTCAAGATAGCGAAAAATAATGAGCCAAACAAAAACTGAAATGGAGTTAAAATAATTTATTATCTATAATAATAAACAGAATGAATTTAAAAATATGGAAATTTTTTGTTCTTATACCAATCATAAAAATATCGCATAAATAGCATGTTATTGTCAAGATCATATGCCTTGTTTGTAAACAAAAGCCATATTATGATACAGTACATAGATAGTGTGCGTTACGCAAAACATACAAAAGCGGGGAGACCCCACTACTTCAACTTTGGTTAAAATTGCCACCAAATTATTTACAACATACCAATATGTTTGCTAATGCTTGCCAATCAAGATTTTGGTGCTAAATGGGTCACCATGAATCACTGTCTCAAAAAAATTGTCACTGTATTGAGTGTTTTTCTTATCACACACTCTTAATGTGTTGTATATAAACAAATGCTCGTCTCACACAAAGTGGTGTTTTGTGGATAATATAACACTGATACTATCGTTATATTATACTATTATTAATTTATTCTTGTGAAAATTCATAATTTGGTAACTTTATTTCTAAGTTATAACCCACAATGAAGGCCATCTGTGTCTTTAAACAAACATGAAGTCAGTAAATGTTTTCTGAACAAAGATCAATAGTTGATTTATGTAAAATATGTATATATTTTACATGTAGCAATAAGTTTTATTATATTTAGCAGGGATAATGCAGACAGCAAGTTATGATATTTCACAGCCAGTTTTAGGGGCGGGGCATTGCTGTTGTAAACTATAGGTGTGATTGTCCCAATGCGACTAAGGACCCCCCCCCGGAGTTTTTAAAACACTAAGATGTTTCACATGTCAGTAAACAATTAGTTAAAATAATAAAATAACAGATTCCCATTGCAGGTGCACAACCCTAACCCCTAACCCTTATCCTAAACCTATTGACCAAAAATTGTAGGAATAAAAGCTCGGACAAAATTATGCATGTTGCGAAAGTGTTCCAAGTCGAAAAAGGGGAATAACTCCACACAAAAAAGTCGGGCAGACTTCATAATCGCAGTGCACATGTTCCCATGGTACTAAATATATGTGCCAAGTTTAAAACATTGACCTAAAAATGTAGGAATAAAAGATCGGACAAAATTATGCATGTTGCACAAACAAATTATATGTCAAAAAAGAGGTGGGACCAGGGATGACGGAAAAGGGGGCATGCGGGGACACTTGCCACCGTTGTCCTGGGGAGACCAGTGGACATATTCATGTGCCCACCTGATTGATTTGCCCCCTTGCCCTGGGTGGGACTA
The DNA here is from genome assembly GCA_032622095.1 of Siphonodentalium dalli. Taxonomy (NCBI): domain Eukaryota; kingdom Metazoa; phylum Mollusca; class Scaphopoda; order Gadilida; family Siphonodentaliidae; genus Siphonodentalium; species Siphonodentalium dalli. Next base: position 211,816,518 of record CP136063.1, read on the forward strand.
AGGTATAACCCTAGTATTCAATATGTTATTCCAATGAAGTAGCAATCAGGAGAATTATAAGTCGAAAAATGGTCAGAACACAGTCAAACATGTTTGGACCAAACTCCAAATCACAGGTACACAGGATGCCATGATGATTGACCCCTGCAGAAAATTTGATTAAAATTGAACTATAAAATTCTGAGAAAACGTCCTGCCAAAATTGTGTCCATGGACAGGGTTGATATGATCAAAGTGGAATGGCAGAATTGATAGTATATTTACCCCCTAGCCAGGGCTCAAGTCCTTTCAAATAAAAAAATGACAAAACACTATACTATCTCACTAAATACTAACTGCTGACTCATCGGCTGATAATTTATCAACACATAATTATTTGGTTAGTTCAGAAAGATTCCTTCATAATTTTCAGCCTTCATTCATGACCTCATTAACATATTCAATACAATCGACTTGGATTATAAAGTTGAATGCGCTAACTGGCTTGAATATCAATAAAGCTGGGATAATTTTAACTATATGTCAATTAACCACACCACCATTAAAGTTTGTGTTTTTCTTCCGGGCCTCATTTACAACAAAAACAACATGATTTTTATAAATCCCAATTTCAAGAATACAAATTGTTATTGCCAATACAGACAAAACTGATGGTTGGATATATTTCTTGTCTATAAAGACATAATAAAGTGGTTTCTTTCTATCATAATTTGCGTTCAATAGAAGAAATGCAACATGACTTGGTTGAGGGCGATATTAAATGATAGCTTTTCTGGACAGATTCGCTCAATTCATATAAATTATTTTATACACCAGAATCTACATAACACTTGCTGGGATGAGATATATGTATTATGTTTAAAGTTTGCTGGTCATTGCGACAGAACCATTTTCATTGTTTCAACCCGGCCACATTAGCATTTATATACAGCACAATTAGCTTCCTCATAAAAAGTTATGGTATTAAGACCCATTTCATGCTCTTTGGATGTTCTTGCTTGGTATCTACAGACATTCAAACACAAGTGCAATGCTAAGCATGGCATATGCCCCCAACGCTCAGTTTAGAGAGTGGGCAATACTAAATATTTGTGGATTGAAAGTTTTTTATTTTCTAAATCCAAGAAGGTCCGTCACTCTGAGGAAATCATTGTATAAATCCCAGTGTATCATTTTGCTCATATATACACCAATCACTATTCCAAAGATATTCAAATCCACCTGTTGGTACTTGAGTAACAATGCTAGATGTGAAGCAAAGATTGAGAATCTTGCTAGTTCCAAAAAGGGCAATAACTCAGACAAAAATATTAGCATTCCAAACCAGTGCCCCTGACGCTCATCCGATGATCCATGCCCAAGGTACAAGCTGAAATTTCATACAGAGACAAAATTCAGAAATTCCCAAGTCAAACAAGGGCTGTAACTCTGGAAAAAATGAATGGACGAAACCTGTAGTAACAACTGAATCAGAAGATCCTTGCCCAATTAAGTTACAAGCTGAAATGTTCTTTCGGACACAAATTTCCAAGTCAAACAAGGGCCGTAACTCTTGTAAAAAAATTATTGACAAAACCCAAAGAATTTGGATATCTTTTCCCCCAACCTGTGCTATTACCATGCCAAAGGACAACGGAATCCAATAATAAAGACATCCACATCGTAATGTTTGTTATGGACGCGTTGACAGGTTTTACACTAAATCCAGCAAAGGGCCATAACTCTGGGAAAAAAGTGCAGACAAAAACGTGCACTATGTGGAGATCCTTTCCACAATGCTGGTCTACCATACTAAAGGACATCCAAAATCGACCATCGATATTTGAGCTGTGTTGTGAAATCTTAGTTACAGACAGGCGGATGGAAGGAAGGACGGCCAGACGAAGGTCTCCTCTATATTCCCCCAAATCCTCCTTTGGATGTTGGGGGCATAATAAAATTCAAGTCTGACCGTTATTATTATTGGAAATACAATGTAAAATGACTCCAGAATGAAAATTCAATATAATTCTGAGTCTAAAAATGGCCATAACTCTGGTAGCAGTGAAGGGGACAAATAGTCAGTGGGTATCCTCCCTCTAAACTGGGCTATCAACACACCAAAGCACAACCATATCTGATGATCATTGCCGAATAACAAGCTGATATGTTCGTAGAGACAAAATATACAAATTTCCAAGTCTTAAACAAGGACCGTACTTAACTCTGGTAAAAATTAATTGACGAAACCCGAAATATGTTAGTATTATTCCCCCCCCCCAACCTGTGCTATCTCCATGCCAAATGACAACAACATACAATTATTAATACCCAAGGTGATGTATTCTGAAGAATGGACAGACGTACAGATGGACGGAAGTACATAATGGAATATCAACAACGGCATTGGGCACTCTTTTGAAAGCACACCCGACGGCGAACTTTATATTAAATATTACGTCAATATCAGGCAAAGGTATTGGGGGTGAAGTGTAAAAGTATCTTACTGATACCTCCTCTCCCAATCACCAATACACAGATTTATTACATTGAGTATGACAAACATGAAATACATTGAGATCAAATGACCCAATTTAATGCTGATATATCTAAAGATAAACAAAGAAGGATAACTTTAGAGAAGTAAAAATCCTCTTCTGAAAGCAGTCATGATGTTGAACCTCCGTAACAAATTCCATTCAGATCTGATGACCTTTGAATGAGATTATACAGTACCCCCAAGACGAATCAGCCCCATTCAGCTCATTGCGGCGATTGGTCCACTCAAAATTGAGGTGGATCTCGGCAGCAATCCCCGACATCTAAAAGCGCCATTTTTGAGTGGAAAGGATTATAATCTAATGCCCATTGAAACTTTTGTCGCCGCGAGTTGCCGCAAATGCTACCAACACCACAAATAGATGATCTTATATATGTTGGACTGATATGTTGTACGGCATACATGTACATGTACTTACATGTACATGTATATATCGCAGATCTACAGTGAAGTTCTGTGATGGTAAAGGTGAGAAGTATCAGCCCTCTTAATTGGCTATGGCAATCAGCAATGCCGAAGCCATTTGCTGAAGTAAACTTGGCCATGGCAAAGGATTTCCGTAACAGCTGACTGCCGAAGCCAAAAAATCTGAATTAAAAGGGCTGGAAGTATAGACATAATCATAGTCTATGAAGCTTAGAAATATATTGTCCCAGACCCCTGCACCGATTTCAACCGAATTTGGTGTGGTGACTCTGGATACCGCTGCAGATGTTATTTTAAAGGGATCTTTTTCTTCAAAATTTCAAAAATAATTTTGATTCTACATTGTATTTGTATTATTTTTTTTCATTTTTAAATGGAGCAAGTAGTTCAATCTAAAAAAAAATGCATTTATAACATCCGTCAGGATACCCCAAGTCACCACACCAAATTTTATTGAAATCGGGTCTGGGAGAAAAATTGCAGACATACAGACATATAATGAAACCATCCTTGCGTTGTTCATAGTGTTCCGGCATATTGCGGTGAATCACTTCAATTCGTGGTGGAAAATTGGATGTTGGCAAATTGCTGTGATTTCTCACTTAAAAAAGGCCTGCCGCATTGAGCAGAATGAGGCTGCTTCATCTTGGGGGCACTGTAACTGGATAGACAGAAAACCACTACTTTCAGGTGAAATTAAGGACTAGAATGGAAAATGCTAACAATGAAATTGGGGGCTCATGATTGCTCTGGAAGCCAAACATCCATTCCAATTTTCATTCGGTATGTCATCCAATAATTCATAGCCGAGATGAATGCCTGGTTTAGCAGACAGACAGACATACATATGGAAAAATCAATCCAGTATACATGTATCTCCCATTTCTTGTGTGGTTACTTTAGTTGTCATCTGTCTCTGTTCTGAAAGGGTAAATAGCATGATTACCTAATAATAAATTACCTATTAATATAATATTACTAGAAGTCAATTGCTTGCCATCAGAATAAGTTGAATATTGGAATTTAAGACCTGTTGTCAATTATAAGCCATAGAAAAATGCATGAAGCTAAAAATTAGTCATTTCTAAAGGCAAAATCTTTTTTCTAACAACGCGCTCAATATGCCAGCATGTTTCATTTTATATAGAACTAGCAGGTTAGCCCGCCACTGGCGTGGTTGGTCAGAAACATGACATTTTGTAAATCATTTTGTTTTTATTGAATTTTGTTTAAATTTTGTAATATTTTAATTTTGTGTTTTTTAATTTATTTGTTTTTTTTTTTAATTTAATTGAATTTTTTTTTTAATTTAAAGGTACTCAATCCGAACAGAGGGTCCCCATCTCAACAGATTCCAACAACAACAATCCGATCAGAGGGTCCTATATTACTATTTCTTTGGCTTTGGGGGTAAAAAATATTTGATTCGAGTCGAGGAACCCAGCAAACAAAGCTCAGAGTTATTAGATATTGATTTTTGAAATTTGTTATTTACTCGAGATGAGTACTAATAATTGCCTTCAACTGCCATAATCTGCTCGGGATGTGTACACCAAAATCTATTCAAGCAGACAAGGATGGATAACTCTAAAATCAAGTGGTAATAATAACGCAATTTCTGGGCCAGAAAGTATTCCCGATAATGAAAAATAATAGATTTCTAAAATTGATATCTAACAAATCTGAGCTTTGATGGGTGACTTCCTCGACTGGAATAAAATATTTTTGAAATAGTAATTGAGAGGAGTTTTATCGGATTGAGTACCTTTAATTGTTTTTTCAGTTTTAAATTTTTTTAATTTTAAAATTTTTTAATTAATTTTTTGTTTTTCAATCATGTTTCAACGAGTTAATTCTGCCTTTTTCGGGCGGAAAAACTGACCCGATGAAATCCCCCCCCCTTCCTAGGAACGACAGACATAAGAATCACACAACACGCATTTTTTGTTTTTCAATGAGTTAATTCTGCCTTTTTAATCGAGATAAATGCATTTCGCGTTTTGCATCCGTAGTTTCGTACGCATGGGTAACCGTTTAGCAATGTCGATGGCAATAAAGAGCGTCAGTCGGTTAACAACTACAATATGGTCAATATAAAGAATGTTGATGCCTTAACCCCCGAAGTGCCGTTTGCGGTGATTTTGATGATTGGGAGTGGAGAATGGGTGCTCAGAGCTTGTCCAAAATGCGACGTTGATGATCCCCGTGGGTTTTTACCCTTATATACGAAATTGAGCTCGATCCGCGCAGCCGTTTTCGATTCTATAAAGTACCCACATACACACATATATACACACACATATATATACGGAGTTCTCAAAATATATAGTAGACTAGCAGGTTAGCCCGCCACTGGCGGCGTTCATCAGAAACATGACAATTTTAATTTTTTTAATTAATTTTTTAGTTTGAGCTCAATCAGTTCGAGTCTATAAAGGATACACACATATATATCATTTGTGGGTACCCGTTTCAAGGTGAAGATCACCTAGGGCGGAAAAACTGACCCGCTCCGCGTTCCTAGGAAGCCCTAAGTACGTAAGAATCACACGCTCATGTCTGTATACTAACGCACACGCCCAGACCCAGACGTAAGAATCACATTACGCACATACGCTCTTTATCAACTACACTGCGGATAGGAACGCTCTTTAACTATCAACCCGATTAACCCCCACAGTGCTGTTTGCGGTGATTTTGATGATTGGGAGTGGAGAATGAGTGCTCAGAGCTTGTCCAAAATGTGACGTCGATGATCCCTGTGGGTTTTTACCCTTATATATGAAATTTGAGCTCGATCCATATCACATAGATAAGATCTATGTTGCGATAGAAATTATCATTTTGTTATAATTTGTCCAAGATTATGTCATTTCTTCACACATATGATAAAAACGTGAAACAATTTTAGATCAACCTTGACACCAACACCCTCATAATTTAAATATATAGTTTCATTGAAACTATATATTTAAAATATGAGGGTGTTGGTGGCAAGGTTGATATAAAATTAGGTATGTTTGCTTGTTCGGTAAAAATCTAAATTCTTATTAGTTTCATTGTGAATATCAGATATTTTAATCATAAGCCTTCATTTGTCCAACACCATCCAATGTCGGTTTTGTCAAAGAACCTCAATAAACCATATTTTTTATTTTCAGTTGTTAGTATGCTATTTTTAAATTATGCCGGTCACCAAAAATCATTCCATTTATTTTGTCCTGGCCTGCCCAGGGTAATTTGCCCATACCAGCCAAGCATAATGAATGTAATGGAATCAGACTCTAGAGGTTCAGTGTCCGAGTACTGTCTAATAAATTTCACTCAAAGAAATGACTATATCCTATATATTAGTTATATATTATGAGAATCCTTTTTAGATTCCAATGGATTTGTCTATTAACACTTCCACTCTGACTACATCAATATTTTTAGGTTTAGCCGTTTATTGAAATTTGAGTTAAAACAAAATATCTAAATCACATATCCAGCATTTGGGCATAAAACCCTGTTAAAACGATATGACTAAAGTCTGCAGAAAAAAAAACACAGCCCCTAGTCCGGCAGCCAAACCATGATTTTTAGCTGTTGCATGTTTTTTTGCATATAATTTTTTTTCTTTGTGGATTCCGGTGGTCTGGGGTATCCGTCTGAAGAATTCACCGGCTGACCCACTGGCAGCTTTGGGGAATTTAAGAAAATTTGGGTTAAACTAAGATAGCGGTAAATATTTCTATCCTTGCCACAAGGAGAAAGTTTCTACTGGGAAAGAGCCAGAAAAGTATACCATGATATATGCTTTTGGGATCCCATTGTCACACCGACCAATCATTTCTGCGCTGTGGTGGGTATTTGTCTGCTGACCTGGAGAGTACGGCCGCTGTGGCATCAAATAACGTTTTTTTTTCAAGCGACTGAAACTCAGACACTCACTTATATCAACATGGACAGATAATTATCATATTTATTACAAAGGTCCACAGCCATGTAGGGTGATATTAGTGCCAACAGATGCATGCTTCCATGCCTCTCCATTAGTTTCTATGTCTGAGAAAAACGCTACACAAAATGACTGGGCAGTTTTCGCCATGAAATTTTAAGTGTTAATTCTTCGAAGTTCTATCATTTATTTGAACTCGATTGGCTCAGTAAAATTGATTCAATTCGAGATTCGATTTGATTTCAAATCGACGGAATCGTTTGCCTGATTTGATTCAAGATTTGATTCAAAATGGAAACAACTGATTCGCAGGGCCCTAATTTTGACTTCCATCTTGATTTAACCCAAAGTTCTCAAATTCCCCAAGGCTGTCAGCTTGTCAGCCAGTGGATTCGTCAGAACAGTGCTCTAGACCACTCAAATCCACTGAGAAAAAAACTTTATACGTGAAAACAAGCATTTGTGACTTGGTGGCATGTTAGAATTCCACATTTTTCCACATCGTTTCCCATGCCATTGCTTATTGCCATGGCCAATTGACCTATCCGTACGTCCCGCCCACCTGTAGACTGCATGGTTACTATAACTACGCACCACAAGCCATCTCAATTCCGCTATCTCTTCAGTGCTAAATTAGCTTCCGATGAGAAAGAACTGTGTTGTTAAACGCCATGTAACACGATAATATAGCTTCGTTCTGAATATCACGATTTTCAAGATACCTTTGTGCGTGTATGCAACATGTAAAAGTGACTGTCGTTAGATATATAAACAAAAATAGAACCATTTTTAAACCAAAAACAGTTGTGATTGTTAAACAACAAAGATAGATGTTTAGGCATACGTTGAATCAAACGGTGTAAATGAAGCCATTATGAAACTTCAATATCAAATAACAAATTTAATATCGAAGCTATGCTGATGAAATAAACCAAACGGGGGTGTACATGTGGTAATTAATCTATAATCCCTCTTTGGTCGAAATAAATATAACGAGATCAGTTTACCATACACGAGCGTCCTGAATGAACCCTGCATGGTGACATCAGACCGGATGCAAAGGATTATCAAATAATGGCCTTTTAAAATTCCACATCCTATATTTGCCATAAATAAAGTGCATTAAAGAAAACGCCGACTATCATGGAGTCAGTTACATGTTGCCATGTCGAGGCAACAATGGCACAAAGTGAACTTGTTCGGTGAAGGTTGCGTGTATACACTGCGAAGCACGTGCAATGTGTGAAATTTCGTGTAATTAAAAAATCTTGGAAAACATCTGTTGATTCTCATTTATATGTACATTGTCGGAGGAAGCTTTAGATTCTCAAATGGATTCAGTAAGATCGACGTTCGCACGATATCATACAGGTTAGTGTTAATAGCAGACATTCGAACTCAATATTACAACGATGTTATAACAGCAACAAATGTATACATTTATAATGAAAAACACTTCACATAAAACACATACTCGCGGCACAATTAATATTCATAACGCATCATCGATCGGGACTGCTATTTCCACGTGTTAGTCTGCAATCTGTTTATATATAAATATTGAAATTTAAATTACACTAGGATCCGAGTGTGGTCGTTGGCATTGTTCAATCCAGCGTAAAGAGATGTCATAGTTACTTTTTAATTTAGGAAACCGAACTAAAACATGTATAAATATCGTTCGTCAACCGGACATGTTCCCCATGCACATATCAACACCATTGTAGCTTTTTAAGACATATTTTGCTCTCGTGTTCGTAAATTCCCTATAGTTTACAACTGTAGTTAGGGACCGGCTTGTGGTGCGATTCATATCACTAGGCAGGCGTATGTCACTTCCGGATTTAAGCTATCGGCTCATTGGCTATAATTGAAATTGGGGCGGTACCTACGGATAGGTCCATTTCCAGGACTAAAAACATATACAGAGCTGAAAATAAATTTCCTTCCAAGTCTACTTCTTCTTAGGTGCAAACCTTCGGGAAGTATTATCGCACCGGCATTCTTTGAGGCGGAAGTGACAAATGTGTCAGATGTACAATAAGTAATGTCATGTAATTTACTGGGAGAAGACCATGACACAGAAACCAGGTCCTGTGTACATAATTTTGCTGCCGTGTCCCGATGGCTGTAATGATATACTGGGTCATGATACAATACGAATCATAATACGTCATTATCAACAATACGATACATATTGTGATACACTAAATTAATATTCCCAAACTAATATGACCTCAATTACCAGAACCAACATGTTTGTTTAATTAGGTGATGGAATTAATGTTAAATTGCAGTTTAATAGCAGAGGCACTTTGTAGAAAACATTGTTTACATTATCTATTATATATTTTGGAAGATCTGTCTGTCTGTGTGTCTGTGTGTCTGTGTGTGTGTTCGCGATGAACTCGAAAACGTCCCAACCGATTTCGATGAAACTTGGTATGTGGGGGTATTTTCGGCCGGGGACGAACATAGGCATATTAATTTGTCCGTGCGACGTCACCTTGACCTTGAAATCGGGTCATTTCAAGGTCAAACGCCCGAATATCACGGGATTTCGATGAAACTTGGTATGTGGGGGTACTTTCTTATGGCGAGTCTCATAAGCATATTCATTTGCCCGTGCGACGTGACCTTGACCTTGAAATCGGGTAACTTCAAGGTCAAATCGCCAATTTTGATGGGATTTCGACGAAATTTGATACGTTGGGTTACTTTTGTTCACCGATTGTTTTGGACGGGTCCAATCGTGACCCCGACCAGACCTTGACCTTCAAAATGATCAATTCAATGTCAAATCGGGTAAAACCGGATGGATTTCGACGGGCACGTTTGTCGGGTACTTTTGTCCGGGCAGTGTTTTGGACTGGTCAAATCGTTACCCCACTTGACCTTGACCTTCAAAATGGACAATTCAAGGTCAAAGCCCGGACGAAGTCGGGTCACCTTCTAGTCTATTATATATTTTGGAAGATCTGTGTGTGTGTGTGGGTGTGTGAGGGTGTGTGTGGTCTGTGTGTTCGCGATGAACTCGAAAACGACCGAGCCGATTTCGATGAAACTTGGTATGTGGTGGTATTTTCGACCGAGAACGGGCATAGGCCTATTAATTTTCAGATCCGAGCTCAACTTTTCACGTGCCGAGGTCAAATCTGTTTTTACGCCGTTTTGCGCTAATATATTTCAGTTCGGTGCTCACAAATCGATTCGATATAGCGCGAATAATAAATTGCCAGTCATATAATTTGCACGGTTAGAATCTGTGGCGCTTCATCTTTCCAATTATGTATCACACGCCTGTGTACGTTTAAAGTTTCTACCTTAATTATCGGGAAGAACACAGGACCATGCTTCGCTCATCGAAAAACATTGCGTAAATATATTACGCCATCAACAGATCGTGACGTAATCGCGTTAACTCTTAACCGGCCGATGTCGCGTTAACTCATCACCGGCCGAGGTATCCGCAAATGACATTGTGCTATATATCTCGGTAACGGGTGGAGCTATCGACTTGAAATTTGGTATGTGTATGTATCTTGCCCCGGATACGAATTTTATCGGGTCGCCGAGCCCGTGCGATTTCGACCAAACTTGGTACGGACACGTAATTCGACCCGGGAACGAACATGGGCCTATTTATTTTCAGATCCGAGGTCAACTTTTCACGTGCCGAGGTCAAATCTGTTTTTACGCTGTGTTACGGGACTTTCATTTGAGTTCGGTGCTTACAAATCGATTCGAAACAGCGCGAATAATAAAATGCCAGTCATAATAATGACACTGTGAGAATCTTTCGTGTTTCCTCTTTCCAACGATATATAATGCGTATGTATCCGTTTTAGTTATCTGCCTCAATTATCAAGAAGAAGTGGTACTATCTTCCATCAGGATAAAAACAATGCGTAACTTCTATGACGTCGTTAGAGGTCATAACGATAGATCACGTTAACGCTTAACCGGCCGATGCATTTGACTGTTTCAGACGTCTTGGCGATATCTCGAACACCGATGGTAATTTATCTTTACATTGAAACTTGATAATTAATGAGCGTGTGTATATGAGGCGCGTTTATATACTTGAGTGGAAATCAAATCGGGTTAAACTGGCGGATTTTTACGGACGAAATTTGATGCATAGGGTATCTCGGTATCCGCTGGGCCGATTTCCCGGTATCCGCTGGGCCGATTTCCACCATTTTTGGGGTGTTGGTGTTTGACCCCACCTGACCTTGACCTTCAAAATGGTCAATTCAAGGTCAAAGCCCGGACGAAGTCGGGTCACCTTCTACAAGGTCAAATCGGGTAAAACCGGATGGATTTCGACGGGTACTTTTGTCGGGTACTTTTGTTCGGGCAGGACGGGTCAAATCGTGACCCCACTTGACCTTGGCCTTCAAAATAGACAATTCAAGGTCAAAGCCCGGACGAAGTCGGGTCACCTTCTAGTATATATATATATAGACAAGGCCAAACATCTTTTGGTTTCCAATACCTTAAATTTGTTCCATTTCTGACTCACTGAACCGATTATGGCCACGTAAATGGCATTTTCGCTTGTTTTTCATCTTCCAAAAGTGAAAGAAAATCTCCTTGCACTCTCAAATGCAGTGGAATGTCCAAAAAAAATTTGTGTATACATTGAATTGAGAAAATTGCTTTGAATCGAACCATCGACATGAAATCTACAGCTAGTAATCAGCAGCAAATGTGACCCTCTTTGTCTGGTCTATCAGGGTCGATATTTAATATACATAATGTTTTTTTTCTGACCCTGTTTTCGTAAACAAAGCCACGTGAGTTGATATCGACCAATCAGAAAGAGGGTTATATTTTTCCCCACATTAATGGCGATTCAGTCATGTTAATGGTTCGCGCAGAAAGATTTCTACCACTTGAAAGTATAAAACAAGTTTATATTGGCATTCCACAACATTTAACACTGTAAGGAGCGTTTCTATCACTTTTGGAAGTAGAAATTTACGCGACAATACCGTTTACCCGACCATAATCGTTGCAGCGAGTCAGAAATTCAACGGTGACGGCTGTACTGGCCATGCTATTCCGTACCGAATATTGTCACCCCCCTGTGGTATGTATATAAGGTATATTTTGAAATATTTTTTCTACAAGCTCCCTGTGTTTAATAGCTGATAGCTAGATGAGTCAAATACACATAATAAACTAACATGTACACTTAAGAGAATAATGGAGGTGTTGCTCTTATGCACATGCCCATCTTCAGAAATGATTTGATTTCCTTTATCAAGATGGCCCGTGTATCGTACGAAAGTGATACATTGAATTCACAATGAATTATACAGCCATAACCCACCCCAAGGTCAAAGTCAATAAATGTTTCAAAACACTTTAAATAGTATTTACCAACTGATCCTGCATAACTTCTATGGATTCTTTGTCTTGCGAATGTTTGTACATGCTGCCATCTCTGTCATCAGTACCCGACAGCTACATGCAGACAACAGTAACAAATGTGTCATTTTTGATACCAGGTGCTTTCCTGCTGTGCCTGGCTGCATCTGAATAAAAAGAAATAAACTTTTAGTGAACTATTAGAACAAATACCACGTTAGAATTTGATAAGCAATTCGCAGTATTCAATAATATATATTTGTAATATGTAGCTTGGAATCTGGTGAGACAATAAACAGTTGCTGTAGTTATCAACTCCAATGAAAAAAAATCACAGAAAATTCACTGGAAAATTGATGAATGAAGGGCATATAAGTCAGGCAAAAAAATCCAGACAAACCTGGTTTGCCCACTGATTTGATATTGTGATAAGCCACTTGGTGACAAAAAAATATTAAAATTGAAATGAAGAATTACTGATTCATGTTCTGTCCATCTCCTTAACACGTTGACTGCCACTATGAGTTATCTCATATATTTTTTTTGGCAATTGTATCCCAGATACATGATTTCGGCAGATAGTGTGTTAACATACTGGCTTAAGACTTGGAAATTCCCAAGTAATAGAGCGTATTCCACTAGTCACCAAATACATCCAAATTAATGTGCTGTGATTTAATTATCCTACAGTAGCATCCAACTTCAAATTTGAAGGGAGACTGATGCAAACTAGAAACAATACAAACAAATTTAAAATCATGAGACTGAGCCTTAAAAAGTTATGACTAGAAACAATTCAAACAAATTTAAAATCATGAGACTGAGGCTTTAAAAGTTATGATCTATGAAAATGTGTGGCATCATCAAATTTACCAATTTTGGAAAATAATAAAAGAGAATTCACATGTTTGTTGTGTTGTCATCTCTTTTGTCACATCTTTAAATAGAAGCATTGCCTAATTGTTTATACACTGATATATGTGAACAATCCCGTAATGAATCAGAACTGACATTGACATTCTTTTCTATGTTCGCTGCAGTTGTAATTAAAATTAGACTCTCGAACCAGCTAAGTATATGTATGCCATTACAGAGTCTAAAGGATTTCACTGTGTGTCACATTACCGCTCCTATAAATAACTCTGCATGCAATCCATACAGTGTGACATTACACCACACAAATATGTTTACTATTGAAATATATCTCCTTTCGATTTTGATTTTATATCCCGCTTCAAACTGGTGTTAACTGTAGTTTCTTGGGGAAAAAAATATATGTAATTATATTCTCCCTGCTAAATATTATTGGTCAATTTTGGACTCCTCGTCGATGCATTTAGTGTTTAATTAGTTGTAATCTCTAATTTTGTGAACATTGTGTGAAATTATAAATGTGACATAAAAAATATTGCACTATTGTAGCTATTTGGCGAATCGACCGCTGTATAGAAATTCCAACAATCACCTGATTGACTGCATCGCTTTACTGATAAGTGTTGTGACTGGCCAACAGTGAAGTTATGCTTGTTGCGGTAATGATAATCCCAGATTTTTTCATTAGACTCTGTAATGCAGAGTTTTTTTGAGAGTCTAATTTTAATTAGAACTGTGTTAGCTGATAAAAGTGTTTATAATGTTCCTAGTTCTCAAAGATTACAACTTACCCACTCTATCATTATTTCCTTTTGCTTGTTGGGGTTTTTAGGCCCAGTCTTATGCCAATCTGCCTGAAATAATAAAATCCATTATATTTATATGAGTGTGTGTCATGTTCAAGGGAAATGTACAAGTATCAATGTACTATCTGTAGCCACATATTTAAATACAATGGTGTTGCTCACTCAGCTTTAGGCTAAATAATATAATACCTGTGTTAAAATTTACGTGAGTAAACGCTCAACATTATTTCTGCCATTCTGTTCTATGGGGGGGGGGGAATTCTTCTGCCTAAATTGTCAAAATAATGACTGTTGTTTACTATCTTTAACCCATCCATGAGTGTAGCTGCCTGAAATTTTATGAAAACCCTGTGCCAGTACATTCTTTTATATATGCCTGTTTCCCATATAATATGTGCATTTTCTAATATATGTGAGGCTACCTAAGGGAGACTGGCATATATAACAGAATGCACTGGACTCGCATATATAAGAGAATGCACTAACCCAGGATATTTGATGCTGCAACAGCTCAACTCCTGTCATGAAAGGGTTACATCAATGTCTTATTCCAGCCAATACCCTCTAGGTGTCTTATTGGGTGAAAGTGTGAAAATGGTAGCCCAGTGGTTAGAGTGTCAGACTTGTAATGGTGCTAACGCGCCAGCGTGAGTTTGCACCTGCCGGTGGAATATCGTCTCTGTAACAGTGGCTTGGTCAGATTAAGCGGTGTGTGTACTATATAGAGCCACACCCTTGGGCAAGTCACTCCAACATGTAATCCGGACAATTAGTCAAAAATAAGTCAAGAATTGTCGAAGACGTCTCTGTAAAATGAGTGGGAGAATGCACTAACTGGGAGAGACCACAGCGCGCACAAATACCATTAATTTTACCATTAGATCCATCTACATAATTCTCATTAAAGTCGCCTCCAATTATTATGTCATTGGTATCATCAATCGCTTTTTTTATATTCAATTCGATAGCGTCCCAGTAAGATGACGGCGAAGTTGGGGGTCTATATATACATCCAAGTAGAATTTTTGTGTGGCATATGGTGACTTCAGCCCATACTGATTCCAGATCAGGTACTATTAAGTCTTCGCGAAGTTTATACGGAATACTATTTCGAATGTAGATGCTGACACCCCCCTCCTGTTGTTTCGGTCTTTCTATCATTCCTTATCGGTTCATGAAATCCGTGGAACATTATGTCCGAATTACTAACTGAGTTATCAAGCCATGTTTCTGTGAAGATGCATATATCAAAATGTGTGGCTTCGGCATCTATTTGCGATATCTTGTGTTTCATACTTTGAGTGTTAAGTTGCATCATTGAATTTTTTTTACCGATAGTGACTTCGCCAACAGGACCCGGATTCTCATGTATGTCTCCACTTAAAAGCAGTAATAATGATATGACAAAAGCTATAGCTAAGGTGGCTGTCAACTTCGAACGGGGCAATAATGGACATGGTTCATGAAAGTCAAGTTCCCGCGACTGGCCCAGATCTGGGATGTTTAGTTTAACAAGATTTATTAAGAGTGAATGCACGAACTGCGGCAAACATAACGCCATAAGCAGTACCACCGATAAAGCTTTATCATCAGAAAAACTCGAACGAAGAATCAAATAAACGAGGGCTTCAGAATCATCGCGGTTGAATCTCATCCTCTTGGGGAGCCGATACGCATTTGGTTGAAAGCTGCCAATGCGAGCACGGTGCTGGTCTATGTCAACCATAGTCCTTTTGTATACTTTACATAAATATGACGTGTTCGGCATGTGGCAGTTGTAACTCTTATATTGGACTATGAGTAAGCTTACGTTTTGGAGATGGATAATAGCATTGCGATGTGACGGGCGAGAAGCATGGTGTATGGTAGAAGTATAAGTTGAGAAGAAAAGAAGTAATAGTGTATAAGAAAGGATAGGAGGACACATGATATGTTATTAAAGAACCTGCACTCGTGTTCAATGGGTTTTCGATTCAAGATCCGACACCTCGTCAGTATCGATTGTTTGTGGGACGGGTTAATTGCCAAATAATCATTGATTGCTACCATAAGAGGGGACAGGGGTCTGGTTAGTCATGTATTAATTTGTAGCCAAGCGTCCAGCTGAAACTATTCTCGGTCAAGTTAATTCAAGGACCAATGGACATAAAATTCCTATTACATATATACACGCATACATACATATACATAACATACATATACATACGCACACGTGTGCATACATATATACATGCATACATACGGTATACCAGTTCATGTAGGGCTGACTTCAGAAATAAATAGACGGGTATTAATCGGAGACATATACAATCGTATATGTCATTCAAGGACGGAATACTGTAATATTTTCTAATATACTATGGGGATCAAATCGTTGTATGTATGGCTTACTGGCTTCGGAATGCATTAAACAGATAGACTTATATACACAAAAATATAGACGACATTCAGACGGACATACATACATACATAAATACATACATACATACATACATACATACATACATACATACATACATACATACATACATACATACATACATACATACATACATACATACATACATACATACATACATACATACATACATACATACATACATACATACATACATACATACATACATACATACATACATACATACATACATACATACATACATACATACATACATACATACATACATACATACATACATACATACATACATACATACATACATACATACATACATACATACATACATACATACATACATACATACATACATACATACATACATACATACATACATACATACATACATACATACATACATACATACATACATACATACATACATACATACATACATACATACATACATACATACATACATACATACATACATACATACATACATACATACATACATACATACATACATACATACATACATACATACATACATACATACATACATACATACATACATACATACATACATACATACATACATACATACATACATACATACATACATACATACATACATACATACATACATACATACATACATACATACATACATACATACATACATACATACATACATACATACATACATACATACATACATACATACATACATGCACACTGCACACATACATACATACCAACATGCAAGTACATGTATAATAATTACTGAAATTGAGAAAATATGCATAAGTGACATACAGGAGCACACTCGATAGAACATCCAATTGAAAGGTCTTTGTCATTCAGAATCAATAGTGTATGGTAAACAGATATTGATCATATACGCATATAATGATAGACACGCCAGTGTATTCGATCTGGTACTTGCCATTGATGTAAATATACAGACAGTCACTTCATGACAGACATACAGACGGACAGACACAACTGCACCCATGTATGCGTGTCGCGCAATGAGAGTCCATGCGAGAAAGGAAAAGAAATGTACGTTATTGAAGGATAGAGAGTAAATGGTCGGTATCTGCTAAATAAATCGTGCCATAAATATACATGTACACATAAATGCAGACGGAATTCCCATTAATAGTTTAGTAGTAATTCAACGATACTTACACGATACGATACGATTTTATTAGCTAAAGTTATCATGAATATTATGATGTTGAAGCTCAAAGAATAATACAGAATATGGTAATACATAAAATACGTGACGCATGCGCGAGTTGTGGGGGGGGGGGTGGGAGTAGCTATGTAATTTCAGTGGGAATTGTGGCGTGGTGTTATGGTGGTTCTAATGAGGTTTCCTTTAGCAGAATTGGCGAAATCTAGAGTAAAGCCGCATGAAAATTACTAGGGGTGGGTGTTGTATCATAGGGTGGGGTGAGGGATTGTGGTTCCAATGAAGTTTCATTTTGAAATCAGGGGCAAAATATAGAGTGGTACCACCTGAGGAGTGGTGTATCCATAGGGAGGGGTTGGGGATATATAGTATGTCCATATTGTAGGGTTGTTCAGCTTGGCCCATAGTTAAGCCCCAGGGTGTTCCTGGCAAAATTTGAGGGCTTTTTGGATAAAGAGAGTCAAATGGGCCAATATTCTACCTTTCTTAGTGTTGAAAAGTGCGTTCAGTTTCATCGTGTTTGGCCTGATATAGTAGTATGGTTCGATGTGTCTCTTCCTGATATCATTCAATTTTTGACATTTAAGGATAATGTGGAATTCGTCTCCTATTTCCAGGTTACATAGCTTGCATTTACGGTCGGTATACTCTGTGTTTGTCCAGGAACCCGTTTCAATTGGTAAATGATGATTTCTCGTTCTAAATTTCACTAATCGTGAGACGGTGCATTGATTCCTGGATAGGATGTACGGTTCTTTGCCAAAGTTAGTTTTTACTATTCTGTAGAATCCGTATTTGCTGGACGATGATATAGAACCCCTCCATTCTTGAATAAATATGTCGTGTAGTCTTTCTGTTATTGCTCTATTGAATTTCTTTGTTTCGGGGGCCCACTGGTTGATCCAAAATGACGACCGTCCCAATTCGTTCAAAGTATTACGTACGTATTTCAACCATGCATTATTGTTTGATGATGTAAGGGCGGAGTAATATAATTTTAGTGGTAACCTGTTTGTGGGCATATTCATAAGTTTTCCCCAATATGAGAGTAGTCTTGTTTTTATTTTGAGCTCTATCGGGTATATTCCTGTTTCACCGTAAATAAAGGTAGTGGCAGTTGATTTTTTTAAGCCGAACATGAATTTAAGGAACCATATCTCTAGCTTTCCGAACGCTGTTATATTTTCGTGACCCCATACTTCACACCCGTATGTAATTATCGGTACAATGGTTTTTTCGTATATGTCAAGGGTACAATCGAATGTTAGTTTGTGCTTTCTAACTTTACTTATTAGGGTATACATTGCCTTTTTTGCGTCATTACATCTGAGGTCTCTCTCTCTTTTAAAGTTGCACGTTTTGCTGAACCAAGTACCTAGGTACTTAAAGTGATTTACACTTTCGATGAGTTCGTCGTTTATGTGCAGTTTAAGTGGTAATTTAATCTTTTTTCGCCCACTGAAAATCATAGCTTTCGTTTTCGAATAATTTATGTTCAATTTCCAATTGTCGCAGTACTGTGCGAAATGATTGAGCGCGGTCTGAAGATGCGATGCGGAGTTAGCCAGGATTACTGTATCATCTGCGTATATGAGTAGGAACAGCTTCTTGAAAATATCAAGATACTCGTCCGCAGATCCCACATAGTGGATACCATTACAATTTCGCGATTCGAGGAAAAGTTCAAGGTCGTTTAGGTACATTGAAAAAAGTATCGGGGATAATACACATACCTGTCAATTGTGGCATAGTAGAACAGCGTGTTGTGTCGCACAATGTCGACAAACAATTGCTGGTGAATGACCCAGATGTTAAAGCATGAACCCAGAGCACGATATACACCCAACTCATTGGTTCAGCATGGGCATGAGTCGCGCCATGGTACTTCGGGACTTGTTGATTTTCTAATTTAGGTCATAGTCGTAAATTTTACGCAGATGTGAATGACTCATGCGTGCGGGCCAAGAATAATGCGATAAAATACGTGTCTTAATTGGGTCATCGATACCGAGGTGGCTTGTTCCAACTTAAGCATGTATATTTTGTAGATTTTGATTCAAGTTCAGATTCACTGCATCTTATCTGTCAGTTTCCGGTGGGAACTTTACTGTTCAATTTTACTGAGGTGAGCACTTTTAATATCAGAATACAAGCTGAATGTGCAGTTAAATTATATTTATCATGACGTACAATCTGACCTCTTTACTATACATGATGTTCCACCACACATTGGGATGGGCATGGGGTGGGACACTTCTTTTATTATAAATACAAGCTTTTCGTGCAGTTAATATATATGTAGTATGACGTTTATACTTTATGGTCCATTACACATGTTGGAGTGGGCCATGCATGGGGGTAGGGCACTTCTTATATTAGAGTTGAAGCTTACCGAACAGTCAAAATATGCATATCATAATGTGAATAAAATATAACACATATAACTGCATATAACTGCAGAAGATCGAATCGCATGCAAACGTTCTGAGAAATGTTCAGATATAGTTCAACAAGTTCAACTAACGCCCTATCTGAGCACTCCATAACGGGCTATGGGAGTTACGAGCCAGTGAATATTTAGTATCGAAATGGTTAAGCAGCGTGTACTGGAGTGTAAGAATTCAACGTTAACAATTTGTTCAATGTTTTCATGATTTTATTCTTAATTTCAGGCCACACAATGCAGCGAGTTGGAAACACCCATGTCTACAAAACAAGGGACAGCAGTGTCGTCATCTGGAGCACGAACGGAGATGATAGTCTAGAGACACAGTATCTCCGTAACATAGGAAACAAGATACACGACACATCGACAGAATTCGCACTAAATGCCACGTTCACGTGCAAAACACCAGGATACACCAAGACCGGTAACTCTAAACGAGCGTCTCCAAGAAAGCTGCTGTTCAGAAACCGACTTGTGACTACGGGAGTGACAAGACATATCTCCACTCCCAAGAACTGCGTGTCCATGCCCAACCTAACTGCTATAAATGACCCAAAGACAACAAATGAACCAGAGGCGGTAGAGAAACGTGATGAACATGAGAAGTACGAACCGAAGGAGAGAAAAGCCTTCACAAAGAAACTCAAGAACTTCTACAAGAGCTGCAAACTCCAGACTAAACGAGGGCTGCGTATTCTCACCTTCCTGTGAGGCACCATTATCCCCTCACATTGCTGTTTTCTCATCACGTGACCATTATTGTACAATTATTGTATATAAATAATATGAAATTGTATATACCAATCCAATTTGTACAGCATTTTATCGTTGTTGAGTTTGTTTAGTTTTGTTTCAATAAATATAATTTTTGTGTTCAACCCTTTCTGAATTGTCTATCTATTGGAACATACGCGAACCGGGTTCGTAAAAGGTTGGGTGGCTTATTTTGTACTGACCAAGAATATTGCATAATTATGCTTATTAATCTATGTCTTAAACAGTTGAACTAGTTGTTTACATATATGATATATGACATCTGTTTATAAAGTGTTCGGATGCGATTCTCTTTGTCAGATAGACAGAAAACATCCACATACATATTCCATACAATTTTACTTTGTTTTCTTTGAACCAAAACAAGGCCAGAAAGTCGAAAATGGTATCACTCATAAAACAAATTATTGGACCAAACTCAGATTAAATTTGTACACTTAGACCACACACATGTCACCTTTAATTCCGAACTTCCGAGCCAAAAAGTGCAAAAATAATTTGACTAAAACATATTCGAACTTGACATGTATTTTTACAGAGAAACACACATACCGACTTCAGTTCCGATAAAATAATCCAAAACGTTATGCCGTGATCGGTCGGAACCCAAAATGTTAACGGACGAACATAAAATATATATACGACCGTTCTTTTCAAACCAGTGGATGTAATTTGGGCTATAAAACTTTCTGACCCTTTCTTGTCGATCTCCTTACAATCTGACATTCTTCATATAGGAACTCCTATTGCGTGGCCTACTACTTGGCTTGCATCTAAATAGCTCCCCACCATACATGCTCCGCGAATTTGCCATGCTTTGTATTTTGGTACCTTTTGTTACACAGCACCATGGTGTTGTATAAACCCGTGTGTGTGTGGGGGGGGGGGGGTGGGTCCATCTGCAACTGGGGGTTGCATTATTTTATGAGTCGCTATCGCAATAATATATATTTATTTTATTACCCTGTATGTATGCATGTTCCCAGAGTAGATTCATAACATAGCATATATGCATGCTGGTAATTAAAGGACGGGACTTTTTTGTTGTTGTTGTTTTTTTTTATAATTTGTCACAATGCACGCCTTTCGGTTCTGCGCCCGATGATAGAAATATTCCTTTTTATCATTACCGCTCGATAATCTAGTAGCTAAACGCATCCTTTGTGCGATGCCGCGAAATTAACAGTGTTCACCAATCACCAGTGGTACCGTTGTGTGTAATTCGGACATAACACACCTTTAAGCGATGCCGCCATGGTTGTTTTGATTGCAAGTCGGCTTCTCTTCTCAGTCGGGTTGTTTGTCGTCAAACATTCTGACGATAATTCAGGTGATATATATATATCTTTATTGCCTCCAGTATTGAAGATTTAACAAGACATAGTATACATGAATGTAACATAAATACATTTAGCAATCAAGAAGTAATGAAAAGACAGACAAGAGAACAAACTACCGAGGAAAAGAATACCATTCTAATTGTATGTACACGAACACGAGCTTACATATCACATCAACAGAAAACACACACCCTCTCGACCACACCCGTACGCATATACAATCTAACACATGGCGCAGACACAAACACAACCGTACATACATACGTTATGATGCACTGTCACAACAGCACACCATAAGCAGGTGCATACAATTACAAAAGGAACTCTAGTTGGAGTTGGATTCGCTTAGAAGAATCTCTCTCCCCAAAGAGTCAGCAAACGCAATGCCCTTGCTCGACAATAGCTCCCCTATAAATGTATGCACCCATTAAGTGGAATAGACTATATGTAGGATGATGTTGCGACAGTGCAAACGCTAGCGCAAGAAAACATATACACACACGTATACACCCTCACACACACACACACACACACACACACACACACACACACACACACACACACACACACACACACCATCACACCCTCATATACACATACCTATGCATACATATATATATAATGATTTATTAATTTATTCATGTTTATTTAATTTGTCGTCTTCGGATTTTATGGACAGGACAGAATGTGGTACATTTAAGTACGACTTATGGTGAACACCCGTAACGTTCAAACTTCAAAGATCAAAGGTTGTTTAACACAAACCGTCATGCGTAGTGGCTGAGAGTTCGACATAGCTCCTCCAAATTAAGTTTGTGTGAAGAACAATGAATCTCGTAAACTTTGATGTATCCTCAACTTGCTCAAGAAATGTGAATATATCACGTGGAAGATGTGTGAGATGGAGCAATACGAGGTCGCTGTTGCTGAGACTCGTGGCCCATACGAATAGCGGTATGCCGAAACGATCAATCATCTGGTACCACATTTCGTTTCTGTGGGAATGCATAAGTGGGCTACTGCATGAGATAAGTGCGTGCTCGATAATATCAGAGTGTGACTGACAGCATAATGTGCATGTGTTTTGTTGAGAGAATGCGCTTCCTGCGATGAGCTGACCGACTGTGATAAATGCAATCTTATGCATAGGGTATTTACGACATGTTCTCCATAAGTGACACATAGTAGGGTTTGGTTGAATTTCTCGAAAACGCGCAAATGAAGTGTCACAATTTGTTCTCTCTGTCCATTTCTGTACGCATTTGTCGTTAATCGCGGTTTTTGTAATGCGTTTCCATTCGGATTTCAGAGGAAATGAGCAGAAATGAGCATACTGATGCATATGCTCGGATAGGTTGTATTCAACAAGAGTGTTGTTAATGTCGCTGATGAAGGAATTTGGGTTTTCCAGTTGTCCCGTGAAGTACATGTGAAGTCTTGTGACAAAAATTTCCTTGCAAGCTTTGCCAGGAGGCATACGGCATAGGCTTCCAAACAAATTGAGTTTCCTGGCATCAATCAATGACTTGATAGGATGGATGCCAAGCATCCCCAAAACGATATCAGTGCGAGCACGTACAGGAAGTCCCTGGATATGCTTGAGGCAGAAGCGATGAATTTTCTCAAGAGTTGACCAATGGGTTTCTGATAGACCACACAATAGTTCAGATCCGTATAGACCCTTTGGAATAATTATGGATCTGTAAAGAGTTTCGCAACTTTGAGGGGTGATTCCACCTGCATACATACCAGCATTGCTCAGCATGAAGTAGGTGGATCTTATTTTGTTGACAATACAGTCGATGAACTCACGAGCGAAGTCGCTTCTATGCAACGTTATGCCAAGATGGGTTATGTGATCAGTTTCGTCTACATACCCGTCACCAAGTTTCCATCTCCTTGGATGCACAGGCAGATTCTTCACTTTTTCATTGAATACAATGGTTTTACATTTCTGTGCGTTGTATGTAAACCGCCACAATCGGCTATACATTGTGCAAATATCACAGAGGCGTTGTAGGCCCACGTTTGTGAGCGAAAAGAGCGTCATATCATCCGCTTGAGTTGGCGACCCGCAGTTTGTGGAGACAATCCGAAGACCATAGTTCGATGCCTCGAGTTCATATAACAGATCATCTATATACAACATGTATAAAAGAGGGGATAAAATTCCCCCTTGTCGCGTCCCTTGTAGTATTTTGATTTCCCTTGACATTGATTTACCATAATTGACGAAGCACGAAAAGCCCGACAACATCTCCCGTAGTATGAACCATATATGTCCACGGAAACCACGATTGTAAAGTTTGATCAATAGGCCGTCTAACCACACAGTATCAAAGGCTTTACGGACATCTAGGAAACATGCATACAGCTTACTATTCTGCTCTGATGTGTAATTGATGCATTCGCTAACAACATATGATGACATTAAGCAACTTATTTCTTTCTGGAACCCGTTCTGAAGGGGGTGAACTTTAACGAGATATGGTGTATTAATTTCGAAGCGATTGAGCAGAACCTTTTCCAGGAGCTTATAGAATATGGGTAAGAGTGTAATTGCTCTGTAGCTATCGAACTTGTTCTTTGGTTTGTCTCCACCCTTATGCAAGGAAATCATTAATCCCGTCTTGGCCATTTTTGGAACATGTCTGAGTTTCAACATCATAGACAGCATGTATGCTGTGCAGTTGAGCAATGTATCGCCACCATGTACCACATGCTCATAGCATATGCGGTCGGGACCTGGGGCTTTCCCCTTTTTGGCATTACTAATAGCGTTATTGAGCTCTCTGTGTGATATCTCATAAATGAGAGATTGGTCTACTTTAGAAGGTGACTTATGTTCAGAAATATCTGCAATCAAAAGTTGTATCTTCTCCAGATGTTCTGAATCGAAAGTGGGCGATTGTAGAGGTGAATATAGTTGTTCATAGTAATCTGCCCATGCAGCGGTGATGTCCGACGTATTCCGGATTATTTTGCCATTTACATTGAATAATTTACTATCCGGTATTGATTTCGATCTTTTGTTGTTAAAGAGCTTGAAAAAGAGACCCTGGTCTAACTCAGCTGAATTATCAATTTGTTCATTTTGAGCAGACATGTATTGCCCATTACATTTGCGAAGTTCGCGGCGAAATTTGCGTTTAGCTTCTTTATAGTTGCCGTAGCTGATATTTACAATACCTCTCGGTCTCCCTTCTTCTAGCCATCTATTTCTAGTATTGCGCATTTCGCAGTGGAGTGATTCCAAAGAGTCGTTCCAATACGGTTTGGCGAAAGATTTGAAAGACTTTTTTGGTATGTGCTGCGTTGTAGCTTTGTTTATCGCACTAACAACAGAATCGTAGTACGAATCGAGATCATCGATGTCAGATATGGCAAAGTTCGGAAGACTGTCCTGCACGGCGGTTTGATAAGCATTGATTAAGTCTTCCGAGGCAGTGAACTTTTTCCAATTGCATGCTGAAATTTGGTTTTCTGAGCGACCCATTTTATTATTATGTGGGTAATTTATGACCATTTTAATTGGCCTATGATTAGAGACATCCAGTGAATCGTCGTCGATGATTTCGATTTTCTGTACTAGGTACGATTCTTCCTCGGGAATGAGGATGTGGTCTATCATGGTACCTGGTCCACCATCGGTGGGTACGTATGTCGCAGAAGGCCCAATACAAGCGTCAGTATTGTTGACAGACACCAGTGATTTTTGTGAGATAAGTTTGGATAAACTTCTATTTCTGGCATCCGATCTCTGTACACTGCCGTTAAAGTCACCCATTACAATGACGTGCCCTATTTCTGTGTACATATCGATAAGGTCTTGCACACGATTTATATAGTCTCTATACATTGTGACTGGGTAATTGCTGGAAGGGAGGTACACCTGAAAGATGTATACATACTGTGATTCTGATATCTGTATTTGAATGCCACAAATGCGATCGTCGTCGTATTGGATGACTGAAACGGCACTGTCCAAACTAGCATGCCATATAATGGCAACTCCGCCTTTCGGCCTTCCCGCCCTTCTCATTTGTAACGGTATTCTTTGTGAATAGTCACAAACTATATGGTAGCGATAATTTTGGTGTAATGTGTTGAGAAAATGAGAATTGTGCTCCCAGAGCCAATGCTCACTCACTCCAATTACACCAACATTTTCCTGTGCGAGAAGGCTCGAGAGGTAGGAACTGCTACCGAAAATCCCAGTAGCGTTCCATGTGCAAATATTCAACAACATTATGAAAATTATCAATAAGTTGCACAAACAGTGGCAAGCGCTAGATTCACCAGCATAATTACGTAATACGTGTAACATGGTTGAGCGATTCAAGGTTCAAATGCATATGCAGGCACAAGATTTGGTATTTGATTTGTTGCTATGCGAGTTGATTTTATTGTTGTTGTTGTTGTTGTTGTCGTTGGTATTGATGTTTCCCACGTATATCCTCAGTTGTGTTATGGTAGTTATTGTCACGTCTATCGTCAAAGGAACGTTTGGACAGCCAATGTCTACATAATACGGCAATAGGCCAGAAACCTTTCCTGAGTACTTCATCAACATCATCCACATGAATATTTATTCTGGCTGACACAGGACCGTCAGCTCTTCCACCTTGCAGGATTCGAACAACTGAGTGACGCACTTCAAATTCATCCAGATAATCAGAAAGCACATATGCATCGACTTTAACATCTAGGTTACCGAGGAACACACGCGATGTTCTAATAGGGCCGTCGTTTGACTTTTGATAGAACCTGGAAAAGGATGCGTTGTTCGATGAGTAGTTATTTCGCGAAGGGCGTCTGTTGTGGTTTGAATGATCATCGTTAGCACCAGGCTTCTCTGATTGCAGGTGGCTCCGTTTATTGGAGTGTCGAGTGTCTTCTGTGGAATCGTGGTGGGTGTCGTCACAATCATCCACAGGAATATCACGGAGGTCATAATTGGATTGTTGGTTGTCAACGTGCGTGTCATGATTAGCGTGACGCGCATAGTTAATAGAGTTATTCTTCTTGTCGAGTGATGTGTTTTTTGGCTCTTTATCTGTGCGTTTAACGTGAGAAGAACTTGGTGTAGACGTTTCCTGCGGGTTGAATTTTGAAGCACTAGGTATGGGTGAAGATGGGTGCTTGCTAATACCAACCAGCTGAATGTCTGCATGGCTAACTGACGGCGATTGTGGGTATCCTCTTGTATCAATTGGGTTTTGCGATCGGTTAGCGTGGATTGTGTTCCATGTCAAGTGGGCGAATTTGTTGAGTTCGCCATATATATGGCCGACGAAACTTTGCATATCAGCTTTGAGGTTCTCTGTGCAGCGATGTTCACAATCACAATTGGCATTGTCAGATGTTTTTTGTGAGTTCGATTTGCCCTTCAAGTTGTTCTTGTTGTGTAACTCTTCGAGTGTTTTTATCCTTCCACCAATGGATGCTATTGAGCCTTTGGTTGAGTTGACTTGAGTCAGAAACAGTTCACACTTATCCAAGATTGTTGAAATGTCTTGCTTCATTGTTTTCATGTCGGCCTTCATTTTAGCAATGCCATTGCATTTATCGCTCTCGATGCGCTCCACCGCAAGGCTGTTTGTATACGATACACGTTCAACTGCTTCAAGTCTGCGTAAAATATCTTGTTGTGAAACTTCATTGGTGCTAACTCGAGCTGAGAGGTCGGACGAGAAGGTATCAATCTGTGTTTGCATTTTGTCCTTTGACTGCTGTAGAAGGGTTATATTCGTTCGAACTCCGATGTCATTGTATATATCCTCTGTGGTGTTAGTTCTCTCGGAATCAGGTTCCATATCGCATGTTTCATCCGGCAGAATTTTAGGCGTGGAGTTGGCTTTAGACTGGCTCTGATGTTGGCTTCTGGTACGTGATGCACTCAACATATGCACAATATATTCTACCTTCTCTTCAAGTAGACAATAGAAAAGGTTGTAGATGTCAATTGCCAACTTTTTGGACACAGGCTCAGAGGTTTTAGTCTGAATTCGCCGTTTCAGAATTGCATCTGGAGCTATATTAACAATTTTAAGTTTTTTAATTTCACCAAATAATGTCAGTCGCATTGCTTCTAGTTTTGATTCTACTTCCTTTGTCGAGTATAGTAGTTTGGCTACGAACGCGTCCTTAGGCGTATTGTGTACGAACTCCATCATTAGCATAATGTAGAACTTAATGTCTTTATCGACGCTGCTATCGATTTGCAAACTCGTAGTGAAACAATTGAATGCGTTCGTAAACATAGTACATGTATTTGGTTCCTGACTTTGAGCGTAGGTGTGGTCAGGTACTTTTGACTCCATATTTGGGGTATCAAGGTTCGAAGGCACAATCGTGTTGGCGCACATGGAGTCCATATTGAGGATGGCATCTGTTTCAGTCAGAATATTATCCATAGCTGAGAATTTAATGAGCAATAGGAATACTTTCTAGGTGTTTATTGGTCGAGTGCAGACTCATCGACGTCAATTGAGTGGCAATTGACCAATTATACACTGGATACAGTTTATATTGATTGTTTATCACACCTATCTGGACAGAGGTGTCGGGTGTGCCATTGTCCAATTTTGGCGAAACAATGACAGACAATTAACATGTACAGGTGGATAAATATGGCGACATTACACAGGGTAGAGGAAGGTCCCAATGACTGAGGGAAAAAAGTTCAACAGTTCAAAAACGTTATACTCAAGTACAATTCACACTGTATCATTTCGAAGATGATCCTTATTCGTTGTAGAAATTATCCATCCAACTTTGGAAGCTGACCGCGGTCTTTATCTTGGTATTCATAGCGAAACATGAAGAGCGAGATGAGGAACGTCCATTCAGTAAATCAGCCCAATTTACTCACCTCAGCCCAATTTACTCACATTCTGACGATAATTCAGGTGATGGGCGATCAACGGCAATCACTCTGTAAAAACAGACCCCAACCGGGATATATATAGGGGTAAATGTGCTGCTCGACATTCAGAACATCCCTAAGAACACATGCACTTTCATTATTCAGAAAACTTTTAGTCGAGGAACTGTACCGTTAAATATTAGGTAAGTTTCTATCTATTGAAATTGAGCTTGGTGCATCGGCATTTATGTAACTAATTTGATCTATTCCCCGAAATATTCTGTATAGATTCATGCCGGGATATAAATAAACTTTAATTCAGCCAGGGAGTACAGTAATCAAGAGCTTCAACCACAATGTGAGAATTTTATTTTATATAGAACAATTCACGTTAATAGAAACACTATATACAATCCTATACTGGAGATGTTTCCAGACCTCCCGTAACAATTAACAACAACAATATAAATCAACAATTTGTTCTCCTCATCGTGTAATCTGGACCATTAAATAACAAAGAATATAATTTTGTTATTGAAAAAAATAACAAAATAATTTGTGGTGTCCCTCTAAAATATCCAAATTCTATGAAATAAATGCATAAATAATTCAACATCGAGTATAATAGATATATGTACTAAATGAATATCCCATTGGGTTACGAAAGTATGTATTAGACAACTATTCACCTGGAGGCGTGTTCAGGAAAATGAGCAGATGACAGTACGACTGCAGAAGATCGAATCGCATGCAAACGTTCTGAGAAATGTTCAGATATAGTTCAACAAGTTCAACTAACGCCCTATCTGAGCACTCCATAACGGGCTATGGGAGTTACGAGCCAGTGAATATTTAGTATCGAAATGGTTAAGCAGCGTGTACTGGAGTGTAAGAATTCAACGTTAACAATTTGTTCAATGTTTTCATGATTTTATTCTTAATTTCAGGCCACACAATGCAGCGAGTTGGAAACACCCATGTCTACAAAACAAGGGACAGCAGTGTCGTCATCTGGAGCACGAACGGAGATGATAGTCTAGAGACACAGTATCTCCGTAACATAGGAAACAAGATACACGACACATCGACAGAATTCGCACTAAATGCCACGTTCTCGTGCAAAACACCAGGATACACCAAGACCGGTAACTCTAAACGAGCGTCTCCAAGAAAGCTGCTGTTCAGAAACCGACTTGTGACTACGGGAGTGACAAGACATATCTCCACTCCCAAGAACTGCGTGTCCATGCCCAACCTAACTGCTATAAATGACCCAAAGACAACAAATGAACCAGAGGCGGTAGAGAAACGTGATGAACATGAGAAGTACGAACCGAAGGAGAGAAAAGCCTTCACAAAGAAACTCAAGAACTTCTACAAGAGCTGCAAACTCCAGACTAAACGAGGGCTGCGTATTCTCACCTTCCTGTGAGGCACCATTATCCCCTCACATTGCTGTTTTCTCATCACGTGACCATTATTGTACAATTATTGTATATAAATAATATGAAATTGTATATACCAATCCAATTTGTACAGCATTTTATCGTTGTTGAGTTTGTTTAGTTTTGTTTCAATAAATATTATTTTTGTGTTCAACCCTTTCTGAATTGTCTATCTATTGGAACATACGCGAACCGGGTTCGTAAAAGGTTGGGTGGCTTATTTTGTACTGACCAAGAATATTGCATAATTATGCTTATTAATCTATGTCTTAAACAGTTGAACTAGTTGTTTACATATATGATATATGACATCTGTTTATAAAGTGTTCGGATGCGATTCTCTTTGTCAGATAGACAGAAAACATCCACATACATATTCCATACAATTTTACTTTGTTTTCTTTGAACCAAAACAAGGCCAGAAAGTCGAAAATGGTATCACTCATAAAACAAATTATTGGACCAAACTCAGATTAAATTTGTACACATAGACCACACACATGTCACCTTTAATTCCGAACTTCCGAGCCAAAAAGTGCAAAAATAATTTGACTAAAACATATTCGAACTTGACATGTATTTTTACAGAGAAACACACATACCGACTTCAGTTCCGATAAAATAATCCAAAACGTTATGCCGTGATCGGTCGGAACCCAAAATGTTAACGGACGAACATAAAATATATATACGACCGTTCTTTTCAAACCAGTGGATGTAATTTGGGCTATAAAACTTTCTGACCCTTTCTTGTCGATCTCCTTACAATCTGACATTCTTCATATAGGAACTCCTATTGCGTGGCCTACTACTTGGCTTGCATCTAAATAGCTCCCCACCATACATGCTCCGCGAATTTGCCATGCTTTGTATTTTGGTACCTTTTGTTACACAGCACCATGGTGTTGTATAAACCCGTGTGTGTGTGGGGGGGGGGGGGGTGGGTCCATCTGCAACTGGGGGTTGCATTATTTTATGAGTCGCTATCGCAATAATATATATTTATTTTATTACCCTGTATGTATGCATGTTCCCAGAGTAGATTCATAACATAGCATATATGCATGCTGGTAATTAAAGGACGGGACTTTTTTGTTGTTGTTGTTTTTTTTAATAATTTGTCACAATGCACGCCTTTCGGTTCTGCGCCCGATGATAGAAATATTCCTTTTTATCATTACCGCTCGATAATCTAGTAGCTAAACGCATCCTTTGTGCGATGCCGCGAAATTAACAGTGTTCACCAATCACCAGTGGTACCGTTGTGTGTAATTCGGACATAACACACCTTTAAGCGATGCCGCCATGGTTGTTTTGATTGCAAGTCGGCTTCTCTTCTCAGTCGGGTTGTTTGTCGTCAAACATTCTGACGATAATTCAGGTGATGGGCGATCAACGGCAATCACTCTGTAAAAACAGACCCCAACCGGGATATATATAGGGGTAAATGTGCTGCTCGACATTCAGAACATCCCTAAGAACACATGCACTTTCATTATTCAGAAAACTTTTAGTCGAGGAACTGTACCGTTAAATATTAGGTAAGTTTCTATCTATTGAAATTGAGCTTGGTGCATCGGCATTTATGTAACTAATTTGATCTATTCCCCGAAATATTCTGTATAGATTCATGCCGGGATATAAATAAACTTTAATTCAGCCAGGGAGTACAGTAATCAAGAGCTTCAACCACAATGTGAGAATTTTATTTTATATAGAACAATTCACGTTAATAGAAACACTATACAATCCTATACTGGAGATGTTTCCAGACCTCCCGTAACAATTAACAACAACAATATAAATCAACAATTTGTTCTCCTCATCGTGTAATCTGGACCATTAAATAACAAAGAATATAATTTTGTTATTGAAAAAAATAACAAAATAATTTGTGGTGTCCCTCTAAAATATCCAAATTCTATGAAATAAATGCATAAACAATTCAACATCGAGTATAATAGATATATGTACTAAATGAATATCCCATTGGGTTACGAAAGTATGTATTAGACAACTATTCACCTGGAGGCGTGTTCAGGAAAATGAGCAGATGACAGTACGACTGCAGAAGATCGAATCGCATGCAAACGTTCTGAGAAATGTTCAGATATAGTTCAACAAGTTCAAACTAAACGCCCTATCTGAGAATTCCATAACGGGCTATGGGAGTTACGAGCCAGTGAATATTTAGTATCGAAATGGTTAAGCAGCGTGTACTGGAGTGTAAGAATTCAACGTTAACAATTTGTTCAAAGTTTTCATGATTTTATTCTTAATTTCAGGCCACACAATGCAGCGAGTTGGAAACACCCATGTCTACAAAACAAGGGACAGCAGTGTCGTCATCTGGAGCAATGAACGGAGATGATAGTCTAGAGACACAGTATCTCCGTAACATAGGAAACAAGATACACGACACATCGACAGAATTCGCACTAAATGCCACGTTCACGTGCAAAACACCAGGATACGCCAAGACCGGTAACTCTAAACGAGCGTCTCCAAGAGAGCTGCTGTTCAGAAACCGACTTGTGACTACGGGAGTGACAAGACATATCTCCACTCCCAAGAACTGCGTGTCCATGCCCAACCTAACTGCTATAAATGACCCAAAGACAACAAATGAACCAGAGGCGGTAGAGAAACGCGATGAACATGAGAAGTACGAACCGAAGGAGAGAAAAGCCTTCACAAAGAAACTCAAGAAGTTCTACAAGAGCTGCAAACTCCAGACTAAACGAGGGCTGCGTATTCTCATCTTCCTGTGAGGCACCATTATCCTCTCACAGTGCTGTTTTCTCGTCTCGTGACCATTATTGTACAATTATTGTATATAAATAGTATGAAATTGTATATACCAATCCAATTTGTACAGCATTTTATCGTTGTTGAGTTTGTTTAGTTTTGTTTCAATAAATATTATTTTTGTGTTCAACCCTTTCTGAATTGTCTATCTATTGGAACATACGCGAACCGGGTTCGTAAAAGGTTGGGTGGCTTATTTTGTACTGACCAAGAATATTGCATAATTATGCTTATTAATCTATGTCTTAAACAGTTGAACTAGTTGTTTACATATATGATATATGACATCTGTTTATAAAGTGTTCGGATGCGATTCTCTTTGTCAGATAGACAGAAAACATCCACATACATATTCCATACAATTTTACTTTGTTTTCTTTGAACCAAAACAAGGCCAGAAAGTCGAAAATGGTATCACTCATAAAACAAATTATTGGACCAAACTCAGATTAAATTTGTACACATAGACCACACACATGTCACCTTTAATTCCGAACTTCCGAGCCAAAAAGTGCAAAAATAATTTGACTAAAACATATTCGAACTTGACATGTATTTTTACAGAGAAACACACATACCGACTTCAGTTCCGATAAAATAATCCAAAACGTTATGCCGTGATCGGTCGGAACCCAAAATGTTAACGGACGAACATAAAATATATATACGACCGTTCTTTTCAAACCAGTGGATGTAATTTGGGCTATAAAACTTTCTGACCCTTTCTTGTCGATCTCCTTACAATCTGACATTCTTCATATAGGAACTCCTATTGCGTGGCCTACTACTTGGCTTGCATCTAAATAGCTCCCCACCATACATGCTCCGCGAATTTGCCATGCTTTGTATTTTGGTACCTTTTGTTACACAGCACCATGGTGTTGTATAAACCCGTGTGTGTGTGGGGGGGGGGGGTGGGTCCATCTGCAACTGGGGGTTGCATTATTTTATGAGTCGCTATCGCAATAATATATATTTATTTTATTACCCTGTATGTATGCATGTTCCCAGAGTAGATTCATAACATAGCATATATGCATGCTGGTAATTAAAGGACGGGACTTTGTTGTTGTTGTTGTTTTTTTTAATAATTTGTCACAATGCACGCCTTTCGGTTCTGCGCCCGATGATAGAAATATTCCTTTTTATCATTACCGCTCGATAATCTAGTAGCTAAACGCATCCTTTGTGCGATGCCGCGAAATTAACAGTGTTCACCAATCACCAGTGGTACCGTTGTGTGTAATTCGGACATAACACACCTTTAAGCGATGCCGCCATGGTTGTTTTGATTGCAAGTCGGCTTCTCTCTCAGTCGGGTTGTTTGGTCGTCAAACATTCTGACGATAATTCAGGTGATGGGCGATCAACGGCAATCACTCTGTAAAAACAGACCCCCAACCGGGATATATATAGGGGTAAATGTGCTGCTCGACATTCAGAACATCCCTAAGAACACATGCACTTTCATTATTCAGAAAACTTTTAGTCGAGGAACTGTACCGTTAAATATTAGATAAGTTTCTATCTATTGAAATTGAGCTTGGTGCATCGGCATTTATGTAACTAATTTGATCTATTCCCCGAAATATTCTGTATAGATTCATGCCGGGATATAAAATAAACTTTAAATTCAGCCAGGGAGTACAGTAATCAAGAGCTTCAACCACAATGTGAGAATTTTATTTTATATAGAACAATTCACGTTAATATGAAAACACTATACAATCCTATACTGGAGATGTTTCCAGACCTCCCGTAACAATTAACAACAACAATATAAATCAACAATTTGTTCTCCTCATCGTGTAATCTGGACATTAAATAACAAAGAATATAATTTTGTTTATTGAAAAAAATAACAAAATAATTTGTGGTGTCCCTCTAAAATATCCAAATTCTATGAAATAAATGCATAAACAATTCAACATCGAGTATAATAGATATATGTACTAAAAGAATATCCCATTGGGTTACGAAAGTATGTATTAGACAACTATTCACCTGGAGGCGTGTTCAGGAAAATGAGCAGATGACAGTACGAATAAAATATAACACATGACGACTGCAGAAGATCGAATCGCATGCAAACGTTCTGAGAAATGTTCAGATATAGTTCAACAAGTTCAACTAACGCCCTATCTGAGAATTCCATAACGGGCTATGGGAGTTACGAGCCAGTGAATATTTAGTATCGAAATGGTTAAGCAGCGTGTACTGGAGTGTAAGAATTCAACGTTAACAATTTGTTCAAAGTTTTCATGATTTTATTCTTAATTTCAGGCCACACAATGCAGCGAGTTGGAAACACCCATGTCTACAAAACAAGGGACAGCAGTGTCGTCATCTGGAGCATGAACGGAGATGATAGTCTAGAGACACAGTATCTCCGTAACATAGGAAACAAGATACACGACACATCGACAGAATTCGCACTAAATGCCACGTTCACGTGCAAAACACCAGGATACGCCAAGACCGGTAACTCTAAACGAGCGTCTCCAAGAGAGCTGCTGTTCAGAAACCGACTTGTGACTACGGGAGTGACAAGACATATCTCCACTCCCAAGAACTGCGTGTCCATGCCCAACCTAACTGCTATAAATGACCCAAAGACAACAAATGAACCAGAGGCGGTAGAGAAACGCGATGAACATGAGAAGTACGAACCGAAGGAGAGAAAAGCCTTCACAAAGAAACTCAAGAAGTTCTACAAGAGCTGCAAACTCCAGACTAAACGAGGGCTGCGTATTCTCATCTTCCTGTGAGGCACCATTATCCTCTCACAGTGCTGTTTTCTCGTCTCGTGACCATTATTGTACAATTATTGTATATAAATAGTATGAAATTGTATATACCAATCCAATTTGTACAGCATTTTATCGTTGTTGAGTTTGTTTAGTTTTGTTTCAATAAATATTATTTTTGTGTTCAACCCTTTCTGAATTGTCTATCTATTGGAACATACGCGAACCGGGTTCGTAAAAGGTTGGGTGGCTTATTTTGTACTGACCAAGAATATTGCATAATTATGCTTATTAATCTATGTCTTAAACAGTTGAACTAGTTGTTTACATATATGATATATGACATCTGTTTATAAAGTGTTCGGATGCGATTCTCTTTGTCAGATAGACAGAAAACATCCACATACATATTCCATACAATTTTACTTTGTTTTCTTTGAACCAAAACAAGGCCAGAAAGTCGAAAATGGTATCACTCATAAAACAAATTATTGGACCAAACTCAGATTAAATTTGTACACATAGACCACACACATGTCACCTTTAATTCCGAACTTCCGAGCCAAAAAGTGCAAAAATAATTTGACTAAAACATATTCGAACTTGACATGTATTTTTACAGAGAAACACACATACCGACTTCAGTTCCGATAAAATAATCCAAAACGTTATGCCGTGATCGGTCGGAACCCAAAATGTTAACGGACGAACATAAAATATATATACGACCGTTCTTTTCAAACCAGTGGATGTAATTTGGGCTATAAAACTTTCTGACCCTTTCTTGTCGATCTCCTTACAATCTGACATTCTTCATATAGGAACTCCTATTGCGTGGCCTACTACTTGGCTTGCATCTAAATAGCTCCCCACCATACATGCTCCGCGAATTTGCCATGCTTTGTATTTTGGTACCTTTTGTTACACAGCACCATGGTGTTGTATAAACCCGTGTGTGTGTGGGGGGGGGGGGTGGGTCCATCTGCAACTGGGGGTTGCATTATTTTATGAGTCGCTATCGCAATAATATATATTTATTTTATTACCCTGTATGTATGCATGTTCCCAGAGTAGATTCATAACATAGCATATATGCATGCTGGTAATTAAAGGACGGGACTTTTTTGTTGTTGTTGTTTTTTTTAATAATTTGTCACAATGCACGCCTTTCGGTTCTGCGCCCGATGATAGAAATATTCCTTTTTATCATTACCGCTCGATAATCTAGTAGCTAAACGCATCCTTTGTGCGATGCCGCGAAATTAACAGTGTTCACCAATCACCAGTTGTACCGTTGTGTGTAATTCGGACATAACACAACTTTAAGCGATGCCGCCATGGTTGTTTTGATTGCAAGTCGGCTTCTCTTCTCAGTCGGGTTGTTTGTCGTCAAACATTCTGACGATAATTCAGGTGATGGGCGATCAACGGCAATCACTCTGTAAAAACAGACCCCAACCGGGATATATATAGGGGTAAATGTGCTGCTCGACATTCAGAACATCCCTAAGAACACATGCACTTTCATTATTCAGAAAACTTTTAGTCGAGGAACTGTACCGTTAAATATTAGCTAAGTTTCTATCTATTGAAATTGAGCTTGGTGCATCGGCATTTATGTAACTAATTTGATCTATTCCCCGAAATATTCTGTATAGATTCATGCCGGGATATAAATAAACTTTAATTCAGCCAGGGAGTACAGTAATCAAGAGCTTCAACCACAATGTGAGAATTTTATTTTATATAGAACAATTCACGTTAATAGAAACACTATACAATCCTATACTGGAGATGTTTCCAGACCTCCCGTAACAATTAACAACAACAATATAAATCAACAATTTGTTCTCCTCATCGTGTAATCTGGACCATTAAATAACAAAGAATATAATTTTGTTATTGAAAAAAATAACAAAATAATTTGTGGTGTCCCTCTAAAATATCCAAATTCTATGAAATAAATGCATAAACAATTCAACATCGAGTATAATAGATATATGTACTAAATGAATATCCCATTGGGTTACGAAAGTATGTATTAGACAACTATTCACCTGGAGGCGTGTTCAGGAAAATGAGCAGATGACAGTACGAATAAAATATAACACATGACGACTGCAGAAGATCGAATCGCATGCAAACGTTCTGAGAAATGTTCAGATATAGTTCAACAAGTTCAACTAACGCCCTATCTGAGAATTCCATAACGGGCTATGGGAGTTACGAGCCAGTGAATATTTAGTATCGAAATGGTTAAGCAGCGTGTACTGGAGTGTAAGAATTCAACGTTAACAATTTGTTCAAAGTTTTCATGATTTTATTCTTAATTTCAGGCCACACAATGCAGCGAGTTGGAAACACCCATGTCTACAAAACAAGGAACAGCAGTGTCGTCATCTGGAGCATGAACGGAGATGATAGTCTAGAGACACAGTATCTCCGTAACATAGGAAACAAGATACACGACACATCGACAGAATTCGCACTAAATGCCACGTTCACGTGCAAAACACCAGGATACGCCAAGACCGGTAACTCTAAACGAGCGTCTCCAAGAGAGCTGCTGTTCAGAAACCGACTTGTGACTACGGGAGTGACAAGACATATCTCCACTCCCAAGAACTGCGTGTCCATGCCCAACCTAACTGCTATAAATGACCCAAAGACAACAAATGAACCAGAGGCGGTAGAGAAACGCGATGAACATGAGAAGTACGAACCGAAGGAGAGAAAAGCCTTCACAAAGAAACTCAAGAAGTTCTACAAGAGCTGCAAACTCCAGACTAAACGAGGGCTGCGTATTCTCATCTTCCTGTGAGGCACCATTATACTCCCACAGTGCTGTTTTCTCGTCACGTGACCATTATTGTACAATTATTGTATATAAATAGTATGAAATTGTATATACCAATCCAAATTGTACAGCATTATATCGTTGTTGAGTTTGTTTAGTTTTGTTTCAATAAATATTATTTTTGTTTTCAACCCTTTCTGAATTGTCTATCTATTGGAACATACGCGAACCGGGTTCGTAAAAGGTTGGGTGGCTTATTTTGTACTGACCAAGAATATTGCATAATTATGCTTATTAATCTATGTCTTAAACAGTTGAACTAGTTGTTTACATATATGATATATGACATCTGTTTATAAAGTGTTCGGATGCGATTCTCTTTGCCAGATAGACAGAAAACATCCACATACATATTCCATACAATTTTACTTTGTTTTCTTTGAACCAAAACAAGGCCAGAAAGTCGAAAATGGTATCACTCATAAAACAAATTATTGGACCAAACTCAGATTAAATTTGTACACATAGACCACACACATGTCACCTTTAATTCCGAACTTCCGAGCCAAAAAGTGCAAAAATAATTTGACTAAAACATATTCGAACTTGACATGTATTTTTACAGAGAAACACACATACCGACTTCAGTTCCGATAAAATAATCCAAAACGTTATGCCGTGATCGGTCGGAACCCAAAATGTTAACGGACGAACATAAAATATATATACGACCGTTCTTTTCAAACCAGTGGATGTAATTTGGGCTATAAAACTTTCTGACCCTTTCTTGTCGATCTCCTTACAATCTGACATTCTTCATATAGGAACTCCTATTGCGTGGCCTACTACTTGGCTTGCATCTAAATAGCTCCCCACCATACATGCTCCGCGAATTTGCCATGCTTTGTATTTTGGTACCTTTTGTTACACAGCACCATGGTGTTGTATAAACCCGTGTGTGTGTGGGGGGGGGGGGTGGGTCCATCTGCAACTGGGGGTTGCATTATTTTATGAGTCGCTATCGCAATAATATATATTTATTTTATTACCCTGTATGTATGCATGTTCCCAGAGTAGATTCATAACATAGCATATATGCATGCTGGTAATTAAAGGACGGGACTTTTTTGTTGTTGTTGTTTTTTTTAATAATTTGTCACAATGCACGCCTTTCGGTTCTGCGCCCGATGATAGAAATATTCCTTTTTATCATTACCGCTCGATAATCTAGTA
Organism: Siphonodentalium dalli; assembly: GCA_032622095.1. Classification (NCBI taxonomy): domain Eukaryota; kingdom Metazoa; phylum Mollusca; class Scaphopoda; order Gadilida; family Siphonodentaliidae; genus Siphonodentalium; species Siphonodentalium dalli. The sequence continues at coordinate 211,856,535 of CP136063.1, forward strand.
GCTAAACGCATCCTTTGTGCGATGCCGCGAAATTAACAGTGTTCACCAATCACCAGTGGTACCGTTGTGTGTAATTCGGACATAACACACCTTTAAGCGATGCCGCCATGGTTGTTTTGATTGCAAGTCGGCTTCTCTTCTCAGTCGGGTTGTTTGTCGTCAAACATTCTGACGATAATTCAGGTGATGGGCGATCAACGGCAATCACTCTGTAAAAACAGACCCCAACCGGGATATATATAGGGGTAAATGTGCTGCTCGACATTCAGAACATCCCTAAGAACACATGCACTTTCATTATTCAGAAAACTTTTAGTCGAGGAACTGTACCGTTAAATATTAGCTAAGTTTCTATCTATTGAAATTGAGCTTGGTGCATCGGCATTTATGTAACTAATTTGATCTATTCCTCGAAATATTCTGTATAGATTCATGCCGGGATATAAATAAACTTTAATTCAGCCAGGGAGTACAGTAATCAAGAGCTTCAACCACAATGTGAGAATTTTATTTTATATAGAACAATTCACGTTAATAGAAACACTATACAATCCTATACTGGAGATGTTTCCAGACCTCCCGTAACAATTAACAACAACAATATAAATCAACAATTTGTTCTCCTCATCGTGTAATCTGGACCATTAAATAACAAAGAATATAATTTTGTTATTGAAAAAAATAACAAAATAATTTGTGGTGTCCCTCTAAAATATCCAAATTCTATGAAATAAATGCATAAACAATTCAACATCGAGTACAATAGATATATGTACTAAATGAATATCCCATTGGGTTACGAAAGTATGTATTAGACAACTATTCACCTGGAGGCGTGTTCAGGAAAATGAGCAGATGACAGTACGAATAAAATATAACACATGACGACTGCAGAAGATCGAATCGCATGCAAACGTTCTGAGAAATGTTCAGATATAGTTCAACAAGTTCAACTAACGCCCTATCTGAGAATTCCATAACGGGCTATGGGAGTTACGAGCCAGTGAATATTTAGTATCGAAATGGTTAAGCAGCGTGTACTGGAGTGTAAGAATTCAACGTTAACAATTTGTTCAAAGTTTTCATGATTTTATTCTTAATTTCAGGCCACACAATGCAGCGAGTTGGAAACACCCATGTCTACAAAACAAGGAACAGCAGTGTCGTCATCTGGAGCATGAACGGAGATGATAGTCTAGAGACACAGTATCTCCGTAACATAGGAAACAAGATACACGACACATCGACAGAATTCGCACTAAATGCCACGTTCACGTGCAAAACACCAGGATACGCCAAGACCGGTAACTCTAAACGAGCGTCTCCAAGAGAGCTGCTGTTCAGAAACCGACTTGTGACTACGGGAGTGACAAGACATATCTCCACTCCCAAGAACTGCGTGTCCATGCCCAACCTAACTGCTATAAATGACCCAAAGACAACAAATGAACCAGAGGCGGTAGAGAAACGCGATGAACATGAGAAGTACGAACCGAAGGAGAGAAAAGCCTTCACAAAGAAACTCAAGAAGTTCTACAAGAGCTGCAAACTCCAGACTAAACGAGGGCTGCGTATTCTCATCTTCCTGTGAGGCACCATTATCCTCCCACAGTGCTGTTTTCTCGTCACGTGACCATTATTGTACAATTATTGTATATAAATAGTATGAAATTGTATATACCAATCCAAATTGTACAGCATTATATCGTTGTTGAGTTTGTTTAGTTTTGTTTCAATAAATATTATTTTTGTTTTCAACCCTTTCTGAATTGTCTATCTATTGGAACATACGCGAACCGGGTTCGTAAAAGGTTGGGTGGCTTATTTTGTACTGACCAAGAATATTGCATAATTATGCTTATTAATCTATGTCTTAAACAGTTGAACTAGTTGTTTACATATATGATATATGACATCTGTTTATAAAGTGTTCGGATGCGATTCTCTTTGCCAGATAGACAGAAAACATCCACATACATATTCCATACAATTTTACTTTGTTTTCTTTGAACCAAAACAAGGCCAGAAAGTCGAAAATGGTATCACTCATAAAACAAATTATTGGACCAAACTCAGATTAAATTTGTACACATAGACCACACACATGTCACCTTTAATTCCGAACTTCCGAGCCAAAAAGTGCAAAAATAATTTGACTAAAACATATTCGAACTTGACATGTATTTTTACAGAGAAACACACATACCGACTTCAGTTCCGATAAAATAATCCAAAACGTTATGCCGTGATCGGTCGGAACCCAAAATGTTAACGGACGAACATAAAATATATATACGACCGTTCTTTTCAAACCAGTGGATGTAATTTGGGCTATAAAACTTTCTGACCCTTTCTTGTCGATCTCCTTACAATCTGACATTCTTCATATATAGGAACTCCTATTGCGTGGCCTACTACTTGGCTTGCATCTAAATAGCTCCCCACCATACATGCTCCGCGAATTTGCCATGCTTTGTATTTTGGTACCTTTTGTTACACAGCACCATGGTGTTGTATAAACCCGTGTGTGTGTGGGGGGGGGGGGGGGGGGGTGGGTCCATCTGCAACTGGGGGTTGCATTATTTTATGAGTCGCTATCGCAATAATATATATTTATTTTATTACCCTGTATGTATGCATGTTCCCAGAGTAGATTCATAACATAGCATATATGCATGCTGGACTTTTTTGTTGTTGTTGTTTTTTTTAATAATTTGTCACAATGCACGCCTTTCGGTTCTGCGCCCGATGATAGAAATATTCCTTTTTATCATTACCGCTCGATAATCTAGTAGCTAAACGCATCCTTTGTGCGATGCCGCGAAATTAACAGTGTTCACCAATCACCAGTGGTACCGTTGTGTGTAATTCGGACATAACACACCTTTAAGCGATGCCGCCATGGTTGTTTTGATTGCAAGTCGGCTTCTCTTCTCAGTCGGGTTGTTTGTCGTCAAACATTCTGACGATAATTCAGGTGATGGGCGATCAACGGCAATCACTCTGTAAAAACAGACCCCAACCGGGATATATATAGGGGTAAATGTGCTGCTCGACATTCAGAACATCCCTAAGAACACATGCACTTTCATTATTCAGAAAACTTTTAGTCGAGGAACTGTACCGTTAAATATTAGGTAAGTTTCTATCTATTGAAATTGAGCTTGGTGCATCGGCATTTATGTAACTAATTTGATCTATTCCCCGAAATATTCTGTATAGATTCATGCCGGGATATAAATAAACTTTAATTCAGCCAGGGAGTACAGTAATCAAGAGCTTCAACCACAATGTGAGAATTTTATTTTATATAGAACAATTCACGTTAATAGAAACACTATACAATCCTATACTGGAGATGTTTCCAGACCTCCCGTAACAATTAACAACAACAATATAAATCAACAATTTGTTCTCCTCATCGTGTAATCTGGACCATTAAATAACAAAGAATATAATTTTGTTATTGAAAAAAATAACAAAATAATTTGTGGTGTCCCTCTAAAATATCCAAATTCTATGAAATAAATGCATAAACAATTCAACATCGAGTATAATAGATATATGTACTAAATGAATATCCCATTGGGTTACGAAAGTATGTATTAGACAACTATTCACCTGGAGGCGTGTTCAGGAAAATGAGCAGATGACAGTACGAATAAAATATAACACATGACGACTGCAGAAGATCGAATCGCATGCAAACGTTCTGAGAAATGTTCAGATATAGTTCAACAAGTTCAACTAACGCCCTATCTGAGAATTCCATAACGGGCTATGGGAGTTACGAGCCAGTGAATATTTAGTATCGAAATGGTTAAGCAGCGTGTACTGGAGTGTAAGAATTCAACGTTAACAATTTGTTCAAAGTTTTCATGATTTTATTCTTAATTTCAGGCCACACAATGCAGCGAGTTGGAAACACCCATGTCTACAAAACAAGGAACAGCAGTGTCGTCATCTGGAGCATGAACGGAGATGATAGTCTAGAGACACAGTATCTCCGTAACATAGGAAACAAGATACACGACACATCGACAGAATTCGCACTAAATGCCACGTTCACGTGCAAAACACCAGGATACGCCAAGACCGGTAACTCTAAACGAGCGTCTCCAAGAGAGCTGCTGTTCAGAAACCGACTTGTGACTACGGGAGTGACAAGACATATCTCCACTCCCAAGAACTGCGTGTCCATGCCCAACCTAACTGCTATAAATGACCCAAAGACAACAAATGAACCAGAGGCGGTAGAGAAACGCGATGAACATGAGAAGTACGAACCGAAGGAGAGAAAAGCCTTCACAAAGAAACTCAAGAAGTTCTACAAGAGCTGCAAACTCCAGACTAAACGAGGGCTGCGTATTCTCATCTTCCTGTGAGGCACCATTATCCTCCCACAGTGCTGTTTTCTCGTCACGTGACCATTATTGTACAATTATTGTATATAAATAGTATGAAATTGTATATACCAATCCAAATTGTACAGCATTATATCGTTGTTGAGTTTGTTTAGTTTTGTTTCAATAAATATTATTTTTGTTTTCAACCCTTTCTGAATTGTCTATCTATTGGAACATACGCGAACCGGGTTCGTAAAAGGTTGGGTGGCTTATTTTGTACTGACCAAGAATATTGCATAATTATGCTTATTAATCTATGTCTTAAACAGTTGAACTAGTTGTTTACATATATGATATATGACATCTGTTTATAAAGTGTTCGGATGCGATTCTCTTTGCCAGATAGACAGAAAACATCCACATACATATTCCATACAATTTTACTTTGTTTTCTTTGAACCAAAACAAGGCCAGAAAGTCGAAAATGGTATCACTCATAAAACAAATTATTGGACCAAACTCAGATTAAATTTGTACACATAGACCACACACATGTCACCTTTAATTCCGAACTTCCGAGCCAAAAAGTGCAAAAATAATTTGACTAAAACATATTCGAACTTGACATGTATTTTTACTGAGAAACGCACATACCGACTTCAGTTCCGATAAAATAATCCAAAACGTTATGCCGTGATCGGTCGGAACCCAAAATGTTAACGGACGAACATAAAATATATATACGACCGTTCTTTTCAAACCAGTGGATGTAATTTGGGCTATAAAACTTTCTGACCCTTTCTTGTCGATCTCCTTACAATCTGACATTCTTCATATATAGGAACTCCTATTGCGTGGCCTACTACTTGGCTTGCATCTAAATAGCTCCCCACCATACATGCTCCGCGAATTTGCCATGCTTTGTATTTTGGTACCTTTTGTTACACAGCACCATGGTGTTGTATAAACCCGTGTGTGTGTGTGGGGGGGGGGGGGTGGGTCCATCTGCAACTGGGGGTTGCATTATTTTATGAGTCGCTATCGCAATAATATATATTTATTTTATTACCCTGTATGTATGCATGTTCCCAGAGTAGATTCATAACATAGCATATATGCATGCTGGTAATTAAAGGACGGGACTTTTTTGTTGTTGTTGTTTTTTTTAATAATTTGTCACAATGCACGCCTTTCGGTTCTGCGCCCGATGATAGAAATATTCCTTTTTATCATTACCGCTCGATAATCTAGTAGCTAAACGCATCCTTTGTGCGATGCCGCGAAATTAACAGTGTTCACCAATCACCAGTGGTACCGTTGTGTGTAATTCGGACATAACACACCTTTAAGCGATGCCGCCATGGTTGTTTTGATTGCAAGTCGGCTTCTCTTCTCAGTCGGGTTGTTTGTCGTCAAACATTCTGACGATAATTCAGGTGATGGGCTATCAACGGCAATCACTCTGTAAAAACAGACCCCAACCGGGATATATATAGGGGTAAATGTGCTGCTCGACATTCAGAACATCCCTAAGAACACATGCACTTTCATTATTCAGAAAACTTTTAGTCGAGGAACTGTACCGTTAAATATTAGCTAAGTTTCTATCTATTGAAATTGAGCTTGGTGCATCGGCATTTATGTAACTAATTTGATCTATTCCCCGAAATATTCTGTATAGATTCATGCCGGGATATAAATAAACTTTAATTCAGCCAGGGAGTACAGTAATCAAGAGCTTCAACCACAATGTGAGAATTTTATTTTATATAGAACAATTCACGTTAATAGAAACACTATACAATCCTATACTGGAGATGTTTCCAGACCTCCCGTAACAATTAACAACAACAATATAAATCAACAATTTGTTCTCCTCATCGTGTAATCTGGACCATTAAATAACAAAGAATATAATTTTGTTATTGAAAAAAATAACAAAATAATTTGTGGTGTCCCTCTAAAATATCCAAATTCTATGAAATAAATGCATAAACAATTCAACATCGAGTATAATAGATATATGTACTAAATGAATATCCCATTGGGTTACGAAAGTATGTATTAGACAACTATTCACCTGGAGGCGTGTTCAGGAAAATGAGCAGATGACAGTACGAATAAAATATAACACATGACGACTGCAGAAGATCGAATCGCATGCAAACGTTCTGAGAAATGTTCAGATATAGTTCAACAAGTTCAACTAACGCCCTATCTGAGAATTCCATAACGGGCTATGGGAGTTACGAGCCAGTGAATATTTAGTATCGAAATGGTTAAGCAGCGTGTACTGGAGTGTAAGAATTCAACGTTAACAATTTGTTCAAAGTTTTCATGATTTTATTCTTAATTTCAGGCCACACAATGCAGCGAGTTGGAAACACCCATGTCTACAAAACAAGGAACAGCAGTGTCGTCATCTGGAGCATGAACGGAGATGATAGTCTAGAGACACAGTATCTCCGTAACATAGGAAACAAGATACACGACACATCGACAGAATTCGCACTAAATGCCACGTTCACGTGCAAAACACCAGGATACGCCAAGACCGGTAACTCTAAACGAGCGTCTCCAAGAGAGCTGCTGTTCAGAAACGACTTGTGACTACGGGAGTGACAAGACATATCTCCACTCCCAAGAACTGCGTGTCCATGCCCAACCTAACTGCTATAAATGACCCAAAGACAACAAATGAACCAGAGGCGGTAGAGAAACGCGATGCACATGAGAAGTACGAACCGAAGGAGAGAAAAGCCTTCACAAAGAAACTCAAGAAGTTCTACAAGAGCTGCAAACTCCAGACTAAACGAGGGCTGCGTATTCTCATCTTCCTGTGAGGCACCATTATCCTCCCACAGTGCTGTTTTCTCGTCACGTGACCATTATTGTACAATTATTGTATATAAATAGTATGAAATTGTATATACCAATCCAAATTGTACAGCATTATATCGTTGTTGAGTTTGTTTAGTTTTGTTTCAATAAATATTATTTTTGTTTTCAACCCTTTCTGAATTGTCTATCTATTGGAACATACGCGAACCGGGTTCGTAAAAGGTTGGGTGGCTTATTTTGTACTGACCAAGAATATTGCATAATTATGCTTATTAATCTATGTCTTAAACAGTTGAACTAGTTGTTTACATATATGATATATGACATCTGTTTATAAAGTGTTCGGATGCGATTCTCATTGCCAGATAGACAGAAAACATCCACATACATATTCCATACAATTTTACTTTGTTTTCTTTGAACCAAAACAAGGCCAGAAAGTCGAAAATGGTATCACTCATAAAACAAATTATTGGACCAAACTCAGATTAAATTTGTACACATAGACCACACACATGTCACCTTTAATTCCGAACTTCCGAGCCAAAAAGTGCAAAAATAATTTGACTAAAACATATTCGAACTTGACATGTATTTTTACTGAGAAACACACATACCGACTTCAGTTCCGATAAAATAATCCAAAACGTTATGCCGTGATCGGTCGGAACCCAAAATGTTAACGGACGAACATAAAATATATATACGACCGTTCTTTTCAAACCAGTGGATGTAATTTGGGCTATAAAACTTTCTGACCCTTTCTTGTCGATCTCCTTACAATCTGACATTCTTCATATATAGGAACTCCTATTGCGTGGCCTACTACTTGGCTTGCATCTAAATAGCTCCCCACCATACATGCTCCGCGAATTTGCCACGCTTTGTATTTTGGTACCTTTTGTTACACAGCACCATGGTGTTGTATAAACCCGTGTGTGTGTGGGGTGGGGGGGGGGGGGGGGGTGGGTCCATCTGCAACTGGGGGTTGCATTATTTTATGAGTCGCTATCGCAATAATATATATTTATTTTATTACCCTGTATGTATGCATGTTCCCAGAGTAGATTCATAACATAGCATATATGCATGCTGGTAATTAAAGGACGGGACTTTTTTGTTGTTGTTTTTTTTTTAAATAATTTGTCACAATGCACGCCTTTCGGTTCTGCGCCCGATGATAGAAATATTCCTTTTTATCATTACCGCTCGATAATCTAGTAGCTAAACGCATCCTTTGTGCGATGCCGCGAAATTAACAGTGTTCACCAATCACCAGTGGTACCGTTGTGTGTAATTCGGACATAACACACCTTTAAGCGATGCCGCCATGATTGTTTTGATTGCAAGTCGGCTTCTCTTCTCAGTCGGGTTGTTTGTCGTCAAACATTCTGACGATAATTCAGGTGATGGGCGATCAACGGCAATCACTCTGTAAAAACAGACCCCAACCGGGATATATATAGGGGTAAATGTGCTGCTCGACATTCAGAACATCCCTAAGAACACATGCACTTTCATTATTCAGAAAACTTTTAGTCGAGGAACTGTACTGTTAAATATTAGCTAAGTTTCTATCTATTGAAATTGAGCTTGGTGCATCGGCATTTATGTAACTAATTTGATCTATTCCCCGAAATATTCTGTATAGATTCATGCCGGGATATAAATAAACTTTAATTCAGCCAGGGAGTACAGTAATCAAGAGCTTCAACCACAATGTGAGAATTTTATTTTATATAGAACAATTCACGTTAATAGAAACACTATACAATCCTATACTGGAGATGTTTCCAGACCTCCCGTAACAATTAACAACAACAATATAAATCAACAATTTGTTCTCCTCATCGTGTAATCTGGACCATTAAATAACAAAGAATATAATTTTGTTATTGAAAAAAATAACAAAATAATTTGTGGTGTCCCTCTAAAATATCCAAATTCTATGAAATAAATGCATAAACAATTCAACATCGAGTATAATAGATATATGTACTAAATGAATATCCCATTGGGTTACGAAAGTATGTATTAGACAACTATTCACCTGGAGGCGTGTTCAGGAAAATGAGCAGATGACAGTACGAATAAAATATAACACATGACGACTGCAGAAGATCGAATCGCATGCAAACGTTCTGAGAAATGTTCAGATATAGTTCAACAAGTTCAACTAACGCCCTATCTGAGAATTCCATAACGGGCTATGGGAGTTACGAGCCAGTGAATATTTAGTATCGAAATGGTTAAGCAGCGTGTACTGGAGTGTAAGAATTCAACGTTAACAATTTGTTCAAAGTTTTCATGATTTAATTCTTAATTTCAGGCCACACAATGCAGCGAGTTGGAAACACCCATGTCTACAAAACAAGGAACAGCAGTGTCGTCATCTGGAGCATGAACGGAGATGATAGTCTAGAGACACAGTATCTCCGTAACATAGGAAACAAGATACACGACACATCGACAGAATTCGCACTAAATGCCACGTTCACGTGCAAAACACCAGGATACGCCAAGACCGGTAACTCTAAACGAGCGTCTCCAAGAGAGCTGCTGTTCAGAAACGACTTGTGACTACGGGAGTGACAAGACATATCTCCACTCCCAAGAACTGCGTGTCCATGCCCAACCTAACTGCTATAAATGACCCAAAGACAACAAATGAACCAGAGGCGGTAGAGAAACGCGATGCACATGAGAAGTACGAACCGAAGGAGAGAAAAGCCTTCACAAAGAAACTCAAGAAGTTCTACAAGAGCTGCAAACTCCAGACTAAACGAGGGCTGCGTATTCTCATCTTCCTGTGAGGCACCATTATCCTCCCACAGTGCTGTTTTCTCGTCACGTGACCATTATTGTACAATTATTGTATATAAATAGTATGAAATTGTATATACCAATCCAAATTGTACAGCATTATATCGTTGTTGAGTTTGTTTAGTTTTGTTTCAATAAATATTATTTTTGTTTTCAACCCTTTCTGAATTGTCTATCTATTGGAACATACGCGAACCGGGTTCGTAAAAGGTTGGGTGGCTTATTTTGTACTGACCAAGAATATTGCATAATTATGCTTATTAATCTATGTCTTAAACAGTTGAACTAGTTGTTTACATATATGATATATGACATCTGTTTATAAAGTGTTCGGATGCGATTCTCATTGCCAGATAGACAGAAAACATCCACATACATATTCCATACAATTTTACTTTGTTTTCTTTGAACCAAAACAAGGCCAGAAAGTCGAAAATGGTATCACTCATAAAACAAATTATTGGACCAAACTCAGATTAAATTTGTACACATAGACCACACACATGTCACCTTTAATTCCGAACTTCCGAGCCAAAAAGTGCAAAAATAATTTGACTAAAACATATTCGAACTTGACATGTATTTTTACTGAGAAACATACATACCGACTTCAGTTCCGATAAAATAATCCAAAACGTTATGCCGTGATCGGTCGGAACCCAAAATGTTAACGGACGAACATAAAATATATATACGACCGTTCTTTTCAAACCAGTGGATGTAATTTGGGCTATAAAACTTTCTGACCCTTTCTTGTCGATCTCCTTACAATCTGACATTCTTCATATATAGGAACTCCTATTGCGTGGCCTACTACTTGGCTTGCATCTAAATAGCTCCCCACCATACATGCTCCGCGAATTTGCCACGCTTTGTATTTTGGTACCTTTTGTTACACAGCACCATGGTGTTGTATAAACCCGTGTGTGTGTGGGGGGGGGGGGTGGGTCCATCTGCAACTGGGGGTTGCATTATTTTATGAGTCGCTATCGCAATAATATATATTTATTTTATTACCCTGTATGTATGCATGTTCCCAGAGTAGATTCATAACATAGCATATATGCATGCTGGTAATTAAAGGACGGGACTTTTTTGTTGTTGTTGTTTTTTTTAATAATTTGTCACAATGCACGCCTTTCGGTTCTGCGCCCGATGATAGAAATATTCCTTTTTATCATTACCGCTCGATAATCTAGTAGCTAAACGCATCCTTTGTGCGATGCCGCGAAATTAACAGTGTTCACCAATCACCAGTGGTACCGTTGTGTGTAATTCGGACATAACACACCTTTAAGCGATGCCGCCATGGTTGTTTTGATTGCAAGTCGGCTTCTCTTCTCAGTCGGGTTGTTTGTCGTCAAACATTCTGACGATAATTCAGGTGATGGGCGATCAACGGCAATCACTCTGTAAAAACAGACCCCAACCGGGATATATATAGGGGTAAATGTGCTGCTCGACATTCAGAACATCCCTAAGAACACATGCACTTTCATTATTCAGAAAACTTTTAGTCGAGGAACTGTACCGTTAAATATTAGCTAAGTTTCTATCTATTGAAATTGAGCTTGGTGCATCGGCATTTATGTAACTAATTTGATCTATTCCCCGAAATATTCTGTATAGATTCATGCCGGGATATAAATAAACTTTAATTCAGCCAGGGAGTACAGTAATCAAGAGCTTCAACCACAATGTGAGAATTTTATTTTATATAGAACAATTCACGTTAATAGAAACACTATACAATCCTATACTGGAGATGTTTCCAGACCTCCCGTAACAATTAACAACAACAATATAAATCAACATTTGTTCTCCTCATCGTGTAATCTGGACCATTAAATAACAAAGAATATAATTTTGTTATTGAAAAAAATAACAAAATAATTTGTGGTGTCCCTCTAAAATATCCAAATTCTATGAAATAAATGCATAAACAATTCAACATCGAGTATAATAGATATATGTACTAAATGAATATCCCATTGGGTTACGAAAGTATGTATTAGACAACTATTCACCTGGAGGCGTGTTCAGGAAAATGAGCAGATGACAGTACGAATAAAATATAACACATGACGACTGCAGAAGATCGAATCGCATGCAAACGTTCTGAGAAATGTTCAGATATAGTTCAACAAGTTCAACTAACGCCCTATCTGAGAATTCCATAACGGGCTATGGGAGTTACGAGCCAGTGAATATTTAGTATCGAAATGGTTAAGCAGCGTGTACTGGAGTGTAAGAATTCAACGTTAACAATTTGTTCAAAGTTTTCATGATTTTATTCTTAATTTCAGGCCACACAATGCAGCGAGTTGGAAACACCCATGTCTACAAAACAAGGAACAGCAGTGTCGTCATCTGGAGCATGAACGGAGATGATAGTCTAGAGACACAGTATCTCCGTAACATAGGAAACAAGATACACGACACATCGACAGAATTCGCACTAAATGCCACGTTCACGTGCAAAACACCAGGATACGCCAAGACCGGTAACTCTAAACGAGCGTCTCCAAGAGAGCTGCTGTTCAGAAACCGACTTGTGACTACGGGAGTGACAAGACATATCTCCACTCCCAAGAACTGCGTGTCCATGCCCAACCTAACTGCTATAAATGACCCAAAGACAACAAATGAACCAGAGGCGGTAGAGAAACGCGATGAACATGAGAAGTACGAACCGAAGGAGAGAAAAGCCTTCACAAAGAAACTCAAGAAGTTCTACAAGAGCTGCAAACTCCAGACTAAACGAGGGCTGCGTATTCTCATCTTCCTGTGAGGCACCATTATCCTCCCACAGTGCTGTTTTCTCGTCACGTGACCATTATTGTACAATTATTGTATATAAATAGTATGAAATTGTATATACCAATCCAAATTGTACAGCATTATATCGTTGTTGAGTTTGTTTAGTTTTGTTTCAATAAATATTATTTTTGTTTTCAACCCTTTCTGAATTGTCTATCTATTGGAACATACGCGAACCGGGTTCGTAAAAGGTTGGGTGGCTTATTTTGTACTGACCAAGAATATTGCATAATTATGCTTATTAATCTATGTCTTAAACAGTTGAACTAGTTGTTTACATATATGATATATGACATCTGTTTATAAAGTGTTCGGATGCGATTCTCTTTGCCAGATAGACAGAAAACATCCACATACATATTCCATACAATTTTACTTTGTTTTCTTTGAACCAAAACAAGGCCAGAAAGTCGAAAATGGTATCACTCATAAAACAAATTATTGGACCAAACTCAGATTAAATTTGTACACATAGACCACACACATGTCACCTTTAATTCCGAACTTCCGAGCCAAAAAGTGCAAAAATAATTTGACTAAAACATATTCGAACTTGACATGTATTTTTACTGAGAAACACACATACCGACTTCAGTTCCGATAAAATAATCCAAAACGTTATGCCGTTATTCTCTTCTCAGTCGGGTTGTTTGTCGTCAAACATTCTGACGATAATTCAGGTGATGGGCGATCAACGGCAATCACTCTGTAAAAACAGACCCCTACCAGGATATATATATAGGGGTAAATGTGCTGCTCGACATTCAGAACATCCCTAAGAACACATGCACTTTCATTATTCAGAAAACTTTTAGTCGAGGAACTGTACCGTTAAATATTAGGTAAGTTTCTATCTATTGAAATTGAGCTTGGTGCATCGGCATTTATGTAACTAATTTGATATATTCCCCGAAATATTCTGTACAGATTCATTCCGGGATATAAATAAACTTTAATTCAGCCAGGGAGTACAGTAATCAAGAGCTTCAACCAAAATGTGAGAATTTTATTATTATATAGAACAATTCACTTTAATAGAAACACTATACAATCCTATACTGGAGATGTTTCCAGACCTCCCGTAACAATTAACAGCAACAATATAAATCAACAATGTGTTCTCCTCATCGTGTAATCTGGACCATTAAATAACAAAGAATATAATTTTGTTATTGAAAAAAATAACAAAATAATTTGTGGTGTCCCTCTAAAATATCCAAATTCTATGAAATAAATGCATAAACAATTCAACATCGAGTATAATAGATATATGTACTAAATGAATATCCCATTGGGTTACGGAAGTATGTATCAGACAACTATTCACCTGGAGGCGTGTTCAGGAAAATGAGCAGATGACAGTACGAATAAAATATAACACATGACGACTGCAGAAGATCGAATCGCATGCAAACGTTCTGAGAAATGTTCAGATATAGTTCAACAAGTTCAACTAACGCCCTATCTGAGAATTCCATAACGGGCTATGGGAGTTACGAGCCAGTGAATATTTAGTATCGAAATGGTTAAGCAGTGTGTACTGGAGTGTAAGAATTCAACGTTAACAATTTGTTCAATGTTTTCATAATTTTATTCTTAATTTCAGGCCACACAATGCAGCGAGTTGGAAACACCCATGTCTACAAAACAAGGGACAGCAGTGTCGTCATCTGGAGCATGAACGGAGATGATAGTCTAGAGACACAGTATCTCCGTAACATAGGAAACAAGATACACGACACATCGACAGAATTCGCACTAAATGCCACGTTCACGTGCAAAACACCAGGATACGCCAAGACCGGTAACTCTAAACGAGCGTCCCCAAGAGAGCTGCTGTTCAGAAACCGACTTGTGACTACGGGAGTGACAAGACATATCTCCACTCCCAAGAACTGCGTGTCCATGCCCAACCTAACTGCTATAAATGACACAAAGACAACAAATGAACCAGAGGCGGTAGAGAAACGTGATGAACATGAGAAGTACGAACCGAAGGAGAGAAAAGCCTTCACAAAGAAACTCAAGAAGTTCTACAAGAGATGCAAACTCCAGACTAAACGAGGGCTGCGTATTCTCACCTTCCTGTGAGGCACCATTATCCCCTCACATTGCTGTTTTCTCATCACGTGACCATTATTGTACAATTATTGTATATAAATAATATGAAATTGTATATACCAATCCAATTTGTACAGCATTTTATCGTTGTTGAGTTTGTTTAGTTTTGTTTCAATAAATATTATTTTTGTTTTCAACCCTTTCTGAATTGTCTATCTATTGGAACATACGCGAACCGGGTTCGTAAAAGGTTGGGTGGCTTATTTTGTACTGACCAAGAATATTGCATAATTATGCTTATTAATCTATGTCTTAAACAGTTGAACTAGTTGTTTACATATATGATATATGACATCTGTTTATAAAGTGTTCGGATGCGATTCTCTTTGCCAGATAGACAGAAAACATCCACATACATATTCCATACAATTTTACTTTGTTTTCTTTGAACCAAAACAAGGCCAGAAAGTCGAAAATGGTATCACTCATAAAACAAATTATTGGACCAAACTCAGATTAAATTTGTACACATAGACCACACACATGTCACCTTTAATTCCGAACTTCCGAGCCAAAAAGTGCAAAAATAATTTGACTAAAACATATTCGAACTTGACATGTATTTTTACTGAGAAACACACATATCGACTTCAGTTCCGATAAAATAATCCAAAACGTTATGCCGTGATCGGTCGGAACCCAAAATGTTAACGGACGAACATAAAATATATATACGACCGTTCTTTTCAAACCAGTGGATGTAATTTGGGCTATAAAACTTTCTGACCCTTTCTTGTCGATCTCCTTACAATCTGACATTCTTCATATAGGAACTCCTATTGCGTGGCCTACTACTTGGCTTGTATCTAAATAGCTCCCCACCATACATGCTCCGCGAATTTGCCATGCTTTGTATTTTGGTACCTTTTGTTACACAGCAGCATGGTGTTGTATATGTGTATGTATGGAGCGTCTTTTAAAGGTCTCTGTGAGACCAGTTTAGTCTGGTTATCGCACGTGAAAGTGCGTGTTTTATGTATCTCTCCGATATGATCAAAACTATATTTGGTCGAAGGATTGTATTGAGTGCATACACGTTATTCCTATATATCTAACTTCTTGCATGGTGGCAGCTTTTACGACGGCGGACTCTTTCACATACAACAACCATAAACAGGTCTCACAAAACGGAAACCTTTACAAGACGCTCCTGTATAAAAAATATACAATACCAAACCATGACGCAATGCCTTTCGGACCATGGCCGGATGGGGCCTGATATAATTATTCCCTACCACTATTGCCACTAGATCATACCATGAATCTCTACTCTTGATAACGCGTACATGTAAAGATCATTCTCCACCCGTTCAAACAATAATATAGTTAACAGTAGGGGTGACCCGTGTGTGTGTGTGTGGGGGTGGGGGGGGGGGGGGTGGGTCCATCTGCAACTGGGGGTTGCATTATTTTATGAGTCGCTATCGCAATAATATATATTTATTTTATTACCCTGTATGTATGCATGTTCCCAGAGTAGATTCATAACATAGCATATATGCATGCTGGTAATTAAAGGACGGGACTTTTTTGTTGTTTTTTTTTTTTTATAATTTGTCACAATGCACGCCTTTCGGTTCTGCGCCCGATGATAGAAATATTCCTTTTTATCATTACCGCTCGATAATCTAGTAGCTAAACGCATCCTTTGTGCGATGCCGCGAAATTAACAGTGTTCACCAATCACCAGTGGTACCGTTGTGTGTAATTCGGACATAACACACCTTTAAGCGATGCCGCCATGGTTGTTTTGATTGCAAGTCGGCTTCTCTTCTCAGTCGGGTTGTTTGTCGTCAAACATTCTGACGATAATTCAGGTGATGGGCGATCAACGGCAATCACTCTGTAAAAACAGACCCCAACCGGGATATATATAGGGGTAAATGTGCTGCTCGACATTCAGAACATCCCTAAGAACACAAGCACTTTCATTATTCAGAAAACTTTTAGTCGAGGAACTGTACCGTTAAATATTAGGTAAGTTTCTATCTATTGAAATTGAGCTTGGTGCATCGGCATTTATGTAACTAATTTGATCTATTCCCCGAAATATTCTGTATAGATTCATGCCGGGATATAAATAAACTTTAATTCAGCCAGGGAGTACAGTAATCAAGAGCTTCAACCACAATGTGAGAATTTTATTTTATATAGAACAATTCACTTTAATAGAAACACTATACAATCCTATACTGGAGATGTTTCCAGACCTCCCGTAACAATTAACAACAACAATATAAATCAACAATTTGTTCTCCGCATCGTGTAATCTGGACCATTAAATAACAAAGAATATAATTTTGTTATTGAAAAAAATAACAAAATAATTTGTGGTGTCCCTCTAAAATATCCAAATTCTATGAAATAAATGCATAAACAATTCAACATCGAGTATAATAGATATATGTACTAAATGAATATCCCATTGGGTTACGAAAGTATGTATTAGACAACAATTCACCTGGAGGCGTGTTCAGGAAAATGAGCAGATGACAGTACGAATAAAATATAACACATGACGACTGCAGAAGATCGAATCGCATGTAAACGTTCTGAGAAATGTTCAGATATAGTTCAACAAGTTCAACTAACGCCCTATCTGAGCACTCCATAAGGGGCTATGGGAGTTACGAGCCAGTGAATATTTAGTATCGAAATGGTTAAGCAGCGTGTACTGGAGTGTAAGAATTCAACGTTAACAATTTGTTCAATGTTTTCATAATTTTATTCTTAATTTCAGGCCACACAATGCAGCGAGTTGGAAACACCCATGTCTACAAAACAAGGGACAGCAGTGTCGTCATCTGGAGCATGAACGGAGATGATAGTCTAGAGACACAGTATCTCCGTAACATAGGAAACAAGATACACGACACATCGACAGAATTCGAATTAAAATAGAAACACTATACAATCCTATAATGGAGATGTTTCCAGACCTCCCGTAACAATTAACAACAACAATATAAATCAACAATTTGTTCTCCTCATCGTGTAATCTGGACCATTAAATAACAAAGAATATAATTTTGTTATTGAAAAAAATAACAAAATAATTTGTGGTGTCCCTCTAAAATATCCAAATTCTATGAAATAAATGCATAAACAATTCAACATCGAGTATAATAGATATATGTACTAAATGAATATCCCATTGGGTTACGAAAGTATGTATTAGACAACTATTCACCTGGAGGCGTGTTCAGGAAAATGAGCAGATGACAGTACGAATAAAATATAACACATGACGACTGCAGAAGATCGAATCGCATGCAAACGTTCTGAGAAATGTTCAGATATAGTTCAACAAGTTCAACTAACGCCCTATCTGAGAATTCCATAACGGGCTATGGGAGTTACGAGCCAGTGAATATTTAGTATCGAAATGGTTAAGCAGCGTGTACTGGAGTGTAAGAATTCAACGTTAACAATTTGTTCAAAGTTTTCATGATTTTATTCTTAATTTCAGGCCACACAATGCAGCGAGTTGGAAACACCCATGTCTACAAAACAAGGAACAGCAGTGTCGTCATCTGGAGCATGAACGGAGATGATAGTCTAGAGACACAGTATCTCCGTAACATAGGAAACAAGATACACGACACATCGACAGAATTCGCACTAAATGCCACGTTCACGTGCAAAACACCAGGATACGCCAAGACCGGTAACTCTAAACGAGCGTCTCCAAGAGAGCTGCTGTTCAGAAACCGACTTGTGACTACGGGAGTGACAAGACATATCTCCACTCCCAAGAACTGCGTGTCCATGCCCAACCTAACTGCTATAAATGACCCAAAGACAACAAATGAACCAGAGGCGGTAGAGAAACGCGATGCACATGAGAAGTACGAACCGAAGGAGAGAAAAGCCTTCACAAAGAAACTCAAGAAGTTCTACAAGAGCTGCAAACTCCAGACTAAACGAGGGCTGCGTATTCTCATCTTCCTGTGAGGCACCATTATCCTCCCACAGTGCTGTTTTCTCGTCACGTGACCATTATTGTACAATTATTGTATATAAATAGTATGAAATTGTATATACCAATCCAAATTGTACAGCATTATATCGTTGTTGAGTTTGTTTAGTTTTGTTTCAATAAATATTATTTTTGTTTTCAACCCTTTCTGAATTGTCTATCTATTGGAACATACGCGAACCGGGTTCGTAAAAGGTTGGGTGGCTTATTTTGTACTGACCAAGAATATTGCATAATTATGCTTATTAATCTATGTCTTAAACAGTTGAACTAGTTGTTTACATATATGATATATGACATCTGTTTATAAAGTGTTCGGATGCGATTCTCATTGCCAGATAGACAGAAAACATCCACATACATATTCCATACAATTTTACTTTGTTTTCTTTGAACCAAAACAAGGCCAGAAAGTCGAAAATGGTATCACTCATAAAACAAATTATTGGACCAAACTCAGATTAAATTTGTACACATAGACCACACACATGTCACCTTTAATTCCGAACTTCCGAGCCAAAAAGTGCAAAAATAATTTGACTAAAACATATTCGAACTTGACATGTATTTTTACTGAGAAACACACATACCGACTTCAGTTCCGATAAAATAATCCAAAACGTTATGCCGTGATCGGTCGGAACCCAAAATGTTAACGGACGAACATAAAATATATATACGACCGTTCTTTTCAAACCAGTGGATGTAATTTGGGCTATAAAACTTTCTGACCCTTTCTTGTCGATCTCCTTACAATCTGACATTCTTCATATATAGGAACTCCTATTGCGTGGCCTACTACTTGGCTTGCATCTAAATAGCTCCCCACCATACATGCTCCGCGAATTTGCCATGCTTTGTATTTTGGTACCTTTTGTTACACAGCACCATGGTGTTGTATAAACCCGTGTGTGTGTGGGGGGGGGGGTGGGTCCATCTGCAACTGGGGGTTGCATTATTTTATGAGTCGCTATCGCAATAATATATATTTATTTTATTACCCTGTATGTATGCATGTTCCCAGAGTAGATTCATAACATAGCATATATGCATGCTGGTAATTAAAGGACGGGACTTTTTTGTTGTTGTTGTTTTTTTTAATAATTTGTCACAATGCACGCCTTTCGGTTCTGCGCCCGATGATAGAAATATTCCTTTTTATCATTACCGCTCGATAATCTAGTAGCTAAAAGCATCCTTTGTGCGATGCCGCGAAATTAACAGTGTTCACCAATCACCAGTGGTACCGTTGTGTGTAATTCGGACATAACACACCTTTAAGCGATGCCGCCATGGTTGTTTTGATTGCAAGTCGGCTTCTCTTCTCAGTCGGGTTGTTTGTCGTCAAACATTCTGACGATAATTCAGGTGATGGGCGATCAACGGCAATCACTCTGTAAAAACAGACCCCAACCGGGATATATATAGGGGTAAATGTGCTGCTCGACATTCAGAACATCCCTAAGAACACATGCACTTTCATTATTCAGAAAACTTTTAGTCGAGGAACTGTACCGTTAAATATTAGCTAAGTTTCTATCTATTGAAATTGAGCTTGGTGCATCGGCATTTATGTAACTAATTTGATCTATTCCCCGAAATATTCTGTATAGATTCATGCCGGGATATAAATAAACTTTAATTCAGCCAGGGAGTACAGTAATCAAGAGCTTCAACCACAATGTGAGAATTTTATTTTATATAGAACAATTCACGTTAATAGAAACACTATACAATCCTATACTGGAGATGTTTCCAGACCTCCCGTAACAATTAACAACAACAATATAAATCAACAATTTGTTCTCCTCATCGTGTAATCTGGACCATTAAATAACAAAGAATATAATTTTGTTATTGAAAAAAATAACAAAATAATTTGTGGTGTC
Organism: Siphonodentalium dalli; assembly: GCA_032622095.1. Lineage (NCBI taxonomy): Eukaryota > Metazoa > Mollusca > Scaphopoda > Gadilida > Siphonodentaliidae > Siphonodentalium > Siphonodentalium dalli. The sequence continues at coordinate 211,877,354 of CP136063.1, forward strand.
CCTCTAAAATATCCAAATTCTATGAAATAAATGCATAAACAATTCAACATCGAGTATAATAGATATATGTACTAAATGAATATCCCATTGGGTTACGAAAGTATGTATTAGACAACTATTCACCTGGAGGCGTGTTCAGGAAAATGAGCAGATGACAGTACGAATAAAATATAACACATGACGACTGCAGAAGATCGAATCGCATGCAAACGTTCTGAGAAATGTTCAGATATAGTTCAACAAGTTCAACTAACGCCCTATCTGAGAATTCCATAACGGGCTATGGGAGTTACGAGCCAGTGAATATTTAGTATCGAAATGGTTAAGCAGCGTGTACTGGAGTGTAAGAATTCAACGTTAACAATTTGTTCAAAGTTTTCATGATTTTATTCTTAATTTCAGGCCACACAATGCAGCGAGTTGGAAACACCCATGTCTACAAAACAAGGAACAGCAGTGTCGTCATCTGGAGCATGAACGGAGATGATAGTCTAGAGACACAGTATCTCCGTAACATAGGAAACAAGATACACGACACATCGACAGAATTCGCACTAAATGCCACGTTCACGTGCAAAACACCAGGATACGCCAAGACCGGTAACTCTAAACGAGCGTCTCCAAGAGAGCTGCTGTTCAGAAACCGACTTGTGACTACGGGAGTGACAAGACATATCTCCACTCCCAAGAACTGCGTGTCCATGCCCAACCTAACTGCTATAAATGACCCAAAGACAACAAATGAACCAGAGGCGGTAGAGAAACGCGATGCACATGAGAAGTACGAACCGAAGGAGAGAAAAGCCTTCACAAAGAAACTCAAGAAGTTCTACAAGAGCTGCAAACTCCAGACTAAACGAGGGCTGCGTATTCTCATCTTCCTGTGAGGCACCATTATCCTCCCACAGTGCTGTTTTCTCGTCACGTGACCATTATTGTACAATTATTGTATATAAATAGTATGAAATTGTATATACCAATCCAAATTGTACAGCATTATATCGTTGTTGAGTTTGTTTAGTTTTGTTTCAATAAATATTATTTTTGTTTTCAACCCTTTCTGAATTGTCTATCTATTGGAACATACGCGAACCGGGTTCGTAAAAGGTTGGGTGGCTTATTTTGTACTGACCAAGAATATTGCATAATTATGCTTATTAATCTATGTCTTAAACAGTTGAACTAGTTGTTTACATATATGATATATGACATCTGTTTATAAAGTGTTCGGATGCGATTCTCATTGCCAGATAGACAGAAAACATCCACATACATATTCCATACAATTTTACTTTGTTTTCTTTGAACCAAAACAAGGCCAGAAAGTCGAAAATGGTATCACTCATAAAACAAATTATTGGACCAAACTCAGATTAAATTTGTACACATAGACCACACACATGTCACCTTTAATTCCGAACTTCCGAGCCAAAAAGTGCAAAAATAATTTGACTAAAACATATTCGAACTTGACATGTATTTTTACTGAGAAACACACATACCGACTTCAGTTCCGATAAAATAATCCAAAACGTTATGCCGTGATCGGTCGGAACCCAAAATGTTAACGGACGAACATAAAATATATATACGACCGTTCTTTTCAAACCAGTGGATGTAATTTGGGCTATAAAACTTTCTGACCCTTTCTTGTCGATCTCCTTACAATCTGACATTCTTCATATATAGGAACTCCTATTGCGTGGCCTACTACTTGGCTTGCATCTAAATAGCTCCCCACCATACATGCTCCGCGAATTTGCCATGCTTTGTATTTTGGTACCTTTTGTTACACAGCACCATGGTGTTGTATAAACCCGTGTGTGTGTGGGGGGGGGGGGGTGGGTCCATCTGCAACTGGGGGTTGCATTATTTTATGAGTCGCTATCGCAATAATATATATTTATTTTATTACCCTGTATGTATGCATGTTCCCAGAGTAGATTCATAACATAGCATATATGCATGCTGGTAATTAAAGGACGGGACTTTTTTGTTGTTGTTGTTTTTTTTAATAATTTGTCACAATGCACGCCTTTCGGTTCTGCGCCCGATGATAGAAATATTCCTTTTTATCATTACCGCTCGATAATCTAGTAGCTAAAAGCATCCTTTGTGCGATGCCGCGAAATTAACAGTGTTCACCAATCACCAGTGGTACCGTTGTGTGTAATTCGGACATAACACACCTTTAAGCGATGCCGCCATGGTTGTTTTGATTGCAAGTCGGCTTCTCTTCTCAGTCGGGTTGTTTGTCGTCAAACATTCTGACGATAATTCAGGTGATGGGCGATCAACGGCAATCACTCTGTAAAAACAGACCCCAACCGGGATATATATAGGGGTAAATGTGCTGCTCGACATTCAGAACATCCCTAAGAACACATGCACTTTCATTATTCAGAAAACTTTTAGTCGAGGAACTGTACCGTTAAATATTAGCTAAGTTTCTATCTATTGAAATTGAGCTTGGTGCATCGGCATTTATGTAACTAATTTGATCTATTCCCCGAAATATTCTGTATAGATTCATGCCGGGATATAAATAAACTTTAATTCAGCCAGGGAGTACAGTAATCAAGAGCTTCAACCACAATGTGAGAATTTTATTTTATATAGAACAATTCACGTTAATAGAAACACTATACAATCCTATACTGGAGATGTTTCCAGACCTCCCGTAACAATTAACAACAACAATATAAATCAACAATTTGTTCTCCTCATCGTGTAATCTGGACCATTAAATAACAAAGAATATAATTTTGTTATTGAAAAAAATAACAAAATAATTTGTGGTGTCCCTCTAAAATATCCAAATTCTATGAAATAAATGCATAAACAATTCAACATCGAGTATAATAGATATATGTACTAAATGAATATCCCATTGGGTTACGAAAGTATGTATTAGACAACTATTCACCTGGAGGCGTGTTCAGGAAAATGAGCAGATGACAGTACGAATAAAATATAACACATGACGACTGCAGAAGATCGAATCGCATGCAAACGTTCTGAGAAATGTTCAGATATAGTTCAACAAGTTCAACTAACGCCCTATCTGAGAATTCCATAACGGGCTATGGGAGTTACGAGCCAGTGAATATTTAGTATCGAAATGGTTAAGCAGCGTGTACTGGAGTGTAAGAATTCAACGTTAACAATTTGTTCAAAGTTTTCATGATTTTATTCTTAATTTCAGGCCACACAATGCAGCGAGTTGGAAACACCCATGTCTACAAAACAAGGAACAGCAGTGTCGTCATCTGGAGCATGAACGGAGATGATAGTCTAGAGACACAGTATCTCCGTAACATAGGAAACAAGATACACGACACATCGACAGAATTCGCACTAAATGCCACGTTCACGTGCAAAACACCAGGATACGCCAAGACCGGTAACTCTAAACGAGCGTCTCCAAGAGAGCTGCTGTTCAGAAACCGACTTGTGACTACGGGAGTGACAAGACATATCTCCACTCCCAAGAACTGCGTGTCCATGCCCAACCTAACTGCTATAAATGACCCAAAGACAACAAATGAACCAGAGGCGGTAGAGAAACGCGATGAACATGAGAAGTACGAACCGAAGGAGAGAAAAGCCTTCACAAAGAAACTCAAGAAGTTCTACAAGAGCTGCAAACTCCAGACTAAACGAGGGCTGCGTATTCTCATCTTCCTGTGAGGCACCATTATCCTCCCACAGTGCTGTTTTCTCGTCACGTGACCATTATTGTACAATTATTGTATATAAATAGTATGAAATTGTATATACCAATCCAAATTGTACAGCATTATATCGTTGTTGAGTTTGTTTAGTTTTGTTTCAATAAATATTATTTTTGTTTTCAACCCTTTCTGAATTGTCTATCTATTGGAACATACGCGAACCGGGTTCGTAAAAGGTTGGGTGGCTTATTTTGTACTGACCAAGAATATTGCATAATTATGCTTATTAATCTATGTCTTAAACAGTTGAACTAGTTGTTTACATATATGATATATGACATCTGTTTATAAAGTGTTCGGATGCGATTCTCTTTGCCAGATAGACAGAAAACATCCACATACATATTCCATACAATTTTACTTTGTTTTCTTTGAACCAAAACAAGGCCAGAAAGTCGAAAATGGTATCACTCATAAAACAAATTATTGGACCAAACTCAGATTAAATTTGTACACATAGACCACACACATGTCACCTTTAATTCCGAACTTCCGAGCCAAAAAGTGCAAAAATAATTTGACTAAAACATATTCGAACTTGACATGTATTTTTACTGAGAAACACACATACCGACTTCAGTTCCGATAAAATAATCCAAAACGTTATGCCGTGATCGGTCGGAACCCAAAATGTTAACGGACGAACATAAAATATATATACGACCGTTCTTTTCAAACCAGTGGATGTAATTTGGGCTATAAAACTTTCTGACCCTTTCTTGTCGATCTCCTTACAATCTGACATTCTTCATATATAGGAACTCCTATTGCGTGGCCTACTACTTGGCTTGCATCTAAATAGCTCCCCACCATACATGCTCCGCGAATTTGCCATGCTTTGTATTTTGGTACCTTTTGTTACACAGCACCATGGTGTTGTATAAACCCGTGTGTGTGTGGGGGGGGGTGGGTCCATCTGCAACTGGGGGTTGCATTATTTTATGAGTCGCTATCGCAATAATATATATTTATTTTATTACCCTGTATGTATGCATGTTCCCAGAGTAGATTCATAACATAGCATATATGCATGCTGGTAATTAAAGGACGGGACTTTTTTGTTGTTGTTGTTTTTTTTAATAATTTGTCACAATGCACGCCTTTCGGTTCTGCGCCCGATGATAGAAATATTCCTTTTTATCATTACCGCTCGATAATCTAGTAGCTAAAAGCATCCTTTGTGCGATGCCGCGAAATTAACAGTGTTCACCAATCACCAGTGGTACCGTTGTGTGTAATTCGGACATAACACACCTTTAAGCGATGCCGCCATGGTTGTTTTGATTGCAAGTCGGCTTCTCTTCTCAGTCGGGTTGTTTGTCGTCAAACATTCTGACGATAATTCAGGTGATGGGCGATCAACGGCAATCACTCTGTAAAAACAGACCCCAACCGGGATATATATAGGGGTAAATGTGCTGCTCGACATTCAGAACATCCCTAAGAACACATGCACTTTCATTATTCAGAAAACTTTTAGTCGAGGAACTGTACCGTTAAATATTAGCTAAGTTTCTATCTATTGAAATTGAGCTTGGTGCATCGGCATTTATGTAACTAATTTGATCTATTCCCCGAAATATTCTGTATAGATTCATGCCGGGATATAAATAAACTTTAATTCAGCCAGGGAGTACAGTAATCAAGAGCTTCAACCACAATGTGAGAATTTTATTTTATATAGAACAATTCACGTTAATAGAAACACTATACAATCCTATACTGGAGATGTTTCCAGACCTCCCGTAACAATTAACAACAACAATATAAATCAACAATTTGTTCTCCTCATCGTGTAATCTGGACCATTAAATAACAAAGAATATAATTTTGTTATTGAAAAAAATAACAAAATAATTTGTGGTGTCCCTCTAAAATATCCAAATTCTATGAAATAAATGCATAAACAATTCAACATCGAGTATAATAGATATATGTACTAAATGAATATCCCATTGGGTTACGAAAGTATGTATTAGACAACTATTCACCTGGAGGCGTGTTCAGGAAAATGAGCAGATGACAGTACGAATAAAATATAACACATGACGACTGCAGAAGATCGAATCGCATGCAAACGTTCTGAGAAATGTTCAGATATAGTTCAACAAGTTCAACTAACGCCCTATCTGAGAATTCCATAACGGGCTATGGGAGTTACGAGCCAGTGAATATTTAGTATCGAAATGGTTAAGCAGCGTGTACTGGAGTGTAAGAATTCAACGTTAACAATTTGTTCAAAGTTTTCATGATTTTATTCTTAATTTCAGGCCACACAATGCAGCGAGTTGGAAACACCCATGTCTACAAAACAAGGAACAGCAGTGTCGTCATCTGGAGCATGAACGGAGATGATAGTCTAGAGACACAGTATCTCCGTAACATAGGAAACAAGATACACGACACATCGACAGAATTCGCACTAAATGCCACGTTCACGTGCAAAACACCAGGATACGCCAAGACCGGTAACTCTAAACGAGCGTCTCCAAGAGAGCTGCTGTTCAGAAACCGACTTGTGACTACGGGAGTGACAAGACATATCTCCACTCCCAAGAACTGCGTGTCCATGCCCAACCTAACTGCTATAAATGACCCAAAGACAACAAATGAACCAGAGGCGGTAGAGAAACGCGATGAACATGAGAAGTACGAACCGAAGGAGAGAAAAGCCTTCACAAAGAAACTCAAGAAGTTCTACAAGAGCTGCAAACTCCAGACTAAACGAGGGCTGCGTATTCTCATCTTCCTGTGAGGCACCATTATCCTCCCACAGTGCTGTTTTCTCGTCACGTGACCATTATTGTACAATTATTGTATATAAATAGTATGAAATTGTATATACCAATCCAAATTGTACAGCATTATATCGTTGTTGAGTTTGTTTAGTTTTGTTTCAATAAATATTATTTTTGTTTTCAACCCTTTCTGAATTGTCTATCTATTGGAACATACGCGAACCGGGTTCGTAAAAGGTTGGGTGGCTTATTTTGTACTGACCAAGAATATTGCATAATTATGCTTATTAATCTATGTCTTAAACAGTTGAACTAGTTGTTTACATATATGATATATGACATCTGTTTATAAAGTGTTCGGATGCGATTCTCTTTGCCAGATAGACAGAAAACATCCACATACATATTCCATACAATTTTACTTTGTTTTCTTTGAACCAAAACAAGGCCAGAAAGTCGAAAATGGTATCACTCATAAAACAAATTATTGGACCAAACTCAGATTAAATTTGTACACATAGACCACACACATGTCACCTTTAATTCCGAACTTCCGAGCCAAAAAGTGCAAAAATAATTTGACTAAAACATATTCGAACTTGACATGTATTTTTACTGAGAAACACACATACCGACTTCAGTTCCGATAAAATAATCCAAAACGTTATGCCGTTATTCTCTTCTCAGTCGGGTTGTTTGTCGTCAAACATTCTGACGATAATTCAGGTGATGGGCGATCAACGGCAATCACTCTGTAAAAACAGACCCCTACCAGGATATATATATAGGGGTAAATGTGCTGCTCGACATTCAGAACATCCCTAAGAACACATGCACTTTCATTATTCAGAAAACTTTTAGTCGAGGAACTGTACCGTTAAATATTAGGTAAGTTTCTATCTATTGAAATTGAGCTTGGTGCATCGGCATTTATGTAACTAATTTGATATATTCCCCGAAATATTCTGTACAGATTCATTCCGGGATATAAATAAACTTTAATTCAGCCAGGGAGTACAGTAATCAAGAGCTTCAACCAAAATGTGAGAATTTTATTATTATATAGAACAATTCACTTTAATAGAAACACTATACAATCCTATACTGGAGATGTTTCCAGACCTCCCGTAACAATTAACAGCAACAATATAAATCAACAATGTGTTCTCCTCATCGTGTAATCTGGACCATTAAATAACAAAGAATATAATTTTGTTATTGAAAAAAATAACAAAATAATTTGTGGTGTCCCTCTAAAATATCCAAATTCTATGAAATAAATGCATAAACAATTCAACATCGAGTATAATAGATATATGTACTAAATGAATATCCCATTGGGTTACGAAAGTATGTATCAGACAACTATTCACCTGGAGGCGTGTTCAGGAAAATGAGCAGATGACAGTACGAATAAAATATAACACATGACGACTGCAGAAGATCGAATCGCATGCAAACGTTCTGAGAAATGTTCAGATATAGTTCAACAAGTTCAACTAACGCCCTATCTGAGAATTCCATAACGGGCTATGGGAGTTACGAGCCAGTGAATATTTAGTATCGAAATGGTTAAGCAGCGTGTACTGGAGTGTAAGAATTCAACGTTAACAATTTGTTCAATGTTTTCATAATTTTATTCTTAATTTCAGGCCACACAATGCAGCGAGTTGGAAACACCCATGTCTACAAAACAAGGGACAGCAGTGTCGTCATCTGGAGCATGAACGGAGATGATAGTCTAGAGACACAGTATCTCCGTAACATAGGAAACAAGATACACGACACATCGACAGAATTCGCACTAAATGCCACGTTCACGTGCAAAACACCAGGATACGCCAAGACCGGTAACTCTAAACGAGCGTCCCCAAGAGAGCTGCTGTTCAGAAACCGACTTGTGACTACGGGAGTGACAAGACATATCTCCACTCCCAAGAACTGCGTGTCCATGCCCAACCTAACTGCTATAAATGACACAAAGACAACAAATGAACCAGAGGCGGTAGAGAAACGTGATGAACATGAGAAGTACGAACCGAAGGAGAGAAAAGCCTTCACAAAGAAACTCAAGAAGTTCTACAAGAGATGCAAACTCCAGACTAAACGAGGGCTGCGTATTCTCACCTTCCTGTGAGGCACCATTATCCCCTCACATTGCTGTTTTCTCATCACGTGACCATTATTGTACAATTATTGTATATAAATAATATGAAATTGTATATACCAATCCAATTTGTACAGCATTTTATCGTTGTTGAGTTTGTTTAGTTTTGTTTCAATAAATATTATTTTTGTTTTCAACCCTTTCTGAATTGTCTATCTATTGGAACATACGCGAACCGGGTTCGTAAAAGGTTGGGTGGCTTATTTTGTACTGACCAAGAATATTGCATAATTATGCTTATTAATCTATGTCTTAAACAGTTGAACTAGTTGTTTACATATATGATATATGACATCTGTTTATAAAGTGTTCGGATGCGATTCTCTTTGCCAGATAGACAGAAAACATCCACATACATATTCCATACAATTTTACTTTGTTTTCTTTGAACCAAAACAAGGCCAGAAAGTCGAAAATGGTATCACTCATAAAACAAATTATTGGACCAAACTCAGATTAAATTTGTACACATAGACCACACACATGTCACCTTTAATTCCGAACTTCCGAGCCAAAAAGTGCAAAAATAATTTGACTAAAACATATTCGAACTTGACATGTATTTTTACTGAGAAACACACATATCGACTTCAGTTCCGATAAAATAATCCAAAACGTTATGCCGTGATCGGTCGGAACCCAAAATGTTAACGGACGAACATAAAATATATATACGACCGTTCTTTTCAAACCAGTGGATGTAATTTGGGCTATAAAACTTTCTGACCCTTTCTTGTCGATCTCCTTACAATCTGACATTCTTCATATAGGAACTCCTATTGCGTGGCCTACTACTTGGCTTGTATCTAAATAGCTCCCCACCATACATGCTCCGCGAATTTGCCATGCTTTGTATTTTGGTACCTTTTGTTACACAGCAGCATGGTGTTGTATATGTGTATGTATGGAGCGTCTTTTAAAGGTCTCTGTGAGACCAGTTTAGTCTGGTTATCGCACGTGAAAGTGCGTGTTTTATGTATCTCTCCGATATGATCAAAACTATATTTGGTCGAAGGATTGTATTGAGTGCATACACGTTATTCCTATATATCTAACTTCTTGCCTGGTGGCAGCTTTTACGACGGCGGACTCTTTCACATACAACAACCATAAACAGGTCTCACAAAACGGAAACCTTTACAAGACGCTCCTGTATAAAAAATATACAATACCAAACCATGACGCAATGCCTTTCGGACCATGGCCGGATGGGGCCTGATATAATTATTCCCTACCACTATTGCCACTAGATCATACCATGAATCTCTACTCTTGATAACGCGTACATGTAAAGATCATTCTCCACCCGTTCAAACAATAATATAGTTAACAGTAGGGGTGACCCGTGTGTGTGTGTGTGTGGGTGGGGGGGGGGGGGGGTGGGTCCATCTGCAACTGGGGGTTGCATTATTTTATGAGTCGCTATCGCAATAATATATATTTATTTTATTACCCTGTATGTATGCATGTTCCCAGAGTAGATTCATAACATAGCATATATGCATGCTGGTAATTAAAGGACGGGACTTTTTTGTTGTTTTTTTTTTTTTATAATTTGTCACAATGCACGCCTTTCGGTTCTGCGCCCGATGATAGAAATATTCCTTTTTATCATTACCGCTCGATAATCTAGTAGCTAAACGCATCCTTTGTGCGATGCCGCGAAATTAACAGTGTTCACCAATCACCAGTGGTACCGTTGTGTGTAATTCGGACATAACACACCTTTAAGCGATGCCGCCATGGTTGTTTTGATTGCAAGTCGGCTTCTCTTCTCAGTCGGGTTGTTTGTCGTCAAACATTCTGACGATAATTCAGGTGATGGGCGATCAACGGCAATCACTCTGTAAAAACAGACCCCAACCGGGATATATATAGGGGTAAATGTGCTGCTCGACATTCAGAACATCCCTAAGAACACAAGCACTTTCATTATTCAGAAAACTTTTAGTCGAGGAACTGTACCGTTAAATATTAGGTAAGTTTCTATCTATTGAAATTGAGCTTGGTGCATCGGCATTTATGTAACTAATTTGATCTATTCCCCGAAATATTCTGTATAGATTCATGCCGGGATATAAATAAACTTTAATTCAGCCAGGGAGTACAGTAATCAAGAGCTTCAACCACAATGTGAGAATTTTATTTTATATAGAACAATTCACTTTAATAGAAACACTATACAATCCTATACTGGAGATGTTTCCAGACCTCCCGTAACAATTAACAACAACAATATAAATCAACAATTTGTTCTCCTCATCGTGTAATCTGGACCATTAAATAACAAAGAATATAATTTTGTTATTGAAAAAAATAACAAAATAATTTGTGGTGTCCCTCTAAAATATCCAAATTCTATGAAATAAATGCATAAACAATTCAACATCGAGTATAATAGATATATGTACTAAATGAATATCCCATTGGGTTACGAAAGTATGTATTAGACAACAATTCACCTGGAGGCGTGTTCAGGAAAATGAGCAGATGACAGTACGAATAAAATATAACACATGACGACTGCAGAAGATCGAATCGCATGTAAACGTTCTGAGAAATGTTCAGATATAGTTCAACAAGTTCAACTAACGCCCTATCTGAGCACTCCATAAGGGGCTATGGGAGTTACGAGCCAGTGAATATTTAGTATCGAAATGGTTAAGCAGCGTATACTGGAGTGTAAGAATTCAACGTTAACAATAATTAGTTCAATGTTTTCATGATTTTATTCTTAATTTCAGGCCACACAATGCAGCGAGTTTTTTTTATAAATACATTTTTATTCATTAACTCATGAATGAAATTGGACCCAAAACTCAGGCACAGCCTATTTTATTGGGTCCAAACAGAAAAATACAAAAAGTTGACAAACAAGGACACATGACAATTTAATGGTGTATATATCTTGTATCATGGAAATTCTTAATAATCATTAAGTATGAAGTCACTAAATAGGATTAAATAAGACAGGGTTATCCTGAAAATACTGTTGATGGCAATGAGTAAGAGTTTAGAGTTTAAAATGATTCAATATTCAGATAAAGTTGTGATGATATAATACCATATAAATTTGAATATAAATTTGAATGATACGTCACATCCACATGTATCAATCTGCAAGTTAAACTTAAGCAGAAAAAGTGTACTGCAGTTGATATGTAATCACAGTCTCTCAGTAGATTCAAAGTAAATATGAAGTGCATTACATATTGTTGAATTTGTATTAGGAACAACATGGGATGATCCAATAAGAAAATCTTTAATACAAATTTCACAATCTAGGTCTTTCAATGTTAATACTAAGGATTCACGTTGTCTATAAAATAATGGGCAAAAGACTATGTAGTGCTCAGGATCCTCATAAGCATAACCACAACTACAGCTTGGATCATCAATTAGAAACCTTTCATACTTATGAGCATTCAGATCACTACAGCCTAGGCGCAATTTAGCATGTATTATTTGGTTACATCTGCTCCCTTCATAATAGACTTTGGGCACCACTGTATTGAATCTAGTCAAGTCAAATTTTAATTTAGATAGAGAAATTGTATTTAGTATATCAGTGTCCACATTGTTCCACAGTCTCACACCAGAAGGAAAGAATGAGTTATAGAAACTTTTCAGATTCCATTCGAATTCAATTAATTTATCCACTCGAAAAGAGTAATCACATGTATCAGAGACAAGTCTTGGAATCTTCAGATAGAGATACTGTGGACAAAGCCTATTCACAAGTTTAAACATCATAATGGTTTTTCTACGTTCTCGTCTTAAACTTAAGGGAGCAAAACCAGTTTCAGTGTATATTAGATTATGACTGATACCTCTAACTGCACCACATATTGTGCGAAGACCATCAAGGTGTAAATTTTCCAACTGAGTACATTTTGTCAAAGAGCAATTACCCCAAACTGAGTCTGCATAATCAAATAGAGGTAATATGAAAGACCTGTATATGTTCAGTAAGGCCGATCTCGATAGGCGATATTTAAAACTCCTAAATATGTTTATCATAGGTGCAACCTTATTGACAATAGTGTCAATATGGATGTCCCAATTTCCACTCCTACTGAAAGTGAGACCCAAGTGTTTGTGTTCATCTACTTCTTGTACTGGTTGATCACATAAGAACAATACTGGATTAATATGGTTACCATCCACTCCGATTGTCAAAGTTTTTGTTTTGGCAGGGCTAAAATTAACTTGCCATTTCTTTGCCCATTCTCCAATACGGAGAAGGTCCCTATTTAGAATCTCGGCAGCCATAACTTCATTGTCTACAGGCAAAAATAAGCAGGTATCATCTGCATAAAGTCTAATGTTAGATTCTATACCCGACACTATATCGTTGATGTAAATATTAAATAGGAGGGAGCCTAGTACTGAGCCTTGTGGTACACCAGCATGTATAGTACTATTCTTAGAAATTTTTCCATTAATTACTGTGGACTGAGTTCTATTATTAAGATATTTAACAAACCATGACATTAATTTACCTCGGATACCTATTGCATTTAATTTATGTATAAGACCTTTGTGCCAAACTCTGTCAAATGCCTTGCTTATATCACAGAATACAAATCTGACGGATGACCTATCGTTTAAAGTTTGTTGGGTGAAGTAGTCAATGTCGAGAAGTTGGTATATTGTACTATCGCCAGGCGTAAAACCTGACTGATATGGAGTTAGCAGGCAGTGAGAAGAAGTAAATTCATACACATATTTAAACACCACCTTCTCAAACACTTTACTAAGTGTACTGGTCAGAGATACTGGCCTATAATTACTTTTTTCATTTACAGAACCTTTCTTATGTATAGGAGTTACATTAGCATGCTTCCATATTTGTGGGAAATGTGATTCTCCAAGAAGAACATTAAATAATCTAGTTAGAGGTTCTGCCAATACAAAAGAAAAAGTTTTCAATACCCTATTACTCACGTTATCAGGCCCAGAGGCTTTACCAGTGTCAAGTGAATTTAAAATCTGATTGACATCTTCAACAGTTACTTCAATTTCTTCCAGACATTTACTGTTAAAGTATAAGTCTGGTAAATGAAGCGAGTCATCAATAGACGCACCCTGGTCAACAAAATAGTTATTTAGAATATTAGCTATATCAGAAGCATCACTGATTAGATTATTGGATTCAATCAATGGTGGAAAATTCCTATGGGTATTTTGAGTCCTTTTCATGAAATCATTTGCTAACCTCCACCATTGTTTATTATTGAAATTTCCAGTTGAAACTGATATGTCTAACTTCTGGTCATAATTTAATTTTGCTTTTCTGATTGCGCCAATTGTCTCATTTCTATCCTGAAGTTCCCCCAGCTATCCACGTTATTATTTTTTTTTGCTAATTTGTGGGCCCTATCCCGTTTTTTCATTTTACTTTTTAAGTCACATGTGATCCAAGATTTATCATTACTCTTTACTGTGACAACTTTATTTGGAACAAATCTGTCAGTTGTCTCCGTGATATAAGCAACCACTTTCTCAGCAACATCAGTAAATTTAGATAGAAAAATAGTGTCCCAGTTTACACTAGTAAATGCTAGCTTCATACCTTCAAAATCCATACGTGCGTAATCATATATACGTCTTTTAAAAGAAGGAAGGTGTGTACTAGGTTCTTTAAGAGTCACCAATGTAGCACAATGATCACTACAGAAAGGTGCCGATACAGAGCAATCTTTTATCATATTTTCGCATGAGCTGAGAACCAAATCAATTAAGGTGGCTGACTTATCGGTAACACGTGTTGCTGTTTTTACAAATTGCTTTAGACCACATGATACTTCTAGCATTTTAATTTTTGGATGTTTTTTTTTTAGACAGTCTGCATTAAAATCCCCAACTATTATGCATTTACGTGTAACATTTTCCCTTGCTAGTGATATAGAACTATCTATGAGATCCCAATAACTACTCAATGCATTTGGTTGACGGTAAAACACACCTAGATTGAAAATCTTATTTGAATATCTTATTTCTAGCCACACTGCTTCTAGACCAGGTTTATCGAAATCTGTTAAGTGTTTATATGTAAGTTCCTTTTTGACATAAATAACAATACCACCGCCTTTGTTAGCAATTCTGTCAATTCGAATGGGAGGTGAGTGGAACCCCGTGATATCTAATAAATCATCAGTTACCTTATCACTTAAGAGACTTTCCGTAATGGAAATAATATCATAATTTGCTAGTTCAGCTGTTACCAAAGGCACTTTATTTCTAAGTCCTCTGACATTTAAAGATGCAATTGAAATATTTTTAGTTATGGGTCCTGGATGAGGATGCACATCAACACAGATAATTACCATAAGAAGTAACATCAACAAGAAACCTCTATGTCCAAAACAGCATACCAATTTAACCAACATTATACTTTCAAAATCCAAACCTCCAACGATCCTGCCTCCCCCAAAGTAACCTATCCTAGCTCGATACATTTCTAAGTTAATCCCCATTAGGTGAGTAATGGTAAGTTCTGGAATAGCTAAGATAGGTCAGAATGGGTTTGCAGCATCGCTTTTGTTGATTTCTAAGTGCAGATATTGGATGTGTGTAACTTTCCATGATACAAGACAATAACAAGATCACATATATAATAAAATACAAAAAATAATATAAACAGAACATAATGCACCCTGGTGCAAATATTACATGAAATATGGGACGATGCCTGCCAATTTATTCTTAACCGCATTTCATAAACAGCTGATATTTTATGAATAGCATACTGTTTAAAATGTTAACAGTTCCAGTGTTTTATAAGTACTTTGTATTTTAACCACTATCATATTACCTACAGACTGTTGAGTCCATTTCAAACGAAGTGCAATTAAAATTTTGATATGTATGTGTACCTCCATCGCAATCACAGACTATATTTAATATTTTATTCTGTAGCTCTATATATGTAATCAGTGGCATATTAAAACCATCTCGAACGATATACTTATGATGTTTTAATACAATATACAGTGCCTTCATGACGTTCCTAACACAGTATTTAGTATTTAATTACAATATCCTTATTTTCTTTATACAACAATATAACCGATTTCCTGTTTAAAATGTTAACAATTCCAATATTAGATCTCTGTACATGTAGCCGATTACATGTTAAAACCATCTCGAACGAAATACTTTTAACGTTTCAATACAATATGCTTGTGCCTTCATGACATTCCTCAAACCATATTTAATATTTAATCATATGGCAGTTGAGTATACATGATTATATCTCACTAATAAGGATTTCCAAAAATATTTTGATATTTTTAATGCCCATAGTGAGTCTTCGCTTAGTTGCATAATACAGATATGCATATCAACAGATGATACAAGATTATATCTCACTGTTAAAATAAGGATTTCCAAAGGCAAGTTATCAGGAGGGGTCTCCAGGAGTACATGACCCAAGAGGGATTCACCTCCCCCTGAGACATGCACTGGAGGAGTCCCCCACTGGTAACCAGTAAACAGAATCACACATGTATACACAAGCAAGGATTTCCAAAGGCAGGCTATCAGGAGGGGTCTCCAGGAGTACATGATCTAAGAGGGATTCACCACTGAGACATGCACTAGAGGAGTCCCCCACTGGTACCAAGTAAACAGAATCACAAATGTATACACAACATGACAATAATGTCACAATATCAAATAAGAAGTCAGAATCCTGGTATAGTACTAGGAGGAGCCTCAGGAGTACATGACCCAGGAGGGATTGACATCCCCCATGAGACACGCACAAGAGGAGTCCCCCCGCCGGCAACAGGTATAAAGCAGATGCATGTATATTTAACATGACTCTTTTACATATCAAGTACATTATCTGAACCAAGTTGTCAGGAGTGGGCTCCAGGGGTACATGACCCAGGTGGGAGTCACATCCCATATGAGACATGCACCATAGGAGTCCACCATTAGAACAAGTATACAGCATTTCATAGATACCGGTACATATGTAACATGACTCTTTTCCATATCTAACACATGTTAGAAGCAGAACCACAGGAGAGTAGTACAAAACTCAAATATCACAAAAAAGCACTGACCATTTGTAGTTCTGATGACTAGAAAGACGAATTGAGCTACATGCATATTTATTGGAATATTATTGAAATTAAAGTCATTGTAGTATATATATTTTTTTTTATACCCATTTAAAATGATAACAGTTCCAATGTTTAATAAGTACTTTATACTTTGGCCACTATCACATTTCATGTAGACTTCTGAGTCCATCTCAAACGAAATAATTTTGAATATTTTAATATTTTTGATGCACATAGTGTGCCTTCGCTTAGTTGCATAATGCAGATATGCATATCAACAGATGATACATGTACAAGATTATATCTCACTAATAAGGATTTCCAAAGACAAGTTATCAGGAGGGGTCCCCAGGAGTACATGACCCAGGAGGGATTCACCTTCCCCCTGAGACATGCACTAGAGGAGTCCCCAAAACTGGTAACAAGTAAACAGAATCACACATGCATACACAACATGTCAATATAAAATACGAAGTCAGAATCCATTTAAAGTTCTGATGACTAAAAAGTGATTTAAGCTACGTGCATGTTTATATAAATGTACAGCCCAAATATTTATCATACAATGTTTACTTGATATTCAGTCCAACAGAACATATGTGTAATTTCACTTTTGCTGTGACATGTGTTCCTCACTATATATTTTTTTTTTCTTCAGAAATTATTCGAAGTCAGTCAGTCTTCGTATAAGATATCTCTCTTCCGAACCCACAGCTGTTACAAACAATTTCCCATCATAAGTGTGGCATTTGCCAAGATTCCCTGCTTAGGTTTCAACGCTTCCTTCTGTAATTGGAATTTTGCTTTAGTGAAATCCTCACCAATAAGAATTTCCAAAGGCAAGTTATCAGGAGGGATCTCCAGGAGTACATGACCCAGGAGGGATTCACCTCCCCCTGAGACATGCACTAGAGGAGTCCCCCCACTGGTAACAAGTAAACAGAATCACACATGTATACACAAGCAAGGATTTCCAAAGGCAAGTTATCAGGAGGGGTCTCCAGGAGTACATGATCTAAGAGGGATTCACCACTGAGACATGCACTAGAGGAGTCCCCCACTGGTACCAAGTAAACAGAATCACACATGTATACACAACATTAAATAAGAAGTCAGAATCCATTTATGGTTCCGATGACGAGAAAGGCAATTTAAACTACATGCATGTTTATTGGAGTATTATTGAAATTAACGTCAGTGTAGTTTAATATATATATATTTTTAATACCAGTTTCGAATGATAACAGTTCCAATGCTAGCCACGGTACTTTATACTTTGTCCACTATCACATTACATGTAAATTACATGTAAATTTTAATAATCAATATAGGTTCAATCACTTTCACCCAATATTAACGTATATACATGTACAGCCTCATGTAAGAAAAAACCCTTACTGGTATCGGTTACCAAATATTTATCAAACAATGTTTACTTAATATTCAGTCCAATGGAACATTTGTGTAATTTCACTTTTGCTGTGACATACTAGTATGTCCCTCACTATATTTATCTTCAGAAATTGTTCGAAATCAGTCAGTCTTCGTAAAGATATTTCTTTTCCGAACCCACAGCTTTTACAAACAATTTCCCATCGTAAGTGCTTGCTTAGGTTTCAATGCTTCCTTCAGTAATTTGAATTTTGCTTGAGTGTGATCCTCACTAATAAGGATTTCCGAAGGCAAGTTATCAGGAGGGATCTCCAGGAGTACATGACCCAGGAGGGATTCACCTCCCCCTGAGACATGCACCAGAGCCTAGAGGAGTCCCCCACTGGTAACAAGTAAACAAAATCACACATGCATACACAACATGACAATATTAAATAAGAAGTCAGAATCCATATACATTATATGGTTCTGATGACGAGAAAGGCGATTTAAACTACTTGCATGTTTATTGGAATATTATTGAAATTAAGTCAGTGTAGTTTAATATATATTTTTTTTAAATACCAGTTTTAAATGATAACAGCTCCAAGGTAAGGTACTTTACACTTAGTCCACTACATGTAGACTGTTGAGTTCATCATACATGTATACACATGTATATTACATAAATGTGAGAGTCAGGTTATCAGGAGGGGGCTACAGGAGGCTTCAGATATATCATGATCTGTGTTAATATTAAAATGAATATCCAAGTTATTATTAACTGTAAAAGTTTTATAACTTATCAAATTACTCACAATAAACATGTTGACGTGAAAAAAGCAGAGTCTATGTATCAGGTAAAGTTGATACTTAAATTACAGTATGTGAATTATTCAGTTCAACAACTTCCAGCACATGGTGCGGCTTTAATCCAAAACTCCAGATACACCACTCTGGGCCAAAGATATGGAGATTCTAAGAAAAATCTCAGTTTTTTTTTTCAAAGATGTAAGCAGGAACATTATTTGAATAGGCAAAATTTTAATAATCAATATCTATATATAGGTTCAATTACTTTCACCAAATATTAACGTATATTAATATACAGCCTCATGTAAGAAAAAAAAAACCTTACTGATATCGGTAACCCAAACATTTATTATCATACAATGTTTACTTAATATTCAGTCCAAAGTGTGTAATTACACTTTTGCTGTGACACACATATGTCCCTCACTACATGTATCTTTATCTTCAGAAATTGTTCGAAGTCAGTCAATCTTCATATAAGATATCTCTTTTCCGAACCCACAGCTTTTACAAACAGTTTCCCATCATAATTGTGGCGTTTGCCAAGGTTCCCTGCTTTCTTAAGTTTCAATGCTTCCTTCAGTGGTTTGAATTTTGCTTAAGTGAGATCCTCACTAATATGGATTTTCAAAGGCAAGTTATCAGGAGGGGTCTCCAGGAGTACATGACCCTAGAGGGATTCACCTCCCCCGAGACATGCACCAGAGGTGTCCCCCGCTGGTAACAAGTAAACATAATCACACATGCATACATGTACATAACATGACAATATCTAATAAGATGTCAGAGTCCATTTATGGTTAGGATTACTAGAAAGGCGATTTAAGCTACATGCATGTTTATTGAAATATTATTGAAATTAAAGTCTTTGTAGTTTAGTATATATATATATTTTTTAATACCGTTTACAATGATAACAGTTCCAATGTTAGGTACTTTACACTTTGGCCACTACTAGTATCACCTTAAGTGTAGACTGTTGAGTTTATCTCAAAAGAAATAGTTTCAGATATTTGTAATTGTAATATTATCCAGGAGAAACACGACACAGGAGGGATTCCCCCCACCCGAGACATGCTCTGGTCCCCAAATGACAACAAGTAAACAAAATCATACATATATACATCACATGATCATATCACATACATTTGAGAATCAAGTTTATATCAGGAGGGGGCTCTAGGAGGCTTCAGAGATATCATGATCCATGTTAATATTAAAATGAATATCCAAGTTATTATTAACTGTAAAAGTTTTATAACTTATCAAATTACTCACAAGTTATTATTAACTGTAAAAGTTTTGTAACTTATCAGATTACTCACAATAAACATGTTGACATGAAAAAAGCAAAGTCTATGTATCAAGTATAGTTGATACTTAAATTACAGTATGTGATATATTCAGTTCTACAACTTCCAACACATGGTGCGGCTTTAATCCTAAACTCCACATACACCACTCTGGCTCAAAGATATGGAGATTCTAAGAAAAATCTTTTCTTTTTTTCAAAGACGTAGGCAGGAACCTTATTTAAGTGAGCTTAAATAAATATGCAGCGAGTTGGAAACACCCATGTCTACAAAACAAGGGACAGCAGTGTCGTCATCTGGAGCATGAACGGAGATGATAGTCTAGAGACACAGTATCTCCGTAACATAGGAAACAAGATACACGACACATCGACAGAATTCGCACTAAATGCCACGTTCACGTGCAAAACACCAGGATACGCAAAGACCGGTAACTCTAAACGAGCGTCTCCAAGAGAGCTGCTGTTCAGAAACCGACTTGTGACTACGGGAGTGACAAGACATATCTCCACTCCCAAGAACTGCGTGTCCATGCCCAACCTAACTGCTATAAATGACACAAAGACAACAAATGAACCAGATGCGGTAGAGAAACGTGATGAACATGAGAAGTACGAACCGAAGGAGAGAAAAGCCTTCACAAAGAAACTCAAGAAGTTCTACAAGAGCTGCAAACTCCAGACTAAACGAGGGCTGCGTATTCTCACCTTCCTGTGATGCACCATTATCCCCTCACATTGCTGTTTTCTCATCACGTGACCATTATTGTACAATTATTGTATATAAATAATATGAAATTGTATATACCAATCAAAATTGTACAGCATTATATCGTTGTTGAGTTTGTTTAGTTTTGTTTCAATAAATATTATTTTTGTTTTCAACCATTTCTGAATTGTCTATCTATTGGAACATACGCGAACCGGGTTAGTAAAAGGTTGGGTGGCTTATTTTGTACTGACCAAGAATATTGCATAATTATGCTTATTAATCTATGTCTTAAACAGTTGAACTAGTTGTTTACATATATGATATATGACATCTGTTTATAAAGTGTTCGGATGCGATTCTCTTTGCCAGATAGACAGAAAACATCCACATACATATTCCATACAATTTTACTTTGTTTTCTTTGAACCAAAACAAGGCCAGAAAGTCGAAAATGGTATCACTCATAAAACAAATTATTGGACCAAACTCAGATTAAATTTGTACACATAGACCACACACATGTCACCTTTAATTCCGAACTTCCGAGCCAAAAAGTGCAAAAATAATTTGACTAAAACATATTCGAACTTGACATGTATTTTTACTGAGAAACACACATACCGACTTCAGTTCCGATAAAATAATCCAAAACGTTATGCCGTGATCGGTCGGAACCCAAAATGTTAACGGACGAACATAAAATATATATACGACCGTTCTTTTCAAACCAGTGGATGTAATTTGGGCTATAAAACTTTCTGACCCTTTCTTGTCAATCTCCTTACAATCTGATATTCTTCATATAGGAACTCCTATTGCGTGGCCTACTACTTGGCTTGTATCTAAATAGCTCCCCACCATACATGCTCCGCGAATTTGCCATGCTTTGTATTTTGGTACCTTTTGTTACACAGCACCATGGTGTTGTATATGTGTATGTATGGAGCGTCTTTTAAAGGTCTCTGTGAGACCAGTTTAGTCTGGTTATCGCACGTGAAAGTGCGTGTTTTATGTATCTCTCCGATATGATCAAAACTATATTTGGTCGAAGGATTGTATTGAGTGCATACACGTTATTCCTATATATCTAACTACTTGCATGGTGGCAGCTTTTACGACGGCGGACTCTTTCACATACAACAACCATAAACAGGTCTCACAAAACGGAAACCTTTACAAGACACTCCTGTATAAAAAATATACAATACCAAACCATGACGCAATGCCTTTCGGACCATGGCCGGATGGGGCCTGATATAATTATTCCCTACCACTATTGCCACTAGATCATACCATGAATCTCTACTCTTGATAACGCGTACATGTAAATATCATTCTCCACCCGTTCAAACAATAATATAGTTAACAGTAGGGGTGACCCGTGTGTGTGGGGGGGGGGGGGGGTCCATCTGCAACTGGGGGTTGCATTATTTTATGAGTCGCTATCGCAATAATATATATTTATTTTATTACCCTGTATGTATGCATGTTCCCAGAGTAGATTCATAACATAGCATATATGCATGCTGGTAATTAAAGGACGGGACTTTTTAGTTGTTGTTGTTTTTTTTTAATAATTTGTCACAATGCACGCCTTTCGGTTCTGCGCCCGATGATAGAAATATTCCTTTTTATCATTACCGCTCGATAATCTAGTAGCTAAACGCATCCTTTGTGCGATTCCGCGAAATTAACAGTGTTCACCAATCACCAGTGGTACCGTTGTGTGTAATTCGGACATAACACACCTTTAAGCGATGCCGCCATGGTTGTTTTGATTGCAAGTCGGCTTCTCTTCTCAGTCGGGTTGTTTGTCGTCAAACATTCTGACGATAATTCAGGTGATGGGCGATCAACGGCAATCACTCTGTAAAAACAGACCCCAACCGGGATATATATAGGGGTAAATGTGCTGCTCGACATTCAGAACATCCCTAAGAACACAAGCACTTTCATTATTCAGAAAACTTTTAGTCGAGGAACTGTACCGTTAAATATTAGGTAAGTTTCAATCTATTGAAATTGAGCTTGGTGCATCGGCATTTATGTAACTAATTTGATCTATTCCCCGAAATATTCTGTATAGATTCATGCCGGGATATAAATAAACTTTAATTCAGCCAGGGAGTACAGTAATCAAGAGCTTCAACCACAATGTGAGAATTTTATTTTATATAGAACAATTCACTTTAATAGAAACACTATACAATCCTATACTGGAGATGTTTCCAGACCTCCCGTAACAATTAACAACAACAATATAAATCAACAATTTGTTCTCCTCATCGTGTAATCTGGACCATTAAATAACAAAGAATATAATTTTGTTATTGAAAAAAATAACAAAATAATTTGTGGTGTCCCTCTAAAATATCCAAATTCTATGAAATAAATGCATAAACAATTCAACATCGAGTATAATAGATATATGTACTAAATGAATATCCCATTGGGTTACGAAAGTATGTATTAGACAACTATTCACCTGGAGGCGTGTTCAGGAAAATGAGCAGATGACAGTACGAATAAAATATAACACATGACGACTGCAGAAGATCGAATCGCATGCAAACGTTCTGAGAAATGTTCAGATATAGTTCAACAAGTTCAACTAACGCCCTATCTGAGAATTCCATAACGGGCTATGGGAGTTACGAGCCAGTGAATATTTAGTATCGAAATGGTTAAGCAGCGTGTACTGGAGTGTAAGAATTCAACGTTAACAATTTGTTCAATGTTTTCATGATTTTATTCTTAATTTCAGGCCACACAATGCAGCGAGTTGGAAACACCCATGTCTACAAAACAAGGGACAGCAGTGTCGTCATCTGGAGCATGAACGGAGATGATAGTCTAGAGACACAGTATCTCCGTAACATAGGAAACAAGATACACGACACATCGACAGAATTCGCACTAAATGCCACGTTCACGTGCAAAACACCAGGATACGCAAAGACCGGTAACTCTAAACGAGCGTCTCCAAGAGAGCTGCTGTTCAGAAACCGACTTGTGACTACGGGAGTGACAAGACATATCTCCACTCCCAAGAACTGCGTGTCCATGCCCAACCTAACTGCTATAAATGACACAAAGACAACAAATGAACCAGATGCGGTAGAGAAACGTGATGAACATGAGAAGTACGAACCGACGGAGAGAAAAGCCTTCACAACGAAACTCAAGAAGTTCTACAAGAGCTGCAAACTCCAGACTAAACGAGGGCTGCGTATTCTCACCTTCCTGTGATGCACCATTATCCCCTCACATTGCTGTTTTCTCATCACGTGACCATTATTGTACAATTATTGTATATAAATAATATGAAATTGTATATACCAATCAAAATTGTACAGCATTATATCGTTGTTGAGTTTGTTTAGTTTTGTTTCAATAAATATTATTTTTGTTTTCAACCATTTCTGAATTGTCTATCTATTGGAACATACGCGAACCGGGTTCGTAAAAGGTTGGGTGGCTTATTTTGTACTGACCAAGAATATTGCATAATTATGCTTATTAATCTATGTCTTAAACAGTTGAACTAGTTGTTTACATATATGATATATGACATCTGTTTATAAAGTGTTCGGATGCGATTCTCTTTGCCAGATAGACAGAAAACATCCACATACATATTCCATACAATTTTACTTTGTTTTCTTTGAACCAAAACAAGGCCAGAAAGTCGAAAATGGTATCACTCATAAAACAAATTATTGGACCAAACTCAGATTAAATTTGTACACATAGACCACACACATGTCACCTTTAATTCCGAACTTCCGAGCCAAAAAGTGCAAAAATAATTTGACTAAAACATATTCGAACTTGACATGTATTTTTACTGAGAAACACACATACCGAATTCAGTTCCGATAAAATAATCCAAAACGTTATGCCGTGATCGGTCGGAACCCAAAATGTTAACGGACGAACATAAAATATATATACGACCGTTCTTTTCAAACCAGTGGATGTAATTTGGGCTATAAAACTTTCTGACCCTTTCTTGTCGATCTCCTTACAATCTGACATTCTTCATATAGGAACTCCTATTGCGTGGCCTACTACTTGGCTTGTATCTAAATAGCTCCCCACCATACATGCTCCGCGAATTTGCCATGCTTTGTATTTTGGTACCTTTTGTTACACAGCAGCATGGTGTTGTATATGTGTATGTATGGAGCGTCTTTTAAAGGTCTCTGTGAGACCAGTTTAGTCTGGTTATCGCACGTGAAAGTGCGTGTTTTATGTATCTCTCCGATATGATCAAAACTATATTTGGTCGAAGGATTGTATTGAGTGCATACACGTTGTTCCTATATATCTAACTACTTGCATGGTGGCAGCTTTTACGACGGCGGACTCTTTCACATACAACAACCATAAACAGGTCTCACAAAACGGAAACCTTTACAAGACGCTCCTGTATACAAAATATACAATACCAAACCATGACGCAATGCCTTTCGGACCATGGCCGGATGGGGCCTGATATAATTATTCCCTACCACTATTGCCACTAGATCATACCATGAATCTCTACTCTTGATAACGCGTACATGTAAAGATCATTCTCCACCCGTTCAAACAATAATATAGTTAACAGTAGGGGTGACCCGTGTGTGTGTGTGTGGGGGGGGGGGGGGGGGTGGGTCCATCTGCAACTGGGGGTTGCATTATTTTATGAGTCGCTATCGCAATAATATATATTTATTTTATTACCCTGTATGTATGCATGTTCCCAGAGTAGATTCATAACATAGCATATATGCATGCTGGTAATTAAAGGACGGGCCTTTTTTGTTGTTGTTTTTTTTTTTTTATAATTTGTCACAATGCACGCCTTTCGGTTCTGCGCCCGATGATAGAAATATTCCTTTTTATCATTACCGCTCGATAATCTAGTAGCTAAACGCATCCTTTGTGCGATGCCGCGAAATTAACAGTGTTCACCAATCACCAGTGGTACCGTTGTGTGTAATTCGGACATAACACACCTTTAAGCGATGCCGCCATGGTTGTTTTGATTGCAAGTCGGCTTCTCTTCTCAGTCGGGTTGTTTGTCGTCAAACATTCTGACGATAATTCAGGTGATGGGCGATCAACGGCAATCACTCTGTAAAAACAGACCCCAACCGGGATATATATAGGGGTAAATGTGCTGCTCGACATTCAGAACATCCCTAAGAGCACAAGCACTTTCATTATTCAGAAAACTTTTAGTCGAGGAACTGTACCGTTAAATATTAGGTAAGTTTCTATCTATTGAAATTGAGCTTGGTGCATCGGCATTTACGTAACTAATTTGATCTATTCCCCGAAATATTCTGTATAGATTCATGCCGGGATATAAATAAACTTTAATTCAGCCAGGGAGTACAGTAATCAAGAGATTCAACCACAATGTGAGAATTTTATTTTATATAGAACAATTCACTTTAATAGAAACACTATACAATCCTATACTGGAGATGTTTCCAGACCTCCCGTAACAATTAACAACAACAATATAAATCAACAATTTGTTCTCCTCATCGTGTAATCTGGACCATTAAATAACAAAGAATATAATTTTGTTATTGAAAAAAATAACAAAATAATTTGTGGTGTCCCTCTAAAATATCCAAATTCTATGAAATAAATGCATAAACAATTCAACATCGAGTATAATAGATATATGTACTAAATGAATATCCCATTGGGTTACGAAAGTATGTATTAGACAACAATTCACCTGGAGGCGTGTTCAGGAAAATGAGCAGATGACAGTACGAATAAAATATAACACATGACGACTGCAGAAGATCGAATCGCATGCAAACGTTCTGAGAAATGTTCAGATATAGTTCAACAAGTTCAACTAACGCCCTATCTGAGCACTCCATAAGGGGCTATGGGAGTTACGAGCCAGTGAATATTTAGTATCGAAATGGTTAAGCAGCGTATACTGGAGTGTAAGAATTCAACGTTAACAATAATTTGTTCAATGTTTTCATGATTTTATTCTTAATTTCAGGCCACACAATGCAGCGAGTTGGAAACACCCATGTCTACAAAACAAGGGACAGCAGTGTCGTCATCTGGAGCATGAACGGAGATGATAGTCTAGAGACACAGTATCTCCGTAACATAGGAAACAAGATACACGACACATCGACAGAATTCGCACTAAATGCCACGTTCACGTGCAAAACACCAGGATACGCAAAGACCGGTAACTCTAAACGAGCGTCTCCAAGAGAGCTGCTGTTCAGAAACCGACTTGTGACTACGGGAGTGACAAGACATATCTCCACTCCCAAGAACTGCGTGTCCATGCCCAACCTAACTGCTATAAATGACACAAAGACAACAAATGAACCAGATGCGGTAGAGAAACGTGATGAACATGAGAAGTACGAACCGAAGGAGAGAAAAGCCTTCACAACGAAACTCAAGAAGTTCTACAAGAGCTGCAAACTCCAGACTAAACGAGGGCTGCGTATTCTCACCTTCCTGTGATGCACCATTATCCCCTCACATTGCTGTTTTCTCATCACGTGACCATTATTGTACAATTATTGTATATAAATAATATGAAATTGTATATACCAATCAAAATTGTACAGCATTATATCGTTGTTGAGTTTGTTTAGTTTTGTTTCAATAAATATTATTTTTGTTTTCAACCATTTCTGAATTGTCTATCTATTGGAACATACGCGAACCGGGTTCGTAAAAGGTTGGGTGGCTTATTTTGTACTGACCAAGAATATTGCATAATTATGCTTATTAATCTATGTCTTAAACAGTTGAACTAGTTGTTTACATATATGATATATGACATCTGTTTATAAAGTGTTCGGATGCGATTCTCTTTGCCAGATAGACAGAAAACATCCACATACATATTCCATACAATTTTACTTTGTTTTCTTTGAACCAAAACAAGGCCAGAAAGTCGAAAATGGTATCACTCATAAAACAAATTATTGGACCAAACTCAGATTAAATTTGTACACATAGACCACACACATGTCACCTTTAATTCCGAACTTCCGAGCCAAAAAGTGAAAAAATAATTTTACTAAAACATATTCGAACTTGACATGTATTTTTACTGAGAAACACACATACCGACTTCAGTTCCGATAAAATAATCCAAAACGTTATGCCGTGATCGGTCGGAACCCAAAATGTTAACGGACGAACATAAAATATATATACGACCGTTCTTTTCAAACCAGTGGATGTAATTTGGGCTATAAAACTTTCTGACCCTTTCTTGTCGATCTCCTTACAATCTGACATTCTTCATATATAGGAACTCCTATTGCGTGGCCTACTACTTGGCTTGCATCTAAATAGCTCCCCACCATACATGCTCCGCGAATTTGCCATGCTTTGTATTTTGGTACCTTTTGTTACACAGCACCATGGTGTTGTATATGTGTATGTATGGAGCGTCTTTTAAAGGTCTCTGTGAGACCAGTTTAGTGTGGTTATCGCACGTGAAAGTGCGTGTTTTATGTATCTCTCCGATATGATCAAAACTATATTTGGTCGAAGGATTGTATTGAGTGCATACACGTTGTTCCTATATATCTAACTACTTGCATGGTGGCAGCTTTTACGACGGCGGACTCTTTCACATACAACAACCATAAACAGGTCTCACAAAACGGAAACCTTTACAAGACGCTCCTGTATACAAAATATACAATACCAAACCATGACGCAATGCCTTTCGGACCATGGCCGGATGGTGCCTGATAGAATTATTCCCTACCACTATTGCCACTAGATCATACCATGAATCTCTACTCTTGATAACGCTTACATGTAAAGATCATTCTCCACCCGTTCAAACAATAATATAGTTAACAGTAGGTGTGACCCGTGTGTGTGTGTGGGGGGGGGGGGGGTGGGTCCATCTGCAACTGGGGGTTGCATTATTTTATAAGTCGCTATCGCAATAATATATATTTATTTTATTACCCTGTATGTATGCATGTTCCCAGAGTAGATTCATAACATAGCATATATGCATGCTGGTAATTAAAGGACGGCACTTTTTTGTTGTTGTTGTTTTTTTTTTATAATTTGTCACAATGGATGCCTTTCGGTTCTGCGCCCGATGATAGAAATATTCCTTTTTATCATTACCGCTCGATAATCTAGTAACTAAACTCATCCTTTGTGCGATGCCGCGAAATTAACAGTGTTCACCAATCACCAGTGGTACCGTTGTGTGTAATTCGGACATAACACACCTTTAAGCGATGCCGCCATGGTTGTTTTGATTGCAAGTCGGCTTCTCTTCTCAGTCGGGTTGTTTGTCGTCAAACATTCTGACGATAATTCAGGTGATGGGCGATCAACGGCAATCACTCTGTAAAAACAGACCCCTACCAGGATATATATATAGGGATAAATGTGCTGCTCGACATTCAGAACATCCATAAGAACTCATGCACTTTCATTATTCAGAAAACTTTTAGTCGAGGAACTGTACCGTTAAATATTAGGTAAGTTTCTATCTATTGAAATTGAGCTTGGTGCATCGGCATTTATGTAACTAATTTGATCTATTCCCCGAAATATTCTGTACAGATTCATTCCGGGATATAAATAAACTTTAATTCAGCCAGGGAGTACAGTAATCAAGAGCTTCAACCAAAATGTGAGAATTTTATTTTATATAGAACAATTCACTTTAATAGAAACACTATACATTCCTATACTGGAGATGTTTCCAGACCTCCCGTAACAATTAACAGCAACAATATAAATCAACAATGTGTTCTCCTCATCGTGTAATCTGGACCATTAAATACCAAAGAATATAATTTTGTTATTGAAAAAATAACAAAATAATTTGTGGTGTCCCTCTAAAATATCCAAATTCTATGAAATAAATGCATAAACAATTCAACATCGAGTATAATAGATATATGTACTAAATGAATCTCCCATTGGGTTACGAAAGTATGTATTAGACAACTATTCACCTGGAGTCGTGTTCAGGAAAATGAGCAGATGACAGTACGAATAAAATATAACACATGACGACTGCAGAAGATCGAATCGCATGCAAACGTTCTGAGAAATGTTCAGATATAGTTCAACAAATTCAACTAACGCCCTATCTGAGCACTCCATAAGGGGCTATGGGAGTTACGAGCCAGTGAATATTTAGTATCGAAATGGTTAAGCAGCGTATACTGGAGTGTAAGAATTCAACGTTAACAATAATTTGTTCAATGTTTTCATGATTTTATTCTTAATTTCAGGCCACACAATGCAGCGAGTTGGAAACACCCATGTCTACAAAACAAGGGACAGCAGTGTCGTCATCTGGAGCATGAACGGAGATGATAGTCTAGAGACACAGTATCTCCGTAACATAGGAAACAAGATACACGACACATCGACAGAATTCGCACTAAATGCCACGTTCACGTGCAAAACACCAGGATACGCAAAGACCGGTAACTCTAAACGAGCGTCTCCAAGAGAGCTGCTGTTCAGAAACCGACTTGTGACTACGGGAGTGACAAGACATATCTCCACTCCCAAGAACTGCGTGTCCATGCCCAACCTAACTGCTATAAATGACACAAAGACAACAAATGAACCAGAGGCGGTAGAGAAACGTGATGAACATGAGAAGTACGAACCGAAGGAGAGAAAAGCCTTCACAACGAAACTCAAGAAGTTCTACAAGAGATGCAAACTCCAGACTAAACGAGGGCTGCGTATTCTCACCTTCCTGTGATGCACCATTATCCCCTCACATTGCTGTTTTCTCATCACGTGACCATTATTGTACAATTATTGTATATAAATAATATGAAATTGTATATACCAATCAAAATTGTACAGCATTATATCGTTGTTGAGTTTGTTTAGTTTTGTTTCAATAAATATTATTTTTGTTTTAAACCATTTCTGAATTGTCTATCTATTGGAACATACGCGAACCGGGTTCGTAAAAGGTTGGGTGGCTTATTTTGTACTGACCAAGAATATTGCATAATTATGCTTATTAATCTATGTCTTAAACAGTTGAACTAGTTGTTTACATATATGATATATGACATCTGTTTATAAAGTGTTCGGATGCGATTCTGTTTGCCAGATAGACAGAAAACATCCACATACATATTCCATACAATTTTACTTTGTTTTCTTTGAACCAAAACAAGGCCAGAAAGTCGAAAATGGTATCACTCATAAAACAAATTATTGGACCAAACTCAGATTAAATTTGTACACATAGACCACACACATGTCACCTTTAATTCCGAACTTCCGAGCCAAAAAGTGCAAAAATAATTTTACTAAAACATATTCGAACTTGACATGTATTTTTACTGAGAAACACACATACCGACTTCAGTTCCGATAAAATAATCCAAAACGTTATGCCGTGATCGGTCGGAACCCAAAATGTTAACGGACGAACATAAAATATATATACGACCGTTCTTTTCAAACCAGTGGATGTAATTTGGGCTATAAAACTTTCTGACCCTTTCTTGTCGATCTCCTTACAATCTGACATTCTTCATATATAGGAACTCCTATTGCGTGGCCTACTACTTGGCTTGCATCTAAATAGCTCCCCACCATACATGCTCCGCGAATTTGCCATGCTTTGTATTTTGGTACCTTTTGTTACACAGCACCATGGTGTTGTATATGTGTATGTATGGAGCGTCTTTTAAAGGTCTCTGTGAGACCAGTTTAGTGTGGTTATCGCACGTGAAAGTGCGTGTTTTATGTATCTCTCCGATATGATCAAAACTATATTTGGTCGAAGGATTGTATTGAGTGCATACACGTTGTTCCTATATATCTAACTACTTGCATGGTGGCAGCTTTTACGACGGCGGACTCTTTCACATACAACAACCATAAACAGGTCTCACAAAACGGAAACCTTTACAAGACGCTCCTGTATACAAAATATACAATACCAAACCATGACGCAATGCCTTTCGGACCATGGCCGGATGGTGCCTGATAGAATTATTCCCTACCACTATTGCCACTAGATCATACCATGAATCTCTACTCTTGATAACGCTTACATGTAAAGATCATTCTCCACCCGTTCAAACAATAATATAGTTAACAGTAGGTGTGACCCGTGTGTGTGTGTGGGGGGGGGGGGGGGTGGGTCCATCTGCAACTGGGGGTTGCATTATTTTATAAGTCGCTATCGCAATAATATATATTTATTTTATTACCCTGTATGTATGCATGTTCCCAGAGTAGATTCATAACATAGCATATATGCATGCTGGTAATTAAAGGACGGCACTTTTTTGTTGTTGTTTTTTTTTTTTTTATAATTTGTCACAATGGATGCCTTTCGGTTCTGCGCCCGATGATAGAAATATTCCTTTTTATCATTACCGCTCGATAATCTAGTAACTAAACTCATCCTTTGTGCGATGCCGCGAAATTAACAGTGTTCACCAATCACCAGTGGTACCGTTGTGTGTAATTCGGACATAACACACCTTTAAGCGATGCCGCCATGGTTGTTTTGATTGCAAGTCGGCTTCTCTTCTCAGTCGGGTTGTTTGTCGTCAAACATTCTGACGATAATTCAGGTGATGGGCGATCAACGGCAATCACTCTGTAAAAACAGACCCCTACCAGGATATATATATAGGGATAAATGTGCTGCTCGACATTCAGAACATCCATAAGAACTCATGCACTTTCATTATTCAGAAAACTTTTAGTCGAGGAACTGTACCGTTAAATATTAGGTAAGTTTCTATCTATTGAAATTGAGCTTGGTGCATCGGCATTTATGTAACTAATTTGATCTATTCCCCGAAATATTCTGTACAGATTCATTCCGGGATATAAATAAACTTTAATTCAGCCAGGGAGTACAGTAATCAAGAGCTTCAACCAAAATGTGAGAATTTTATTTTATATAGAACAATTCACTTTAATAGAAACACTATACATTCCTATACTGGAGATGTTTCCAGACCTCCCGTAACAATTAACAGCAACAATATAAATCAA
This sequence comes from Siphonodentalium dalli, assembly GCA_032622095.1. Classification (NCBI taxonomy): domain Eukaryota; kingdom Metazoa; phylum Mollusca; class Scaphopoda; order Gadilida; family Siphonodentaliidae; genus Siphonodentalium; species Siphonodentalium dalli. Next base: position 211,910,315 of record CP136063.1, read on the forward strand.
CAATGTGTTCTCCTCATCGTGTAATCTGGACCATTAAATACCAAAGAATATAATTTTGTTATTGAAAAAATAACAAAATAATTTGTGGTGTCCCTCTAAAATATCCAAATTCTATGAAATAAATGCATAAACAATTCAACATCGAGTATAATAGATATATGTACTAAATGAATCTCCCATTGGGTTACGAAAGTATGTATTAGACAACTATTCACCTGGAGTCGTGTTCAGGAAAATGAGCAGATGACAGTACGAATAAAATATAACACATGACGACTGCAGAAGATCGAATCGCATGCAAACGTTCTGAGAAATGTTCAGATATAGTTCAACAAATTCAACTAACGCCCTATCTGAGCACTCCATAAGGGGCTATGGGAGTTACGAGCCAGTGAATATTTAGTATCGAAATGGTTAAGCAGCGTATACTGGAGTGTAAGAATTCAACGTTAACAATAATTTGTTCAATGTTTTCATGATTTTATTCTTAATTTCAGGCCACACAATGCAGCGAGTTGGAAACACCCATGTCTACAAAACAAGGGACAGCAGTGTCGTCATCTGGAGCATGAACGGAGATGATAGTCTAGAGACACAGTATCTCCGTAACATAGGAAACAAGATACACGACACATCGACAGAATTCGCACTAAATGCCACGTTCACGTGCAAAACACCAGGATACGCAAAGACCGGTAACTCTAAACGAGCGTCTCCAAGAGAGCTGCTGTTCAGAAACCGACTTGTGACTACGGGAGTGACAAGACATATCTCCACTCCCAAGAACTGCGTGTCCATGCCCAACCTAACTGCTATAAATGACACAAAGACAACAAATGAACCAGAGGCGGTAGAGAAACGTGATGAACATGAGAAGTACGAACCGAAGGAGAGAAAAGCCTTCACAACGAAACTCAAGAAGTTCTACAAGAGATGCAAACTCCAGACTAAACGAGGGCTGCGTATTCTCACCTTCCTGTGATGCACCATTATCCCCTCACATTGCTGTTTTCTCATCACGTGACCATTATTGTACAATTATTGTATATAAATAATATGAAATTGTATATACCAATCAAAATTGTACAGCATTATATCGTTGTTGAGTTTGTTTAGTTTTGTTTCAATAAATATTATTTTTGTTTTCAACCATTTCTGAATTGTCTATCTATTGGAACATACGCGAACCGGGTTCGTAAAAGGTTGGGTGGCTTATTTTGTACTGACCAAGAATATTGCATAATTATGCTTATTAATCTATGTCTTAAACAGTTGAACTAGTTGTTTACATATATGATATATGACATCTGTTTATAAAGTGTTCGGATGCGATTCTGTTTGCCAGATAGACAGAAAACATCCACATACATATTCCATACAATTTTACTTTGTTTTCTTTGAACCAAAACAAGGCCAGAAAGTCGAAAATGGTATCACTCATAAAACAAATTATTGGACCAAACTCAGATTAAATTTGTACACATAGACCACACACATGTCACCTTTAATTCCGAACTTCCGAGCCAAAAAGTGCAAAAATAATTTTACTAAAACATATTCGAACTTGACATGTATTTTTACTGAGAAACACACATACCGACTTCAGTTCCGATAAAATAATCCAAAACGTTATGCCGTGATCGGTCGGAACCCAAAATGTTAACGGACGAACATAAAATATATATACGACCGTTCTTTTCAAACCAGTGGATGTAATTTGGGCTATAAAACTTTCTGACCCTTTCTTGACGATCTCCTTACAATCTGACATTCTTCATATATAGGAACTCCTATTGCGTGGCCTACTACTTGGCTTGCATCTAAATAGCTCCCCACCATACATGCTCCGCGAATTTGCCATGCTTTGTATTTTGGTACCTTTTGTTACACAGCACCATGGTGTTGTATATGTGTATGTATGGAGCGTCTTTTAAAGGTCTCTGTGAGACCAGTTTAGTGTGGTTATCGCACGTGAAAGTGCGTGTTTTATGTATCTCTCCGATATGATCAAAACTATATTTGGTCGAAGGATTGTATTGAGTGCATACACGTTGTTCCTATATATCTAACTACTTGCATGGTGGCAGCTTTTACGACGGCGGACTCTTTCACATACAACAACCATAAACAGGTCTCACAAAACGGAAACCTTTACAAGACGCTCCTGTATACAAAATATACAATACCAAACCATGACGCAATGCCTTTCGGACCATGGCCGGATGGTGCCTGATAGAATTATTCCCTACCACTATTGCCACTAGATCATACCATGAATCTCTACTCTTGATAACGCTTACATGTAAAGATCATTCTCCACCCGTTCAAACAATAATATAGTTAACAGTAGGTGTGACCCGTGTGTGTGTGGGGGGGGGGGGGTGGGTCCATCTGCAACTGGGGGTTGCATTATTTTATAAGTCGCTATCGCAATAATATATATTTATTTTATTACCCTGTATGTATGCATGTTCCCAGAGTAGATTCATAACATAGCATATATGCATGCTGGTAATTAAAGGAAGGCACTTTTTTGTTGTTGTTGTTTTTTTTTTATAATTTGTCACAATGGATGCCTTTCGGTTCTGCGCCCGATGATAGAAATATTCCTTTTTATCATTACCGCTCGATAATCTAGTAACTAAACTCATCCTTTGTGCGATGCCGCGAAATTAACAGTGTTCACCAATCACCAGTGGTACCGTTGTGTGTAATTCGGACATAACACACCTTTAAGCGATGCCGCCATGGTTGTTTTGATTGCAAGTCGGCTTCTCTTCTCAGTCGGGTTGTTTGTCGTCAAACATTCTGACGATAATTCAGGTGATGGGCGATCAACGGCAATCACTCTGTAAAAACAGACCCCTACCAGGATATATATATAGGGATAAATGTGCTGCTCGACATTCAGAACATCCATAAGAACTCATGCACTTTCATTATTCAGAAAACTTTTAGTCGAGGAACTGTACCGTTAAATATTAGGTAAGTTTCTATCTATTGAAATTGAGCTTGGTGCATCGGCATTTATGTAACTAATTTGATCTATTCCCCGAAATATTCTGTACAGATTCATTCCGGGATATAAATAAACTTTAATTCAGCCAGGGAGTACAGTAATCAAGAGCTTCAACCAAAATGTGAGAATTTTATTTTATATAGAACAATTCACTTTAATAGAAACACTATACATTCCTATACTGGAGATGTTTCCAGACCTCCCGTAACAATTAACAGCAACAATATAAATCAACAATGTGTTCTCCTCATCGTGTAATCTGGACCATTAAATACCAAAGAATATAATTTTGTTATTGAAAAAATAACAAAATAATTTGTGGTGTCCCTCTAAAATATCCAAATTCTATGAAATAAATGCATAAACAATTCAACATCGAGTATAATAGATATATGTACTAAATGAATCTCCCATTGGGTTACGAAAGTATGTATTAGACAACTATTCACCTGGAGTCGTGTTCAGGAAAATGAGCAGATGACAGTACGAATAAAATATAACACATGACGACTGCAGAAGATCGAATCGCATGCAAACGTTCTGAGAAATGTTCAGATATAGTTCAACAAATTCAACTAACGCCCTATCTGAGCACTCCATAAGGGGCTATGGGAGTTACGAGCCAGTGAATATTTAGTATCGAAATGGTTAAGCAGCGTATACTGGAGTGTAAGAATTCAACGTTAACAATAATTTGTTCAATGTTTTCATGATTTTATTCTTAATTTCAGGCCACACAATGCAGCGAGTTGGAAACACCCATGTCTACAAAACAAGGGACAGCAGTGTCGTCATCTGGAGCATGAACGGAGATGATAGTCTAGAGACACAGTATCTCCGTAACATAGGAAACAAGATACACGACACATCGACAGAATTCGCACTAAATGCCACGTTCACGTGCAAAACACCAGGATACGCAAAGACCGGTAACTCTAAACGAGCGTCTCCAAGAGAGCTGCTGTTCAGAAACCGACTTGTGACTACGGGAGTGACAAGACATATCTCCACTCCCAAGAACTGCGTGTCCATGCCCAACCTAACTGCTATAAATGACACAAAGACAACAAATGAACCAGAGGCGGTAGAGAAACGTGATGAACATGAGAAGTACGAACCGAAGGAGAGAAAAGCCTTCACAACGAAACTCAAGAAGTTCTACAAGAGATGCAAACTCCAGTCTAAACGAGGGCTGCGTATTCTCACCTTCCTGTGATGCACCATTATCCCCTCACATTGCTGTTTTCTCATCACGTGACCATTATTGTACAATTATTGTATATAAATAATATGAAATTGTATATACCAATCAAAATTGTACAGCATTATATCGTTGTTGAGTTTGTTTAGTTTTGTTTCAATAAATATTATTTTTGTTTTCAACCATTTCTGAATTGTCTATTGGAACATACGCGAACCGGGTTCGTAAAAGGTTGGGTGGCTTATTTTGTACTGACCAAGAATATTGCATAATTATGCTTATTAATCTATGTCTTAAACAGTTGAACTAGTTGTTTACATATATGATATATGACATCTGTTTATAAAGTGTTCGGATGCGATTCTGTTTGCCAGATAGACAGAAAACATCCACATACATATTCCATACAATTTTACTTTGTTTTCTTTGAACCAAAACAAGGCCAGAAAGTCGAAAATGGTATCACTCATAAAACAAATTATTGGACCAAACTCAGATTAAATTTGTACACATAGACCACACACATGTCACCTTTAATTCCGAACTTCCGAGCCAAAAAGTGCAAAAATAATTTTACTAAAACATATTCGAACTTGACATGTATTTTTACTGAGAAACACACATACCGACTTCAGTTCCGATAAAATAATCCAAAACGTTATGCCGTGATCGGTCGGAACCCAAAATGTTAACGGACGAACATAAAATATATATACGACCGTTCTTTTCAAACCAGTGGATGTAATTTGGGCTATAAAACTTTCTGACCCTTTCTTGACGATCTCCTTACAATCTGACATTCTTCATATATAGGAACTCCTATTGCGTGGCCTACTACTTGGCTTGCATCTAAATAGCTCCCCACCATACATGCTCCGCGAATTTGCCATGCTTTGTATTTTGGTACCTTTTGTTACACAGCACCATGGTGTTGTATATGTGTATGTATGGAGCGTCTTTTAAAGGTCTCTGTGAGACCAGTTTAGTGTGGTTATCGCACGTGAAAGTGCGTGTTTTATGTATCTCTCCGATATGATCAAAACTATATTTGGTCGAAGGATTGTATTGAGTGCATACACGTTGTTCCTATATATCTAACTACTTGCATGGTGGCAGCTTTTACGACGGCGGACTCTTTCACATACAACAACCATAAACAGGTCTCACAAAACGGAAACCTTTACAAGACGCTCCTGTATACAAAATATACAATACCAAACCATGACGCAATGCCTTTCGGACCATGGCCGGATGGTGCCTGATAGAATTATTCCCTACCACTATTGCCACTAGATCATACCATGAATCTCTACTCTTGATAACGCTTACATGTAAAGATCATTCTCCACCCGTTCAAACAATAATATAGTTAACAGTAGGTGTGACCCGTGTGTGTGGGGGGGGGGGGGGGGGGTGGGTCCATCTGCAACTGGGGGTTGCATTATTTTATAAGTCGCTATCGCAATAATATATATTTATTTTATTACCCTGTATGTATGCATGTTCCCAGAGTAGATTCATAACATCTATTATATATTTTGAAAGATCTGTGTGTGTGTGTGTGTGTGTGTGTGTGTGTGTATCTGTCTGTCTGTCAGTAATCGATGGACTCGAAAATAGCCCAGCCGATTTCGATGAAACTTGGTATGTGGGGGTATTTTCGGGCCACGAGTAACATAGGCCTATTGATTTTCAGATCCGAGGTCAACTTTTCACGTGCCGAGGTCAAATCTGTTTTTACGCCGTTTTGCGCTAATATATTTCAGTTCGGTGCTCACAAATCGATTCGATATAGCGCGAATAATAAATTGCCAGTCATATAATTTGCACGGTTAGAATCTGTGGCTCTTCATCTTTCCAATGATGCATCACACGCCTGTGTACGTTTAAAGTTTTTACCTTAATTATCGGGAAGAACACAGGACCATGCTTCGCTCATCGAAAATCATTGCGTAAAATATATTACGCCATCAACATATCGTGACGTGTTCGCGTTAACTCTTACCCGGCCGATGTCGCGTTAACTCATCACCGGCCGAGGTATCCGCAAATGACATTGGGCTATATATCTCGCAAACGGGTGGAGCTATCGACTTGAAATTTGGTATGTGAATGTGTCTTGCCCCGGATACGAATTTTATCGGGTTGCCGAGCCCGTGCGACGCCAGCTTCGCGCATGCGCAGACCAGATCTCGGAAACGGGTGGAGCAATAGACTTGAAATTTGGTTTTTGAATAGCCCGGACGAAGTCGGGTCACCTTCTAGTAGCATATATGCATGCTGGTAATTAAAGGACGGCACTTTTTTGTTGTTGTTGTTTTTTTTTTATAATTTGTCACAATGGATGCCTTTCGGTTCTGCGCCCGATGATAGAAATATTCCTTTTTATCATTACCGCTCGATAATCTAGTAACTAAACTCATCCTTTGTGCGATGCCGCGAAATTAACAGTGTTCACCAATCACCAGTGGTACCGTTGTGTGTAATTCGGACATAACACACCTTTAAGCGATGCCGCCATGGTTGTTTTGATTGCAAGTCGGCTTCTCTTCTCAGTCGGGTTGTTTGTCGTCAAACATTCTGACGATAATTCAGGTGATGGGCGATCAACGGCAATCACTCTGTAAAAACAGACCCCTACCAGGATATATATATAGGGATAAATGTGCTGCTCGACATTCAGAACATCCATAAGAACTCATGCACTTTCATTATTCAGAAAACTTTTAGTCGAGGAACTGTACCGTTAAATATTAGGTAAGTTTCTATCTATTGAAATTGAGCTTGGTGCATCGGCATTTATGTAACTAATTTGATCTATTCCCCGAAATATTCTGTACAGATTCATTCCGGGATATAAATAAACTTTAATTCAGCCAGGGAGTACAGTAATCAAGAGCTTCAACCAAAATGTGAGAATTTTATTTTATATAGAACAATTCACTTTAATAGAAACACTATACATTCCTATACTGGAGATGTTTCCAGACCTCCCGTAACAATTAACAGCAACAATATAAATCAACAATGTGTTCTCCTCATCGTGTAATCTGGACCATTAAATACCAAAGAATATAATTTTGTTATTGAAAAAATAACAAAATAATTTGTGGTGTCCCTCTAAAATATCCAAATTCTATGAAATAAATGCATAAACAATTCAACATCGAGTATAATAGATATATGTACTAAATGAATCTCCCATTGGGTTACGAAAGTATGTATTAGACAACTATTCACCTGGAGTCGTGTTCAGGAAAATGAGCAGATGACAGTACGAATAAAATATAACACATGACGACTGCAGAAGATCGAATCGCATGCAAACGTTCTGAGAAATGTTCAGATATAGTTCAACAAATTCAACTAACGCCCTATCTGAGCACTCCATAAGGGGCTATGGGAGTTACGAGCCAGTGAATATTTAGTATCGAAATGGTTAAGCAGCGTATACTGGAGTGTAAGAATTCAACGTTAACAATAATTTGTTCAATGTTTTCATGATTTTATTCTTAATTTCAGGCCACACAATGCAGCGAGTTGGAAACACCCATGTCTACAAAACAAGGAACAGCAGTGTCGTCATCTGGAGCATGAACGGAGATGATAGTCTAGAGACACAGTATCTCCGTAACATAGGAAACAAGATACACGACACATCGACAGAATTCGCACTAAATGCCACGTTCACGTGCAAAACACCAGGATACGCAAAGACCGGTAACTCTAAACGAGCGTCTCCAAGAGAGCTGCTGTTCAGAAACCGACTTGTGACTACGGGAGTGACAAGACATATCTCCACTCCCAAGAACTGCGTGTCCATGCCCAACCTAACTGCTATAAATGACACAAAGACAACAAATGAACCAGAGGCGGTAGAGAAACGTGATGAACATGAGAAGTACGAACCGAAGGAGAGAAAAGCCTTCACAACGAAACTCAAGAAGTTCTACAAGAGATGCAAACTCCAGACTAAACGAGGGCTGCGTATTCTCACCTTCCTGTGATGCACCATTATCCCCTCACATTGCTGTTTTCTCATCACGTGACCATTATTGTACAATTATTGTATATAAATAATATGAAATTGTATATACCAATCAAAATTGTACAGCATTATATCGTTGTTGAGTTTGTTTAGTTTTGTTTCAATAAATATTATTTTTGTTTTCAACCATTTCTGAATTGTCTATCTATTGGAACATACGCGAACCGGGTTCGTAAAAGGTTGGGTGGCTTATTTTGTACTGACCAAGAATATTGCATAATTATGCTTATTAATCTATGTCTTAAACAGTTGAACTAGTTGTTTACATATATGATATATGACATCTGTTTATAAAGTGTTCGGATGCGATTCTGTTTGCCAGATAGACAGAAAACATCCACATACATATTCCATACAATTTTACTTTGTTTTCTTTGAACCAAAACAAGGCCAGAAAGTCGAAAATGGTATCACTCATAAAACAAATTATTGGACCAAACTCAGATTAAATTTGTACACATAGACCACACACATGTCACCTTTAATTCCGAACTTCCGAGCCAAAAAGTGCAAAAATAATTTTACTAAAACATATTCGAACTTGACATGTATTTTTACTGAGAAACACACATACCGACTTCAGTTCCGATAAAATAATCCAAAACGTTATGCCGTGATCGGTCGGAACCCAAAATGTTAACGGACGAACATAAAATATATATACGACCGTTCTTTTCAAACCAGTGGATGTAATTTGGGCTATAAAACTTTCTGACCCTTTCTTGTCGATCTCCTTACAATCTGACATTCTTCATATATAGGAACTCCTATTGCGTGGCCTACTACTTGGCTTGCATCTAAATAGCTCCCCACCATACATGCTCCGCGAATTTGCCATGCTTTGTATTTTGGTACCTTTTGTTACACAGCACCATGGTGTTGTATATGTGTATGTATGGAGCGTCTTTTAAAGGTCTCTGTGAGACCAGTTTAGTGTGGTTATCGCACGTGAAAGTGCGTGTTTTATGTATCTCTCCGATATGATCAAAACTATATTTGGTCGAAGGATTGTATTGAGTGCATACACGTTGTTCCTATATATCTAACTACTTGCATGGTGGCAGCTTTTACGACGGCGGACTCTTTCACATACAACAACCATAAACAGGTCTCACAAAACGGAAACCTTTACAAGACGCTCCTGTATACAAAATATACAATACCAAACCATGACGCAATGCCTTTCGGACCATGGCCGGATGGTGCCTGATAGAATTATTCCCTACCACTATTGCCACTAGATCATACCATGAATCTCTACTCTTGATAACGCTTACATGTAAAGATCATTCTCCACCCGTTCAAACAATAATATAGTTAACAGTAGGTGTGACCCGTGTGTGTGTGTGGGGGGGGGGGGGTGGGTCCATCTGCAACTGAGGGTTGCATTATTTTATAAGTCGCTATCGCAATAATATATATTTATTTTATTACCCTGTATGTATGCATGTTCCCAGAGTAGATTCATAACATAGCATATATGCATGCTGGTAATTAAAGGACGGCACTTTTTTGTTGTTGTTTTTTTTTTTTTTATAATTTGTCACAATGGATGCCTTTCGGTTCTGCGCCCGATGATAGAAATATTCCTTTTTATCATTACCGCTCGATAATCTAGTAACTAAACTCATCCTTTGTGCGATGCCGCGAAATTAACAGTGTTCACCAATCACCAGTGGTACCGTTGTGTGTAATTCGGACATAACACACCTTTAAGCGATGCCGCCATGGTTGTTTTGATTGCAAGTCGGCTTCTCTTCTCAGTCGGGTTGTTTGTCGTCAAACATTCTGACGATAATTCAGGTGATGGGCGATCAACGGCAATCACTCTGTAAAAACAGACCCCTACCAGGATATATATATAGGGATAAATGTGCTGCTCGACATTCAGAACATCCATAAGAACTCATGCACTTTCATTATTCAGAAAACTTTTAGTCGAGGAACTGTACCGTTAAATATTAGGTAAGTTTCTATCTATTGAAATTGAGCTTGGTGCATCGGCATTTATGTAACTAATTTGATCTATTCCCCGAAATATTCTGTACAGATTCATTCCGGGATATAAATAAACTTTAATTCAGCCAGGGAGTACAGTAATCAAGAGCTTCAACCAAAATGTGAGAATTTTATTTTATATAGAACAATTCACTTTAATAGAAACACTATACATTCCTATACTGGAGATGTTTCCAGACCTCCCGTAACAATTAACAGCAACAATATAAATCAACAATGTGTTCTCCTCATCGTGTAATCTGGACCATTAAATACCAAAGAATATAATTTTGTTATTGAAAAAATAACAAAATAATTTGTGGTGTCCCTCTAAAATATCCAAATTCTATGAAATAAATGCATAAACAATTCAACATCGAGTATAATAGATATATGTACTAAATGAATCTCCCATTGGGTTACGAAAGTATGTATTAGACAACTATTCACCTGGAGTCGTGTTCAGGAAAATGAGCAGATGACAGTACGAATAAAATATAACACATGACGACTGCAGAAGATCGAATCGCATGCAAACGTTCTGAGAAATGTTCAGATATAGTTCAACAAATTCAACTAACGCCCTATCTGAGCACTCCATAAGGGGCTATGGGAGTTACGAGCCAGTGAATATTTAGTATCGAAATGGTTAAGCAGCGTATACTGGAGTGTAAGAATTCAACGTTAACAATAATTTGTTCAATGTTTTCATGATTTTATTCTTAATTTCAGGCCACACAATGCAGCGAGTTGGAAACACCCATGTCTACAAAACAAGGGACAGCAGTGTCGTCATCTGGAGCATGAACGGAGATGATAGTCTAGAGACACAGTATCTCCGTAACATAGGAAACAAGATACACGACACATCGACAGAATTCGCACTAAATGCCACGTTCACGTGCAAAACACCAGGATACGCAAAGACCGGTAACTCTAAACGAGCGTCTCCAAGAGAGCTGCTGTTCAGAAACCGACTTGTGACTACGGGAGTGACAAGACATATCTCCACTCCCAAGAACTGCGTGTCCATGCCCAACCTAACTGCTATAAATGACACAAAGACAACAAATGAACCAGAGGCGGTAGAGAAACGTGATGAACATGAGAAGTACGAACCGAAGGAGAGAAAAGCCTTCACAACGAAACTCAAGAAGTTCTACAAGAGATGCAAACTCCAGTCTAAACGAGGGCTGCGTATTCTCACCTTCCTGTGATGCACCATTATCCCCTCACATTGCTGTTTTCTCATCACGTGACCATTATTGTACAATTATTGTATATAAATAATATGAAATTGTATATACCAATCAAAATTGTACAGCATTATATCGTTGTTGAGTTTGTTTAGTTTTGTTTCAATAAATATTATTTTTGTTTTCAACCATTTCTGAATTGTCTATTGGAACATACGCGAACCGGGTTCGTAAAAGGTTGGGTGGCTTATTTTGTACTGACCAAGAATATTGCATAATTATGCTTATTAATCTATGTCTTAAACAGTTGAACTAGTTGTTTACATATATGATATATGACATCTGTTTATAAAGTGTTCGGATGCGATTCTGTTTGCCAGATAGACAGAAAACATCCACATACATATTCCATACAATTTTACTTTGTTTTCTTTGAACCAAAACAAGGCCAGAAAGTCGAAAATGGTATCACTCATAAAACAAATTATTGGACCAAACTCAGATTAAATTTGTACACATAGACCACACACATGTCACCTTTAATTCCGAACTTCCGAGCCAAAAAGTGCAAAAATAATTTTACTAAAACATATTCGAACTTGACATGTATTTTTACTGAGAAACACACATACCGACTTCAGTTCCGATAAAATAATCCAAAACGTTATGCCGTGATCGGTCGGAACCCAAAATGTTAACGGACGAACATAAAATATATATACGACCGTTCTTTTCAAACCAGTGGATGTAATTTGGGCTATAAAACTTTCTGACCCTTTCTTGACGATCTCCTTACAATCTGACATTCTTCATATATAGGAACTCCTATTGCGTGGCCTACTACTTGGCTTGCATCTAAATAGCTCCCCACCATACATGCTCCGCGAATTTGCCATGCTTTGTATTTTGGTACCTTTTGTTACACAGCACCATGGTGTTGTATATGTGTATGTATGGAGCGTCTTTTAAAGGTCTCTGTGAGACCAGTTTAGTGTGGTTATCGCACGTGAAAGTGCGTGTTTTATGTATCTCTCCGATATGATCAAAACTATATTTGGTCGAAGGATTGTATTGAGTGCATACACGTTGTTCCTATATATCTAACTACTTGCATGGTGGCAGCTTTTACGACGGCGGACTCTTTCACATACAACAACCATAAACAGGTCTCACAAAACGGAAACCTTTACAAGACGCTCCTGTATACAAAATATACAATACCAAACCATGACGCAATGCCTTTCGGACCATGGCCGGATGGTGCCTGATAGAATTATTCCCTACCACTATTGCCACTAGATCATACCATGAATCTCTACTCTTGATAACGCTTACATGTAAAGATCATTCTCCACCCGTTCAAACAATAATATAGTTAACAGTAGGTGTGACCCGTGTGTGTGGGGGGGGGGGGGTGGGTCCATCTGCAACTGGGGGTTGCATTATTTTATAAGTCGCTATCGCAATAATATATATTTATTTTATTACCCTGTATGTATGCATGTTCCCAGAGTAGATTCATAACATAGCATATATGCATGCTGGTAATTAAAGGACGGCACTTTTTTGTTGTTGTTGTTTTTTTTTTTATAATTTGTCACAATGGATGCCTTTCGGTTCTGCGCCCGATGATAGAAATATTCCTTTTTATCATTACCGCTCGATAATCTAGTAACTAAACTCATCCTTTGTGCGATGCCGCGAAATTAACAGTGTTCACCAATCACCAGTGGTACCGTTGTGTGTAATTCGGACATAACACACCTTTAAGCGATGCCGCCATGGTTGTTTTGATTGCAAGTCGGCTTCTCTTCTCAGTCGGGTTGTTTGTCGTCAAACATTCTGACGATAATTCAGGTGATGGGCGATCAACGGCAATCACTCTGTAAAAACAGACCCCTACCAGGATATATATATAGGGATAAATGTGCTGCTCGACATTCAGAACATCCATAAGAACTCATGCACTTTCATTATTCAGAAAACTTTTAGTCGAGGAACTGTACCGTTAAATATTAGGTAAGTTTCTATCTATTGAAATTGAGCTTGGTGCATCGGCATTTATGTAACTAATTTGATCTATTCCCCGAAATATTCTGTACAGATTCATTCCGGGATATAAATAAACTTTAATTCAGCCAGGGAGTACAGTAATCAAGAGCTTCAACCAAAATGTGAGAATTTTATTTTATATAGAACAATTCACTTTAATAGAAACACTATACATTCCTATACTGGAGATGTTTCCAGACCTCCCGTAACAATTAACAGCAACAATATAAATCAACAATGTGTTCTCCTCATCGTGTAATCTGGACCATTAAATACCAAAGAATATAATTTTGTTATTGAAAAAATAACAAAATAATTTGTGGTGTCCCTCTAAAATATCCAAATTCTATGAAATAAATGCATAAACAATTCAACATCGAGTATAATAGATATATGTACTAAATTAATCCCATTGGGTTACGAAAGTATGTATTAGACAACTATTCACCTGGAGTCGTGTTCAGGAAAATGAGCAGATGACAGTACGAATAAAATATAACACATGACGACTGCAGAAGATCGAATCGCATGCAAACGTTCTGAGAAATGTTCAGATATAGTTCAACAAATTCAACTAACGCCCTATCTGAGCACTCCATAAGGGGCTATGGGAGTTACGAGCCAGTGAATATTTAGTATCGAAATGGTTAAGCAGCGTATACTGGAGTGTAAGAATTCAACGTTAACAATAATTTGTTCAATGTTTTCATGATTTTATTCTTAATTTCAGGCCACACAATGCAGCGAGTTGGAAACACCCATGTCTACAAAACAAGGGACAGCAGTGTCGTCATCTGGAGCATGAACGGAGATGATAGTCTAGAGACACAGTATCTCCGTAACATAGGAAACAAGATACACGACACATCGACAGAATTCGCACTAAATGCCACGTTCACGTGCAAAACACCAGGATACGCAAAGACGGGTAACTCTAAACGAGCGTCTCCAAGAGAGCTGCTGTTCAGAAACCGACTTGTGACTACGGGAGTGACAAGACATATCTCCACTCCCAAGAACTGCGTGTCCATGCCCAACCTAACTGCTATAAATGACACAAAGACAACAAATGAACCAGAGGCGGTAGAGAAACGTGATGAACATGAGAAGTACGAACCGAAGGAGAGAAAAGCCTTCACAACGAAACTCAAGAAGTTCTACAAGAGATGCAAACTCCAGACTAAACGAGGGCTGCGTATTCTCACCTTCCTGTGATGCACCATTATCCCCTCACATTGCTGTTTTCTCATCACGTGACCATTATTGTACAATTATTGTATATAAATAATATGAAATTGTATATACCAATCAAAATTGTACAGCATTATATCGTTGTTGAGTTTGTTTAGTTTTGTTTCAATAAATATTATTTTTGTTTTCAACCATTTCTGAATTGTCTATCTATTGGAACATACGCGAACCGGGTTCGTAAAAGGTTGGGTGGCTTATTTTGTACTGACCAAGAATATTGCATAATTATGCTTATTAATCTATGTCTTAAACAGTTGAACTAGTTGTTTACATATATGATATATGACATCTGTTTATAAAGTGTTCGGATGCGATTCTGTTTGCCAGATAGACAGAAAACATCCACATACATATTCCATACAATTTTACTTTGTTTTCTTTGAACCAAAACAAGGCCAGAAAGTCGAAAATGGTATCACTCATAAAACAAATTATTGGACCAAACTCAGATTAAATTTGTACACATAGACCACACACATGTCACCTTTAATTCCGAACTTCCGAGCCAAAAAGTGCAAAAATAATTTTACTAAAACATATTCGAACTTGACATGTATTTTTACTGAGAAACACACATACCGACTTCAGTTCCGATAAAATAATCCAAAACGTTATGCCGTGATCGGTCGGAACCCAAAATGTTAACGGACGAACATAAAATATATATACGACCGTTCTTTTCAAACCAGTGGATGTAATTTGGGCTATAAAACTTTCTGACCCTTTCTTGACGATCTCCTTACAATCTGACATTCTTCATATATAGGAACTCCTATTGCGTGGCCTACTACTTGGCTTGCATCTAAATAGCTCCCCACCATACATGCTCCGCGAATTTGCCATGCTTTGTATTTTGGTACCTTTTGTTACACAGCACCATGGTGTTGTATATGTGTATGTATGGAGCGTCTTTTAAAGGTCTCTGTGAGACCAGTTTAGTGTGGTTATCGCACGTGAAAGTGCGTGTTTTATGTATCTCTCCGATATGATCAAAACTATATTTGGTCGAAGGATTGTATTGAGTGCATACACGTTGTTCCTATATATCTAACTACTTGCATGGTGGCAGCTTTTACGACGGCGGACTCTTTCACATACAACAACCATAAACAGGTCTCACAAAACGGAAACCTTTACAAGACGCTCCTGTATACAAAATATACAATACCAAACCATGACGCAATGCCTTTCGGACCATGGCCGGATGGTGCCTGATAGAATTATTCCCTACCACTATTGCCACTAGATCATACCATGAATCTCTACTCTTGATAACGCTTACATGTAAAGATCATTCTCCACCCGTTCAAACAATAATATAGTTAACAGTAGGTGTGACCCGTGTGTGTGTGGGGGGGGGGTGGGTCCATCTGCAACTGGGGGTTGCATTATTTTATAAGTCGCTATCGCAATAATATATATTTATTTTATTACCCTGTATGTATGCATGTTCCCAGAGTAGATTCATAACATAGCATATATGCATGCTGGTAATTAAAGGACGGCACTTTTTTGTTGTTGTTGTTTTTTTTTTATAATTTGTCACAATGGATGCCTTTCGGTTCTGCGCCCGATGATAGAAATATTCCTTTTTATCATTACCGCTCGATAATCTAGTAACTAAACTCATCCTTTGTGCGATGCCGCGAAATTAACAGTGTTCACCAATCACCAGTGGTACCGTTGTGTGTAATTCGGACATAACACACCTTTAAGCGATGCCGCCATGGTTGTTTTGATTGCAAGTCGGCTTCTCTTCTCAGTCGGGTTGTTTGTCGTCAAACATTCTGACGATAATTCAGGTGATGGGCGATCAACGGCAATCACTCTGTAAAAACAGACCCCTACCAGGATATATATATAGGGATAAATGTGCTGCTCGACATTCAGAACATCCATAAGAACTCATGCACTTTCATTATTCAGAAAACTTTTAGTCGAGGAACTGTACCGTTAAATATTAGGTAAGTTTCTATCTATTGAAATTGAGCTTGGTGCATCGGCATTTATGTAACTAATTTGATCTATTCCCCGAAATATTCTGTACAGATTCATTCCGGGATATAAATAAACTTTAATTCAGCCAGGGAGTACAGTAATCAAGAGCTTCAACCAAAATGTGAGAATTTTATTTTATATAGAACAATTCACTTTAATAGAAACACTATACATTCCTATACTGGAGATGTTTCCAGACCTCCCGTAACAATTAACAGCAACAATATAAATCAACAATGTGTTCTCCTCATCGTGTAATCTGGACCATTAAATACCAAAGAATATAATTTTGTTATTGAAAAAATAACAAAATAATTTGTGGTGTCCCTCTAAAATATCCAAATTCTATGAAATAAATGCATAAACAATTCAACATCGAGTATAATAGATATATGTACTAAATGAATCTCCCATTGGGTTACGAAAGTATGTATTAGACAACTATTCACCTGGAGTCGTGTTCAGGAAAATGAGTAGATGACAGTACGAATAAAATATAACACATGACGACTGCAGAAGATCGAATCGCATGCAAACGTTCTGAGAAATGTTCAGATATAGTTCAACAAATTCAACTAACGCCCTATCTGAGCACTCCATAAGGGGCTATGGGAGTTACGAGCCAGTGAATATTTAGTATCGAAATGGTTAAGCAGCGTATACTGGAGTGTAAGAATTCAACGTTAACAATAATTTGTTCAATGTTTTCATGATTTTATTCTTAATTTCAGGCCACACAATGCAGCGAGTTGGAAACACCCATGTCTACAAAACAAGGAACAGCAGTGTCGTCATCTGGAGCATGAACGGAGATGATAGTCTAGAGACACAGTATCTCCGTAACATAGGAAACAAGATACACGACACATCGACAGAATTCGCACTAAATGCCACGTTCACGTGCAAAACACCAGGATACGCAAAGACCGGTAACTCTAAACGAGCGTCTCCAAGAGAGCTGCTGTTCAGAAACCGACTTGTGACTACGGGAGTGACAAGACATATCTCCACTCCCAAGAACTGCGTGTCCATGCCCAACCTAACTGCTATAAATGACACAAAGACAACAAATGAACCAGAGGCGGTAGAGAAACGTGATGAACACGAGAAGTACGAACCGAAGGAGAGAAAAGCCTTCACAACGAAACTCAAGAAGTTCTACAAGAGATGCAAACTCCAGACTAAACGAGGGCTGCGTATTCTCACCTTCCTGTGATGCACCATTATCCCCTCACATTGCTGTTTTCTCATCACGTGACCATTATTGTACAATTATTGTATATAAATAATATGAAATTGTATATACCAATCAAAATTGTACAGCATTATATCGTTGTTGAGTTTGTTTAGTTTTGTTTCAATAAATATTATTTTTGTTTTCAACCATTTCTGAATTGTCTATCTATTGGAACATACGCGAACCGGGTTCGTAAAAGGTTGGGTGGCTTATTTTGTACTGACCAAGAATATTGCATAATTATGCTTATTAATCTATGTCTTAAACAGTTGAACTAGTTGTTTACATATATGATATATGACATCTGTTTATAAAGTGTTCGGATGCCATTCTGTTTGCCAGATAGACAGAAAACATCCACATACATATTCCATACAATTTTACTTTGTTTTCTTTGAACCAAAACAAGGCCAGAAAGTCGAAAATGGTATCACTCATAAAACAAATTATTGGACCAAACTCAGATTAAATTTGTACACATAGACCACACACATGTCACCTTTAATTCCGAACTTCCGAGCCAAAAAGTGCAAAAATAATTTTACTAAAACATATTCGAACTTGACATGTATTTTTACTGAGAAACACACATACCGACTTCAGTTCCGATAAAATAATCCAAAACGTTATGCCGTGATCGGTCGGAACCCAAAATGTTAACGGACGAACATAAAATATATATACGACCGTTCTTTTCAAACCAGTGGATGTAATTTGGGCTATAAAACTTTCTGACCCTTTCTTGTCGATCTCCTTACAATCTGACATTCTTCATATATAGGAACTCCTATTGCGTGGCCTACTACTTGGCTTGCATCTAAATAGCTCCCCACCATACATGCTCCGCGAATTTGCCATGCTTTGTATTTTGGTACCTTTTGTTACACAGCACCATGGTGTTGTATATGTGTATGTATGGAGCGTCTTTTAAAGGTCTCTGTGAGACCAGTTTAGTGTGGTTATCGCACGTGAAAGTGCGTGTTTTATGTATCTCTCCGATATGATCAAAACTATATTTGGTCGAAGGATTGTATTGAGTGCATACACGTTGTTCCTATATATCTAACTACTTGCATGGTGGCAGCTTTTACGACGGCGGACTCTTTCACATACAACAACCATAAACAGGTCTCACAAAACGGAAACCTTTACAAGACGCTCCTGTATACAAAATATACAATACCAAACCATGACGCAATGCCTTTCGGACCATGGCCGGATGGTGCCTGATAGAATTATTCCCTACCACTATTGCCACTAGATCATACCATGAATCTCTACTCTTGATAACGCTTACATGTAAAGATCATTCTCCACCCGTTCAAACAATAATATAGTTAACAGTAGGTGTGACCCGTGTGTGTGTGTGGGGGGGGGGGGGGGGGTGGGTCCATCTGCAACTGGGGGTTGCATTATTTTATAAGTCGCTATCGCAATAATATATATTTATTTTATTACCCTGTATGTATGCATGTTCCCAGAGTAGATTCATAACATAGCATATATGCATGCTGGTAATTAAAGGACGGCACTTTTTTGTTGTTGTTGTTTTTTTTTTATAATTTGTCGCAATGGATGCCTTTCGGTTCTGCGCCCGATGATAGAAATATTCCTTTTTATCATTACCGCTCGATAATCTAGTAACTAAACTCATCCTTTGTGCGATGCCGCGAAATTAACAGTGTTCACCAATCACCAGTGGTACCGTTGTGTGTAATTCGGACATAACACACCTTTAAGCGATGCCGCCATGGTTGTTTTGATTGCAAGTCGGCTTCTCTTCTCAGTCGGGTTGTTTGTCGTCAAACATTCTGACGATAATTCAGGTGATGGGCGATCAACGGCAATCACTCTGTAAAAACAGACCCCTACCAGGATATATATATAGGGATAAATGTGCTGCTCGACATTCAGAACATCCATAAGAACTCATGCACTTTCATTATTCAGAAAACTTTTAGTCGAGGAACTGTACCGTTAAATATTAGGTAAGTTTCTATCTATTGAAATTGAGCTTGGTGCATCGGCATTTATGTAACTAATTTGATCTATTCCCCGAAATATTCTGTACAGATTCATTCCGGGATATAAATAAACTTTAATTCAGCCAGGGAGTACAGTAATCAAGAGCTTCAACCAAAATGTGAGAATTTTATTTTATATAGAACAATTCACTTTAATAGAAACACTATACATTCCTATACTGGAGATGTTTCCAGACCTCCCGTAACAATTAACAGCAACAATATAAATCAACAATGTGTTCTCCTCATCGTGTAATCTGGACCATTAAATACCAAAGAATATAATTTTGTTATTGAAAAAATAACAAAATAATTTGTGGTGTCCCTCTAAAATATCCAAATTCTATGAAATAAATGCATAAACAATTCAACATCGAGTATAATAGATATATGTACTAAATGAATCTCCCATTGGGTTACGAAAGTATGTATTAGACAACTATTCACCTGGAGTCGTGTTCAGGAAAATGAGCAGATGACAGTACGAATAAAATATAACACATGACGACTGCAGAAGATCGAATCGCATGCAAACGTTCTGAGAAATGTTCAGATATAGTTCAACAAATTCAACTAACGCCCTATCTGAGCACTCCATAAGGGGCTATGGGAGTTACGAGCCAGTGAATATTTAGTATCGAAATGGTTAAGCAGCGTATACTGGAGTGTAAGAATTCAACGTTAACAATAATTTGTTCAATGTTTTCATGATTTTATTCTTAATTTCAGGCCACACAATGCAGCGAGTTGGAAACACCCATGTCTACAAAACAAGGGACAGCAGTGTCGTCATCTGGAGCATGAACGGAGATGATAGTCTAGAGACACAGTATCTCCGTAACATAGGAAACAAGATACACGACACATCGACAGAATTCGCACTAAATGCCACGTTCACGTGCAAAACACCAGGATACGCAAAGACCGGTAACTCTAAACGAGCGTCTCCAAGAGAGCTGCTGTTCAGAAACCGACTTGTGACTACGGGAGTGACAAGACATATCTGTACAGATTCATTCCGGGATATAAATAAACTTTAATTCAGCCAGGGAGTACAGTAATCAAGAGCTTCAACCAAAATGTGAGAATTTTATTTTATATAGAACAATTCACTTTAATAGAAACACTATACATTCCTATACTGGAGATGTTTCCAGACCTCCCGTAACAATTAACAGCAACAATATAAATCAACAATGTGTTCTCCTCATCGTGTAATCTGGACCATTAAATACCAAAGAATATAATTTTGTTATTGAAAAAATAACAAAATAATTTGTGGTGTCCCTCTAAAATATCCAAATTCTATGAAATAAATGCATAAACAATTCAACATCGAGTATAATAGATATATGTACTAAATGAATCTCCCATTGGGTTACGAAAGTATGTATTAGACAACTATTCACCTGGAGTCGTGTTCAGGAAAATGAGCAGATGACAGTACGAATAAAATATAACACATGACGACTGCAGAAGATCGAATCGCATGCAAACGTTCTGAGAAATGTTCAGATATAGTTCAACAAATTCAACTAACGCCCTATCTGAGCACTCCATAAGGGGCTATGGGAGTTACGAGCCAGTGAATATTTAGTATCGAAATGGTTAAGCAGCGTATACTGGAGTGTAAGAATTCAACGTTAACAATAATTTGTTCAATGTTTTCATGATTTTATTCTTAATTTCAGGCCACACAATGCAGCGAGTTGGAAACACCCATGTCTACAAAACAAGGGACAGCAGTGTCGTCATCTGGAGCATGAACGGAGATGATAGTCTAGAGACACAGTATCTCCGTAACATAGGAAACAAGATACACGACACATCGACAGAATTCGCACTAAATGCCACGTTCACGTGCAAAACACCAGGATACGCAAAGACCGGTAACTCTAAACGAGCGTCTCCAAGAGAGCTGCTGTTCAGAAACCGACTTGTGACTACGGGAGTGACAAGACATATCTCCACTCCCAAGAACTGCGTGTCCATGACCAACCTAACTGCTATAAATGACACAAAGACAACAAATGAACCAGAGGCGGTAGAGAAACGTGATGAACATGAGAAGTACGAACCGAAGGAGAGAAAAGCCTTCACAACGAAACTCAAGAAGTTCTACAAGAGATGCAAACTCCAGACTAAACGAGGGCTGCGTATTCTCACCTTCCTGTGATGCACCATTATCCCCTCACATTGCTGTTTTCTCATCACGTGACCATTATTGTACAATTATTGTATATAAATAATATGAAATTGTATATACCAATCAAAATTGTACAGCATTATATCGTTGTTGAGTTTGTTTAGTTTTGTTTCAATAAATATTATTTTTGTTTTCAACCATTTCTGAATTGTCTATCTATTGGAACATACGCGAACCGGGTTCGTAAAAGGTTGGGTGGCTTATTTTGTACTGACCAAGAATATTGCATAATTATGCTTATTAATCTATGTCTTAAACAGTTGAACTAGTTGTTTACATATATGATATATGACATCTGTTTATAAAGTGTTCGGATGCGATTCTGTTTGCCAGATAGACAGAAAACATCCACATACATATTCCATACAATTTTACTTTGTTTTCTTTGAACCAAAACAAGGCCAGAAAGTCGAAAATGGTATCACTCATAAAACAAATTATTGGACCAAACTCAGATTAAATTTGTACACATAGACCACACACATGTCACCTTTAATTCCGAACTTCCGAGCCAAAAAGTGCAAAAATAATTTTACTAAAACATATTCGAACTTGACATGTATTTTTACTGAGAAACACACATACCGACTTCAGTTCCGATAAAATAATCCAAAACGTTATGCCGTGATCGGTCGGAACCCAAAATGTTAACGGACGAACATAAAATATATATACGACCGTTCTTTTCAAACCAGTGGATGTAATTTGGGCTATAAAACTTTCTGACCCTTTCTTGTCGATCTCCTTACAATCTGACATTCTTCATATATAGGAACTCCTATTGCGTGGCCTACTATTTGGCTTGCATCTAAATAGCTCCCCACCATACATGCTCCGCGAATTTGCCATGCTTTGTATTTTGTTACACAGCACCATGGTGTTGTATATGTGTATGTATGGAGCGTCTTTTAAAGGTCTCTGTGAGACCAGTTTAGTCTGGTTATCGCACGTGAAAGTGCGTGTTTTATGTATCTCTCCGATATGATCAAAACTATATTTGGTCGAAGGATTGTATTGAGTGCATACACGTTGTTCCTATATATCTAACTACTTGCATGGTGGCAGCTTTTACGACGGCGGACTCTTTCACATACAACAACCATAAACAGGTCTCACAAAACGGAAACCTTTACAAGACGCTCCTGTATACAAAATATACAATACCAAACCATGACGCAATGCCTTTCGGACCATGGCCGGATGGTGCCTGATAGAATTATTCCCTACCACTATTGCCACTAGATCATACCATGAATCTCTACTCTTGATAACGCGTACATGTAAAGATCATTCTCCACCCGTTCAAACAATAATATAGTTAACAGTAGGTGTGACCCGTGTGTGTGTGGGGGGGGGGGGGGGGTGGTCCCATCTGCAACTGGGGGTTGCATTATTTTATGAGTCGCTATCGCAATAATATATATTTATTTTATTACCCTGTATGTATGCATGTTCCCAGAGTAGATTCATAACATAGCATATATGCATGCTGGTAATTAAAGGACGGGACTTTTTTGTTGTTGTTTTTTTTATAATTTGTCACAATGGATGCCTTTCGGTTCTGCGCCCGATGATAGAAATATTCCTTTTTATCATTACCGCTCGATAATCTAGTAGCTAAACTCATCCTTTGTGCGATGCCGCGAAATTAACAGTGTTCACCAATCACCAGTGGTACCGTTGTGTGTAATTCGGACATAACACACCTTTAAGCGATGCCGCCATGGTTGTTTTGATTGCAAGTCGGCTTCTCTTCTCAGTCGGGTTGTTTGTCGTCAAACATTCTGACGATAATTCAGGTGATAGGCGATCAACGGCAATCACTCTGTAAAAACAGACCCCTACCAGGATATATATATAGGGATAAATGTGCTGCTCGACATTCAGAACATCCATAAGAACACATGCACTTTCATTATTCAGAAAACTTTTAGTCGAGGAACTGTACCGTTAAATATTAGGTAAGTTTCTATCTATTGAAATTGAGCTTGGTGCATCGGCATTTATGTAACTAATTTGATCTATTCCCCGAAATATTCTGTACAGATTCATTCCGGGATATAAATAAACTTTAATTCAGCCAGGGAGTACAGTAATCAAGAGCTTCAACCACAATGTGAGAATTTTATTTTATATAGAACAATTCACTTTAATAGAAACACTATACAATCCTATACTGGAGATGTTTCCAGACCTCCCGTAACAATTAACAGCAACAATATAAATCAACAATGTGTTCTCCTCATCGTGTAATCTGGACCATTAAATACCAAAGAATATAATTTTGTTATTGAAAAAATAACAAAATAATTTGTGGTGTCCCTCTAAAATATCCAAATTCTATGAAATAAATGCATAAACAATTCAACATCGAGTATAATAGATATATGTACTAAATGAATCTCCCATTGGGTTACGAAAGTATGTATTAGACAACTATTCACCTGGAGTCGTGTTCAGGAAAATGAGCAGATGACAGTACGAATAAAATATAACACATGACGACTGCAGAAGATCGAATCGCATGCAAACGTTCTGAGAAATGTTCAGATATAGTTCAACAAATTCAACTAACGCCCTATCTGAGCACTCCATAAGGGGCTATGGGAGTTACGAGCCAGTGAATATTTAGTATCGAAATGGTTAAGCAGCGTATACTGGAGTGTAAGAATTCAACGTTAACAATAATTTGTTCAATGTTTTCATGATTTTATTCTTAATTTCAGGCCACACAATGCAGCGAGTTGGAAACACCCATGTCTACAAAACAAGGGACAGCAGTGTCGTCATCTGGAGCATGAACGGAGATGATAGTCTAGAGACACAGTATCTCCGTAACATAGGAAACAAGATACACGACACATCGACAGAATTCGCACTAAATGCCACGTTCACGTGCAAAACACCAGGATACGCAAAGACCGGTAACTCTAAACGAGCGTCTCCAAGAGAGCTGCTGTTCAGAAACCGACTTGTGACTACGGGAGTGACAAGACATATCTCCACTCCCAAGAACTGCGTGTCCATGCCCAACCTAACTGCTATAAATGACACAAAGACAACAAATGAACCAGAGGCGGTAGAGAAACGTGATGAACATGAGAAGTACGAACCGAAGGAGAGAAAAGCCTTCACAACGAAACTCAAGAAGTTCTACAAGAGATGCAAACTCCAGACTAAACGAGGGCTGCGTATTCTCACCTTCCTGTGATGCACCATTATCCCCTCACATTGCTGTTTTCTCATCACGTGACCATTATTGTACAATTATTGTATATAAATAATATGAAATTGTATATACCAATCAAAATTGTACAGCATTATATCGTTGTTGAGTTTGTTTAGTTTTGTTTCAATAAATATTATTTTTGTTTTCAACCATTTCTGAATTGTCTATCTATTGGAACATACGCGAACCGGGTTCGTAAAAGGTTGGGTGGCTTATTTTGTACTGACCAAGAATATTGCATAATTATGCTTATTAATCTATGTCTTAAACAGTTGAACTAGTTGTTTACATATATGATATATGACATCTGTTTATAAAGTGTTCGGATGCGATTCTGTTTGCCAGATAGACAGAAAACATCCACATACATATTCCATACAATTTTACTTTGTTTTCTTTGAACCAAAACAAGGCCAGAAAGTCGAAAATGGTATCACTCATAAAACAAATTATTGGACCAAACTCAGATTAAATTTGTACACATAGACCACACACATGTCACCTTTAATTCCGAACTTCCGAGCCAAAAAGTGCAAAAATAATTTTACTAAAACATATTCGAACTTGACATGTATTTTTACTGAGAAACACACATACCGACTTCAGTTCCGATAAAATAATCCAAAACGTTATGCCGTGATCGGTCGGAACCCAAAATGTTAACGGACGAACATAAAATATATATACGACCGTTCTTTTCAAACCAGTGGATGTAATTTGGGCTATAAAACTTTCTGACCCTTTCTTGTCGATCTCCTTACAATCTGACATTCTTCATATATAGGAACTCCTATTGCGTGGCCTACTACTTGGCTTGCATCTAAATAGCTCCCCACCATACATGCTCCGCGAATTTGCCATGCTTTGTATTTTGGTACCTTTTGTTACACAGCACCATGGTGTTGTATATGTGTGTGTATGGAGCGTCTTTTAAAGGTCTCTGTGAGACCAGTTTAGTCTGGTTATCGCACGTGAAAGTGCGTGTTTTATGTATCTCTCCGATATGATCAAAACTATATTTGGTCGAAGGATTGTATTGAGTGCATACACGTTGTTCCTATATATCTAACTACTTGCATGGTGGCAGCTTTTACGACGGCGGACTCTTTCACATACAACAACCATAAACAGGTCTCACAAAACGGAAACCTTTACAAGACGCTCCTGTATACAAAATATACAATACCAAACCATGACGCAATGCCTTTCGGACCATGGCCGGATGGTGCCTGATAGAATTATTCCCTACCACTATTGCCACTAGATCATACCATGAATCTCTACTCTTGATAACGCTTACATGTAAAGATCATTCTCCACCCGTTCAAACAATAATATAGTTAACAGTAGGTGTGACCCGTGTGTGTGTGTGTGGGGGGGGGTGGGTCCATCTGCAACTGGGGGTTGCATTATTTTATAAGTCGCTATCGCAATAATATATATTTATTTTATTACCCTGTATGTATGCATGTTCCCAGAGTAGATTCATAACATAGCATATATGCATGCTGGTAATTAAAGGACGGGACTTTTTTGTTGTTGTTTTTTTTATAATTTGTCGCAATGGATGCCTTTCGGTTCTGCGCCCGATGATAGAAATATTCCTTTTTATCATTACCGCTCGATAATCTAGTAACTAAACTCATCCTTTGTGCGATGCCGCGAAATTAACAGTGTTCACCAATCACCAGTGGTACCGTTGTGTGTAATTCGGACATAACACACCTTTAAGCGATGCCGCCATGGTTGTTTTGATTGCAAGTCGGCTTCTCTTCTCAGTCGGGTTGTTTGTCGTCAAACATTCTGACGATAATTCAGGTGATGGGCGATCAACGGCAATCACTCTGTAAAAACAGACCCCTACCAGGATATATATATAGGGATAAATGTGCTGCTCGACATTCAGAACATCCATAAGAACTCATGCACTTTCATTATTCAGAAAACTTTTAGTCGAGGAACTGTACCGTTAAATATTAGGTAAGTTTCTATCTATTGAAATTGAGCTTGGTGCATCGGCATTTATGTAACTAATTTGATCTATTCCCCGAAATATTCTGTACAGATTCATTCCGGGATATAAATAAACTTTAATTCAGCCAGGGAGTACAGTAATCAAGAGCTTCAACCAAAATGTGAGAATTTTATTTTATATAGAACAATTCACTTTAATAGAAACACTATACATTCCTATACTGGAGATGTTTCCAGACCTCCCGTAACAATTAACAGCAACAATATAAATCAACAATGTGTTCTCCTCATCGTGTAATCTGGACCATTAAATACCAAAGAATATAATTTTGTTATTGAAAAAATAACAAAATAATTTGTGGTGTCCCTCTAAAATATCCAAATTCTATGAAATAAATGCATAAACAATTCAACATCGAGTATAATAGATATATGTACTAAATGAATCTCCCATTGGGTTACGAAAGTATGTATTAGACAACTATTCACCACTCCCAAGAACTGCGTGTCCATGCCCAACCTAACTGCTATAAATGACACAAAGACAACAAATGAACCAGAGGCGGTAGAGAAACGTGATGAACATGAGAAGTACGAACCGAAGGAGAGAAAAGCCTTCACAACGAAACTCAAGAAGTTCTACAAGAGATGCAAACTCCAGACTAAACGAGGGCTGCGTATTCTCACCTTCCTGTGATGCACCATTATCCCCTCACATTGCTGTTTTCTCATCACGTGACCATTATTGTACAATTATTGTATATAAATAATATGAAATTGTATATACCAATCAAAATTGTACAGCAGTATATCGTTGTTGAGTTTGTTTAGTTTTGTTTCAATAAATATTATTTTTGTTTTCAACCATTTCTGAATTGTCTATCTATTGGAACATACGCGAACCGGGTTCGTAAAAGGTTGGGTGGCTTATTTTGTACTGACCAAGAATATTGCATAATTATGCTTATTAATCTATGTCTTAAACAGTTGAACTAGTTGTTTACATATATGATATATGACATCTGTTTATAAAGTGTTCGGATGCGATTCTGTTTGCCAGATAGACAGAAAACATCCACATACATATTCCATACAATTTTACTTTGTTTTCTTTGAACCAAAACAAGGCCAGAAAGTCGAAAATGGTATCACTCATAAAACAAATTATTGGACCAAACTCAGATTAAATTTGTACACATAGACCACACACATGTCACCTTTAATTCCGAACTTCCGAGCCAAAAAGTGCAAAAATAATTTGACTAAAACATATTCGAACTTGACATGTATTTTTACTGAGAAACACACATACCGACTTCAGTTCCGATAAAATAATCCAAAACGTTATGCCGTGATCGGTCGGAACCCAAAATGTTAACGGACGAACATAAAATATATATACGACCGTTCTTTTCAAACCAGTGGATGTAATTTGGGCTATAAAACTTTCTGACCCTTTCTTGTCGATCTCCTTACAATCTGACATTCTTCATATATAGGAACTCCTATTGCGTGGCCTACTACTTGGCTTGCATCTAAATAGCTCCCCACCATACATGCTCCGCGAATTTGCCATGCTTTGTATTTTGGTACCTTTTGTTACACAGCACCATGGTGTTGTATATGTGTATGTATGGAGCGTCTTTTAAAGGTGATGCACCATTATCCCCTCACATTGCTGTTTTCTCATCACGTGACCATTATTGTACAATTATTGTATATAAATAATATGAAATTGTATATACCAATCAAAATTGTACAGCATTATATCGTTGTTGAGTTTGTTTAGTTTTGTTTCAATAAATATTATTTTTGTTTTCAACCATTTCTGAATTGTCTATCTATTGGAACATACGCGAACCGGGTTCGTAAAAGGTTGGGTGGCTTATTTTGTACTGACCAAGAATATTGCATAATTATGCTTATTAATCTATGTCTTAAACAGTTGAACTAGTTGTTTACATATATGATATATGACATCTGTTTATAAAGTGTTCGGATGCGATTCTGTTTGCCAGATAGACAGAAAACATCCACATACATATTCCATACAATTTTACTTTGTTTTCTTTGAACCAAAACAAGGCCAGAAAGTCGAAAATGGTATCACTCATAAAACAAATTATTGGACCAAACTCAGATTAAATTTGTACACATAGACCACACACATGTCACCTTTAATTCCGAACTTCCGAGCCAAAAAGTGCAAAAATAATTTTACTAAAACATATTCGAACTTGACATGTATTTTTACTGAGAAACACACATACCGACTTCAGTTCCGATAAAATAATCCAAAACGTTATGCCGTGATCGGTCGGAACCCAAAATGTTAACGGACGAACATAAAATATATATACGACCGTTCTTTTCAAACCAGTGGATGTAATTTGGGCTATAAAACTTTCTGACCCTTTCTTGTCGATCTCCTTACAATCTGACATTCTTCATATATAGGAACTCCTATTGCGTGGCCTACTACTTGGCTTGCATCTAAATAGCTCCCCACCATACATGCTCCGCGAATTTGCCATGCTTTGTATTTTGGTACCTTTTGTTACACAGCACCATGGTGTTGTATATGTGTGTGTATGGAGCGTCTTTTAAAGGTCTCTGTGAGACCAGTTTAGTCTGGTTATCGCACGTGAAAGTGCGTGTTTTATGTATCTCTCCGATATGATCAAAACTATATTTGGTCGAAGGATTGTATTGAGTGCATACACGTTGTTCCTATATATCTAACTACTTGCATGGTGGCAGCTTTTACGACGGCGGACTCTTTCACATACAACAACCATAAACAGGTCTCACAAAACGGAAACCTTTACAAGACGCTCCTGTATACAAAATATACAATACCAAACCATGACGCAATGCCTTTCGGACCATGGCCGGATGGTGCCTGATAGAATTATTCCCTACCACTATTGCCACTAGATCATACCATGAATCTCTACTCTTGATAACGCTTACATGTAAAGATCATTCTCCACCCGTTCAAACAATAATATAGTTAACAGTAGGTGTGACCCGTGTGTGTGTGTGGGGGGGGGGGGGGGTGGGTCCATCTGCAACTGGGGGTTGCATTATTTTATAAGTCGCTATCGCAATAATATATATTTATTTTATTACCCTGTATGTATGCATGTTCCCAGAGTAGATTCATAACATAGCATATATGCATGCTGGTAATTAAAGGACGGGACTTTTTTGTTGTTGTTTTTTTTATAATTTGTCGCAATGGATGCCTTTCGGTTCTGCGCCCGATGATAGAAATATTCCTTTTTATCATTACCGCTCGATAATCTAGTAACTAAACTCATCCTTTGTGCGATGCCGCGAAATTAACAGTGTTCACCAATCACCAGTGGTACCGTTGTGTGTAATTCGGACATAACACACCTTTAAGCGATGCCGCCATGGTTGTTTTGATTGCAAGTCGGCTTCTCTTCTCAGTCGGGTTGTTTGTCGTCAAACATTCTGACGATAATTCAGGTGATGGGCGATCAACGGCAATCACTCTGTAAAAACAGACCCCTACCAGGATATATATATAGGGATAAATGTGCTGCTCGACATTCAGAACATCCATAAGAACTCATGCACTTTCATTATTCAGAAAACTTTTAGTCGAGGAACTGTACCGTTAAATATTAGGTAAGTTTCTATCTATTGAAATTGAGCTTGGTGCATCGGCATTTATGTAACTAATTTGATCTATTCCCCGAAATATTCTGTACAGATTCATTCCGGGATATAAATAAACTTTAATTCAGCCAGGGAGTACAGTAATCAAGAGCTTCAACCAAAATGTGAGAATTTTATTTTATATAGAACAATTCACTTTAATAGAAACACTATACATTCCTATACTGGAGTTGTTTCCAGACCTCCCGTAACAATTAACAGCAACAATATAAATCAACAATGTGTTCTCCTCATCGTGTAATCTGGACCATTAAATACCAAAGAATATAATTTTGTTATTGAAAAAATAACAAAATAATTTGTGGTGTCCCTCTAAAATATCCAAATTCTATGAAATAAATGCATAAACAATTCAACATCGAGTATAATAGATATATGTACTAAATGAATCTCCCATTGGGTTACGAAAGTATGTATTAGACAACTATTCACCACTCCCAAGAACTGCGTGTCCATGCCCAACCTAACTGCTATAAATGACACAAAGACAACAAATGAACCAGAGGCGGTAGAGAAACGTGATGAACATGAGAAGTACGAACCGAAGGAGAGAAAAGCCTTCACAACGAAACTCAAGAAGTTCTACAAGAGATGCAAACTCCAGACTAAACGAGGGCTGCGTTTTCTCACCTTCCTGTGATGCACCATTATCCCCTCACATTGCTGTTTTCTCATCACGTGACCATCATTGTACAATTATTGTATATAAATAATATGAAATTGTATATACCAATCAAAATTGTACAGCATTATATCGTTGTTGAGTTTGTTTAGTTTTGTTTCAATAAATATTATTTTTGTTTTCAACCATTTCTGAATTGTCTATCTATTGGAACATACGCGAACCGGGTTCGTAAAAGGTTGGGTGGCTTATTTTGTACTGACCAAGAATATTGCATAATTATGCTTATTAATCTATGTCTTAAACAGTTGAACTAGTTGTTTACATATATGATATATGACATCTGTTTATAAAGTGTTCGGATGCGATTCTGTTTGCCAGATAGACAGAAAACATCCACATACATATTCCATACAATCTTACTTTGTTTTCTTTGAACCAAAACAAGGCCAGAAAGTCGAAAATGGTATCACTCATAAAACAAATTATTGGACCAAACTCAGATTAAATTTGTACACATAGACCACACACATGTCACCTTTAATTCCGAACTTCCGAGCCAAAAAGTGCAAAAATAATTTTACTAAAACATATTCGAACTTGACATGTATTTTTACTGAGAAACACACATACCGACTTCAGTTCCGATAAAATAATCCAAAACGTTATGCCGTGATCGGTAGGAACCCAAAATGTTAACGGACGAACATAAAATATATATACGACCGTTCTTTTCAAACCAGTGGATGTAATTTGGGCTATAAAACTTTCTGACCCTTTCTTGTCGATCTCCTTACAATCTGACATTCTTCATATATAGGAACTCCTATTGCGTGGCCTACTACTTGGCTTGCATCTAAATAGCTCCCCACCATACATGCTCCGCGAATTTGCCATGCTTTGTATTTTGGTACCTTTTGTTACACAGCACCATGGTGTTGTATATGTGTGTGTATGGAGCGTCTTTTAAAGGTCTCTGTGAGACCAGTTTAGTCTGGTTATCGCACGTGAAAGTGCGTGTTTTATGTATCTCTCCGATATGATCAAAACTATATTTGGTCGAAGGATTGTATTGAGTGCATACACGTTGTTCCTATATATCTAACTACTTGCATGGTGGCAGCTTTTACGACGGCGGACTCTTTCACATACAACAACCATAAACAGGTCTCACAAAACGGAAACCTTTACAAGACGCTCCTGTATACAAAATATACAATACCAAACCATGACGCAATGCCTTTCGGACCATGGCCGGATGGTGCCTGATAGAATTATTCCCTACCACTATTGCCACTAGATCATAGCATGAATCTCTACTCTTGATAACGCGTACATGTAAAGATCATTCTCCACCCGTTCAAACAATAATATAGTTAACAGTAGGTGTGACCCGTGTGTGTGTGGGGGGGGGGGTGGTCCCATCTGCAACTGGGGGTTGCATTATTTTATGAGTCGCTATCGCAATAATATATATTTATTTTATTACCCTGTATGTATGCATGTTCCCAGAGTAGATTCATAACATAGCATATATGCATGCTGGTAATTAAAGGACGGGACTTTTTTGTTGTTGTTTTTTTTATAATTTGTCACAATGGATGCCTTTCGGTTCTGCGCCCGATGATAGAAATATTCCTTTTTATCATTACCGCTCGATAATCTAGTAGCTAAACTCATCCTTTGTGCGATGCCGCGAAATTAACAGTGTTCACCAATCACCAGTGGTACCGTTGTGTGTAATTCGGACATAACACACCTTTAAGCGATGCCGCCATGGTTGTTTTGATTGCAAGTCGGCTTCTCTTCTCAGTCGGGTTGTTTGTCGTCAAACATTCTGACGATAATTCAGGTGATGGGCGATCAACGGCAATCACTCTGTAAAAACAGACCCCTACCAGGATATATATATAGGGATAAATGTGCTGCTCGACATTCAGAACATCCATAAGAACACATGCACTTTCATTATTCAGAAAACTTTTAGTCGAGGAACTGTACCGTTAAATATTAGGTAAGTTTCTATCTATTGAAATTGAGCTTGGTGCATCGGCATTTATGTAACTAATTTGATCTATTCCCCGAAATATTCTGTACAGATTCATTCCGGGATATAAATAAACTTTAATTCAGCCAGGGAGTACAGTAATCAAGAGCTTCAACCACAATGTGAGAATTTTATTTTATATAGAACAATTCACTTTAATAGAAACACTATACAATCCTATACTGGAGATGTTTCCAGACCTCCCGTAACAATTAACAGCAACAATATAAATCAACAATGTGTTCTCCTCATCGTGTAATCTGGACCATTAAATACCAAAGAATATAATTTTGTTATTGAAAAAATAAAAAAATAATTTGTGGTGTCCCTCT
Source organism: Siphonodentalium dalli (assembly GCA_032622095.1). Classification (NCBI taxonomy): domain Eukaryota; kingdom Metazoa; phylum Mollusca; class Scaphopoda; order Gadilida; family Siphonodentaliidae; genus Siphonodentalium; species Siphonodentalium dalli. The sequence goes on from CP136063.1 coordinate 211,944,457, forward strand.
AAAATATCCAAATTCTATGAAATAAATGCATAAACAATTCAACATCGAGTATAATAGATATATGTACTAAATGAATCTCCCATTGGGTTACGAAAGTATGTATTAGACAACTATTCACCTGGAGTCGTGTTCAGGAAAATGAGCAGATGACAGTACGAATAAAATATAACACATGACGACTGCAGAAGATCGAATCGCATGCAAACGTTCTGAGAAATGTTCAGATATAGTTCAACAAATTCAACTAACGCCCTATCTGAGCACTCCATAAGGGGCTATGGGAGTTACGAGCCAGTGAATATTTAGTATCGAAATGGTTAAGGGTGGATACACACATGCATGTAATGTCTGTATGTAAAATACATGTATTTTACATGGCTACACCAATAATTGACAAAATTAATCACCTGCGCGCGAGAGGTCAATTTCACCAGTGAATAGTTATAAGCCATTATCAAACAAACTGCCATCAAGAAATTTCAGGCCAACCATAAACATGTCTTCTTCCATGGATGCCGAAATGGGTAATTCTTGTCTGATATATATTGCTGTTTTTCACTAGTTATAATTTATTTCGTAAAGTGGATTAGAGCCGGTCGATTTTATACTTGATTTGTTTCTGTCATTTCTTGGAAACAGGGTTATCCAAAACAAAAATAAAATATGCAGAATTCTTTTATATGATGATACCGGCTTGTTGAGATTTCTCTGATAATTTGAGAGCGAGCTAATGTGATAACATTAATTCAATTGGGATTGCAAATATTCATTATAGCGCCAAAAAATAATGCAGGTACAGCGTTGAAATTAAAAAGAGTGACACCCCCCCCCCCCCATTTATATATATGTTTCTCAAGCCAAAGGTTGAACAAGCTCCTAACTGTCACAAGCTTGAATTATAACATTTTCGACCATAATCCATGATTGGGGGAGGGGCTGGTTCTCGAAAGCTTCCAACAACTAAGGGAGTTAATTCAATGTATCAGTCGCGATTATCTGGGCAAGAATTACAATATAATGTTTTACTTAAATATTCCATAGTTGTAAATTTTGCGTATACATGTAGAACTGTATAACACAAGAGAGGAAAGGTGACGTAGTTGGGAACTCGTAGCTAGGCAACCCTTTCGCCGAATGAAGACAAACAGCAACACCATGCATTCAAATTTAAAGCTGTATAATATGTTAATAATTATATGAATAGCATAAATTGCTGCATATTAGATTAATCACTCGTAGAAAACAGACACGACAGACATGACTACGATATTTATAAATCAGGGTGTCAGGACTCAGGGTGCTGCGTGCACACCCCCCGTCGAGGAAATATGCAATGGTGAATTCGGTAGCTTCTGGGATAATATAGCTCCCCGTGCATGTTGGGGGTCATAGCCCCATGCGTTGGGGAAGAGACCATCACTGGTATTAACATCAATAGAAGACTGACAATGATATAAACAGAACGTCGACCATTTGAGTTATCGCGCGAATAATTATTTTAAGCGGCCTGACGACTTTGTCCCAGTCAACGGCTCTTCAGCGGTTCAGAGTTTAACTCACTGTGGTCAAACACAGTCGCAATGATTGGGTTGTCAGCGGACACATATTACACGGTGTGTATGATCCATGTAAAACTCCGAATACACGATATTTACAGAGATTACATGCATGTGTGTATCCACCCTAAGCAGCGTATACTGGAGTGTAAGAATTCAACGTTAACAATAATTATTATTTTTTATTTATTTTTTTTTTTTATTTTTATTTTTTTTATATATCTTTATTTACATATTAACTTCAAGATACAAAAACAAATAGCAATGCGTTCACAAAGTATATTGACACATGTGTTAACATGATAATATCAATCAGAACTATAAATCAGAAATATAAAGATGGGGTTGGGTGGGTGGGGGGGGGGGTGCTCATTAGTTTTCACAATAGATTCGTATATGTGGTATGCTCTTTTAACAGTTAACTTAGTGGACTATTCTCATGCGTTGCCTCTAATGACATGAAGTAAAATAAATCAAGAAGTAAGTTGAAGTAAAATACGGTTAGTTTGATAGATAAATATATAGATTAATAATTCGTATCACTGTATCATGTTCATTTTGTATGCAAAAAAAAATCTAGCGGGAGACATTGGCTCATTCGTACACTATTCATATGATTACTACATTTCGTTGACTGCTATCATAACTGGATACCACTCATGGTCGAATTCGTGGATATGATCGTTGTTAAGAGCTATAATCCGTTCAATTCTATATCTATTCTTAATTTCCAAAATAAGTGAATTTAAAGACATGACATCCGGGTTGAACTTTGTTTTATAAATATAATACTTCAATAGTGTGATCAGTGTGGTAGTTATTTTGTTTTTGTTGCCTGCTGTGGGTGGTAGGAGCAAACTTTCCTTTGATGTGGAAATAATTATACCGGATTTTGCGAACCAAGCTTCAACATCTTTTAAAAAAGATTTTACCATGGGACAATCGTAGAAAATGTGAATAATAGTTTCGTCGTTTGCATGACATCTCTGGCATGATCCATCTGTTACTATGCGCATGTTTTTCAGTAGTTTATTCGTTCCGATGATCCTAGTTATTATACGGTATTGGAACCAGCGGAATTTAATATCTGGTAGTAGTTTGAAAGGGTTCGATAGTATTTGCTTCCATGGGAGGTTCATGTTCAAATCATTTTTCCATTTACGAATGAATGACGGTGAGGGGTTTATATTTTCCATGATGAATGTGTCATAGAAGTACCTTCCTCCCCGGTTTTGGCGAATCAGTAATGAAATATTATTTGGAATTATCGGGCCATAAATTTTTCTTAAAGGCAGATTTAAACCACGAGAAAGAGCCATTACTTGTCTTTTAAGTCCTAGTAGTGTAACAAAGTTTGTCGATACACCAAAATTCGATCTCAGTGATTCCACTGAATGAAATTGGTCATCAGCTATGCAAAGATCGTTAATAAAAATGACCCCTTTCTCTCTCCACTCGTTCACATTTATCGTGTTTTCGTTGATTGTTAAATTATTATTGTTCCATATAGTCTGAGTCATAATGCCCATGGGCTCTTGTTTATTAGTAATTTCGAGAAACTTCCGCCAAGCGGTTAAAACGTCGCGCCAGAAATGGTTCTTAATTGACCTTTCATAATTATAAATGTACTTGGAGCCGTACGCCGCGAATAATGGGTCCTCAGATATCTCTGTTGGAGCAAGTGGAAGCCATGGGGCAGATTTGGAGATACACCTTCTCATCCATGTTATTTTTATTGCATCTATAAAGGAGTAGATATTTAACATTCGCAGGCCCCCATTTTCATAATTTTGAAAGAGTTGTGTTCGTTTTATTCTGTCTCGTTTCCCATCCCAGACGAATTTGAATAGTAGTGTATTTAGGTCGTCTAACACTTTTTTGTTGGGATTTGGCAGAGCTGAAATTAAGTGTACCAGTTTCGGGATAAGATGGGATTTAATTACCACAATTCGTCCAAGGGGCGTCAATGATCTGTTTTTCCATTTATTGATAGACTGTCTGATTTCTTCAATCTTATTTGTGTAGTTTAGATCTATGATATCCGGCAGGTGAGAACTGAAGTTTATGCCTAATGCAGTGAAAGTTTTTGAGACTTTAATTTGGCATTCTGGGACAGGTGTGGAAATACAATTCTTTTTTGTTCCCAACCATACTATTTGGCATTTGTCTATATTGACTTTTAATCCTGAAATTTTTGCGAAATTGTCAAGTTCAGCCAATGCCTCCCGAAGACTAGTTTGGTCGCCGTCAAGAATGAGAGTAGTGTCGTCAGCATATTGGTTTATTTTATATTCCGTCTTGCCTAGGGTTATACCAGATATTTTTGTGTTTTGACGTATCATTGAAGCAAATATTTCTGCGCAGATTAAAAAAATATAAGGTGAGAGAGGATCTCCCTGCCTGCAGCCACGCGATGGTTTAAAGAAACTCGAGATGCAACCATTAACCAGTACAGCTGATTGTATGTTATTATAGAAGGCTTTCACCCATCTTTTCACAGAATCACCAAAGTTAAATTTCGACAAGCACTGGTGTATAAACGACCATGATACTGTGTCAAAGGCCTTCTCAAAATCGATTAAAAGTAGCATTCCTGATTTTTTATGAACATCTATTTCGTGAATAAGGTCGTATATAAGTCGAGTATTATCACCTATAAATCTGCCTGGAAGGAAACCTGATTGATCCTGGTCTATGATATGTGGAAGAACTGTTTTGAATCTATTCGCAATACAGGATGTCGCAAGTTTGTATGATATATTTAAAAGTGTAATAGGTCGCCAGTTTTTCAGGTATTGTCTTGATTTATCTTTTTTGGGTATCATTGTAATGATGCCCTGTTTCTGCGTAATTGACATCTCTTGCTTATCGTATGACTCATTGATAGAATTCAGTAAGAAATTACCTATATCTTTCCAGAAAAATTTGAAGAATTCAGTGGTATAGCCATCCGGTCCTGGAGATTTTCCATTTTTAAATTTGTAAAGTGCGTTTGAAAGCTCCTGGTATGTAATTTGGCCCTCTATAGAATCTGACTGTGGCGGTGTTAAGGTTTTGGTGATCAAGGTGTCTGGGATTGTATGGGGTGTTGTGCTAAGAATTGAGTGGCATTTTTCGGAATAAAGGTTCTCATAAAATGTCTTAGTTGTATTAATTATTTCTTCTGGATCGTCGATTCTCCTATTCGAATTATCGATCAGTTCTGTTATAGACTTAGAGATAAAATTTCGTTTCTCCATGTTAAGGAAGTATTTGGTTGGTTTTTCACCGTCTTCGATAAATTTTGCCTTTGTTCGGACTATGAGTCCTGCGATTTTCTCTTTGCGTTTTGTTGCGAGTTGGAAATCTATTTGCACGTGTTCCTCTGTGAGTTTGTTGTCGATATCCGGGTTGTCCCCGTTTGAAATAATCCGTTCGATTTCATTCTTTCTATTTATTAATCGTTTTTCTTCGTTGTCCGATTGTTTTTTTATGCGTGAAGAGAACTGAATTGTTTTACCACGGATATCTAGAAGAAGTGCGTCTAAAAACATGGCATCAGATATTTTAAACCCATTTGTGGAACCGCTCTGGCTCCCTGTATTTTCGTAACGTTTTACATTTTCTTGAATGCATTCTTTTACAATATTTGGGTACTCTTTTCTAAACAATAATGAATTGTTAAATTTCCAGAAACCCCGGCCTTGTTTGACGTTGTTTATTCGCATTGTTATGGAAATCATTGAGTGATCGGTCCTGTAACCAGAATGTATGTCGGGACTATCAGATGTGAGACTTAGAATATCATGTGAAATAAAAAAATAATCTAATCGCGCCATTTTCAAAGGACGTCTACGACGCCAAGTGAATCGTTTAGAGCTAGGATTATTTACACGCCAAGGATCGATTAGTTCGAGACTGCTCGTGAGTTTGTTAACGGCCAACTTAGCTCTTGGGTTGTTTACATTTATGTAATATTTGGTGTCGAGGTTCTGATTTTGAACGAGGTTCCAATCTCCACACAGAACGATTTGTGTATTTTCTAAGGTTTTTATATGACTGTGTAGCTTCTCGTAAAATTTCGGCTTGTCTTCATTTGGACCATACACAGTACCAAGTGTCAACCTTATATCTTCTATAGTTAGATCGAGTAGACAGAAGTTGCCCTCTTCGTCGTTAATAGAGTTATGTACCGTGAATTGAAATGTATTTTTGAAGAGTATAGCAACACCTCTCGATTGAGAGTTGAACGACGAAAAAGCACATTCATATCCCCATTCAGATCTTATTATTTTATGTTGATCATCCGTGAAATGTGTGTCCTGGAGACAATAAATACTTCCATTTTGTGATTTGAGGTAGTCAAATACATCTCGCCTTTTTTCGCTATTGTTTAACCCTCGGCAATTGACGGAAATAATTTTAACCGACGACATAGCAGAGTTGACGACACTGACTAACACTCTCTGACGAAGAATAAAATGCATACAACATAGATTTGCAAAATGTACAAGTATCAATGATATGTATGTCAAAGTTTGATTCTATTAATAATGCATAATACAGAAACGTATTCATAAATAATATTGAGCTGTTTAGAAATACAGATATGAGCAAGCAGACTTTCAAATGTGGGTATGGGGAAGGGGGTAGTAAAAACTGTGGGGTGTGTGTACACCCTATTTCCGGTGAATTCCTCCTCATGCCGCAGTGCTTCTCCCGTGTGCGCGGTCGCTAATGTATGGGGTGCTACGATACCTTGCATGTGAGCTTCGATATTTGAGAAACTAAAACCGTGTGGAAATTTTCTAGGATTCATTATCATGACAATCCTTACCAGAAAAAATAATGTCGGGAGCATTTTGCATATCATCTTGAAATTTCAAAGTTCTTTAGAGGTAGACAATTTTGTGTGCATGTTAACATGCTAATAAATTCTTTGTTCATGTTGAAATACAGTAAAGTCAATATACACATACATATATACCAGACGACGCACAATGTGACAAGCATGTAGAATGAGAGGATTTAAACATAGGGTAAGTTCAAAATAAACTAAGTGTATATGTCGCATGCCCGTGGTTTACAACCAAATGTTATAAATATCAAAAATACTATTCAAGAAGATACCCGTATACATTATGTCGGCAACATGGGTATATATAGAGGTACTCCCTGTGTGCGATATCATATTAATTGTTGTCAAAACATCTCGCACACATATGGATTAAGAGACTCTGCAACATTAACTAATACCTAATCTCGCTTGTGTGTGGCATTAATACGATTATATATGAAATCTACGATGTCCATGCATATGTCACATGCGTGTGAATTATTAACTATATGTGATGTAAAATAACTTTTAATTAAAGGTCAGATTATATTTCGTATGCGTGTGATCTGGAACCGAGCAGTAAACATATCCTTAATGTGCTTTAATACAATGTTATTGTGAAACAGAGGTGCGATATCATATTGATTGGTATCAAAAACATCTCGCACGCATGTGAATTAAGAGACTGTGCAACTTTAACTAAAAGCTAACCATGCCGAGTGTATATCTCACGTGTGTGTGGCATTACTACGATGGTATGACATCTACTATTTCCATACTTATGTCACAAGCGTGTGAATTATTAACTCTACTTGACGTAAATTAAATTTAAATTATAGATCAGTCTATATCTCGCATGTGTGTGGTCTGGGACCAAACAGCAAAAATATCCTTATAGTGATTCAATACAATGTTACATAATAAACCTCTTAATTCGGGCATGCACATAACAATAATATATATATATATATATATTTTTTTTTTTATGTGATTCAACTGTCTTTGGTGTGCATGAATACTCTAATCGGTACCATAGCATACTGTGAAACACACACAAAATAGAAGAACAAAACTGCTAACTGACATATTAAAAAAGACAAAATAGAAAAACAAACCTGCTAGAACTCGAAGGTAAATAGTATCTCACGTGCATATGGCTTACAACCGAAAAAGTTATGTCTGTAATTTTGAATTACTACTAAACGTATATGTCACATGCGTGTTGTTTACAAACGCAGCCCAACTACTTTTAAAAGATAAATCAAGACAAATTTAATTACAATATGTCAAAGAAATACAGTCGAGTGTCAGTGAAATTAGTATGGTTTAAAGTTTGGCATATGTCCAGTATGGTATAGCACAGTACATTATAGTATATCATAGCATAGCACATTATAGTAAAGTATAATAGTAAAATATATTACAGTACAACACAGCATAATACAGTATAGTATAGTATAGCATGGCTTAGCACAGTATAGTATACTACAGTATAGCACCGCACAACAGAGTATATTTTAGTACATTATGACAATGTGACAATGCTATCCGATTGCGTACATATTATGCGTTATTTCTAAAATTCTAAATATAATTTAACCGACATATTATGTTTCGATCTTGGTAACTTCATATTTAATTTTATTAAAAAAATATGTATGGTTCCAATTTTGAGAGCCAGCCTAAGTTTTTAACAAATGTGCACGGGTGAACACAGTTCATGGAATTTATGTCGGTCGGCTGATTAGTAACGACTGAGAGAGTGGAAGAGACCTTCGATTATAACTCAATTATATGATTTCCATGGACCGGTCGATCACTGAATGTCTACATTGACACACAAATTTAATTAGGTTATCAGAAATTGTATGCTTTTAGTGGTTGTTTCGGCTGACCAATGCATTTGTACACACTTTCGGATAACAGGCGTCGATTGACAGTGAATCTAATTAATAGCGACTACAGTCGGTTGATTATATCTGTAAACAGTGGCTTGTTCTGTGTTTATGAACAGTGGCCAATTATACTGACTCCCAACTTGTGACAGTTTCGTGGACGAACATTCACCATTTGGTGTAGTTTCGCTGATCACACATTCCGCACTATGAATGCCCGTTAGTGAGCGGGTTCATCGAGGATTAGGAGGTTTACCATCTTTCAACAGGATCGCGTGATATGCCAGAATGTCGTCAAGTTGTACTTCTGTTCTGAATGGAATAATTTGTCCGGTGAAAGCTTTCACAAATAGTTTGGCATTAGACAGCCAGGATGATGTAATTCCAGGGGCTTTGTATGCCTTATTCAACATATATGCATTGTATCGTGTGATATCTTCTGTTATGATGCGTTTGAATGGTTTCCTTTTCTCCTTGAGTTCCTTTTTCTTGCTGAGTACCTCGAGTTTTGTGTCCCTAGTTGTAAATTGAACTATTATCGGTCGTGGTATCGCTGTCTGTTCTGCGGATGTCGCTGTAGCTGATGTTGCATTCGCGGCTTCGTCTTGGGAAGGTTTCAATGCTGGATCCTGTTCCATAGAATTATACACAGATTTTTTCACTTTCATTTCATTATTCTGTTGTTTTCCTATGCGGTGTGCAATCGATATGTCTTTGGTTGTCAGGTTCGTGTTTAATTCCTTGTTCAGAATGTCAATAACTTTTGCAGCTGACTGTTTGTGTGATTCATTCGTAATTTCTGGAATACCTCTTATTCTGATGCTATCCTTTCGTGTGTACTGCTCAAGATCATTATGATCGTGCCACATAGAGTTTAGATCAATTTCCAGTTTCGAATTTCGACGCCACAGTTCTTCGTTTTGGCATCGAAGATCGTCGTTACTTTTTTCGAGATCAGCCACACGACTTTCTAGTTTAGTCATTTTGTCATTTAATTTGTTGGTTAGCTGTTTATCCAGATCTGAGAATTTCTCCTTCAATTTTTCGTCATATGTTGTATGTAATTTTTCAAAGTTCTCATTTGTTTCCTTCGCGAGCACTTCTATTTTCTTAATAACAGTTTGTATCTGATGCTGCACTGTTATGTGCTGGGTGATTGGTGTTGATGTCTCCGGATTTGAATATTCTACGAATTTTTCCATTGTTAACAATAATTTGTTCAATGTTTTCATGATTTTATTCTTAATTTCAGGCCACACAATGCAGCGAGTTGGAAACACACATGTCTACAAAACAAGGGCCAGCAGTGTCGTCATCTGGAGCATGAACGGAGATGATAGTCTAGAGACACAGTATCTCCGTAACATAGGAAACAAGATACACGACACATCGACAGAATTCGCACTAAATGCCACGTTCACGTGCAAAACACCAGGATACGCAAAGACCGGTAACTCTAAACGAGCGTCTCCAAGAGAGCTGCTGTTCAGAAACCGACTTGTGACTACGGGAGTGACAAGACATATCTCCACTCCCAAGAACTGCGTGTCCATGCCCAACCTAACTGCTATAAATGACACAAAGACAACAAATGAACCAGATGCGGTAGAGAAACGTGATGAACATGAGAAGTACGAACCGAAGGAGAGAAAAGCCTTCACAACGAAACTCAAGAAGTTCTACAAGAGATGCAAACTCCAGACTAAACGAGGGCTGCGTATTCTCACCTTCCTGTGATGCACCATTATCCCCTCACATTGCTGTTTTCTCATCACGTGACCATTATTGTACAATTATTGTATATAAATAATATGAAATTGTATATACCAATCAAAATTGTACAGCATTATATCGTTGTTGAGTTTGTTTAGTTTTGTTTCAATAAATATTATTTTTGTTTTCAACCATTTCTGAATTGTCTATCTATTGGAACATACGCGAACCGGGTTCGTAAAAGGTTGGGTGGCTTATTTTGTACTGACCAAGAATATTGCATAATTATGCTTATTAATCTATGTCTTAAACAGTTGAACTAGTTGTTTACATATATGATATATGACATCTGTTTATAAAGTGTTCGGATGCGATTCTGTTTGCCAGATAGACAGAAAACATCCACATACATATTCCATACAATTTTACTTTGTTTTCTTTGAACCAAAACAAGGCCAGAAAGTCGAAAATGGTATCACTCATAAAACAAATTATTGGACCAAACTCAGATTAAATTTGTACACATAGACCACACACATGTCACCTTTAATTCCGAACTTCCGAGCCAAAAAGTGCAAAAATAATTTTACTAAAACATATTTGAACTTGACATGTATTTTTACTGAGAAACACACATACCGACTTCAGTTCCGATAAAATAATCCAAAACGTTATGCCGTGATCGGTCGGAACCCAAAATGTTAACGGACGAACATAAAATATATATACGACCGTTCTTTTCAAACCAGTGGATGTAATTTGGGCTATAAAACTTTCTGACCCTTTCTTGTCGATCTCCTTACAATCTGACATTCTTCATATATAGGAACTCCTATTGCGTGGCCTACTACTTGGCTTGCATCTAAATAGCTCCCCACCATACATGCTCCGCGAATTTGCCATGCTTTGTATTTTGGTACCTTTTGTTACACAGCACCATGGTGTTGTATATGTGTATGTATGGAGCGTCTTTTAAAGGTCTCTGTGAGACCAGTTTAGTCTGGTTATCGCACGTGAAAGTGCGTGTTTTATGTATCTCTCCGATATGATCAAAACTATATTTGGTCGAAGGATTGTATTGAGTGCATACACGTTGTTCCTATATATCTAACTACTTGCATGGTGGCAGCTTTTACGACGGCGGACTCTTTCACATACAACAACCATAAACAGGTCTCACAAAACGGAAACCTTTACAAGACGCTCCTGTATACAAAATATACAATACGAAACCATGACGCAATGCCTTTCGGACCATGGCCGGATGGTGCCTGATAGAATTATTCCCTACCACTATTGCCACTAGATCATACCATGAATCTCTACTCTTGATAACGCGTACATGTAAAGATCATTCTCCACCCGTTCAAACAATAATATAGTTAACAGTAGGTGTGACCCGTGTGTGTGTGGGGGGGGGGGGTGGTCCCATCTGCAACTGGGGGTTGCATTATTTTATGAGTCGCTATCGCAATAATATATATTTATTTTATTACCCTGTATGTATGCATGTTCCCAGGGTAGATTCATAACATAGCATATATGCATGCTGGTAATTAAAGGACGGGACTTTTTTGTTGTTGTTTTTTTTATAATTTGTCACAATGGATGCTGTTCGGTTCTGCGCCCGATGATAGAAATATTCCTTTTTATCATTACCGCTCGATAATCTAGTAGCTAAACTCATCCTTTGTGCGATGCCGCGAAATTAACAGTGTTCACCAATCACCAGTGGTACCGTTGTGTGTAATTCGGACATAACACACCTTTAAGCGATGCCGCCATGGTTGTTTTGATTGCAAGTCGGCTTCTCTTCTCAGTCGGGTTGTTTGTCGTCAAACATTCTGACGATAATTCAGGTGATGGGCGATCAACGGCAATCACTCTGTAAAAACAGACCCCTACCAGGATATATATATAGGGATAAATGTGCTGCTCGACATTCAGAACATCCCTAAGAACACATGCACTTTCATTATTCAGAAAACTTTTAGTCGAGGAACTGTACCGTTAAATATTAGGTAAGTTTCTATCTATTGAAATTGAGCTTGGTGCATCGGCATTTATGTAACTAATTTGATCTATTCCCCGAAATATTCTGTACAGATTCATTCCGGGATATAAATAAACTTTAATTCAGCCAGGGAGTACAGTAATCAAGAGCTTCAACCAAAATGTGAGAATTTTATTTTATATAGAACAATTCACTTTAATAGAAACACTATACATTCCTATACTGGAGATGTTTCCAGACCTCCCGTAACAATTAACAGCAACAATATAAATCAACAATGTGTTCTCCTCATCGTGTAATCTGGACCATTAAATACCAAAGAATATAATTTTGTTATTGAAAAAATAACAAAATAATTTGTGGTGTCCCTCTAAAATATCCAAATTCTATGAAATAAATGCATAAACAATTCAACATCGAGTATAATAGATATATGTACTAAATGAATCTCCCATTGGGTTACGAAAGTATGTATTAGACAACTATTCACCTGGAGTCGTGTTCAGGAAAATGAGCAGATGACAGTACGAATAAAATATAACACATGACGACTGCAGAAGATCGAATCGCATGCAAACGTTCGGAGAAATGTTCAGATATAGTTCAACAAATTCAACTAACGCCCTATCTGAGCACTCCATAAGGGGCTATGGGAGTTACGAGCCAGTGAATATTTAGTATCGAAATGGTTAAGCAGCGTATACTGGAGTGTAAGAATTCAACGTTAACAATAATTTGTTCAATGTTTTCATGATTTTATTCTTAATTTCAGGCCACACAATGCAGCGAGTTGGAAACACCCATGTCTACAAAACAAGGGACAGCAGTGTCGTCATCTGGAGCATGAACGGAGATGATAGTCTAGAGACACAGTATCTCCGTAACATAGGAAACAAGATACACGACACATCGACAGAATTCGCACTAAATGCCACGTTCACGTGCAAAACACCAGGATACGCAAAGACCGGTAACTCTAAACGAGCGTCTCCAAGAGAGCTGCTGTTCAGATCCCAATTTTAAAGACATAAATAATTATGTACTTGTTTTGGTATATGAAACCGATAAGTTAGCATTCAGGCACTATGTCAACAGGAGGAATGTATCATATTAGTAACATCGCCGATAATTTCAAGAAAATCGACCGTACATATCCATAGAAATCATCATTTGAACTACACTCAATTGTAAATATTTACTCCTCAAATTGGAATGCAACTATCTGTGATAAACTAATGAAAATGGTTTCACCTTCGAGAATAACTGTCATTAATTAATGTATAAGAATAACGATGAGCGTTGCCAATTTGGATATAATATTTGTAAAAATAACTACTTTGAGCAAGATAATTCTCTTTTTTATTTGATCATTCTTCCGCAGTGATTCACATCACTTTAAAATAGACCGATACAGACCCATATAAACGCCATACAGGTAACAGGGTGGCATATTTTCTAAAAATTAATAAACATACGGGTGCTATTATGCTTATTTGGATCCCAAGAGTAGCTACTTTGCAATCTTTCGATTTTGAAACATACAGGCGCGCATACTTATTGTCCGAGTTTGAATACAGCTGTGGATCCCTTGTGTGTCCACCTGGTCATCCGTCATGTAAAAAGATTAAGGCAAAACTAAACATGACATGTCAAAGTATTAGCGATATTCCAAACTACGACACCAAACTTGGAAACGTAGCCAGTAAGACTTGTGTTGTTTCTGCAGTGCAACCGATGCAGAGTTACAGTAATGCCCTAAGTAATCGTGGTTAAGAAGTCGATTACTTAGAGCATTACTGTACCCGCTGAATTACTTAGAGCATTACTGTACGCCAAATTAGAGCATTACTGTATACGCCGAATAAAAGAAGTTTATAAATGTGTTACCCGTATATGTGATCCCTGCTTGGAATAGAGTAACACCGCTGAATGTCATCCCCCAATCAATCCTTGAACTGACATGGACATGTAATCAAATACGAGTTTGTGCTGCCAGAAGTTAGGAAGCTATTTCGAAGTCTCTCCATAGTATTTATGACTGTTCAGGTCTCGATTTAACTGGATTTGCATCGCAATTTGGGATGCCATTTCCAATTTCTACTATCCAATTTAAAATAAAATGACAGGTATTGGTAGGGAGTGCTATACAAAATCTACCCAGTGCTGCAAAAAAATGCTGTACAAATAAAAAAATTCAATCGACTCTTCCATTACTTTGTCAGGATCGCACATGCAAATAACTTCAACTTTGAAGTTTAACCCAGCTTTATATCCTATGAGTGATGTTCATGATACTTTCCTGTCACTATAGGCTGTCAACATCCATAAATATAATGATAAATATGCATTTTAATAAATTTATAATGACAAACTGCTGTGAAAAATTGCATATCCAACACATTAAAATGGGCAGATCCTTGATTTTTAAGCGAATACTTTGATAATCATGTGTGGTATTTTGATCGTTCTATATATATAGTAGGTGTCGGCTGGGGGCCATCCAATATGAAATACCCTAGTCATTTCAACACTATCGACTAATCATTTCAACATTAGAAAAATTGATGATGCTAAACATAAACTTAATTAACCATGGCGTTATAATTAATTTCCCGTATAAATTTCAACTATTTACCTGATAAATAATGTACGTTTTAAATATTACTTTTCTTAAAAATAGCATTTTATGCATTTCTTTTCAGAGTATGCTCTGACACTGGCACCAGAACTGTACCAGTACATGTGCAGCATACAGATGACATAAATATTGTACCATGGTATACAAGTGTGATGCAGCCTGTGGAACTTTCATGTGAGCTGTCAGTGAAGCGGGCACAGCTAGCTCGAGAAGACAGGAATAGACATGGCTATGGAAGAATGGCTATTATGACTAACAATATCAGTGTTGACATACACTGCTTTGGAAGAATAGCTATGATGATTCATCATGAGTAGTCTTCTTATGCCATCAACATCATCTTTCAATTGATATATGAGCGTGTCAATGTATCAGTAGATGAAAAACACACTGTATTTTCCGCAAAGCTGAATTATACTATTATGTTGTTCTACTTATACTGATACATCTATGTGCTCATAGATCAATCGAAAAACAATGTTGATGGCTTATAATTACAACAAAAAAATCTTAATTTTCACTGATCTACTAATAATCCATCCCAGAAAATTTACAACAACCGAGCAAAATATTCAGGAAAAAAATACACCTCAACTTGATCAAGAAAATACTTCTTGTTTGCCTACTATTTACATTTAAATGTGAAAACGTCTTAATGGCTATCATCACAGAGAGTGAAATTTGAAGCAATGGCCCCTGACTTGTTAGGAATCTCAAGTTATATTGATCATTCCCGATGTAAGCAAATACCTTGGTAACATCTAATGTTCTCTGACCAATGACATACATCAATATCATTGGTATGAAGTAGTGATGTGCAGTTTTACGGTTCTCTGTTTTCTTCAGTTATATTTCAAAACCAAACCACAATTGATATATTCTATAAAACCTATTCTTCCTGTTTCAATTAACTGAGCCCTCTCGTCACTTTTCCAAAACATGTGGTTAGCACCTGCTTTTGTCAGCTGGTATTTGCCACCACTATAGCAGTTTCAATTTGGAACACAGGTCTCATGTGTACGATAATGGCACATACTGCCAAATATAGTCTGGAAACTCACTTGAAAATGGCTGTAAATATTATGCCATATCTGGTATACACAGAGATTGGGGTATTAAAGATGTATAATCTGATTAAACATCCCTATTACTATTACTATTCCATTGGTTTCGGAGGTAAAAAATATTTTATTTAACCCACCCATCAAAACTCAGAGTTATTAGATATCGATTAAAAAATATTTTATTTCTCATTAACAGTAATATATTGCCGTCTGGCAAAAAGTTGAAGTTTACCGGAATCGTTATGCGCAATCTCATATTCTGTGACGTCATGCGGGAGGTTAGACTTGCCCATTGTTCTTAAAGTATAACTGTCTCATACATTGCAACATATAAAGTACAATGATAAATCAGATCATTGAATCATCATTCCCTAGCCTCTCGACCAATCATGCATTTCAATCAAATCGAGAGTAGTTGTAATTATTCAAGAAATGACTTGAATGTCGATTGGGGTCATCAGATTTTGATCAGCAGAGTAATTAAAAAACAATGAGATTCACACAGACTTTGTTTAATTAGTCTGCCGGTCAAAACAATTGACCACGCTCGATGTTCAAGTCATTCCTTATAATCATATACCAGTCCATTTTAATAGAACATTAATAACATGGAACATCTTTTCAAACTACCAAAACGACTGTAAGTAACATATTGTTCAAATTCCAACACAACACAGTCTCACAATGACATGACAATCAAGCAACGAGCGTGGGCGACTTGAAATGAAGTAGGTGGTTCATAGCTTTTTATGAAGTTTATGAACCTCGGAACCGTTCTGGTAAACTGTATGACGAAATGTACTGATTCTTACAGGTGCCAATTGTGTGAATATAGAGGATGTCTGATTATATAAACATACATCATTGATATTTTAAACAGCCCTCATAATTGGCAACGTCAATCAGCAATACCCTAAGCCATTTGCTGAAGCAAACTGGGCCATGGCAAAGGTTTGCCGAAGCCAAAAATCTTAATTAAGTTCTTTTATATCTCAAAAAAGTTATTCCCAGATGCACCCATGCTAATTATGTTACTTGACCAAGTTTCTTTGTCTTCACTCACTTATGATATGATTGATTGTGGTGGCCCTCACATATGCAGGGAAATAACAGGAACTGTAATCAATCCCTTTTAGATCACTTTTAGATTATGATCTAGTTCATGTATGGTGTTCAGATCCCCGAGCTAATCCATAAAGGTCAGTGATTACAGTTTGATCATTTTGATGTCTTAAAGGTACTCAATCCGATAAAACTCCTCTCAATTACTATTTCAATGGCTTTGGGGGTAAAAAATATTTGATTCGAGTCGAGGAAGTCACCCATCAAAGCTCAGATTTGTTAGATATCGATTTTAGAAATCTATTATTTTTCATAATCGGGAATACTTTCTGACCCAGAACTCAGTCAAAATTGTGTTATTATTACCTCTTGATTTTAGAGTTATCCATCCTTGTCTGTTTGAATTGTGTTTTGGTGTACACATCTCGCGCAGGTTACGAAACTGACGGCAATTATTAGTACTCATCTCGAGAAACTAACAAATTTCAAAAATAAATATCTAATAACTCTGAGCTTTGTTTGATGGGTTCCTCGACTCGAATCAAATATTTTTTACCCCCAAAGCCAATGAAATAGTAATATAAGACCCTCTGATCGGATTGTTGTTGTTGGAATCTGTTGAGATGGGGACCCTCTGTTCGGATTGAGTACCTTTAACCCTTTCATGACGGGAGCTGCACTGGTGCCACATTAAAGCATGTAGGGAGTTTCGCATATATATATATATAAGAGAATTCACTGTTTTACAAGGTCAAGGTAAATATTACTAGGCCAATGTATTCTCTAATATATATCGAGGCTCCCAGGGTTTCGCAAAATTTCAGGAATCTAATGTCATGGAAGGGTTAAAGGGACACAGCCCTCTTAATTCAGATTGTTTGGCTTCGGCAATCCGCTACGGCAACAGTATGCCGTGGCCCAGTTTGATTCAGCAAATTGCTTCGTCAATGCTGATTGCCGTAGCCAATTATGAAGGCTGGGGACATCATATTTATAGTGTTGAAACAACTACCAGTATTAATTGATGTCAACTGGAATTTAGGATGACAACGCTTTAGAACTTTATGACTGATTATATTCATGACTGCATGCATTTTATGGACAGATTTAGCATCGTCCATATGAAAATATAATTTACATTATTTTGTGACTTGTAGGTATAGTTTATATCTCGTATTGCGTGGTCAAGTGTAGTCTAAGTTTCCTTTCATATAAGCCAGCTAGGGAAATTGTTTTGGATACCGCTGGTTTACGACGAAGTCCTGTGTATATGTCATTTCATATCGGGGGGGTTTAGCATTGTTATCCACTCACCTAAACTCCCCAATATAAACTAATTAAATGTCACAATTGTGACAGTAAAGTGGTTTATTGTGTAGAAAATATGCGATCAGATGCTCGTAGCCCGTTTATATATAACCATGGGTATATGCGATAAATACACGATGGTTCGACCCGATGTGAAAACATTTTGAAAATTTGAAAATTGGCAACTGATGGCATTTCAATTTTCAATCCAAAATTTTTCAAATGAAAGGGAAATATGCAAATTTTGGTCTAAAAACAACAAATTCGTCACTAAGAAATTGTTGGAAATCAAACTACGAGAACAATTTCAAACTAATTTTGGTGTGAATTTTCCAACTAATGTTGCATTGGGTTTGACTACAGTTTGGGGGTGGGACCCCTGCATAACCACCCCTGTCGGCACGTCCCTGCTTGGCACCCCATGCTAAGAGCGCGGTCTTGAGTTCACTGAAGACGAGAACTAAATTTTGTTGGGGAGGGATAGCCAACCACATCGATGAGATCTGTAATGGTCAACTCAGTAGCTAAAGCCCGCCCCTTATCGGGGAATCGTATAGCACATGCGTCGGGGATATCCTGGCGCCACCCCAAAATACAGGTCAAGTTCGAATATGGGTTTGCTCCGCCCATTTTTGCAAGAGTTATGGCCCTTTTCCACTTAGAATCTTATAATTTTCTGGTTTCCGGATGATAACTTCAGTTTGTGTGGTCATATCTGAATCAAATTTGGTATGTGAGTTTATCAGACTGAAATACAGATTAAGTTCGAATATGGGTTTGCTCCGCCCATTTTTGCGGAGTTATGGCCCTTTTTCGACTTACAATCTTATAATTTTCTGGTTTCCGGATGATAACTTCAGTTTGTGTGGTCATATCTGAACCAAATTTGGTATGTGAGTTTATCAACCAAAATACAGGTCAAGTTCGAATATGTGTTTACTCGGCCCATGTTTGCGAGAGTTATGGCCCTTTTTCGACTTAGAATCCTGTCAATTTCTGGTTTCCGGATGACAACTTTAGTTTGTGTGATCATATCTGAATCAAATTTAGTATGATAGTTTATCTACCATTCCAAGGTACACTGGTTGGATTGTTCTGAAATTTAGTGGATTGTTCTGAAATTTAGTATCGGATTTAGGGTCCTTGTTATTTTTTTCAGACAAGCTGATGCCCCAATGAAGCCACTTTTTCGGGGGACACTGTGGCCGTACGGCCTTTTATTCTCTCAGTTTTAAATTCGCATGGTATCGTTCTGTTGGCCTCTCTATATCATATATGAATAGTTTTTCTAAAAACCCTTAAACCAACTCGGTGTGCAATTTCCCTCCATGCGCTCCTGTTGCGCAAATTCTAGTATAAAAAGTGCGTCTATTTCAAAAAAAGTTCCAACAGTAAATATGACCAGACAAGAAATAGAAACCGCTAATCTCATCACTAAGCTTAACAACACCAGTCGAACATGATTACCTTTCAATGCAATAACACCGGGCACCAGGTTACGGATAACCATGTGCAGGCACACGCACCATGGATAAATACACGGTCAAAAGAACAGCGATATTTTTTGTACGATTATATCTGGCATATACCCATGGTTATATATAAACGGGCTATGAGCATGTGACCGCTATTTTTTTAAAACAATACTAGTACATATTTATCTGGCTTGGAACTGGTATTTATTTTACCTAGCCCAATCGCTGTTAACTGTTAAGCCTCCTTAGTTGCTGCACTTAGCATCCCTGTTAATTCCAATATGACATACATGCAGTCACGGCTGGAAACAATGGTAACTCTAACTTTTGATCTGGAGATTGCATGTAAATCCCAATTATTATTTTTTTATTCTTGTGAAAACTATTCCGACCTAAATCAAAATTTTGCCAATTTACTATTTTTGGTGAGATTTAAAATTGAGAAATATAAATCCATAGGAGCTTGGAACTTAATCAACAAATTCCCTTAAAAATTGCCCTATGATTATTTATGGCCAACCTATTGTTCACCAAAAATTATCTTCAGGCAGATGCATGTTGATAATTTTTGGCAGTTATTTATAAAGTTCCAAGCTCCTGTGATTAATATAAAGTGGATTTGCTATATTTGATTAGAATTTAGAGGTAAAATCGATATTGTAAAAGGTGGTATTGCGAGCCCAACTGAAAAGGAGTGTTCAGATGAGTCAATTACATTGATCCGTATGTTGCTTTGACATGATTTATTGTCTACATTAAGCCTTTCACAAAAACACATACTTTACATTATAAATCAGAGCTTGTGATTAAAGGCACGGATGGCCTTCACAGTGGGTATCGCTGTTAAAATAGTCAGATCCGCTAAAACAGAAATAATATTGAGTAAATAGTATGTTATGGTCAAGTTCATATGCTTTGTTATGTAAACAAAAGCCAAAAATGTTACAGAACCTGATTACATAACCCAGCGTACAAACTTAACAATAACATACTACATGTATTTACGCAATATTTATGACTGGTATAAGAACAAAATATGTCTGTTTTACAGCAATACCCACCGCGAAGGCCATACGTGCCCTTAATAATATTATTGCAGCTAATAAGTTTGATAGGTGCTATTGGAATAAAACCAATATTGCAAATCAATATATCTGTAATAAATTGATTGTATGATGTCAAATCCAAACAAATAAACACTTTATTGACATAAATACAAGTTTATTTACCTTCGATTCGAAAACAGCTGCCATGTTTTATCGATTGAAAACAAGAAACGTCATAAGACATGCGTTATGCTTTGTTGCGTTGAAAATAGAATCTCTCTGTTGTGTGTGTGTTAATGAACGCATCCCATCTGTCTGAGCCTCGGTATTATTCTCTTTAATCCAATATCAATGCAACTTTCTCGTCTGAACGCAACTTTAGAGTTTCTTCATTCAGTGTTTATTTATTTAAAATGCTGTTGCATATCAAACAACATAATCAGGAAAAAATAAACAATGAATGAAGAAATTATAAAGCTGAATTTTCTGTGGTTACTCATAGGCATCTGTTGAATTCAGGGTTTTTTATTATTCATGTATTTTTATTGAAAATGACTGCATGGTGAAGCGATACACAATCACCGTCTAAACCGGATCTAGAGTTCTAGACCGAAAATTGCTTTGCTTCCAGTGTTTTCGTTCTATACTGTTGTAAAAGTTTATCTCCCGCCTACGCATCCCCCCCCCCATAACCCCCGTCTGAATTTGTTCTTTAATACCTCAACAACTAATGGGCAGATAGACTAATTTTATCATTCAATATGACTAAGAAAAAACCTATCATTGGTGACAAGAAAGCAAGTATTCTTTGTCAAGGAGGCAAATTTTCATTGAAAATTACTTAGTTTATCACCCACCCCCCCCCCCACCTGAATTTGTTTTTGCCTCAACATCCAACAGCCAGTTAGTCTCATTTTATCATTCAATATGACTTTGCGAATAAGAAAAAAGTATCATTGGCAACAAGGAAGCATGTATTTTCTGTGAAATAGGCAATGTATTTTCAGTGAAAGAGGCAATAATTATAGTTTGGAGAATTTTCATTGAAAATTTCCTAGTTTATCCCCTATCCCCCCTCATTGGCAACAAGGAACATGTATTTTCTGTGAAAAGGCCAATAATTGAAGTCTTGCCAACCCCAACCCCCTGAATTTTTTTTTACTGCAATATCTTATTTTCATTAAAAATTACCTACATGTAGCTTCTGCCGTAGATCATGCCATGAATCTCTACTCTGGCTAACGCCCGTAGAGATCATATTCCACCAGTCCGAAACCTTGGAACTTTTTGAAGTAGTTTTGACATGGAACCTTATAAAGTCGAAAAAATAACACAGGGAATATATTTCTTAGTTATTATCTGTTCCTTACTAATGCACTTTACTGTAGGTGAAGGTCCCAACTCAAAATTTCATGTTGAAAGCGGATTTTTGAGAGATTTTGCTTTGCTTTGCTGACAATTATAGCATTTCTACTGGGTAAATAATTCAATGTTTATTGTGATATCGGGTCACAAAGGTCATAGAAAAACATGCAATTTTGAGTTGGGACATTCACCCATTGTGAAACTTGTACATTATTAAGGAACAGATAATAGCTGAGAAATATATTCCCCGCGTTATTGTTAGACTTTATAATATCCCCTGTCAAAACTTCAAAAACTTCAAAGGTTTCGTATTAGTGGAATATGATCTCTATGGGCATTAATAAGACAGAGTAGAGAGTCATGGCATGATCTACCTCTTCCGAAGAAAAACATGGGTTTTTCCGAAGAAAAACCTGCCACTACATGTTAAGGTAAGAAAATTTCATGTGGGTGGAGGGGGAGATCAACTATGTATTTTTCAATGAAAATTCTCCGCACCTCTTTAATAGAATATACATGCTTCCTTGTCGCCAACAATAGTTTTTTTTAGTCGCATAGTCATATGAATGATAAAATTAGAATAACTATTGAGGTAAAATTCAGGCGGGAGGGGAAGATAAACAAGGTAATTTTCATTGAAAATTCTCCAAACTTTAAATATTGACTCTTTCACAGAAAAAAACATGCTTCCTTGATGCCATTGATAGTTTTACTTAGTCGCATATTCATATTGAAAGATAAAATGAGACTGACTTAACTGGCCATGAGATGCTGTGGTAGAAATTCTCTGGACTTTCTCTGGAATTATTGCCTATTTCACAAAAAAATACATGCCAATATTAGTTTTCTTAGTTGCACAGTCATAGTGAATCATAAAATGAGACTAATTGGATTAGATGTTGAGGTAAATAAAAATTCAGGCCGGGGGGGGGGGGGGGTGTTGGATAGACTAAGCAATTTTCCACACACAAAAAAATTCTGAACTGTAATGCCTCTGCCGAAGAAAAAACATGCTTCCTTGTCACCAATGATAGTTTTTCACATAGTCACATAGCCATATTGAATGATAAAATGACACTAAATGGCCACTACATGTGAAAGTAAGAAACATTCAGACAGGGGAGATGATCAGTCCTTCCCAGGAGACGGGAGTGATTGCTCTCGCACCCGTAGCAATTGTACCAATATGTATGCCAGTCTCCCATCAGGAGCCTTGTATATACAGTAATGCTCTAATTAATCGACCCCTTAACCACAGCAGAATTATGGGTAACTTTTCAGGATTTAGTCGGAAATATGGCTTATTGCCATTCATCGGAAAGCTCTCGGGGAGAGCTTTCCAATGAATGGCAACAAGCCAAATTTCCGACTAAATCCTGAAAAGTTACCAATAATTCTACTGTGGTTAAGAAGTCGATTATTTAGAGCATTACTGCATAAAAAGAATACATAGGCCTAACAATATTTACCTTGACCTTGTAAACCAGAGCATTCTCTTATATATGCAAGGCTCACAGTCGCAAATATAATATAAGATAATGCACTGGCACAGGAACTTTAATGCTGTACCAGCACAGCTCACGACGTGAAAGGGTTAATGATGTTTTTCGATACTATTTTTTCAGATAGAATTAAGCCCATGCTATGCACGGAACAAACACGAGCTATGAAATGTCCCAAATTGATTCATGTATATACATTATACCAGAAAATTCTAAATTAAATCAATAATAACTTATCGAAGCTTTTCCAGACAGGGGTCCTTGATTCATATTATTTTATACCCAGGAAACTATATAAAACTTGTTATAGGAAGAGAAAGGCTAAGGCTATCTTGGATCATAAACAAAAAGGAAGAAGTTTGATTTTGCCTGCTGCGAATTAAAATGGTGTTCATCAGCAAACTATCCCATTTCCTGCGATGCATATATTTGATTCTTAGCCAATGAAAATGCTGCAGTTGACAAACAGCAACGTATTATGTCATTCAAACAAGAAAAATGAAGAGCATTTCTCTTTTTGTGAGTAGCTGTAAATATTTTAAAGAGCGGAATGTACCTGAATCAATTTCCCCAGTGTACTTAAAGGTACTCAATCCGATAAAACTCCTCTCAATTACTATTTCAATGGCTTCGGGGGTCAAAAATATTTGATTCGAGTCGAGGAAGTCACCCATCAAAGCTCAGATTTGTTAGATATCGATTTTATTACCACTTGATTTTAGAGTTATCCATCCTTGTCTGTTTGAATAGATTTTGGTGTACACATCCCGAGCAGATTACGGCAGTTGAAGGCAATTATTAGTACTCATCTCGAGTAAATAACAAATTTCAAAAATCAATATCTAATAACTCTGAGCTTTGTTTGATGGGTTCCTCGACTCGAATCAAATATTTTTTACCCCCAAAGCCAGCCAAAGCCAAAGAAATAGTAATATAGGACCCTCTGATCGGATTGTTGTTGTTGGAATCTGTTGAGATGGGGACCCTCTGTTCGGATTGAGTACCTTTAAAACTGACTAGACTATTTTTCCAAACAGCTTTAACTTATACCAGGGACAGGGGAGGGGGTGTCTACTTTGATCAACATTTTAAAATCAACAAGTCCTTCCATTATCAAAACTATTTTGGAGATTTTACTATCCTGGTTACAGGACTGGAAAATCCTTCATTTCTCTCTAGTATTTAAAATATTAGGAATAGTCTTGTGAAATGAAGTCTCATTTTTAGAGGCATATATGACTAAAAAATACTTAACTGATACATATGGAAAAAGGTTTTCTGTTCTGTAATCAGGATAGTAAAATTTACGTAACAGATATGACAATGTAAGGACTTTTGATATGGAATTTCTTATACATGTATGATAAACAACCTTGAAAGCCATAAATTGAGTATTTTACCACATTTTCACAAATTTATTTCACAATATTCACCAATTTCCCCATTTGTAGGTCCTTTTTATTTTTAATATGTTGTTTATCATGGGTTAATGTACTTATTCTAGCTAAGAAATATCATGCTGCAATTAATTGGAGGTTTGGCACTTTTTTCATAACTGGACCAGACTGTACTGGACAAATTATACACCTCATTATTATTGGAAATGTTTTATTGCTATTCACATCAGCTGTTCACATGTGAGAAAATAAGAGTGAGACAATCGCTCATTATTTTTATATTCAGAATTTCATTGTAACCACAAATGACTATGTATACATATTACGTTTTAATATACACAGCATCCTGCCCATTCTAGGCATGGTATATGCTAAATGTCAAATGCATAACTGTTATATTACATTTGTGTTCAATATGAAATAAATATAATGAATCACCAATACAGTTTTCTCGTGGATTGATTATCCTGTTTTCCTATGAAACCCACAGCCTTTGTTAATTTGCCTATGTGATGAATGGGGCAGATTGTTGCAGGGATTGTATCTGTAATTATAATATAGTTGAACCGTATGACCATGGTTGTCTTTGTCACTCTTGCCCAATGATTCACATTCCCATGAATGGGTTGGATGGGGTACCATGGGGGGGGGGGGGTGATTTGCATCTACTCATCAAAGTGTACACAATCGTACACAAAAAGGGTACTTTTCTACACTTAAAAGAGTAGTAGAATTTGTGTGAATAAATATACTCATAAAAGTGTAGATATGGTAAGTAAACTTTATGTGTACATAACTACTCTTACAGTGTACACCAATCTCTACACATTTGTGTACCCCATTTCTACACAATATTGTGTGGGAAAGTGTAAAATTATACACCACGAAAGAGTAGCCACACTTACACAAATAGAGTAATTTTTACTCTTACTCTATTTCTACTCTTTAAAGGATTGGATCAACTTTTACCAATAAAGAGTAGCCATTCTACTCTTTTGTGTAGATTTTCTACACTTATGTTTTTTCAGTGTAGGTTGGGCATGGACACGCAGTTCTTGGGAGTGGAGATATGTCTTGTCACTCCCGTAGTCACAAGTCGGTTTCTGAACAGCAGCTCTCTTGGAGACGCTCGTTTAGAGTTACCGGTCTTGGCGTATCCTGGTGTTTTGCACGTGAACGTGAATTATCGTCAGAATGTTTGACGACAAACAACCCGACTAAGAGAAGCCGACTTGCAATCAAAACAACCATGGCGGCATCGCTTAAAGGTGTGTTATGTCCGAATTACACACAACGGTACCACTGGTGATTGGTGAACACTGTTAATTTAGCGGCATCGCACAAAGGATGCGTTTAGCTACTAGATTATCGAGCGGTAATGATAAAAAGGAATATTTCTATCATCGGGCGCAGAACCGAAAGGCATCCATTGTGACAAATTATAAAAAAAACAACAACAACAAAAAAGTCCCGTCCTTTAATTACCAGCATGCATATATGCTATGTTATGAATCTACTCTGGGAACATGCGTACATACAGGGTCCACATACATATTCCATACAATTTTACTTTGTTTTCTTTGAACCAAAACAAGGCCAGAAAGTCGAAAATGGTATCACTCATAAAACAAATTATTGGACCAAACTCAGATTAAATTTGTACACATAGACCACACACATGTCACCTTTAATTCCGAACTTCCGAGCCAAAAAGTGCAAAAATAATTTGACTAAAACATATTCGAACTTGACATGTATTTTTACTGAGAAACACACATACCGACTTCAGTTCCGATAAAATAATCCAAAACGTTATGCCGTGATCGGTCGGATCGGGGGGTCCATCTGCAACTGGGGGTTGCATTATTTTATGAGTCGCTATCGCAATAATATATATTTATTTTATTACCCTGTATGTATGCATGTTCCCAGAGTAGATTCATAACATAGCATATATGCATGCTGGTAATTAAAGGACGGGAATTTTTTGTTGTTGTTGTTTTTTTTATAATTTGTCACAATGGATGCCTTTCGGTTCTGCGCCCGATGATAGAAATATTCCTTTTTATCATTACCGCTCGATAATCTAGTAGCTAAACGCATCCTTTGTGCGATGCCGCTAAATTAACAGTGTTCACCAATCACCAGTGGTACCGTTGTGTGTAATTCGGACATAACACACCTTTAAGCGATGCCGCCATGGTTGTTTTGATTGCAAGTCGGCTTCTCTTAGTCGGGTTGTTTGTCGTCAAACATTCTGACGATAATTCACGTTCACGTGCAAAACACCAGGAAACGCCAAGACCGGTAACTCTAAACGAGCGTCTCCAAGAGAGCTGCTGTTCAGAAACCGACTTGTGACTACAAAATGTTAACGGACGAACATAAAATATATATACGACCGTTCTTTTCAAACCAGTGGATGTAATTTGGGCTATAAAACTTTCTGACCCTTTCTTGTCGATCTCCTTACAATCTGACATTCTTCATATATAGGAACTCCTATTGCGTGGCCTACTACTTGGCTTGCATCTAAATAGCTCCCCACCATACATGCTCCGCGAATTTGCCATGCTGTGTATTTTGGTACCTTTTGTTACACAGCGCCATGGTGTTGTATATGTGTATGTATGGAGCGTCTTTTAAAGGTCTCTGTGAGACCAGTTTAGTCTGGTTATCGCACGTGAAAGTGCGTGTTTTATGTATCTCTCCGATATGATCAAAACTATATTTGGTCGAAGGATTGTATTGAGTGCATACACGTTGTTCCTATATATCTAACTACTTGCATGGTGGCAGATTTTACGACGGCGGACTCTTTCACATACAACAACCATAAACAGGTCTCACAAAACGGAAACCTTTACAAGACGCTCCTGTATAAAAAATATACAATACCAAACCATGACGCAATGCCTTTCGGACCATGGCCGGATGGTGCCTGATATAATTATTCCCTACCACTATTGCCACTAGATCATACCATGAATCTCTACTCTTGATAACGCGTACATGTAAAGATCATTCTCCACCCGTTCAAACAATAATATAGTTAACAGTAGGGGTGACCCGTGTGTGTGTGTGTGTGTGGGGGGGGGAGGGGTCCATCTGCAACTGGGGGTTGCATTATTTTATGAGTCGCTATCGCAATAATATATATTTATTTTATTACCCTGTATGTACGCATGTTCCCAGAGTAGATTCATAACATAGCATATATGCATGCTGGTAATTAAAGGACGGGACTTTTTTGTTGTTGTTGTTTTTTTTATAATTTGTCACAATGGATGCCTTTCGGTTCTGCGCCCGATGATAGAAATATTCCTTTTTATCATTACCGCTCGATAATCTAGTAGCTAAACGCATCCTTTGTGCGATGCCGCTAAATTAACAGTGTTCACCAATCACCAGTGGTACCGTTGTGTGTAATTCGGACATAACACACCTTTAAGCGATGCCGCCATGGTTGTTTTGATTGCAAGTCGGCTTCTCTTAGTCGGGTTGTTTGTCGTCAAACATTCTGACGATAATTCACGCGCACGTGCAAAACACCAGGATACGCCAAGACCGGTAACTCTAAACGAGCGTCTCCAAGAGAGCTGCTGTTCAGAAACCGACTTGTGACTACAAAATGTTAACGGACGAACATAAAATATATATACGACCGTTCTTTTCAAACCAGTGGATGTAATTTGGGCTATAAAACTTTCTGACCCTTTCTTGTCGATCTCCTTACAATCTGACATTCTTCATATATAGGAACTCCTATTGCGTGGCCTACTACTTGGCTTGCATCTAAATAGCTCCCCACCATACATGCTCCGCGAATTTGCCATGCTGTGTATTTTGGTACCTTTTGTTACACAGCGCCATGGTGTTGTATATGTGTATGTATGGAGCGTCTTTTAAAGGTCTCTGTGAGACCAGTTTAGTCTGGTTATCGCACGTGAAAGTGCGTGTTTTATGTATCTCTCCGATATGATCAAAACTATATTTGGTCGAAGGATTGTATTGAGTGCATACACGTTGTTCCTATATATCTAACTACTTGCATGGTGGCAGATTTTACGACGGCGTACTCTTTCACATACAACAACCATAAACAGGTCTCACAAAACGGAAACCTTTACAAGACGCTCCTGTATAAAAAATATACAATACCAAACCATGACACAATGCCTTTCGGACCATGGCCGGATGGTGCCTGATATAATTATTCCCTACCACTATTGCCACTAGATCATACCATGAATCTCTACTCTTGATAACGCGTACATGTAAAGATCATTCTCCACCCGTTCAAACAATAATATAGTTAACAGTAGGGGTGACCCGTGTGTGTGGGGGGGGGGGGGGGTCCATCTGCAACTGGGGGTTGCATTATTTTATGAGTCGCTATCGCAATAATATATATTTATTTTATTACCCTGTATGTACGCATGTTCCCAGAGTAGATTCATAACATAGCATATATGCATGCTGGTAATTAAAGGACGGGACTTTTTTGTTGTTGTTGTTTTTTTTATAATTTGTCACAATGGATGCCTTTCGGTTCTGCGCCCGATGATAGAAATATTCCTTTTTATCATTACCGCTCGATAATCTAGTAGCTAAACGCATCCTTTGTGCGATGCCGCTAAATTAACAGTGTTCACCAATCACCAGTGGTACCGTTGTGTGTAATTCGGACATAACACACCTTTAAGCGATGCCGCCATGGTTGTTTTGATTGCAAGTCGGCTTCTCTTAGTCGGGTTGTTTGTCGTCAAACATTCTGACGATAATTCACGTTCACGTGCAAAACACCAGGATACGCCAAGACCGGTAACTCTAAACGAGCGTCTCCAAGAGAGCTGCTGTTCGGAAACCGACTTGTGACTACGGGAGTGACAAGACATATCTCCACTCCCAAGAACTGCGTGTCCATGCCCAACCTAACTGCTATAAATGACACAAAGACAACAAATGAACCAGATGCGGTAGAGAAACGTGATGAACATGAACCGAAGGAGAGAAAAGCCTTGACAAAGAAACTCAAGAAGTTCTACAAGAGCTGCAAACTCCAGACTAAACGAGGGCTCCGTATTCTCACCTTCCTATGATGCACCATTATCCCCTCACATTGCTGTTTTCTCATCACGTGACCATTATTGTACAATTATTGTATATAATAATATGAAATTGTATATACCAATCAAAATTGTACAGCATTATATCGTTGTTGAGTTTGTTTAGTTTTGTTTCAATAAATGTTATTTTTGTTTTCAACCCTTTCTGAATTGTCTATCTATTGGAACATACGCGAACCGGGTTCGTAAAAGGTTGGGTGGCTTATTTTGTACTGACCAAGAATATTGCATAATTATGCTTATTAATCTATGTCTTAAACATTTGAACTAGTTGTTTACATATATGATATATGACATCTGTTTATAAAGTGTTCGGATGCGATTCTGTTTGCCAGATAGACAGAAAACATCCACATACATATTCCATACAATTTTACTTTGTTTTCTTTGAACCAAAACAAGGCCAGAAAGTCGAAAATGGTATCACTCATAAAACAAATTATTGGACCAAACTCAGATTAAATTTGTACACATAGACCACACACATGTCACCTTTAATTCCGAACTTCCGAGCCAAAAAGTGCAAAAATAATTTGACTAAAACATATTCGAACTTGACATGTATTTTTACTGAGAAACACACATACCGACTTCAGTTCCGATAAAATAATCCAAAACGTTATGCCGTGATCGGTCGGATCGGGGGGTCCATCTGCAACTGGGGGTTGCATTATTTTATGAGTCGCTATCGCAATAATATATATTTATTTTATTACCCTGTATGTATGCATGTTCCCAGAGTAGATTCATAACATAGCATATATGCATGATGGTAATTAAAGGACGGGACTTTTTTGTTGTTGTTGTTTTTTTATATAATTTGTCACAATGGATGCCTTTCGGTTCTGCGCCCGATGATAGAAATATTCCTTTTTATCATTACCGCTCGATAATCTAGTAGCTAAACGCATCCTTTGTGCGATGCCGCTAAATTAACAGTGTTCACCAATCACCAGTGGTACCGTTGTGTGTAATTCGGACATAACACACCTTTAAGCGATGCCGCCATGGTTGTTTTGATTGTACCTTTTGTTACACAGCGCCATGGTGTTGTATATGTGTATGTATGGAGCGTCTTTTAAAGGTCTCTGTGAGACCAGTTTAGTCTGGTTATCGCACGTGAAAGTGCGTGTTTTATGTATCTCTCCGATATGATCAAAACTATATTTGGTCGAAGGATTGTATTGAGTGCATACACGTTGTTCCTATATATCTAACTACTTGCATGGTGGCAGATTTTACGACGGCGGACTCTTTCACATACAACAACCATAAACAGGTCTCACAAAACGGAAACCTTTACAAGACGCTCCTGTATAAAAAATATACAATACCAAACCATGACGCAATGCCTTTCGGACCATGGCCGGATGGTGCCTGATATAATTATTCCCTACCACTATTGCCACTAGATCATACCATGAATCTCTACTCTTGATAACGCGTACATGTAAAGATCATTCTCCACCCGTTCAAACAATAATATAGTTAACAGTAGGGGTGACCCGTGTGTGTGTGTGTGTGTGTGGGGGGGGGGGGGGGGTCCATCTGCAACTGGGGGTTGCATTATTTTATGAGTCGCTATCGCAATAATATATATTTATTTTATTACCCTGTATGTACGCATGTTCCCAGAGTAGATTCATAACATAGCATATATGCATGCTGGTAATTAAAGGACGGGACTTTTTTGTTGTTGTTGTTTTTTTTATAATTTGTCACAATGGATGCCTTTCGGTTCTGCGCCCGATGATAGAAATATTCCTTTTTATCATTACCGCTCGATAATCTAGTAGCTAAACGCATCCTTTGTGCGATGCCGCTAAATTAACAGTGTTCACCAATCACCAGTGGTACCGTTGTGTGTAATTCGGACATAACACACCTTTAAGCGATGCCGCCATGGTTGTTTTGATTGCAAGTCGGCTTCTCTTAGTCGGGTTGTTTGTCGTCAAACATTCTGACGATAATTCACGTTCACGTGCAAAACACCAGGATACGCCAAGACCGGTAACTCTAAACGAGCGTCTCCAAGAGAGCTGCTGTTCAGAAACCGACTTGTGACTACGGGAGTGACAAGACATATCTCCACTCCCAAGAACTGCGTGTCCATGCCCAACCTAACTGCTATAAATGACACAAAGACAACAAATGAACCAGATGCGGTAGAGAAACGTGATGAACATGAACCGAAGGAGAGAAAAGCCTTCACAAAGAAACTCAAGAAGTTCTACAAGAGCTGCAAACTCCAGACTAAACGAGGGCTCCGTATTCTCACCTTCCTGTGATGCACCATTATCCCCTCACATTGCTGTTTTCTCATCACGTGACCATTATTGTACAATTATTGTATATAAATAATATGAAATTGTATATACCAATCAAAATTGTACAGCATTATATCGTTGTTGAGTTTGTTTAGTTTTGTTTCAATAAATATTATTTTTGTTTTCAACCCTTTCTGAATTGTCTATCTATTGGAACATACGCGAACCGGGTTCGTAAAAGGTTGGGTGGCTTATTTTGTACTGACCAAGAATATTGCATAATTATGCTTATTAATCTATGTCTTAAACATTTGAACTAGTTGTTTACATATATGATATATGACATCTGTTTATAAAGTGTTCGGATGCGATTCTGTTTGCCAGATAGACAGAAAACATCCACATACATATTCCATACAATTTTACTTTGTTTTCTTTGAACCAAAACAAGGCCAGAAAGTCGAAAATGGTATCACTCATAAAACAAATTATTGGACCAAACTCAGATTAAATTTGTACACATAGACCACACACATGTCACCTTTAATTCCGAACTTCCGAGCCAAAAAGTGCAAAAATAATTTGACTAAAACATATTCGAACTTGACATGTATTTTTACTGAGAAACACACATACCGACTTCAGTTCCGATAAAATAATCCAAAACGTTATGCCGTGATCGGTCGGATCGGGGGGTCCATCTGCAACTGGGGGTTGCATTATTTTATGAGTCGCTATCGCAATAATATATATTTATTTTATTACCCTGTATGTATGCATGTTCCCAGAGTAGATTCATAACATAGCATATATGCATGATGGTAATTAAAGGACGGGAATTTTTTGTTGTTGTTGTTTTTTTTATAATTTGTCACAATGGATGCCTTTCGGTTCTGCGCCCGATGATAGAAATATTCCTTTTTATCATTACCGCTCGATAATCTAGTAGCTAAACGCATCCTTTGTGCGATGCCGCTAAATTAACAGTGTTCACCAATCACCAGTGGTACCGTTGTGTGTAATTCGGACATAACACACCTTTAAGCGATGCCGCCATGGTTGTTTTGATTGTACCTTTTGTTACACAGCGCCATGGTGTTGTATATGTGTATGTATGGAGCGTCTTTTAAAGGTCTCTGTGAGACCAGTTTAGTCTGGTTATCGCACGTGAAAGTGCGTGTTTTATGTATCTCTCCGATATGATCAAAACTATATTTGGTCGAAGGATTGTATTGAGTGCATACACGTTGTTCCTATATATCTAACTACTTGCATGGTGGCAGATTTTACGACGGCGGACTCTTTCACATACAACAACCATAAACAGGTCTCACAAAACGGAAACCTTTACAAGACGCTCCTGTATAAAAAATATACAATACCAAACCATGACGCAATGCCTTTCGGACCATGGCCGGATGGTGCCTGATATAATTATTCCCTACCACTATTGCCACTAGATCATACCATGAATCTCTACTCTTGATAACGCGTACATGTAAAGATCATTCTCCACCCGTTCAAACAATAATATAGTTAACAGTAGGGGTGACCCGTGTGTGTGTGTGTGTGGGGGGGGGGGGGGGGGGTCCATCTGCAACTGGGGGTTGCATTATTTTATGAGTCGCTATCGCAATAATATATATTTATTTTATTACCCTGTATGTACGCATGTTCCCAGAGTAGATTCATAACATAGCATATATGCATGCTGGTAATTAAAGGACGGGACTTTTTTGTTGTTGTTGTTTTTTTTATAATTTGTCACAATGGATGCCTTTCGGTTCTGCGCCCGATGATAGAAATATTCCTTTTTATCATTACCGCTCGATAATCTAGTAGCTAAACGCATCCTTTGTGCGATGCCGCTAAATTAACAGTGTTCACCAATCACCAGTGGTACCGTTGTGTGTAATTCGGACATAACACACCTTTAAGCGATGCCGCCATGGTTGTTTTGATTGCAAGTCGGCTTCTCTTAGTCGGGTTGTTTGTCGTCAAACATTCTGACGATAATTCACGTTCACGTGCAAAACACCAGGATACGCCAAGACCGGTAACTCTAAACGAGCGTCTCCAAGAGAGCTGCTGTTCAGAAACCGACTTGTGACTACGGGAGTGACAAGACATATCTCCACTCCCAAGAACTGCGTGTCCATGCCCAACCTACACTGAAAAAACATAAGTGTAGAAAATCTACACAAAAGAGTAGAATGGCTACTCTTTATTGGTAAAAGTTGATCCAATCCTTTAAAGAGTAGAAATAGAGTAAGAGTAAAAATTACTCTATTTGTGTAAGTGTGGCTACTCTTTCGTGGTGTATAATTTTACACTTTCCCACACAATATTGTGTAGAAATGGGGTACACAAATGTGTAGAGATTGGTGTACACTGTAAGAGTAGTTATGTACACATAAAGTGTACTTACCATATCTACACTTTTATGAGTATATTTATTCACACAAATTCTACTACTCTTTTAAGTGTAGAAAAGTACCCTTTTTGTGTACGATTGTGTACACTTTGATGAGTAGATGCAAATCACCCCCCCCCCCATGGTACCCCATCCAACCCATTCATGGGAATGTGAATCATTGGGCAAGAGTGACAAAGACAACCATGGTCATACGGTTCAACTATATTATAATTACAGATACAATCCCTGCAACAATCTGCCCCATTCATCACATAGGCAAATTAACAAAGGCTGTGGGTTTCATAGGAAAACAGGATAATCAATCCACGAGAAAACTGTATTGGTGATTCATTATATTTATTTCATATTGAACACAAATGTAATATAACAGTTATGCATTTGACATTTAGCATATACCATGCCTAGAATGGGCAGGATGCTGTGTATATTAAAACGTAATATGTATACATAGTCATTTGTGGTTACAATGAAATTCTGAATATAAAAATAATGAGCGATTGTCTCACTCTTATTTTCTCACATGTGAACAGCTGATGTGAATAGCAATAAAACATTTCCAATAATAATGAGGTGTATAATTTGTCCAGTACAGTCTGGTCCAGTTATGAAAAAAGTGCCAAACCTCCAATTAATTGCAGCATGATATTTCTTAGCTAGAATAAGTACATTAACCCATGATAAACAACATATTAAAAATAAAAAGGACCTACAAATGGGGAAATTGGTGAATATTGTGAAATAAATTTGTGAAAATGTGGTAAAATACTCAATTTATGGCTTTCAAGGTTGTTTATCATACATGTATAAGAAATTCCATATCAAAAGTCCTTACATTGTCATATCTGTTACGTAAATTTTACTATCCTGATTACAGAACAGAAAACCTTTTTCCATATGTATCAGTTAAGTATTTTTTAGTCATATATGCCTCTAAAAATGAGACTTCATTTCACAAGACTATTCCTAATATTTTAAATACTAGAGAGAAATGAAGGATTTTCCAGTCCTGTAACCAGGATAGTAAAATCTCCAAAATAGTTTTGATAATGGAAGGACTTGTTGATTTTAAAATGTTGATCAAAGTAGACACCCCCTCCCCTGTCCCTGGTATAAGTTAAAGCTGTTTGGAAAAATAGTCTAGTCAGTTTTAAAGGTACTCAATCCGAACAGAGGGTCCCCATCTCAACAGATTCCAACAACAACAATCCGATCAGAGGGTCCTATATTACTATTTCTTTGGCTTTGGCTGGCTTTGGGGGTAAAAAATATTTGATTCGAGTCGAGGAACCCATCAAACAAAGCTCAGAGTTATTAGATATTGATTTTTGAAATTTGTTATTTACTCGAGATGAGTACTAATAATTGCCTTCAACTGCCGTAATCTGCTCGGGATGTGTACACCAAAATCTATTCAAACAGACAAGGATGGATAACTCTAAAATCAAGTGGTAATAAAATCGATATCTAACAAATCTGAGCTTTGATGGGTGACTTCCTCGACTCGAATCAAATATTTTTGACCCCCGAAGCCATTGAAATAGTAATTGAGAGGAGTTTTATCGGATTGAGTACCTTTAAGTACACTGGGGAAATTGATTCAGGTACATTCCGCTCTTTAAAATATTTACAGCTACTCACAAAAAGAGAAATGCTCTTCATTTTTCTTGTTTGAATGACATAATACGTTGCTGTTTGTCAACTGCAGCATTTTCATTGGCTAAGAATCAAATATATGCATCGCAGGAAATGGGATAGTTTGCTGATGAACACCATTTTAATTCGCAGCAGGCAAAATCAAACTTCTTCCTTTTTGTTTATGATCCAAGATAGCCTTAGCCTTTCTCTTCCTATAACAAGTTTTATATAGTTTCCTGGGTATAAAATAATATGAATCAAGGACCCCTGTCTGGAAAAGCTTCGATAAGTTATTATTGATTTAATTTAGAATTTTCTGGTATAATGTATATACATGAATCAATTTGGGACATTTCATAGCTCGTGTTTGTTCCGTGCATAGCATGGGCTTAATTCTATCTGAAAAAATAGTATCGAAAAACATCATTAACCCTTTCACGTCGTGAGCTGTGCTGGTACAGCATTAAAGTTCCTGTGCCAGTGCATTATCTTATATTATATTTGCGACTGTGAGCCTTGCATATATAAGAGAATGCTCTGGTTTACAAGGTCAAGGTAAATATTGTTAGGCCTATGTATTCTTTTTATGCAGTAATGCTCTAAATAATCGACTTCTTAACCACAGTAGAATTATTGGTAACTTTTCAGGATTTAGTCGGAAATTTGGCTTGTTGCCATTCATTGGAAAGCTCTCCCCGAGAGCTTTCCGATGAATGGCAATAAGCCATATTTCCGACTAAATCCTGAAAAGTTACCCATAATTCTGCTGTGGTTAAGGGGTCGATTAATTAGAGCATTACTGTATATACAAGGCTCCTGATGGGAGACTGGCATACATATTGGTACAATTGCTACGGGTGCGAGAGCAATCACTCCCGTCTCCTGGGAAGGACTGATCATCTCCCCTGTCTGAATGTTTCTTACTTTCACATGTAGTGGCCATTTAGTGTCATTTTATCATTCAATATGGCTATGTGACTATGTGAAAAACTATCATTGGTGACAAGGAAGCATGTTTTTTCTTCGGCAGAGGCATTACAGTTCAGAATTTTTTTGTGTGTGGAAAATTGCTTAGTCTATCCAACACCCCCCCCCCCCCCCGGCCTGAATTTTTATTTACCTCAACATCTAATCCAATTAGTCTCATTTTATGATTCACTATGACTGTGCAACTAAGAAAACTAATATTGGCATGTATTTTTTTGTGAAATAGGCAATAATTCCAGAGAAAGTCCAGAGAATTTCTACCACAGCATCTCATGGCCAGTTAAGTCAGTCTCATTTTATCTTTCAATATGAATATGCGACTAAGTAAAACTATCAATGGCATCAAGGAAGCATGTTTTTTTCTGTGAAAGAGTCAATATTTAAAGTTTGGAGAATTTTCAATGAAAATTACCTTGTTTATCTTCCCCTCCCGCCTGAATTTTACCTCAATAGTTATTCTAATTTTATCATTCATATGACTATGCGACTAAAAAAAACTATTGTTGGCGACAAGGAAGCATGTATATTCTATTAAAGAGGTGCGGAGAATTTTCATTGAAAAATACATAGTTGATCTCCCCCTCCACCCACATGAAATTTTCTTACCTTAACATGTAGTGGCAGGTTTTTCTTCGGAAAAACCCATGTTTTTCTTCGGAAGAGGTAGATCATGCCATGACTCTCTACTCTGTCTTATTAATGCCCATAGAGATCATATTCCACTAATACGAAACCTTTGAAGTTTTTGAAGTTTTGACAGGGGATATTATAAAGTCTAACAATAACGCGGGGAATATATTTCTCAGCTATTATCTGTTCCTTAATAATGTACAAGTTTCACAATGGGTGAATGTCCCAACTCAAAATTGCATGTTTTTCTATGACCTTTGTGACCCGATATCACAATAAACATATTTTATCAAGAGCCCAGAAGAGAACTATATGACTCCCTACCAAATGTTGCCTTATCTGAGAATACACTAATGCAGGGGTCAAGGGAGCTTAGTCTTCGCGAAAACAAACAGATATTTAATGCAGTACAGACATATATTATGAAAACAAACAGATTTCCATGATCTGTATGGGTAACAAATTGCTTTGGATTCCGGCCGCGTTATGCGGCAGCACGATGTTCCCCATTATATATGTAGTACTAAATGTCTTCCGATAACGATTATTTTGTAAGTTACTTACTTGTCACTATCCTGTATATACGTGAAATGATTCTACATGAAGAATGCAGCGATATTCACAGTGAACCCCATTGAAATAGGAAATGGCCATTGCGATTGACCCCCTCCCATGGAGCCTGACGCATGCATATTACTACGAGCATAATTGTCATCACACAGCAACTAAATTATTGAAAACTCTGCCCCTCCACTTTCTCACTCTCTCTCATTTTCTCTCTCTTTCTCTCTCTATCTCTCTCTCTGCCTCCTGCTATCCCTAACACTATCTTCCCGCTGTTTCCATCCCTAACTCAAACTTAGTTACTTCTCCTTTAAAAAACATTATTTATATCCTTTCCCGTCTGATCGATACCCCTCCCTCACTTATTGAGGAAGGGGCATGTCGCCAAAGAGGAGAAGACTTCATATAAGCCCTCGGGCTTGTTGTCTGATCCTCATTTCCATACATTCATCTCTTATATGTTATATATTTATGTCACTTGTGTATTATGTGTATTATGTTTGGATTTGGAAATAAAAATATGTTTACACTTACACTAATAAACATTGAATTATTTACCCAGTAGAAATGCTATAATTGTCAGCAAAGCAAAGCAAAATCTCTCAAAAATCCGCTTTCAACATGAAATTTTGAGTTGGGACCTTCACCTACAGTAAAGTGCATTAGTAAGGAACAGATAATAACTAAGAAATATATTCCCTGTGTTATTTTTTCGACTTTATAAGGTTCCATGTCAAAACTACTTCAAAAAGTTCCAAGGTTTCGGACTGGTGGAATATGATCTCTACGGGCGTTAGCCAGAGTAGAGATTCATGGCATGATCTACGGCAGAAGCTACATGTAGGTAATTTTTAATGAAAATAAGATATTGCAGTAAAAAAAAATTCAGGGGGTTGGGGTTGGCAAGACTTCAATTATTGGCCTTTTCACAGAAAATACATGTTCCTTGTTGCCAATGAGGGGGGATAGGGGATAAACTAGGAAATTTTCAATGAAAATTCTCCAAACTATAATTATTGCCTCTTTCACTGAAAATACATTGCCTATTTCACAGAAAATACATGCTTCCTTGTTGCCAATGATACTATTTTCTTATTCGCAAAGTCATATTGAATGATAAAATGAGACTAACTGGCTGTTGGATGTTGAGGCAAAAACAAATTCAGGTGGGGGGGGGGGGGGTGGGTGATAAACTAAGTAATTTTCAATGAAAATTTGCCTCCTTGACAAAGAATACTTGCTTTCTTGTCACCAATGATAGGTTTTTTCTTAGTCATATTGAATGATAAAATTAGTCTATCTGCCCATTAGTTGTTGAGGTATTAAAGAACAAATTCAGACGGGGGTTATGGGGGGGGGGGGATGCGTAGGCGGGAGATAAACTTTTACAACAGTATAGAACGAAAACACTGGAAGCAAAGCAATTTTCGGTCTAGAACTCTAGATCCGGTTTAGACGGTGATTGTGTATCGCTTCACCATGCAGTCATTTTCAATAAAAATACATGAATAATAAAAAACCCTGAATTCAACAGATGCCTATGAGTAACCACAGAAAATTCAGCTTTATAATTTCTTCATTCATTGTTTATTTTTTCCTGATTATGTTGTTTGATATGCAACAGCATTTTAAATAAATAAACACTGAATGAAGAAACTCTAAAGTTGCGTTCAGACGAGAAAGTTGCATTGATATTGGATTAAAGAGAATAATACCGAGGCTCAGACAGATGGGATGCGTTCATTAACACACACACAACAGAGAGATTCTATTTTCAACGCAACAAAGCATAACGCATGTCTTATGACGTTTCTTGTTTTCAATCGATAAAACATGGCAGCTGTTTTCGAATCGAAGGTAAATAAACTTGTATTTATGTCAATAAAGTGTTTATTTGTTTGGATTTGACATCATACAATCAATTTATTACAGATATATTGATTTGCAATATTGGTTTTATTCCAATAGCACCTATCAAACTTATTAGCTGCAATAATATTATTAAGGGCACGTATGGCCTTCGCGGTGGGTATTGCTGTAAAACAGACATATTTTGTTCTTATACCAGTCATAAATATTGCGTAAATACATGTAGTATGTTATTGTTAAGTTTGTACGCTGGGTTATGTAATCAGGTTCTGTAACATTTTTGGCTTTTGTTTACATAACAAAGCATATGAACTTGACCATAACATACTATTTACTCAATATTATTTCTGTTTTAGCGGATCTGACTATTTTAACAGCGATACCCACTGTGAAGGCCATCCGTGCCTTTAATCACAAGCTCTGATTTATAATGTAAAGTATGTGTTTTTGTGAAAGGCTTAATGTAGACAATAAATCATGTCAAAGCAACATACGGATCAATGTAATTGACTCATCTGAACACTCCTTTTCAGTTGGGCTCGCAATACCACCTTTTACAATATCGATTTTACCTCTAAATTCTAATCAAATATAGCAAATCCACTTTATATTAATCACAGGAGCTTGGAACTTTATAAATAACTGCCAAAAATTATCAACATGCATCTGCCTGAAGATAATTTTTGGTGAACAATAGGTTGGCCATAAATAATCATAGGGCAATTTTTAAGGGAATTTGTTGATTAAGTTCCAAGCTCCTATGGATTTATATTTCTCAATTTTAAATCTCACCAAAAATAGTAAATTGGCAAAATTTTGATTTAGGTCGGAATAGTTTTCACAAGAATAAAAAAATAATAATTGGGATTTACATGCAATCTCCAGATCAAAAGTTAGAGTTACCATTGTTTCCAGCCGTGACTGCATGTATGTCATATTGGAATTAACAGGGATGCTAAGTGCAGCAACTAAGGAGGCTTAACAGTTAACAGCGATTGGGCTAGGTAAAATAAATACCAGTTCCAAGCCAGATAAATATGTACTAGTATTGTTTTAAAAAAATAGCGGTCACATGCTCATAGCCCGTTTATATATAACCATGGGTATATGCCAGATATAATCGTACAAAAAATATCGCTGTTCTTTTGACCGTGTATTTATCCATGGTGCGTGTGCCTGCACATGGTTATCCGTAACCTGGTGCCCGGTGTTATTGCATTGAAAGGTAATCATGTTCGACTGGTGTTGTTAAGCTTAGTGATGAGATTAGCGGTTTCTATTTCTTGTCTGGTCATATTTACTGTTGGAACTTTTTTTGAAATAGACGCACTTTTTATACTAGAATTTGCGCAACAGGAGCGCATGGAGGGAAATTGCACACCGAGTTGGTTTAAGGGTTTTTAGAAAAACTATTCATATATGATATAGAGAGGCCAACAGAACGATACCATGCGAATTTAAAACTGAGAGAATAAAAGGCCGTACGGCCACAGTGTCCCCCGAAAAAGTGGCTTCATTGGGGCATCAGCTTGTCTGAAAAAAATAACAAGGACCCTAAATCCGATACTAAATTTCAGAACAATCCACTAAATTTCAGAACAATCCAACCAGTGTACCTTGGAATGGTAGATAAACTATCATACTAAATTTGATTCAGATATGATCACACAAACTAAAGTTGTCATCCGGAAACCAGAAATTGACAGGATTCTAAGTCGAAAAAGGGCCATAACTCTCGCAAACATGGGCCGAGTAAACACATATTCGAACTTGACCTGTATTTTGGTTGATAAACTCACATACCAAATTTGGTTCAGATATGACCACACAAACTGAAGTTATCATCCGGAAACCAGAAAATTATAAGATTGTAAGTCGAAAAAGGGCCATAACTCCGCAAAAATGGGCGGAGCAAACCCATATTCGAACTTAATCTGTATTTCAGTCTGATAAACTCACATACCAAATTTGATTCAGATATGACCACACAAACTGAAGTTATCATCCGGAAACCAGAAAATTATAAGATTCTAAGTGGAAAAGGGCCATAACTCTTGCAAAAATGGGCGGAGCAAACCCATATTCGAACTTGACCTGTATTTTGGGGTGGCGCCAGGATATCCCCGACGCATGTGCTATACGATTCCCCGATAAGGGGCGGGCTTTAGCTACTGAGTTGACCATTACAGATCTCATCGATGTGGTTGGCTATCCCTCCCCAACAAAATTTAGTTCTCGTCTTCAGTGAACTCAAGACCGCGCTCTTAGCATGGGGTGCCAAGCAGGGACGTGCCGACAGGGGTGGTTATGCAGGGGTCCCACCCCCAAACTGTAGTCAAACCCAATGCAACATTAGTTGGAAAATTCACACCAAAATTAGTTTGAAATTGTTCTCGTAGTTTGATTTCCAACAATTTCTTAGTGACGAATTTGTTGTTTTTAGACCAAAATTTGCATATTTCCCTTTCATTTGAAAAATTTTGGATTGAAAATTGAAATGCCATCAGTTGCCAATTTTCAAATTTTCAAAATGTTTTCACATCGGGTCGAACCATCGTGTATTTATCGCATATACCCATGGTTATATATAAACGGGCTACGAGCATCTGATCGCATATTTTCTACACAATAAACCACTTTACTGTCACAATTGTGACATTTAATTAGTTTATATTGGGGAGTTTAGGTGAGTGGATAACAATGCTAAACCCCCCCGATATGAAATGACATATACACAGGACTTCGTCGTAAACCAGCGGTATCCAAAACAATTTCCCTAGCTGGCTTATATGAAAGGAAACTTAGACTACACTTGACCACGCAATACGAGATATAAACTATACCTACATGTCACAAAATAATGTAAATTATATTTTCATATGGACGATGCTAAATCTGTCCATAAAATGCATGCAGTCATGAATATAATCAGTCATAAAGTTCTAAAGCGTTGTCATCCTAAATTCCAGTTGACATCAATTAATACTGGTAGTTGTTTCAACACTATAAATATGATGTCCCCAGCCTTCATAATTGGCTACGGCAATCAGCATTGACGAAGCAATTTGCTGAATCAAACTGGGCCACGGCATACTGTTGCCGTAGCGGATTGCCGAAGCCAAACAATCTGAATTAAGAGGGCTGTGTCCCTTTAACCCTTCCATGACATTAGATTCCTGAAATTTTGCGAAACCCTGGGAGCCTCGATATATATTAGAGAATACATTGGCCTAGTAATATTTACCTTGACCTTGTAAAACAGTGAATTCTCTTATATATATATATATGCGAAACTCCCTACATGCTTTAATGTGGCACCAGTGCAGCTCCCGTCATGAAAGGGTTAAAGGTACTCAATCCGAACAGAGGGTCCCCATCTCAACAGATTCCAACAACAACAATCCGATCAGAGGGTCTTATATTACTATTTCATTGGCTTTGGGGGTAAAAAATATTTGATTCGAGTCGAGGAACCCATCAAACAAAGCTCAGAGTTATTAGATATTTATTTTTGAAATTTGTTAGTTTCTCGAGATGAGTACTAATAATTGCCGTCAGTTTCGTAACCTGCGCGAGATGTGTACACCAAAACACAAT
The DNA here is from genome assembly GCA_032622095.1 of Siphonodentalium dalli. Classification (NCBI taxonomy): domain Eukaryota; kingdom Metazoa; phylum Mollusca; class Scaphopoda; order Gadilida; family Siphonodentaliidae; genus Siphonodentalium; species Siphonodentalium dalli. The sequence continues at coordinate 211,988,423 of CP136063.1, forward strand.
TCAAACAGACAAGGATGGATAACTCTAAAATCAAGAGGTAATAATAACACAATTTTGACTGAGTTCTGGGTCAGAAAGTATTCCCGATTATGAAAAATAATAGATTTCTAAAATCGATATCTAACAAATCTGAGCTTTGATGGGTGACTTCCTCGACTCGAATCAAATATTTTTGACCCCCAAAGCCATTGAAATAGTAATTGAGAGGAGTTTTATCGGATTGAGTACCTTTAAGACATCAAAATGATCAAACTGTAATCACTGACCTTTATGGATTAGCTCGGGGATCTGAACACCATACATGAACTAGATCATAATCTAAAAGTGATCTAAAAGGGATTGATTACAGTTCCTGTTATTTCCCTGCATATGTGAGGGCCACCACAATCAATCATATCATAAGTGAGTGAAGACAAAGAAACTTGGTCAAGTAACATAATTAGCATGGGTGCATCTGGGAATAACTTTTTTGAGATATAAAAGAACTTAATTAAGATTTTTGGCTTCGGCAAACCTTTGCCATGGCCCAGTTTGCTTCAGCAAATGGCTTAGGGTATTGCTGATTGACGTTGCCAATTATGAGGGCTGTTTAAAATATCAATGATGTATGTTTATATAATCAGACATCCTCTATATTCACACAATTGGCACCTGTAAGAATCAGTACATTTCGTCATACAGTTTACCAGAACGGTTCCGAGGTTCATAAACTTCATAAAAAGCTATGAACCACCTACTTCATTTCAAGTCGCCCACGCTCGTTGCTTGATTGTCATGTCATTGTGAGACTGTGTTGTGTTGGAATTTGAACAATATGTTACTTACAGTCGTTTTGGTAGTTTGAAAAGATGTTCCATGTTATTAATGTTCTATTAAAATGGACTGGTATATGATTATAAGGAATGACTTGAACATCGAGCGTGGTCAATTGTTTTGACCGGCAGACTAATTAAACAAAGTCTGTGTGAATCTCATTGTTTTTTAATTACTCTGCTGATCAAAATCTGATGACCCCAATCGACATTCAAGTCATTTCTTGAATAATTACAACTACTCTCGATTTGATTGAAATGCATGATTGGTCGAGAGGCTAGGGAATGATGATTCAATGATCTGATTTATCATTGTACTTTATATGTTGCAATGTATGAGACAGTTATACTTTAAGAACAATGGGCAAGTCTAACCTCCCGCATGACGTCACAGAATATGAGATTGCGCATAACGATTCCGGTAAACTTCAACTTTTTGCCAGACGGCAATATATTACTGTTAATGAGAAATAAAATATTTTTTAATCGATATCTAATAACTCTGAGTTTTGATGGGTGGGTTAAATAAAATATTTTTTACCTCCGAAACCAATGGAATAGTAATAGTAATAGGGATGTTTAATCAGATTATACATCTTTAATACCCCAATCTCTGTGTATACCAGATATGGCATAATATTTACAGCCATTTTCAAGTGAGTTTCCAGACTATATTTGGCAGTATGTGCCATTATCGTACACATGAGACCTGTGTTCCAAATTGAAACTGCTATAGTGGTGGCAAATACCAGCTGACAAAAGCAGGTGCTAACCACATGTTTTGGAAAAGTGACGAGAGGGCTCAGTTAATTGAAACAGGAAGAATAGGTTTTATAGAATATATCAATTGTGGTTTGGTTTTGAAATATAACTGAAGAAAACAGAGAACCGTAAAACTGCACATCACTACTTCATACCAATGATATTGATGTATGTCATTGGTCAGAGAACATTAGATGTTACCAAGGTATTTGCTTACATCGGGAATGATCAATATAACTTGAGATTCCTAACAAGTCAGGGGCCATTGCTTCAAATTTCACTCTCTGTGATGATAGCCATTAAGACGTTTTCACATTTAAATGTAAATAGTAGGCAAACAAGAAGTATTTTCTTGATCAAGTTGAGGTGTATTTTTTTCCTGAATATTTTGCTCGGTTGTTGTAAATTTTCTGGGATGGATTATTAGTAGATCAGTGAAAATTAAGATTTTTTTGTTGTAATTATAAGCCATCAACATTGTTTTTCGATTGATCTATGAGCACATAGATGTATCAGTATAAGTAGAACAACATAATAGTATAATTCAGCTTTGCGGAAAATACAGTGTGTTTTTCATCTACTGATACATTGACACGCTCATATATCAATTGAAAGATGATGTTGATGGCATAAGAAGACTACTCATGATGAATCATCATAGCTATTCTTCCAAAGCAGTGTATGTCAACACTGATATTGTTAGTCATAATAGCCATTCTTCCATAGCCATGTCTATTCCTGTCTTCTCGAGCTAGCTGTGCCCGCTTCACTGACAGCTCACATGAAAGTTCCACAGGCTGCATCACACTTGTATACCATGGTACAATATTTATGTCATCTGTATGCTGCACATGTACTGGTACAGTTCTGGTGCCAGTGTCAGAGCATACTCTGAAAAGAAATGCATAAAATGCTATTTTTAAGAAAAGTAATATTTAAAACGTACATTATTTATCAGGTAAATAGTTGAAATTTATACGGGTAATTAATTATAACGCCATGGTTAATTAAGTTTATGTTTAGCATCATCAATTTTTCTAATGTTGAAATGATTAGTCGATAGTGTTGAAATGACTAGGGTATTTCATATTGGATGGCCCCCAGCCGACACCTACTATATATATAGAACGATCAAAATACCACACATGATTATCAAAGTATTCGCTTAAAAATCAAGGATCTGCCCATTTTAATGTGTTGGATATGCAATTTTTCACAGCAGTTTGTCATTATAAATTTATTAAAATGCATATTTATCATTATATTTATGGATGTTGACAGCCTATAGTGACAGGAAAGTATCATGAACATCACTCATAGGATATAAAGCTGGGTTAAACTTCAAAGTTGAAGTTATTTGCATGTGCGATCCTGACAAAGTAATGGAAGAGTCGATTGAATTTTTTTATTTGTACAGCATTTTTTTGCAGCACTGGGTAGATTTTGTATAGCACTCCCTACCAATACCTGTCATTTTATTTTAAATTGGATAGTAGAAATTGGAAATGGCATCCCAAATTGCGATGCAAATCCAGTTAAATCGAGACCTGAACAGTCATAAATACTATGGAGAGACTTCGAAATAGCTTCCTAACTTCTGGCAGCACAAACTCGTATTTGATTACATGTCCATGTCAGTTCAAGGATTGATTGGGGGATGACATTCAGCGGTGTTACTCTATTCCAAGCAGGGATCACATATACGGGTAACACATTTATAAACTTCTTTTATTCGGCGTATACAGTAATGCTCTAATTTGGCGTACAGTAATGCTCTAAGTAATTCAGCGGGTACAGTAATGCTCTAAGTAATCGACTTCTTAACCACGATTACTTAGGGCATTACTGTAACTCTGCATCGGTTGCACTGCAGAAACAACACAAGTCTTACTGGCTACGTTTCCAAGTTTGGTGTCGTAGTTTGGAATATCGCTAATACTTTGACATGTCATGTTTAGTTTTGCCTTAATCTTTTTACATGACGGATGACCAGGTGGACACACAAGGGATCCACAGCTGTATTCAAACTCGGACAATAAGTATGCGCGCCTGTATGTTTCAAAATCGAAAGATTGCAAAGTAGCTACTCTTGGGATCCAAATAAGCATAATAGCACCCGTATGTTTATTAATTTTTAGAAAATATGCCACCCTGTTACCTGTATGGCGTTTATATGGGTCTGTATCGGTCTATTTTAAAGTGATGTGAATCACTGCGGAAGAATGATCAAATAAAAAAGAGAATTATCTTGCTCAAAGTAGTTATTTTTACAAATATTATATCCAAATTGGCAACGCTCATCGTTATTCTTATACATTAATTAATGACAGTTATTCTCGAAGGTGAAACCATTTTCATTAGTTTATCACAGATAGTTGCATTCCAATTTGAGGAGTAAATATTTACAATTGAGTGTAGTTCAAATGATGATTTCTATGGATATGTACGGTCGATTTTCTTGAAATTATCGGCGATGTTACTAATATGATACATTCCTCCTGTTGACATAGTGCCTGAATGCTAACTTATCGGTTTCATATACCAAAACAAGTACATAATTATTTATGTCTTTAAAATTGGGATCATCAGGCTGGCTATACTGCAGGCATGTGGAGCTATCACTTATGTCAGGAAACTCCAATGTCAAGCGTATTTGAGAAATATATGGATAGAATGAAACAAGTGTGTGAACTGGTTAACGTTATTGAATGAGTTTGTTGTGACACGATGGTAAAACGAGACCCGTAGGTTCAAATTTTACCTCGCGACACAAGTTCATACAACAAACACTTGCAATAACGTTTTTTTTATGCTCACACAACTGTGTTGTTCTTTGTTTATTGCACACTCTGAAGATTGGAACTTGTAATATGCTCAAATTTAGGTTGATATTGTTGCATTAATTCTGAACAATGTGTTCTTTATGCAGACTAACCTCATGATTTAGTGAAGAAATGTTTTGTTTAATTTAGTTGGTGTTGCAATGACATGGTTTGTATTGTCCTTTTTTATTGAAGGTTTTAAAATCTTCTGTATTTTGCTCTATTATGCAAAAATAAACAAAGTGTGCAATAAATATGATTTATTGTATAGAATTTCAGACGACTTACTTTCAAGTTCCATGTTCAGCCCTCATTATTGGCTATGGCAAAATGGGCCATGGCAAAGGGTTGCCGTAGCAGATTGCCGAAGCCAAACAATCTGAATTAAAAGGGCTGCATGTTGGAACTTGCTACCCTAGCCTGTACTATTATTCCGCACTGTACTCTTATTAATTTATCAGATTCAGAGCTTGAAATTATGAAAAATGTCCCATGACAAATTTAATGCTGTGGTATGTTAGCAGGTCCAGAACTTTCCCAAATTTCTGTATATGCGTCAATCGGTGTGTATACATCTATGGGACTATAGTTTTGTTATGAAAGACATGGACCTATTTTTTTTGGTCAAATCAGATCTTTATTGATAAAACCTACTGTGTAACTGACTGTGTAAGCAATTCAATTAAAAACAAGGGGTACACATCTAAGATGCTATGTCGAGTTTATTGGCAGTCAAAAAAAAACTTCTGCCAACAAGTTGGCAATAAGGCCCACACAAGGCCCAAAAAGTTGGACAAACCTGGTTTTGAACTCGTCCGAGATATTGTTGCAATAGACTCATATACCAAATATTGTTTAAATCAGTTAATATTTCATCGAGTTTTCGCGGTAACGGTGATAACATTGCTAAAAATAGACAAACTAAGACCCATAACTCCGCGAAAAAAATTCAGACAAACCTGGTTCTCGAACTTGTCCGAGATATTGTTGCAGGAGACTCATATACCAAATATTGTTGAAATTGGTTAATATATTTTCGAGTTATCGCGCTAACGGTGATAAAACTGCTAAAAATAGACAAACTAAGACCCATAACACTGCGAAAAAAAAATTCGAACAAACCTGGTTTTCGAACTTGTCCGAGATATTGTTGCAGGAGACTCATATCCCAAATATTGTTGAAATTGGTTAATATTTCATCGAGTCATCGCGCCAACAGTGATAAAATTGCTAAAAATAGACAAACTAAGACCCATAACTCTGCGAAAAAAAATTCGGGACAAACCTGATTTTCGAACTCGTCCGAGATATTGTTGCAGGAGACTCATATCCCAAATATTGTTGAAATCGGTTAATATTTCATCGAGTTATCGCGCTAACGGTGATAACATTGCTAAAAATAGACAAACTAAGACCCAAAACTCCGGAAAAAAAATTCGGACAAACCTGGTTTTCGAACTCGTCTGATATATTTTTGCAAGAGTCTCATATTGGTTAATATTTGCGTGAGTTATCGCGCTAACGGTGAAAAACTAAAAAAAAAGTCATCAAAGATGGATAACTCTTGTCAAAAAGTTCGGATGTGACTCATTTTCTACAGACAGTAAATAGTCATTGGGAGCAACTCACATACCAAATTTTTTTTGAATCCGTTAACACATGTCAAAGTTATAAGGCATTCTTTAGGTCCGTCCGCCCGCCGCCCGCCAACCGTCCCTCGTCAAACCATAAGTCGAGTTTTTGAAAAACTTGACTAATAAAAGGTCGCTGACCAAAATGTCCCCTAATGGTTTGAAGGATTTATGGGTTTCAAATGCCAATACTACATTCTGTCTTTAAATGTGTAAAAGTGTCGAGAAAGGGCCAATATATAAACTCGAAAATAAAAAAACATAAAAAAATAAGTCGAAAATTGCAATAACTCTGCCAAAATTACTCAAAAGTCGCAGGTGAGCAGGTTCTCATTCTGGTTGACATCGGTGAAGTTTAAAAAAAATTGACTGGAAAATGAAGGAATACAGGCTCGGACAAAGTTCTGGATGGACACACGGAGGGACACAAGGACAAGGGTCATTACTATATAGTCCTCCAATGGAATGTCGGAGGACAAAAATATGTCCTACCTGTTTTAAGCCAATCAATTATCAGTCTGTCCTTAACTGCTGTCTCTATCTGAAGATGATGTTAAGTACATCTTCTAAATCTGTAAATTAAGATATAACCACATTTTACCATATATTCAGGTCAGCTAACATATACATATATTAAATTATTGGCTTTGACGCATAAAATTTCACCTTTCCTAATGTGCTTTGCCTCTAATTACATGTATGATTATATATGCACACTAAGCATATACCTCTATATAGAACTAAACAACCTATTGCAGAAATTTCGTTCAAAACTGAGGTGATATGTCATGTGTAGATTCTATCAATTAGTATATAGGTGGATAGATGTATATACACCAATTGGCATATATAAGTTATAATGCCGATTGGACTCATGGAGTATATGTATACAGCAAATGGGGAAATTGCTCCACGTGATAATGAGATCAAATGTTTCCAAAACGGCATTTCTCTAGCCGCAATACGTAACTTTGTTAAAAGTTACGATGGTCCTGTAACTATCTGGATAGAGCCAAGGAAACCTTATTTTTAACAGAAACAAGAACTTTCCCAGATATCCTGTCTGTGATAAAGTGCTGCGATCCAGACAAATTTATAGTGCCCTAGTACTGTATATGAAAATGAGAGATTGGTATATAAACAGTAATATCAAGTGAGAATAATGATGAACTAATATAAGCAAATGTGGAATACTACTAGTAACTAGTAGTAACTAGTAACTAGTAACTAGTAACTAGTAGTATATGCATCAAAATTAATTAACCCTTTCATAACAATCGCTGGTGCAGCAGTAAACATCCAATGCCAGTGCATTCTCCTATATATACCAGTTTACCATAGGGAGCCATGCATATTTAAGAGAATGAAAGGTCAAGGTAACTATTGATAGGCCAGTGTATTCTCTTACATATGTGAGGCTCCCAATGGGAGACTCGCTTATTTAAGAGAATGAATTGGCACAGGGTTTTTCGCAAAATTTGTGGAAACTCCAGTCATGAAAGGGTTAAGCAAGTACCTTAATCCTATTTAAATTCACGCAGTACTACTACCCATCGGCGGCGATGAGCGAACATAATAATACGATTTGTGAGTTTATACCAAACAATCGGAAAAATAAGAGGGCTATTTTAGATAGTTATTTGACAATTATATTTACATGTGGGCAAACAATCGAAACATATGTACATGTAAAGCGTCAAATCATGGATTGATCTTTGATGTTGATAACTTGCAATGCTTCTAAGAAATATATATTTGATTGTATCAAAAGTAATAAATGAATCGCGAAATGTATTGATCATATTGTGGGTTTGTATTGTGAAAGATATTACAGAAGCTGCGAAACAATAGCACTAAACTGTTTGAATGATTTGTTCAATGAACGGTCACTTACAACTATCTAGAGACTTCAGGGACGGTACCCTCCCCTATATTCAGCGACCAGATGATCTCCAGTATATGTTTCATCACTGAAGTAGAGCACCTTGTACATGAACATGTAGCTGGATTGGAGATTGCTGTCTTGACCCTTCACACTTGCCCTCATGCCAGTTTGTTCCTCCTACAAAAGAGATCATAATTAATGTATTGCAATAATAACATCTTACGTGTACCGTTAACTGTTGTCGAGAGCTTTCCGATGAATGACAACAAGCCATATTTCCGACTAAATCCTGAAAAGTTACTGTTACCCATAATTCTGCTGTGGTTAAGGAGACAATTACTTTGGGCATAACTGTATATAATGCAAATCAATCCATATAGACAATCGCATGGCAAATCAAGTTTCTAATTACTAGTATGGCTATTAATATAATGAATATACTAGTATGGGTTATTCTTAGCTAATAGTATATCATTGTATGTCATATTAGAGCTGACTCTGAAATAGTATGGAATCTAAAGAGGTTTGCCGAACGGTGCTTGACAGTGAGTTCGAGTGGGACTGAATATTGTGTAGGGGTGCGAGATATCACCGGTGCACTGGTGTATCGCGAATCAGAGTTCTACGATACACGCACCGGTTCCATAGCCAAAAAATCGTGCATCGTGATACACAATTCTGTTCATCTATTACCGGTGTCCATTATTCGTTACGCTGGAGAATAAGAATTAAATACAACGGCATGCAAAGAAGCATGATAAAGTCGTTCTACTTCAAAGCGCCGATTAAATAGGTCAGCCACCTGTTCGTCGGTCATGCGCGTGGGCATTGTTGTTTTTGTGTAAAGTTTGATATACCATTGTCACCGTTGGCACACAGAAGAGTTCGTTCATAGAAATGATGTCACCAAAAGGCTCAAAATGTACATCATGCTAATCATTTGTCGTTCATTGGAGTTGAACTGCATATTAGAGAATTAAATCGTTCCGTTAACAGTCACCGATACCCAATTGACATAAACGTGTCTCATCGCAAGACTCGTAGTAAACCGCGTCAATACAGACAGCGTTCCGAACTTCCGACGTGGTATTTTTGAATTACTCCCCCTGGACTGTATTTAAATGAATTAAACAACAAACGTGGTTATGTTTTTGTACTTGAAAGTCGTGTAATCCCATACGACCTTGGCCTTATATAAAACATTCCAATGAACTGAAGTAGCTGGTACTGAAGGATTAATCAAATTAATGAACTATTAAATAATGACTATGATTGAATATATGTTTTTTTTCAACCAATTCATGAATTCCATATGAAGGGCTGCATCCAGAAATACTAGGGTATCGTATCTAGATAAGTATTGTATCGCGACCGCATATCGCGATATGTATCGTATCGCGACACTGGTAGTACCTCCCACCCCTAATATTTTGTGCAAACTTTAAAGCATATATATATTAATTAGTTTATAATAGATAATTCATAAATACCTGTGAAAAATTCAACCAGATTCCTCAAGCCTTGATATTCCAACCACCATGAATCATCTGTGATCGTCCACTCCATTGTACAGACGTCATAAACGAGTCGAAATTTTGCATGGAAATGATGCAATTATTTGTAGACCAGAATATTGTTGTTTTTAAAAGATGCTTCAAAAATGGCACGCAGTCAGCAAAAAAAATAGATGTTCCACATTAACAATTTTGGATTTTAATACAGAATCTTGAATTATTTAAAAGCAGACTGTCCACATGTTATCTGTAGAATTGTAGCTCATATATATCAAGACTAAACACGCTGAATGAATATTCTAGCTTCACAGACGACCATGATGATGCAAATGCTTGTGTATACAGTAATGCCCTAATTAATCAACTCCCTAACCACAGCAGAATTATGGGTAACTTTTCAGGATTTGGTCGGAAATATGGCTTGTTGCCATTCATCGGAAAGCTCTCCTAGAAATATGGCTTCTTGCCATTCATCAGAAAGCTCTCTGCGAGAGCTTTCCAATAAATAGCAACAAGCCATATTTCCGACTAAATCCTGAAAAGTTACCCATAATTCTGCTGTGGTTAGGGAGTCAATTAATTAGGGCATTACTGTAGTAGTGATTACCAGTCAACATAGAACATTACTTGACCCAGATAATGATGATTTAATTTTAAATTAATACGATATCCATTATTATGAAGATTTTAATTTTGATTACTTATTATATACTAGAGGTTCCAATTTCATCACTTTCACATAAATGCAGAAGTTATCACATTGTGACAATTGTATACCATTGTGAATTTTAAGAACCACTAAATTTGTTATTTTGTATTAAACTTAAACTGCCGGTATGGGCCTAAATGAATGGTCAACACTTGGGATTTGTTCGACTACATGTATATTTTATATCTATAGTTGCTCTATATATATAGTGAATTTATATGATGATGAAGATGATAAAGTGGAGACGATGGTGAAGATGAGTTTATAGATAAAAACAAAAGGATTCCAATATACTTTTATATTGCCAAGCTAAATTTTACATGTCTATGCTCACCATTATGGCATATCTGACATCAATGAATCAAGATAATTATTTCATTGTGTCAATAGTTGCGACTGGATCTGGACACTATATTTTTGAGTCAGTCATATGACAACAAAGGGTGAGTTAATGAACCCCAAGCACACAAGTCCCTCACATAAAAGTCATATCTCTAACTGTATATATGACTACAAGTCTAAAATAATTCAGGAACAATCAAAGTAAACTGTTAGAAGTTTTTGACAAAATGTGAATGATATTTACGAGGATGTGCAATGATCTCTGTATGAGAACATATGAAACTAACCACAATTTTTGACCCATACTTAGTGTTGATTTGCGAAAATTCCCCCCTGTAATATTATTGAGCCCCCATACTATTATTTATTTTAAAGGAAATTTCACCCCTGTACTATTATTCCGCCCCTACTATTATTTGGATCCCGAGAGTAGCATATACATTGTAACTGCTTGAAATTTAGCACCAGCTGTCAAAGCCACCTCGCCTTTTAACGATCGACATGAGGATTTTTGGATCAATTCCAAGTCACCTCGCCATATCGCTTCATGACATGAGGATCTTTCGAGAGCTGTGCCTTGAGCAGTTTTAATATGAGATTGAGACACAAAAGTACTTTCAACTTTGAATCATCAGATCATGCAACTTGAAAGATCACGGGACCCCAATTTTAAATTTGCATGGTTGAATGAAGCTATTACTATTAGTCAAAATACATTGTTCTGAACAACAAATCTGGAAAAACAATTGCCATACAGCCTACAGGTACATGCGAGTTCACTTGTGAGCAAGTCACCCAATTTCGATGCACATTTATTGATTCAAAATTATTTCTGGGTATTCATCTCTGAACAGACTGAATTTAAAACAACTAATACTAATGCCGTACGTCAGTTGTCACATTGACATTGTGTAATATATTAATTATTTTGTCGGCAAACACGACGATGATGATGATGATGATGACATTGACTGACTGATGTTAGACGATAAACGATGATGATAAAAAAAACTTTAAAATTCATGAAATCTCACGCCAAGGTGAAGGTCAATGAGGACTCCAGAGGGGTAATTTAAAAAATGGGAATATTTGAGCAACTAATACGGAAATTACGATGTTCTGTTCAGTTACTTAGAAGTTAGATTTTCATCAAATTGTTAATAACATACTATCATACTATGATACTAGTAAATATGATACTAGCAATATAATTTACCGTTAATTAATATGTTATAGTACTTGCAAGATCTTTCAATGAAATTCCAATTTCCACATCTAAATGTCCTAAATGATATATCCATGATGAATGATAGTAAATAAAAAATCCGCCCTCGCTTCGGGATGAAGGACGTGTAGCTAATTTCAGGCGGCGCTGGATAGGAACATAAATTATAGTCCGGGGAAAATAATAAAATATATAGGCTAGATGATAATGGCATCATGCATAATACTAGTCTATAGTAATCAAATGAAAATGATGTAAATTATTAATTTAATTATTCAAAATCTAAAGTAAAGTTGGCCTACCTAGTCAAGAATAGTAGCCTACGATTTATGTTGGTGTTTTCAATGAAATTTCACAACTTAATGAAAAATAATGAAGTCAAAACATTGCCGCGTTTCCGTTACCACGATTCCGACATGTGGACAGTCTGTAATTACATGAAAATTCCATGATTCCAATGGATAAAGAATAGTTTACTTTCCAAGCATTGAGACAAAATGGCGTCACGGTCGAAAAAATGACGCTGCGAAAAAATGACGTTGCACATCGGCACGTGATCGCTACATACGCCACGTTACTCTTTATTTGAGTACTTATTAATCAATTGTACTCTTTTATAGTGTAACTAGCAGGGTAGCCCGCCACCGGCGGCTTGTCCGAAACATGACATTTTTTGTTTTTCAATGAGTTAATTGTGACATTTGTTTATATTTTTTTTTTATTTTTAGCTCCACGCGTTTCAATAAGAAAAAATTGTACCCGGTAGCTCCACCCGTTTCCGAGATCTGGTCTGCGCATGCGCGAAGCTGGCGTCGCACGGGCTCGGCGACCCGATCAAATTTGTACCCGGCCCAAGATACATTCACATAGCAAATTTCAAGTCGATAGCTCCACCCGTTTCAGAGATCTCGTCTGCGCATGCGCTGCACGGGCGTCGCATGGGCTCGGCGACCCGATAAAATTTGTACCCGGTGCAAGATACATTCACATAGCAAATTTCAGGTCGATAGCTCCACCCGTTTCCGAGATCTGCCTTTCTGCATAATATTTCGAGCGATAACATTGCATTGAAATGTCAGACTCCCATCGTGAACCTCAACACGAAGTAAACACGTGTTTCGAGCGATAACATTGCATTGAAATGACTCCCATCGTGAACCTCAAGACGACGTAAAACACGTGTTGCGTTCTAGGAAATGCACTCAATGCAGATGCTAATTGAGTTCGTATATATATATATAATGACGTTATTAACCCCGGCCGTGCCGTTTGAGCTGATTTTTATGACTGGGAGTGGAGTACGGGTGCTCGGAGCTTCTGGAAAACGCGTGGACGACATCGTACGTGCTATTTTACCATTAGATAGGAAGTTTGAGCTCAATCTGTCCAGACGTTCCCGTCCTAATGTACTATTTCGAGCGATAACAATTGTCAGACTCCCATCGTGAACCTCAACACGAAGTAAACACGTGTTTCGAGCGATAACATTGCATTGAAGTCAGACTCCCATCGTGGACCCCCAAGACGACGAAAACACGTGTTTGTTCCGGTATAACTTTGGAGACTCTGACTTCATATATATATATAATGACGTTATTAACCCCGGCCGTACCGTTTGAGCTGATTTCGATGACTGGGAGTGGATAAAGGGTGCTCAGAGCTTCTCGAAAACACGATTACGGCGGTGTCGGTGGGATTTTACACTTACATACGAAATTTGATCTCAATCTGTACACGCGTTTTGGATTCTATGAAGTACACACACACATATATACACACATATATACGAAGTCTCAAAATATATAGTATAGATTAGTTGTCGCGCGCCATACGTCTTGTGGCATTTCTACACAATGGATGTGTAAATACGATATCTACAAAATAATAGAGTAGACGTTTCTACTCTTTATTTATTTCCGTGTAACTGCTATAAATGACACAAAGACAACAAATGAACCAGATGCGGTAGAGAAACGTGATGAACATGAACCGAAGGAGAGAAAAGCCTTCACAAAGAAACTCAAGAAGTTCTACAAGAGCTGCAAACTCCAGACTAAACGAGGGCTCCGTATTCTCACCTTCCTGTGATGCACCATTATCCCCTCACATTGCTGTTTTCTCATCACGTGACCATTATTGTACAATTATTGTATATAAATAATATGAAATTGTATATACCAATCAAAATTGTACAGCATTATATCGTTGTTGAGTTTGTTTAGTTTTGTTTCAATAAATATTATTTTTGTTTTTAACCCTTTCTGAATTGTCTATCTATTGGAACATACGCGAACCGGGTTCGTAAAAGGTTGGGTGGCTTATTTTGTACTGACCAAGAATATTGCATAATTATGCTTATTAATCTATGTCTTAAACATTTGAACTAGTTGTTTACATATATGATATATGACATCTGTTTATAAAGTGTTCGGATGCGATTCTGTTTGCCAGATAGACAGAAAACATCCACATACATATTCCATACAATTTTACTTTGTTTTCTTTGAACCAAAACAAGGCCAGAAAGTCGAAAATGGTATCACTCATAAAACAAATTATTGGACCAAACTCAGATTAAATTTGTACACATAGACCACACACATGTCACCTTTAATTCCGAACTTCCGAGCCAAAAAGTGCAAAAATAATTTGACTAAAACATATTCGAACTTGACATGTATTTTTACTGAGAAACACACATACCGACTTCAGTTCCGATAAAATAATCCAAAACGTTATGCCGTGATCGGTCGGATCGGGGGGTCCATCTGCAACTGGGGGTTGCATTATTTTATGAGTCGCTATCGCAATAATATATATTTATTTTATTACCCTGTATGTATGCATGTTCCCAGAGTAGATTCATAACATAGCATATATGCATGCTGGTAATTAAAGGACGGGACTTTTTTGTTGTTGTTGTTTTTTTTATAATTTGTCACAATGGATGCCTTTCGGTTCTGCGCCCGATGATAGAAATATTCCTTTTTATCATTACCGCTCGATAATCTAGTAGCTAAACGCATCATTTGTGCGATGCCGCTAAATTAACAGTGTTCACCAATCACCAGTGGTACCGTTGTGTGTAATTCGGACATAACACACCTTTAAGCGATGCCGCCATGGTTGTTTTGATTGCAAGTCGGCTTCTCTTAGTCGGGTTGTTTGTCGTCAAACATTCTGACGATAATTCAGGTGATGGGCGATCAACGGCAATCACTCTGTAAAAACAGACCCCTACCAGGATATATATATAGGGATAAATGTGCTGCTCGACATTCAGAACATCCCTAAGAACACATGCACTTTCATTATTCAGAAAACTTTTAGTCGAGGAACTGTACCGTTAAATATTAGGTAAGTTTCTATCTATTGAAATTGAGCTTGGTGCATCGGCATTTATGTAACTAATTTGATATATTCCCCGAAATATTCTGTACAGATTCATTCCGGGATATAAATAAACTTTAATTCAGCCAGGGAGTACAGTAATCAAGAGCTTCAACCAAAATGTGAGAATTTTATTTTATATAGAACAATTCACTTTAATAGAAACACTATACATTCCTATACTGGAGATGTTTCCAGACCTCCCGTAACAATTAACAGCAACAATATAAATCAACAATGTGTTCTCCTCATCGTGTAATCTGGACCATTAAATACCAAAGAATATAATTTTGTTATTGAAAAAATAACAAAATAATTTGTGGTGTCCCTCTAAAATATCCAAATTCTATGAAATAAATGCATAAACAATTCAACATCGAGTATAATAGATATATGTACTAAATCTCCCATTGGGTTACGAAAGAATGTATTAGACAACTATTCACCTGGAGTCGTGTTCAGGAAAATGAGCAGATGACAGTACGAATAAAATATAACACATGACGACTGCAGAAGATCGAATCGCATGCAAACGTTCTGAGAAATGTTCAGATATAGTTCAACAAGTTCAACTAACGCCCTATCTGAGCACTCCATATAAGGGGCTATGGGAGTTACGAGCCAGTGAATATTTAGTATCGAAATGGTTAAGCAGCGTATACTGGAGTGTAAGAATTCAACGTTAACAATAATTTGTTCAATGTTTTCATGATTTTGTTCTTAATTTCAGGCCACAAAATGCAGCGAGTTGAAACACCCATGTCTACAAAACAAGGGACAGCAGTGTCGTCATCTGGAGCATGAACGGAGATGATAGTCTAGAGACACAGTATCTCCGTAACATAGGAAACACGATACACGACACATCGACAGAATTCGCACTAAATGCCACGTTCACGTGCAAAACACCAGGATACGCCAAGACCGGTAACTCTAAACGAGCGTCTCCAAGAGAGCTGCTGTTCAGAAACCGACTTGTGACTACGGGAGTGACAAGACATATCTCCACTCCCAAGAACTGCGTGTCCATGCCCAACCTAACTGCTATAAATGACACAAAGACAACAAATGAACCAGAGGCGGTAGAGAAACGTGATGAACATGAGAAGTACGAACCGAAGGAGAGAAAAGCCTTCACAAAGAAACTCAAGAAGTTCTACAAGAGCTGCAAACTCCAGACTAAACGAGGGCTGCGTATTCTCACCTTCATGTGAGGCACCATTATCCTCTCACACTGCTGTTTTCTCATCACGTGACCATTATTGTACAATTGTTGTATATAAATAATATGAAATTGTATATAGCAATCCAAATTGTACAGCATTATATCGTTGTTGAATTTGTTTAGTTTTGTTTCAATAAATATTATTTTTGTTTTCAACCCTTTCTGAATTGTCTATCTATTGGAACATACGCGAACCGGGTTCGTAAAATGTGGGGTGGATTAATTATTTTGTACTGACCAAGAATATTGCATAATTACAGGGGGGGGGGGGTGAAAAAATACATATTCCATAAAATTTTACTATGTTTCTTTGAACCAACACAAGGCCAGATAGTCGAAAATGGTATCACTCATGAAACAAATTATTGGACCAAACTAAGATTAAATTTTGATACATAGACCACACACATGTCACCTTTAATTCCGAACTTACGAGCCAAAAAGTGCAAATATAATTTGACTAAAACATATTCGAACTTAATTGACATGTATTTTTACTGAGAAACACACATACCGACTTAATTTCCGATAAAATAATCCAAAACGTTATGCCGTGATCGGTCGTGGGGGGGGGGGGGGGGGGGGGGGGTCCATCTGCAACTGGAGGTTGCATGATTTTTATGAGTCGCTCTCGCTATAATATATATTTATTTGATTACCCTGTATGTATGCATGTTCCCATAGTAGATTCATAACATAGCATATATGCTGGTAATTAAAGGAGGGGACTTTTTTTTCTTTTTTTTAATAATTTGTCACAATGCCTTTCGGTTCTGCGCCCGATGATAGAAATATTACTTTTTTATCATGAAATGAGTGGTTCGGGGGGCTAGCCCGGGATTGTCGGAAGCACCGAATAATCCTCCCCTTAATCCCTCATGTTGTTGCCTTTATTGGTGAATAAAAATTTTTTTTTTTTAAAAAGGTAAGCATTTTTATGATTGATTTTATTTCTTCTTTTTTCTTTTCTTTTTAGGGTTTCGTTTCTCCGTTGATGACTGTGGAGATGGAGGAGATTCCTGTTGTTGTTGTATGAAGAGTTGGAGTGTTCTTACGTTCCGATCATGGATTCTTTGGGTTTCAGCAATTGTCTCCTCCACAGAGCGAGTGTCGATGTTGTTGTTGTTGGTGCTGGTGGAGCTGGGGGACACCGGGATGTGTTGGTAATCCGGTGTCCAAGGTGTATAACTATCCAGTTCCACGTCGAAGCTGGCGGCAGGAACATCTGGGGTGGTATCCACGTCCCTGTCTCCGCAAGCCTCGACGACGACAGCAGGGACCTCCGGCAGATCCACGGAGTCCCTGCTAGCTGGTACTATGTCGTCAGTCTCCATGCAGGTCGAGTCGTCTGTGCGTCTCTCAGACAACTTCGACCCGCCGGCTATGACTATAGACGGCTGAACCACAAGGGGAGGGTGCATAGACCACACACATGTCACCTTTAATTCCGAACTTACGAGCCAAAAAGTGCAAATATAATTTGACTAAAACATATTCGAACTTAATTGACATGTATTTTTACTGAGAAACACATCGCATACCGACTTAATTTCCGATAAAATAATCCAAAACGTTATGCCGTGATCGGTCGTGTGGAGGGGGGGGGGGGGGGGGGGGTCCATCTGCAACTGGAGGTTGCATGATTTTTATGAGTCGCTCTCGCAATAATATATATTTATTTGATTACCCTGTATGTATGCATGTTCCCAGAGTAGATTCATAACATAGCATATATGCTGGTAATTAAAGGAGGGGATTTTTTTTGTTTGTTTTTTAATAATTTGTCACAATGCCTTTCGGTTCTGCGCCCGATGATAGAAATATAACTTTTTGTATCATTACCGCTATAGATTGTTCTAATAGCTAAGCGCATCCTTTGTGCAATGCCGCGAAATTAACAGTGTTCACCAACCACCAGTGGTACCGTTGTGTGTAATTCGGACATAACACACCTTTAAGCGATGCCGCCATGGTTGTTTTGATTGCAAGTCGGCTTCTCTTCTCAGTCGGGTTGTTTGTCGTCAAACATTCTGACCAGAATTCAGGTGAGGGCGATCAACGGCAATCACTCTGTAAAAACAGACCCCTACCAGGATATATATATATAGGGGTAAATGTGCTGCTCGACATTCAGAACATCCATAAGAACACAGGCACTTTCATTATTCAGAAAACGTTTAGTCGAGGAACTGTACCGTTAAATATTAGGTAAGTTTCTATCTATTGAAATTGAGCTTGGTGCATCGGCATTTATGTAACTAATTTGATCTATTCCCAGAGATAAATAAACTTTAATTGAGACAGGGAGTACATTAATCAAGAGCTTCAACCCCAATGTGAGATTTTTATTATTATATAGAACAATTCACTTTAATAGAAACACTATAAAATCCTATACTGGAGATGTTTCCAGACCTCCCGTAACAATTAACAACAACAGTCCGCCGTTCAGGAAAATGAGCAGATGACAGTACGAATAAAATATAACACATGACGACTGCAGAAGATCGAATCGCATGCAAACATTCTGAGAAATGTTCAGATATAGTTCAACAAGTTCAACTAACGCCCTATCTGAGCACTCCATAACGGGCTATGCTTGATTGATTGATTGGGGTTTATTGTCGCTTTAGCCACCAAGGCCATATCACGACATTGCCAGTTTTAGTGGTGGAGGAAATCCGCACACTTGCGAATAATCTAACAGTGATTTCAATGGCTGATAAACTCGTCAACCATGTGCGGCAAACCACCGGCCATCGGCGAGTAACATAACGGGCTATGGGAATTACGAGCCAGTGAATATTTAGTATCGAAATGGTCAAGCAGCGTATACTGGAGAGTAAGAATTCAACGTTAACAACTTGTTATGCCGTGATCGGTCGGAAACCAAAATGTTAACGGACGGACATAAAATAATATATATACGACCGTTCTTTTCAAACCAGTGGATGTAATTTGGGCTATAAAACTGTCTGACCCTTTCTTGGCGATCTCCTTACAATCTGACATTCTGTATAGGAACTCCTATTGCGTGGCCTACTACTTGGCTTGCATCTAAATAGCTCCCCACCATACATGCTCCGCGAATTTGCCATGCTTTTAAAGCGTCTTTTAAAGGTCTCTGTTTTGTGAGACCAGTTTAGTCTGGTTATCGCACGTGAAAGCGCGTGTTTTATGTATCTCTCCGATATGATCAAAACTATATTTGATCGAAGAATTGTATTGAGTGCATACACGTTGTTCCTATATATAGCTACTTGCATGGTGGCAGCTTTTACGACGACGGCCTCTTTCACGTGCAACAATTTTCCCCCGACCCCCCCTGTAATTATGCTTATTAATCTATGTCTTAAACAGTTGAACTAGTTGTTTACATATATATGATATACGACATCGGTTTATAAAGTGTTCGGTTGCGATCATATCGGAGAGATACATAAAACACGCGCTGTCACGTGCGATAACCAGACTAAACTGGTCTCACAAAACAGAGACGCTCCTGTATTAAAAAAAATACAAACCCAAACCATGACGCAATGCCTTTCGGACCATGCATGTACGGATGGTGCCTGTTAGAATTATTTCCTGCCACTATTGCCACTAGATCATACCATGAATCTCTACTCTTGATAACGCGTACATGTAAAGATCATTCTCCACCCGTTCAAACAATAATATAGTTAACAGTAAGGGAGACCCGCATATGTGTGTGCGTGTGTGTGTGGGGGGGGGGGGTCCATCTGCAACTGGAGGTTGCATGACTTTTATGAGTCGCTCTCGCAATACTATATATTTATTTGATTACCCTGTATGCATGTATGCATGTTCCCAGAGTAGATTCATAACATAGCATATATGCTGGTAATTAAAGGAGGGGATTTTTTATTTTTTTTTTAAAATAATTTGTCACAATGCCTTTCGGTTCTGCGCCCGATGATAGAAATATTCCTTTTTATCATTACCGCTCGATTGTTCTAGTATCTAAGCGCATCCTTTGTGCAATGCCGCGAAATTAACAGTGTTCACCAACCACCAGTGGTACCGTTGTGTGTAATTCGGACATAACACACCTTTAAGCGATGCCGCCATGGTTGTTTTTATTGCAAGTCGGCTTCTCTTCTCAGTCGGGTTGTTTGTCGTCAAACATTCTGACGAGAATTCAGGTGATGGGCGATCAACGGCAATCACTCTGTAAAAACATACCCCTACCAGGATATATATACTGTATACGGGTAAATGTGCTGCTCGACATTCAGAACATCCCTAAAAACACAGGCACTTTCATTATTCAGAAAACGTTTAGTCGAGGAACTGTACCGTTAAATATTAGGTAAGTTTCTATCTATTGAAATTGAGCTTGGTGCATCGGCATTTATGTAACTAATTTGATCTATTCCCAGAGATAAATAAACTTTAATTGAGCCAGGGAGTACATTAATCAAGAGCTTCAACCACAATGTGAGAATTTTATTATTATATAGAACAATTCACTTTAATAGAAACACTATAAAATCCTATACTGGAGATGTTTCCAGACCTCCCGTAACAATTAACAACAACAGTCCGCCGTTCAGGAAAATGAGTAGATGATAATACGAATAAAATATAACACATGACGACTGCAGAAGATCGAATCGCATGCAAACATTCTGAGAAATGTTCAGATATAGTTCAACAAGTTCAACTAACGCCCTATCTGAGCACTCCATAACGGGCTATGATTGATTGATTGGGGTTTATTGTCGCTTTAGCCACTAAGGCCATATCACGACATTGCCAGTTTTAGTGGTGGAGGAAATCCGCACACTTGCGACTAATCTAACAGTGATTTCAATGGCTGATAAACTCGTCAACCATGTGCGGCAAACCACCGGCCATCGGCGAGTAACATAACGGGCTATGGGAATTACGAGCCAGTGAATATTTAGTATCGAAATGGTCAAGCAGCGTATACTGGAGTGTAAGAATTCAACGTTAACAATAATTTGTTCAATGTTTTCATGATTTTATTCTTAATTTCAGGCCACACAATGCAGCGAGTTGGAAACACCCATCTCTACAAAACAAGGGACAGCAGTGTCGTCATCTGGAACATGAACGGAGATGATAGTCTAGAGACACAGTATCTCCGTAACATAGGAAACAAGATACACGACACATCGACAGAATTCGCATTAAATGCCACGTTCACGTGCAAAACACCAGGATACGCCAAGACCGGTAACTCTAAACGAGCGTCTCCAAGAGAGCTGCTGTTCAGAAACCGACTTGTGACTACGGGAGTGACAAGACATATCTCCACTCCCAAGAACTGCGTGTCCATGCACAACCTAACTGCTATAAATGACACAAAGACAACAAATGAACCAGAGGCGGTAGAGAAACGTGATGAACATGAGAAGTACGAACCGAAGGAGAGAAAAGCCTTCACAAAGAAACTCAAGAAGTTCTACAAGAGCTGCAAACTCCAGACTAAACGAGGGCTGCGTATTCTCACCTTCCTGTGAGGCACCATTATCCTCTCACACTGCTGTTTTCTCATCACGTGACCATTATTGTACAATTGTTGTATATAAATAATATGAAATTGTATATAGCAATCCAAATTGTACAGCATTATATCGTTGTTGAATTTGTTTAGTTTTGTTTCAATAAATATTATTTTTGTTTTCAACCCTTTCTGAATTGTCTATCTATTGGAACATACGCGAACCGGGTTCGTAAAATGTGGGGTGGATTAATTATTTTGTACTGACCAAGAATATTGCATAATTACAGGGGGGGGGGGGGGTGAAAAATACATATTCCATAAAATTTTACTATGTTTTCTTTGAAAAGGCCAGAAAGTCGAACATGGTATCACTCATGAAACAAATTATTGGACCAAACTAAGATTAAATTTTGATACATAGACCACACGCATGTCACCTTTAATTCCGAACTTACGAGCCAAAAAGTGCAAATATAATTTGACTAAAACATATTCGAACTTAATTGACATGTATTTTTACTGAGAAACACACATACCGACTTAATTTCCGATAAAATAATCCAAAACGTTATGCCGTGATTGGTCGGAAACCAAAATGTTAACGGACGGACATAAAATAATATATATGAGTCAATATCAATTTTGGTCAAAATTTATGTCCTCGGTGGATTATGAGTGCATAATGCAACGTGCGGATCCCAACTATTGTTCCCAGTGTGCATCTCCATCACTGTCATAACATGCATACACAAATAAGCGTGATGTTCGGGTATATATGTATGTAATGGGCTCATTAATGGCCAAATTTGACCAAAATGGCCTGTCCCCAGGAAAATTTTACAGGCTAAAATCGAAATTTCGATATATTAACTACATGCCACCGAGAAAATCCTCTGGCATATCATTAGTTTAGTTCTTGATATGAACTAATGTCACATATACACCACCCAAGATTGAACTTAACTAAGTGAAAATTGCTCAGAAACTTTGTACCTCAGCATTTTGTCTCTCATGTAACGAAGTGCTATTTACTTGACATAATGACGTATCCCTGATATTTATAATCTCCGTATTTTGTGCTCCGTGACGCTGTGTATGTCACAATATCGGAAACGCATGTCGTCTGAATCAAAAAACAACTTGCGATAACACAATTATATAATAGGTAGGTTGACCCCCTCGCGTACTTTTCAAAGTCGTCTTTTAAATAACGCATGTTTGTTCGCTATAACATATGTATAATTATATTTCAAATATATGTTTCCGAAGCCACTGTGGTGTATTTTATACTTCCATATTTTCGCCATACTGGAGGGAGAACTCATTGAATGCCGTGACCAGAATGGTCTGTACATCTCTACTGTAACGTTCTCTGCTGTAGCAGGCCAAAACGTTACAGGAGAGACCAATACTGTAACGAAAGGGGAAGGCTGCTGTTTACAGAGGCTGTTTGTGCGTGAATACAAGCAACACCAAGCTGAAATATCTAGAGGGTGTAACTGGGGTCTTGTTCTTCTTTCAGATTACAAAATGTGTTTGATTTGGAAAATATTATCATTTTCGTGCGTCGATGTTTTGAATTTTCGTTACATGAAAGATATGTTTATGTTACATTAAAGATGTTCTTATGTGGTAAGTCAATTTTGCATTTCATGTGATTGTTATGAAACCATGATAGCCGGGAGAAAACATCAATTATAACGAGACTGTTACTTTTTATTAGTTATTCCTTCGGTTGCAACATGATTCCGTGTACGATCTAACTCAAATCGAGTGGCCGTTACAGTAAATACAACAATTGTTATCCAGAGGACATGCCTGTGGCATTTAATAATTTTTCTCTTTTCTTTGCCGCGGAAATATATCACACGATATACATAATATTTAATTGGTTATGTTTGTCTTTCAACTCGAACTATTTTTCTGGTTTGGATAATAGTAACCTTTCTAGTGTTAAATTTGGGGAATTAGTGTTACACGACGGATATATGTATGTTATAGTAAGGATATTGATACGTTGTGAGTTGATTATGCGTTAGGGGGACGTCTTTTAAACAATATGGTAATGGGGTAAAATGTATTATAATGAGTTCGCTAAGTTATAATAATCACGCGTGCCAATTCCTTCACGATATCATGTACGCTCTTCTGAAAGCATGTGTCCGTTACATTAAATACATCCAATGCCATGTGTACGATCTGCCTGAGTTTCCCGATGCCTTAAAGTTTCCAGTGTGCCGGGAAATATATCACATGATGTGCCAATGATTGAGCAATACTTTATTTATCATTCACCAAGCAATAGTTCTCTGATTTTAAAAATATTATGTTTTCTAGCGTTGAGGTTTTGGCTTTATTGTTACACGAAATATATTGTTGTTAGGTTAAGTATGTTCGTGTATGTTATGTCGATATTTTGTTTCAGGGAAGGCTTCCAAACTACGACAATATGAAGTAAATATATATTATAATGCTTTTCGTTAGTTATATTAGTCGTGTGCGTTCATTGTGTGCACGATCGAACACAACTTGAGTGGTTGTTACAGAAATACAGCCAGTGTTATTGGAAGGACATGTTCTTGTAAAGTGTTAAAACATATTGTCCCATATAGAAATGAATTGTGTCACGAACATTGAAAACAGTTAGCGGAACTATGAGGAGTCATCAATTGAAGTCGGTTACACCACTGAACATTTCTTTCAGAGATACTAGCTGTGAATGTGACAGTGAGAGTGGTATTTGAAAGGGTCGTGCATTTAAAACTGCTAATTTTGAAAGCCAGGTGAGCGAGACAGGTGGTAAAGGGGAACAGGATGCAGAAGTTTGTGTTGAAGATAGGGGTAAATCAGTAAGAGTTGCGCCTTGCGTTGAAGTTATTTGTGAGAACGTAGTTCTGAATAAGATATATGTGATTGATGAGAGCGACAAAGTTGCCGAGAATGTAGTTGTGCAAGTTGCAAAGAAATTCGAAAAGCGTATTGTGGCTCGGAGGAATGTGAAACGGTGTGTAAAGAGAACAAGTAATGTGACGGGTGAATATGGGGCGCCATCCCTGCAAATATTCGTTTTCGGAGATATTTCCTTGGATCCAAGCAGATATCTGCTCGCATTATGGAGATATCTCCTCGGTTTCAAGGAGATATCTGCTTGGAATATGGAGATATCTCTTCGGAAATATTTTCAAGGAGATATCACCTTGAAACCGATGAGATATCTCCATAATGCGAGCAGATATCTGCTCGCATTATGGAGATATCTGCTTGAAAATATTTCAAGGAGATATCTCCATGTTCCGAGCATATATCTGCTTGGATGTATTTCGAAAAAATGGAAAAATCATTAATATTTCATGGCCGCGGTTTTCCAATGAGATATCTCCATAATCCAAGATATCTGCTTGGAATATCAAGGAAATATCTGCTTGGAATATGGAGATATCTCCTTGGGTCCAAGGAGATATCTCGTTGAAAACTATTTCAAGGAGATATCTCCATAATCCGAGCAGATATCTGCTTGGATTATGGAGATATTTCCTCGGTTTCAAGGAGAGGAGATATCTCCTAGGATCCAAGGAGATATCTCCATAATCCAAGCAGATATCTCATTGGATCCAAGGAGATATCTCCATAATGGACCATATTCCAATCAGATATCTGCTAGGAATTGCAATTCCAAGGAGATATCTCATCGAAACCGAGGAGATATCTCCGAATTACGAGGAGATATATCCGAAAACGAATATTTGCAGGGATGGCGCCCCATAGGTGAAGGCATATGTGATGGAAGTAGGATTGCAAGGGGTGAGGAGATACGCGAAGGGGTTGAGCAAGGTGGTAGCGTGGTTAACGAATGTTGTGAGTCGAGTGGTGTGCTGGTAGATGTGGGGATTGAGGGTGAGAAGATGGAGGTTGAGGAACGAGGTAGCGTGGTTAATGAATGTTGTGAGTCGAGTGGACGTGTGCTGGTAGATGTGGGTGTGAGGGATCGGGAGATATGCGACGAGACATGTGAGGAGATAGTTGTTGAACAAGGTGGTAGCGTGGTTAATGAATGTTCTGAGTCGAATGGTGTGCTGTTAGATGCGGTTGTGAGAGATCGGGAGATATGCGAGGAAACATGTGAGGAGAGAGTGGTTGAACAAGGTGGTAGCGTGGTTAATGCATGTTGTGAGTCGAGCGACGTGGTCGTTGAGGGTGAGGAGATATGCACGATTGCGGAGGCAGATCCAGTTTGTAGCGAGATTAGCGCGATTGAGTTTGATGTTGCAGCGGAAGTGGTTGTGGGTGGTCAGGAGATGTGTGAGGAGGTGGAGGTCTAGCAAGGTAGCGTGGTCAGTGAAAGTTGTGAGCAGAGTGGTGTGCGCGTCGATGTGACTGTTATTGATGAGGACATAGTTGATGGAAGCTGGGTTGAACACGATTATTGCAAGAATTATGAGTCGAGCATGCACCAAGGTTCACATGTAGAGTTTGCCGCGGAAATACGGGGCGAGCAGATATGTGAGAAGACGGTGGTTGGGCAAGGTGGTAGCGTGGTTAATGCATGCGGCGTGCATGATGTGGGTGTAGTTTTTGGAGATGGGGAGATATGTGAAGAGATGAAGGCTGAGAAACGTAGAGACGTGGGTGTAGAGGTAGGTCCGATGAGTGAGTGTTGTGCGAATGGAAAGGCAGATAGCATGATTCCTGTTGTGAATAAGTACGTACTGGTTGAGTATCAGAAATCCATATACCCTGGTATTGTATAGAAGAAATGTCTGAGCGTGAATTGCTTGTTAAATGCATGAAGCGTGTTGGCGTTAAATATTCTAACTGCTTTTGCTGGCCGAAAAAATGTAATGACATTTCTTGGTATAATTATGATGAAGTGATCTCGTTTATTCCAGATCCACAACTGATCGAGGGGTCTCATTCACATTTCGCTGTTGGGGAATGTGCGTGGGACTCGGCGACGAGTAAACTGTTTTAAAAGTTATCATTACTTCACCTAACTAATATACTTTTTTTTATATGTGAATATAATCACAGGTCCCCATTTTTTTGTTCTGGGGACCTGTGAATATAATGAAGGTGGAATTCATGCTTATAATGATGAATTCGAGCAACATGCATCGGGATAGCTTATCTAACACCAGGAACATGTACTTATATTTATGAAACACGGACATGCACTTGTTTTAATTTATCTCAACCGAGCACAAAGCTAAACGAGACAGGTATATACGAAAGGGATTCAAATATACAATGTGTGCTAATTTACATGTATTCGGATAATCCCATAGCATATCCCTGTCGTACGTTACTCGAATCTATCACAATAGTTTAACCTACACACAATATTATTTATCCTTACATATTGTCCAGTACGCGGGCACCTCTTCACCACATAGTTGTATTACATTTAAACAAAATGAATGTTAGTGTACGTTCATATTATTTCATCTGATAAAGCAAGGGATAGAGTGTTCACCCGACTATAACCAATGTCTATCGTGTAATGACAATTTATTTACTATGGTATTCAGTTAACAATATTCGTTATACCATATGTGTACTAAATGTGTAAAAAAACAGTGGGGCATTTATTATGAAAAGAAATTCTACAAATTGAACCTCGTTTTATATAATAGGCTGTATATATGCTATGCGCCTTTTTTTGTCAATCGTGTAATCTTTACTGTAACGCACATTATATATTGATATAGAAATACGCGTCAGAAAACATCATTAAGTATTTGGGACATGAATTCTCGCGAGAATCGCAATAATATTGAATTTGCATTGATGCCAGTACATGATTATGATACCTATATGTATAGAAATGACATTTCGCATATGACTGTGTCAGTTGTGTAACGTTGTGGTCCTTATTGTAACAAAGCATATTCCTACATCGTATACCAAACGTCAGATATCCTGATTGTGTAGTTCGTCGCTGTATTTTCTTTATGAATAACAGGTTTTATCATCTTGTTAGCATATTTCGTAACTCTGGATTTCGACATGACTTTTATACAGAAATTTATCAGATATTGTCCACCCCGTAGCAAATATGTGTCTTTCGTGTTGCGCTGAAGTCCGTCGTGTAACACATATTATTTTTTCATCTATAAATGAAACGTTATATATTTCAATTTCAGTTTTGTTCAATATTTGGTGGACAAGGAGTGTCCAATTCAATATTATGTTAGAAAGTGTGTGACATTTGATTATCTTGATTTAATAAAGTTTAATGTTGTGCTGAAATTAAATTTGTATGAGAAAAATGTGTTCCATTGTGGCCCCCATTGAAAACAAGCTATACAAAGGGTAAACGTTTTCTCGGTCTATGCATTACCGGTCAATACTCAATTCGGATCAAAAAGTACTCCAATATCTCTATTCTGAAAAATTATATACCAGATGATAATACTGTTACAGAAGAGACATAATTTCCAGACATCCACCATTCATAGCATCATAAAATATCAGTGCTGGATGTTTAAGCTCGAACTTCAGTCGTTTCTTCCAGTTCAATAGCTATATATCTCGAAATGATAACAACTTTCCCCATTATCGGAACTAAAAAAATGCCATGTGGCATATCTGTAATTTTGACCAAAATTGATATTGACTCATATACGACCGTTCTTTTCAAACCAGTGGATGTAATTTGGGCTATAAAACTGTCTGACCCTTTCTTGGCGATCTCCTTACAATCTGACATTCTTCATATAGGAACTCCTATTGCTTGGCTTGCATCTAAATAGCTCCCCACCATACATGCTCCGCGAATTTGCCATGCTATGTATTTTGGTACCTTTTGTTACACAGCGCCATGGTGTTGTATATGTGTATGTATGGAGCGTCTTTTAAAGGTCTCTGTTTTGTGAGACCAGTTTAGTCTGGTTATCGCACGTGAAAGCGCGTGTTTTATGTATCTCTCCGATATGATCAAAACTATATTTGATCTAAGGATTGTATTGAGTGCATACACGTTGTTCCTATATAGCTACTTGCATGGTGGCAGCTTTTACGACGGATGCCTCTTTCACATGCAACAATTTTCCCCCGACCCCCCCCCCTTTAATTATGCTTATTAATCTATGTCTTAAACAGTTGAACTAGTTGTTTACATATATATGATATACGACATATGTTTATAAAGTGTTCGGTTGCGATCATATCGGAGAGATACATAAAACACGCGCTTTCACGTGCGATAACCAGACTAAACTGGTCTCACAAAACAGAGACGCTCCTGTATTAAAACAAATACAAACCCAAACCATGACGCTTGAACAGCGTGCATCAAATCTGAATGTAGCACGGTCAAATGTAATCGGCGCAGAACGAGTAGCGAAACGAGCACACCCGCGCGTTGTTGTCTATAGATACCGTTCATCGGCCGCTTCAGCGTGCATCAAATCTGAATGTGGTACGGTACAATTTGATCGGCGCAGAACGGAGTAGCGAAACGAGCCAACCCGCCCCCCCCCACAGGAAATGGTTACGGAGCAGTGTTCCGAGTAACGCAATGGACACACCCAATGATTTGTGCACGGTGACAACGGCGAAATGAAAGTCTCGATTCGTGTCATGAAAATGACTAAATGATACTTTTTATACAGTTTTTTTTTGCAAATTCCTTGCTAGATTGAATTACAATGGAGATAAACGTACCCTGTTTCGTTGTACATTCTGGGATTCGAGCATGAAAACAGTTTGTGAACTCGCCGGCACGCCGGCTCGTTCACAAACTGTTTTCATGCTCGAATCCCAGAATGTACAACTCAACAGGGTATGTTTATCTCCTAAATGACCCCTTTTACACTGCTAAAAATTTGAAGATATATAAACGTGTCACATGTTTTATTAAAATTGGTAGTGTTTATAAATATACGGATCATGTGTTTATTTGTAACATATGAAATCGCTAGTGTTTATAATAAAACACTCGACATGTTTTAAACAGTTGCATTACTATCTTCGACAGTGCAGCACTGTAATTTAAAATCTGAATACAATTGTCCAATTTATTAATTCAACTACAAATTAACTTTAAAATAAATATATGTGGTAATAAATGTCCTTCAACAAATATTTATGGCTAATTGCACTTGTTGCGTATGGTATAAAACGCCAGCGTTTATATCTTGACGTATGTCTTAAACACCACCGTTTATGACCACACCAGAGCGACTTCCCGACATGTATCATGCTGTGATTTGTCTATCAATAGTCTACTGGGTGTAATACAATACCATTGATATGGTAGAATTCGGTGACTTTTGGATGGAATAACATCTGTGCTAAGTTACCACGCATGGAAAGCCAGTTAAGTTTGGCCTCATTTAAATCACACTCTGCATTGTGTATGTTTACTGTATCTATTTGTCTGTGATGTCTATAACTCAATGTTCAATCAATTCTTCATAGAATAACAGTCTTCTTTGGATTTTGTGGTATCGTGAAATTGAGGTAAGTTTATATCTATGGTATTAGCAAGAAGTAATGCAGATATAATCGATCTATATCGAAATGAAAAGGATATATTGTATATGTGCATGTCATCTGAAATGGATAGGGTGACACTATCTAAATCTCAAACTCTCTCAGTTACGCGTGTATCTTTTTGAGTTGCAAGAATATAGAATCCGTTTTGGGGGCTAGTCTCACCAGTGGTAAAACAAAATTTAAAGCGGCACATAAGTTTCAAACCCTTTATTCTAAAATCATTATTACTGACCGTATATTATGTATCTGTCTTAATTGCACGTACGGGTTGGTGAATGTCCAAGCTCGCGATTGCATGATTTATGTGACTTTGGTGAGCGATTTTGATTTGCGTCTCTTACAATGATGAAAATTTCCCGTGTATTAATCAACTCAATGGTCCCTGCATTAGTTTTTCAATATTACAAAGTTCGCTGTCAACACAAGTCAGAATATCAACAAGTATCCGTATTCAACGGTTTATAATATGACCGCTATATATACGAATGATCTAAGTTGCTGTTTGCTTTTCAGATATTTTCACTAAAGTTTAATTAATTAATTTTAAATCTTCATTGTTTCAGGATTCTGAATGACCAGGCAATATTACAGGAGACGGGAAAGTTAAGGAACTGGCGAGATATTACGCAGTTAGTGTACACAAATGGAGGACTAACGGAGCACACGAGTTGTATAACGGCACGAGCTGAGATTTGAAACCATGATTTAAATATTATGAAGAGCATGCAGTGATAAACTGAAACACAAGCTTTCCGTGCACAGAGATTCCACCAGTGATCTGATGATCAGTCATCTTGTACTCAAAACAGAGCCAGAAGATTAAACTACCACTTCTTTCCAAAACCTCGGAGATGGTCCCAAATATGGGATTCAGAGCTATTATACGGGATACACATGGATTCTACATACGACGACATATAGGATATATATATATATATATAGAAGTTCAACATACAATATGGTCTATACCGTATAACTAGATATACAGAATGTGGAACTGCACGGCATTGGACTACACATAAAGAATCACTGGATTATATCAGGAACTATATACACATGACTTATCAGAACATTTTTTAATTCACAGCATTGGATTAAAAGAAACCACGTGACTTTTAATATTCTCACAATGGATTTATCAGAAACCACGTGACTTTAAATATTATATTATGGATTTACAAGAAACCAAAGACTCGTGCCATTATACGACATTTGAGTCATTTATGGTTTTTACTCTAATTTCATGACTGGAGATTCCTGAAGTTTTGCGAAAATCATATTCCAATGCATTCTCTTATATATGCGAATTTCCCATAGAGAGCCTCGCATATACAAGATAATACATTGGCCAATCAATATTGATCTTGTAAGCCAATGCATTATCTTATATATGCGATGCTCCCCGTGAGAGACTCGCATAAGTAAGAGAATCAATGGCACATGATCTTTAATGCTGCAACAGTGCAGCTCCCGTCATGAAAGTGTTAAGAAACAAGGTGGATTCAAAAATGACAATTAATAATAATTAGTGTCAAATATAAAATAAATCTCAATCTCCGCGAACAAATCCATCTTTAATTCTAAATGTATATAATATTCTACATTCATTCAATGTCGACCAGTTATTTGCATGCACATGTACGAGGATCACATCGAACTAGTTCGAAACAACCTAGTTCCATGAGTTTAAGAACATTTTGTGTTCTTATCAAATTGACGACCAATCGAAACACTAGTTAACCAATGAACATTTTGAAGATGATGTTGAACAATTTGTTGAATTGTACCGAAATTTGTTTTTGAGAATAAAATATTTATAAACACATCGGGTGTTTTATTTTCATAATAATAAACACGTCATAGTGTTTATAAAGTGTGTCTGGAAAATCAACACGTTGTGTGTTTATTATAAAACGCTATGACATGTTTTAATATAAACACTAGTGTTAATTCATAATCGGATAGAGTGTTGATTTTAAAACACTATGACGTGTTTTTATATAAACACTGGTGTTTATTCATAATTGGATGGAGTGCTTATTATAAAACACTGTGACATGTTTTTATATAAACACTGGTGCTTTAATTATAAAACACGTGTGTTTTTACTAAAACAGACCACATGTCTTATAAGTGTGTCTCTCAGGTGTTTTTAATTAAACGCGTTTATAGGAAATTATTTTTTGCAGTGTAGTGCCTTCCTTATATTGAAAAAATACGAGTGACTCTCACTTTGTTGTTGAACGTTAGTTGAAAAAGTAAACTAAATTAATTAGTACATGTATTTATTACTTGTATATGTTAATTGTAAATTTGTTAGTCTAGAGTGGATAATGTTATACAAATATTTACTATAATTTTGCCTTACATTCATCAGGGTACATGTACTACTACATGTATAGCTAAATAAGTTCATGAAACATAACTGACACTCACAGAAAGAACATACATCGGTGTTATGGCCCCAAGTTTATGAAATTCCTGCGATCCCATATGAATAACACATGAGGTATTTCACTGTTCGTGCAGAATATTATGCTATCTTTGCAAATTTGCACTCGGATGCTAAACTGAGGACTTGAACACATACAATCAGTCGTTTGTACCGGTATATATTTCATACCAACGTTTCATATTGATATAGTGGCACATGCGTCCATATGCTTGCGATATACACTATATACACTATGGCAAGAGTCTGCTAATTTGGTCATTTCTTATCTTAACAATGTGTTCCAGACACGTGATGTTTCAATATTTTTCGATATACCTCGAGTTTTCTAGAAAAGGGTCAAATGGTTACCATCTCGCCAAAGTTCGCCTTCAACAATGTTACCTGGATATTAAAAATTGGATGGAACTAAATAAACTCAAACTTAACGATGATAAGTCAGAATTTCTTGTGATAGGATCTCGATATTCGTTGAAAGTGTTGTCAGAGACTGTAAATGGACAAGCAGACGCCAAATTTCAAATTCAGCTTGCTGACTCTATAATTGACTCAAGTTCGGAAATTCGAAACCTGGGCTCCTATTTTGATAATACTACATGTATGTCGATGACCGTGACAGTTAACAATTTGTTGAAGTCGTGTTATTTTCACCTAAGGTGCCTATAAGGAGAGTTAAATGTCATCTGACCCCGAAGGCGATCAAGCATGCTGTTCTCACCTTAGTGGTAGCGTGCGTGGATAGTCTCAACTCACTTCTTACAAATTTGACAAAAGGGAACATTAAAAGAATCAACCTGTTATTGAATAACTGTGCTCGGCTTATTGGGAACATCTCGAAGTTTGACCACATAACACGAGTTCTAATACATAATCACATAATGACGTTCGAATTCAGGATGCAGTTTAAATGTGCTGTGATCGTTTTTAAATCCCTCAGAAAACAAGTACCTTCATACATAACAGACATGTTTATCCTGAAATCGTGTGACAGAGTTACCCGTTTAGGTGCGTGTGGTCTAAACTTAACCAACATCAGGAAACCAGACGGACGTTATGGTGAAAAATGCTACCAAGAGACATCTATCCCGATCAGACGTTCAAAAACAACCTCCGAATTTAAGAAAAAACTGAAAACCTTTCTTTTAAAAAAATGTTTCAATTTATAGATCGTTATTTTTGGATATCTTATTGCAGTTGTTATTTCAATACACACCGTTGTTAAAGTTATACTTTATTCTTTTATTTTAATTTTGTTTTATGAATCAAACTTTAAATTTTTTACTGAAATTTCAATTTTATTTAGCTTTAATTTTACAGTAATTTTCATTAAATTTAATTTTTTTTTCTTAACATAGTTAAAGGTGGAATATCTTTTTGTAAACATGCATTATATAGTTACCGGGGTTATAAAATATTAGATTTGAATCGAAGACTCCTGTCCGGAAATTCTTCTATCCATTGATATTAATTATATTTCGAATATTTTCTGGTCTAAAAAGGTGTGTTTGTTCAGCTAACGAACAATAGTGGTTACTGTTAACAGAGACCAGAAATTATATTGTGCAATTTTGTCACAAATAAACGTTAATTATACTCATTATCGCTTATATCTGTGGAACAAAACAATACACACAACCAATCTGTGACATTTGACATTCGTTGCGTAGCCGATGGAACAGCCCGGTGTTCTATATCGCAATACAATCTCATCCGAATGGTCGGTTCTAAAAATAGTAACATAAACGGGCCCGATTTAATATTCGAAATAAAATCAATATTAATTGATAGAAGCTTTTCCGGACATAGGTCTTCAGTTCATATCTATTATTTTATACCCACGCAACTATTTAAAATTTGTTATTTAAAGAGATAATCCATCTTTAAGTTTTTTTTTTTTTTTTTTAATCCATATTTACCAAATTGTATTTAATAGTAGTAGGCCTATTGTTTGTATTCTTATAGTTTTATGTGCCTTTATTGTATTTACTTGTAAAGCGCATTGGAACATTATGTAGAATGCGTTTTTTAAATGTAATAAATAATAATAATAATTGCATGTTCCTTACTTGTCGACAGTGTATGTCAGATACTCGTGCATGCATCTCTTAAAGGTGGATTATCTCTTTGTAAACATGTATTATATGGTTACTGGGGTATACAATATTATATTTGAATCGAAGACTCTTGTCCGGAAATGCTTCTATCGATTAATATTAATTTTATTTCGAATAATTTCTGGTCTACAAAGGTGTGTTTGTTCAGCTGACGAACAATAGTGGTTACTGTTAAAGGTGGATTATCTCTTTGTAAACATGTATTATATGGTTACTGGGTTATAAAATATTAGATTTGAATCGAAGACTCTTAACTGGAAATGCTTCTATCGATTAATATTAATTTTATTTCGAATAATTTCTGGTCTACAAAGGTGTGTTTGTTCAGCTGACGAACAATAGTGGTTACTGTTAAAGGTGGATTATCTCTTTGTAAACATGTATTATATGGTTACTGGGTTATAAAATATTAGATTTGAATCGAAGACTCTTAACTGGAAATGCTTCTATCGATTAATATTAATTTTATTTCGAATAATTTCTGGTCTACAAAGGTGTGTTTGTTCAGCTGACGAACAATAGTGGTTACTGTTAACAGAAACCAAACATTTTATTCAACAATTTTGTCACACATAAACGTTAATTATACTTATTAGCGCTTATATCTGTGGAACAAAACAATACAAACAACCAATCTGTGACATTTGACATTCGTTGCGTAGCCGTAGGAACAGCCCAGTGCTCTATATCGCAATACGGTATCATCCGAATGGTCGGTTCTAAAAATAGTAACATAAACGGTCCCGATTTAATATTGGAAATAAGATCAATATTAATTGATAGAAGCTTTTCCGGGCATGGGTCTTCAGTTCATATCTATTATTTTATACCCACGCAACTATTTAATATTTGTTATTTAAAGAGATAATCCATCTTTAAAGATGATTATCTCTTTAAATAACAAATTTTAAATCTTTAAAGATGGATTATCTCTTTAAATAACAAATAACAGATAATTCACCTTTAAGGGGAACAATAATGTTGTTTTTTTGGCAGATTGCGCTATCCTATGCCATTGAACTCGTCCGGCATACTGACAACAGTAGCCTACACGCGTAGTTGTGTGTATATGTTCCATACCAATCGTTCGACATTGATATCGTGTCATAAGTGCATCCGTATGCTTGCGACATACACTAGTTATGGCAATAATCTGTCCAACCGGTAGTGGTACATTGTATTCAATTTTGGCTACTTCTTAATTTCACATTGCGTTCCTAAGTTGATCAACATATCCTGGTGTATATTGACTGAAAATTTCTTTATTGACGTATAGTAGCAGTGTACGATGTATAGCAACGCTTTGCACACAAACAAATAACGTCTTATAACGGTGTGACATAACCTGTAATTGGCTACAATATTCTCGACTCTGGTATGACTGAATTTTGGGCATTATGTGCATGCCTGCGTCGTGTAAGGATGACACTCATGGTATTGGCTGAACGTGCTGTCCTTACACATTGCAATCGTTCGGTTTACTGATACCAGTAACACACGCGTGCGGTTTTGTGTATGTATCCCACATATTTATATAGTGTCAAATGCATGCGTGCGTTTGCTTGCGAAATACTCTGTGACATGGGTCTGTCAATCCGTTAATGTCACTATGTTCAATCGTGGTTACTTCTTAATGTCACGCATGTGTTCTTTAGTTGAGATATGGGACGAACGCCCGTATGCTTGCGACATGACTGTAACAGGCCTTGTTCCTTCAGGTTGTGAACTGTACTATACTATATGACATCACCATGTGCTCACACAATTCCATCCAACTTATGCAAATAAGCATTTCCATCTCAAATTTGAATAGACGGTGGATATTGTCGGACTACATTACTTAACCCTTTACCCAACAAAACGGCCAAAAACGCCCAAATAAAGCTTCAACAGCCTAAAATATCTTCGGTCTATCTCAATAACACCATACAAATATGGATATCATTGGAACCGGTTCATTGACCACATTGTGATGTTACAGTTATGCCCTGTGCCAATGCATTCTCTTATATATGCGAGTCGACCATAGGTCGCCTCGCATATATAAGAGAATGCATTGGCCTAAAAAAAGCCAATGCATTCTCTTATATATGCGAGGCGACCTATGGTCGACTCGCATATATAAGAGAATGCATTGGCACAGGGCCGTTATGTTGGGTAAAGTGTTAACTGTGTAGCAACATACCATGATCTATACAGAACTCTCTATAATCATCTCACAGGTAGTGACGAATTTCGACACACAACTTGGAGTATATTGTAATGTAATTTTAATATATCTCCACGCTGTCCAGCAGACCAGCTCTTCGCTGTTACCAGTAAACACATCGAGTAGATACCATATTGTGAAAATGTGAACAGTGCCGCACAACAGAACACCTCTTCGAAAGTTATATTTGAGCGCAGAAAGTCATGTAATTATTTCCCTTTATCTTTGCCACAGCAATTAGGTCGACTAGTTTCGATACCGGTATAATTCAAAAGTGGTTATTATTATAAATGTATATTGGATCGCAAACTGCCAGATTTAATATACGTGGTCTTTATTACGTTATTATTATTTATTAACACGGCGTATAATCTTGACAACAATGTGCTATTTATGATATTGATGATTGGTATAAGAACAAGGTCTGTCTATATTTTAAAATTCGTTCTGTCTATAGAGGTTTTAACAATACTCACCGTGAAGGCCATCCGTAGGGGCCTATATATCCTGCATTGGCAGCCTTCATTGAACTTTATTGGTCGGAATAATTTGGTTTGGGTATAACACTACTCTCATCCCACGGACCGTGAACACAATGACAGCCTCCGGGACACTGTCACTATTGTGTCCTATCTTCGTCTTCGAATATGCAAGGTTTTCAGGTCCCATTACTCTTTCATAGACTTAGTCCTGTAACATCGTTCTATTCCGACCTCTGTTGATTAAAACCCCTTTAAATCTGAAACCTTAAACATTTTTTTATTTTGTTTTGGAGCGTATGATACGGGAGGTTCCTGTGGCACTCAACTTCATCATTTTCTCGATAAATGAGCTTTCACGCGACAGTCTCTGTTAGCTTTACACTTTGTTGAAAATATGTATGAATCAATGGAGCCATCAGCCATGGAGACCAGGGAGGATAAACACACATTGGGGACCAGGGAGGATAAACACACAGTGGATACCAGGGAGGATAAACACACAGTGGAGACCAGGGAGGATAAACACACAGTGGAGACCAGGGATGATAAACACACAGTGGGGGATGCTTATCAAACATTCGCGGGTTCGTGTAGGCCTACCCAGTTGAACAATAACACGAAGCGCAGGGATGTTTCTACTTATCAGTGCGATATTTGCTGGAAATCATTCGCCACATCTCAAACTTTGCTCTCACATAAGAGGATTCACGCAGGGGACCGCCCATATCAATGTGATGTGTGCGAGAAATCATTTACTCAGACGAGTAGCTTGACGAAGCATAAGAAGGTCCACACCGGGGATCGCCAGTATCAATGTGATGTGTGCGAGAAATCATTTATTCAGATGAGTGACATGACGAGGCATAAAAGGATCCACACTGGGGATCGCCAGTATCAATGTGATGTGTGCGAGAAATCATTTATTCAGATATGTAGCCTGACGATACATAAGAGGGTCCACACCGGGGATCGCCCATATCAATGTGATGTGTGCGAGAAATCATTTATTCAGATGGGTAGCCTGACGATGCATAAGAGGGTCCACGCCGGAGATCGCCCGTATCAATGTGATGTGTGCGAGAAATCATTTATTCGGCTGAGTCACCTGACGTGTCATGAGAAGATCCACACAGGGGATCGCCAGTATCAATGTGATGTGTGCGAGAAATCATTTATTTGGCTGAGTGGCCTGACGAGACATACGAGGGTCCACACCGGGGATCGCCCATATCAATGTGATGTGTGCGAGAAATCATTTATTCAGATGGGTAGCCTGACGATGCATAAGAGGGTCCACGCCGGAGATCGCCCGTATCAATGTGATGTGTGCGAGAAATCATTTATTCAGATGGGTAGCCTGACGGTGCATAAGAGGGTCCACACCGGAGATCGCCCGTATCAATGTGATGTGTGCGAGAAATCATTTATTTGGCTGAGTGGCCTGACGAGACATAAGAGGATCCACTAAATTGATGGCCCGTATCAATGTGATGTGTGCGAGAAATCATTTATTCAGATGAGTGGCCTGACGGAGCATAAGAGGTTTCATACCGGGGATCGCCCGTATCATTGTGATGTGTGCGAGAAATCATTTACTCGGTCGCGTGGCCTGAAGGAACATATGATGATTCACACGGGAGATAGGCCGTATCTATTTGCTCAGTTGAGCAGCATGGCGTCCCATATGAAGATCCACACAGGAAATCGATCTTATTCGTGTGGTGTGTGCGAGAAATAATTTTATCGGTTAAGTAACCTGAAGACACATAAAATGATTCACACAGGCGATCGCCCGTATCAATGCGATATGTGCGATAAATAATTTACTCATTTGAGTACCCTGACGTGCCATAAGAGGATTCACACTGGTGATCGCCCGTATCAATGTGATATGTGCGATAAATCATTTACTAAGTTGAGTGACCTGACGAGGCAAAAGCGGATCCACACAGGCGATTGTCCGTTTCCGTGAGATTTGTGCGGGACGACAGTTACTCAAGTGGGTAAACTCACGACACATAAGAGGATCCACACTGGGTAGTCATGACGAAACACGAGAATTCAGACATTCTTCGATCTGTGCATGAAACATTTGGTCATAAATATAGTTTGACGAGAAGATGATTCACACAGATGCGAACAAATCATTAATCATTTAACCAACTTGGCGGCGCATGCATGTAAGGTGATCCACACAGACGTTCCTCCATTTTAGCGCATTGTGTGGAAAATAATTTTACTAAATTGTCCGAACAGGTCATCGATCGTATTTGTGTGATGTGTGCGGAAAGCCATTAACTCCGTCGGAAACCGGAATGAACAAGAGATAATTCACATGGAGACCGTCCGTATTCGTGTGGTGTGTGCGGAAAGTCATTAACTCCGTCGGAAACCTGACTGAACAAGAGATAATTCACACTGGAGATCGACCGTATTTGTGTGATGTTTGCGGAAAGTCATTAACTCCGTCGGAAACCTGACTGAACAAGAGATAATTCACATGGAGATCGTCTGTATTCGTGTGATGTGTGCGGAAAGTCATTATCTCCGTCGGAAACCTGACTGAACAAGAGATAATTCACACTGGAGATCGACCGTATTTGTGTGATGTGCACTGCAAATACAAATGTTCAGATTTGAACACCAAAAATGCAACAGATATTGAACATGTTCTATGTAGTATGTGTTCAATGTTGAACACTAGCGTTCAATGGAGTAATTTGAACACTATGTGTTCATTTTTTTTAATGTTGGTGTTAAATTTTGAACACTGTGTGTTCAAATTTTTTTTACGTTGGTGTTCTAATTTTGAACACTATGTGTTCAAATGTTTTTAACGCTGGTGTTCAAATTTGAATACTATGTGTTCAAATGTTTTTAACGCTGGTGTTCAAATTTGAATACTATGTGTTCAAATGTTTTTAACACTGGTGTTCAATTTTGAATACTGTGTGTTCAGTTTTTTAAACGCTAGTATTCAAACATGTCAACACTGGCATTAAAATTTGAACACTAGTGTCGTGTCGTCCTCATTGGACAACACCGACCCTGTCTTGAAAACAGCAACCTTTGCATTTTTGCTTGGTGGTGGTGAGTTCAAGCCATCAACGTGGCCACCTTTCTTCTTTTCTGCCATTCGCATATGCCGAATTTTCTGGGAAAACTAATGAAGTAGTAAACTCTGAAAATATCAATAATGTTAGGTCATTTATATGTGACCATAAGAATCATGACATGATTTGTACATGCTGCACATATGATTATGAAGCAAAACCCATTAGCAGTTGCTCAGTCAGTTCTATATTCTATAACTTATATACTACAGTACTTGGGCCTACTAGTACTACTACTAGGCCAAATTTGTTTTTTGAAAGAAATGTATGTAGCCTATACTTATAATATATACCAACTAATAGATCTACAATTTTCTACATGCATGACTATACTATATACGTATTCCGAATTGTCAAGGTTATACTTATAGTAACTTATACTGATGAAAATGAATAATTATGAGTTCATGGTGATGGAAATTGAAATTACATAATTTCTAAATTCTTGGCACAAAAATTTAATGTGAATACTCACCACTAACGTACACGTAGAATACATGTCCATGCGTCGAAATAAAAACAAATATCCGCTAGGCCTATTTACTGAAGATCGATTTTCTTGAGCCACACAAATTTCACAATAACACAACCACAATGACGCCAGGCATCTCTGCTAATTACAGTGAATTTCCCCCCGCAAATATCTGTTTTAGTGTTAAAAGGGGGGTGGGTGTCAATAATGGTCGGAAAAAACTGCCGAAAACGGAAACAAATTTGGCGGTGGGGGTGAGTGGGTACAAAAATGATCGAAAGGGAAAAAAATGCCATACATGCCTGAAATTTTTTTCCGGAATGAACAAGAGATAATTCACATGGAGACCGTCCGTATTCGTGTGGTGTGTGCGGAAAGTCATTAACTCCGTCGGAAACCTGACTGAACAAGAGATAATTCACACTGGAGATCGACCGTATTTGTGTGATGTTTGCGGAAAGTCATTAACTCCGTCGGAAACCTGACTGAACAAGAGATAATTCACATGGAGATCGTCTGTATTCGTGTGATGTGTGCGGAAAGTCATTATCTCCGTCGGAAACCTGACTGAACAAGAGATAATTCACACTGGAGATCGACCGTATTTGTGTGATGTGCACTGCAAATACAAATGTTCAGATTTGAACACCAAAAATGCAACAGATATTGAACATGTTCTATGTAGTATGTGTTCAATGTTGAACACTAGCGTTCAATGGAGTAATTTGAACACTATGTGTTCATTTTTTTTAATGTTGGTGTTAAATTTTGAACACTGTGTGTTCAAATTTTTTTTACGTTGGTGTTCTAATTTTGAACACTATGTGTTCAAATGTTTTTAACGCTGGTGTTCAAATTTGAATACTATGTGTTCAAATGTTTTTAACGCTGGTGTTCAAATTTGAATACTATGTGTTCAAATGTTTTTAACACTGGTGTTCAATTTTGAATACTGTGTGTTCAGTTTTTTAAACGCTAGTATTCAAACATGTCAACACTGGCATTAAAATTTGAACACTAGTGTCGTGTCGTCCTCATTGGACAACACCGACCCTGTCTTGAAAACAGCAACCTTTGCATTTTTGCTTGGTGGTGGTGAGTTCAAGCCATCAACGTGGCCACCTTTCTTCTTTTCTGCCATTCGCATATGCCGAATTTTCTGGGAAAACTAATGAAGTAGTAAACTCTGAAAATATCAATAATGTTAGGTCATTTATATGTGACCATAAGAATCATGACATGATTTGTACATGCTGCACATATGATTATGAAGCAAAACCCATTTGCAGTTGCTCAGTCAGTTCTATATTCTATAACTTATATACTACAGTACTTGGGCCTACTAGTACTACTACTAGGCCAAATTTGTTTTTTGAAAGAAATGTATGTAGCCTATACTTATAATATATACCAACTAATAGATCTACAATTTTCTACATGCATGACTATACTATATACGTATTCCGAATTGTCAAGGTTATACTTATAGTAACTTATACTGATGAAAATGAATAATTATGAGTTCATGGTGATGGAAATTGAAATTACATAATTTCTAAATTCTTGGCACAAAAATTTAATGTGAATACTCACCACTAACGTACACGTAGAATACATGTCCATGCGTCGAAATAAAAACAAATATCCGCTAGGCCTATTTACTGAAGATCGATTTTCTTGAGCCACACAAATTTCACAATAACACAACCACAATGACGCCAGGCATCTCTGCTAATTACAGTGAATTTCCCCCCGCAAATATCTGTTTTAGTGTTAAAAGGGGGGTGGGTGTCAATAATGGTCGGAAAAAACTGCCGAAAACGGAAACAAATTTGGCGGTGGGGGTGGGTGGGTACAAAAATGATCGAAAGGGAAAAAAATGCCATACATGCCTGAAATTTTTTTCCGGAATGAACAAGAGATAATTCACATGGAGACCGTCCGTATTCGTGTGGTGTGTGCGGAAAGTCATTAACTCCGTCGGAAACCTGACTGAACAAGAGATAATTCACACTGGAGATCGACCGTATTTGTGTGATGTTTGCGGAAAGTCATTAACTCCGTCGGAAACCTGACTGAACAAGAGATAATTCACATGGAGATCGTCTGTATTCGTGTGATGTGTGCGGAAAGTCATTATCTCCGTCGGAAACCTGACTGAACAAGAGATAATTCACACTGGAGATCGACCGTATTTGTGTGATGTGCACTGCAAATACAAATGTTCAGATTTGAACACCAAAAATGCAACAGATATTGAACATGTTCTATGTAGTATGTGTTCAATGTTGAACACTAGCGTTCAATGGAGTAATTTGAACACTATGTGTTCATTTTTTTTAATGTTGGTGTTAAATTTTGAACACTGTGTGTTCAAATTTTTTTTACGTTGGTGTTCTAATTTTGAACACTATGTGTTCAAATGTTTTTAACGCTGGTGTTCAAATTTGAATACTATGTGTTCAAATGTTTTTAACGCTGGTGTTCAAATTTGAATACTATGTGTTCAAATGTTTTTAACACTGGTGTTCAATTTTGAATACTGTGTGTTCAGTTTTTTAAACGCTAGTATTCAAACATGTCAACACTGGCATTAAAATTTGAACACTAGTGTCGTGTCGTCCTCATTGGACAACACCGACCCTGTCTTGAAAACAGCAACCTTTGCATTTTTGCTTGGTGGTGGTGAGTTCAAGCCATCAACGTGGCCACCTTTCTTCTTTTCTGCCATTCGCATATGCCGAATTTTCTGGGAAAACTAATGAAGTAGTAAACTCTGAAAATATCAATAATGTTAGGTCATTTATATGTGACCATAAGAATCATGACATGATTTGTACATGCTGCACATATGATTATGAAGCAAAACCCATTTGCAGTTGCTCAGTCAGTTCTATATTCTATAACTTATATACTACAGTACTTGGGCCTACTAGTACTACTACTAGGCCAAATTTGTTTTTTGAAAGAAATGTATGTAGCCTATACTTATAATATATACCAACTAATAGATCTACAATTTTCTACATGCATGACTATACTATATACGTATTCCGAATTGTCAAGGTTATACTTATAGTAACTTATACTGATGAAAATGAATAATTATGAGTTCATGGTGATGGAAATTGAAATTACATAATTTCTAAATTCTTGGCACAAAAATTTAATGTGAATACTCACCACTAACGTACACGTAGAATACATGTCCATGCGTCGAAATAAAAACAAATATCCGCTAGGCCTATTTACTGAAGATCGATTTTCTTGAGCCACACAAATTTCACAATAACACAACCACAATGACGCCAGGCATCTCTGCTAATTACAGTGAATTTCCCCCCGCAAATATCTGTTTTAGTGTTAAAAGGGGGGTGGGTGTCAATAATGGTCGGAAAAAACTGCCGAAA
Organism: Siphonodentalium dalli; assembly: GCA_032622095.1. Taxonomy (NCBI): domain Eukaryota; kingdom Metazoa; phylum Mollusca; class Scaphopoda; order Gadilida; family Siphonodentaliidae; genus Siphonodentalium; species Siphonodentalium dalli. Next base: position 212,032,982 of record CP136063.1, read on the forward strand.
ACGGAAACAAATTTGGCGGTGGGGGTGGGTGGGTACAAAAATGATCGAAAGGGAAAAAAATGCCATACATGCCTGAAATTTTTTTCCGGAATGAACAAGAGATAATTCACATGGAGACCGTCCGTATTCGTGTGGTGTGTGCGGAAAGTCATTAACTCCGTCGGAAACCTGACTGAACAAGAGATAATTCACACTGGAGATCGACCGTATTTGTGTGATGTTTGCGGAAAGTCATTAACTCCGTCGGAAACCTGACTGAACAAGAGATAATTCACATGGAGATCGTCTGTATTCGTGTGATGTGTGCGGAAAGTCATTATCTCCGTCGGAAACCTGACTGAACAAGAGATAATTCACACTGGAGATCGACCGTATTTGTGTGATGTGCACTGCAAATACAAATGTTCAGATTTGAACACCAAAAATGCAACAGATATTGAACATGTTCTATGTAGTATGTGTTCAATGTTGAACACTAGCGTTCAATGGAGTAATTTGAACACTATGTGTTCATTTTTTTTAATGTTGGTGTTAAATTTTGAACACTGTGTGTTCAAATTTTTTTTACGTTGGTGTTCTAATTTTGAACACTATGTGTTCAAATGTTTTTAACGCTGGTGTTCAAATTTGAATACTATGTGTTCAAATGTTTTTAACGCTGGTGTTCAAATTTGAATACTATGTGTTCAAATGTTTTTAACACTGGTGTTCAATTTTGAATACTGTGTGTTCAGTTTTTTAAACGCTAGTATTCAAACATGTCAACACTGGCATTAAAATTTGAACACTAGTGTCGTGTCGTCCTCATTGGACAACACCGACCCTGTCTTGAAAACAGCAACCTTTGCATTTTTGCTTGGTGGTGGTGAGTTCAAGCCATCAACGTGGCCACCTTTCTTCTTTTCTGCCATTCGCATATGCCGAATTTTCTGGGAAAACTAATGAAGTAGTAAACTCTGAAAATATCAATAATGTTAGGTCATTTATATGTGACCATAAGAATCATGACATGATTTGTACATGCTGCACATATGATTATGAAGCAAAACCCATTTGCAGTTGCTCAGTCAGTTCTATATTCTATAACTTATATACTACAGTACTTGGGCCTACTAGTACTACTACTAGGCCAAATTTGTTTTTTGAAAGAAATGTATGTAGCCTATACTTATAATATATACCAACTAATAGATCTACAATTTTCTACATGCATGACTATACTATATACGTATTCCGAATTGTCAAGGTTATACTTATAGTAACTTATACTGATGAAAATGAATAATTATGAGTTCATGGTGATGGAAATTGAAATTACATAATTTCTAAATTCTTGGCACAAAAATTTAATGTGAATACTCACCACTAACGTACACGTAGAATACATGTCCATGCGTCGAAATAAAAACAAATATCCGCTAGGCCTATTTACTGAAGATCGATTTTCTTGAGCCACACAAATTTCACAATAACACAACCACAATGACGCCAGGCATCTCTGCTAATTACAGTGAATTTCCCCCCGCAAATATCTGTTTTAGTGTTAAAAGGGGGGTGGGTGTCAATAATGGTCGGAAAAAACTGCCGAAAACGGAAACAAATTTGGCGGTGGGGGTGGGTGGGTACAAAAATGATCGAAAGGGAAAAAAATGCCATACATGCCTGAAAATTTTTTCCGGAATGAACAAGAGATAATTCACATGGAGACCGTCCGTATTCGTGTGGTGTGTGCGGAAAGTCATTAACTCCGTCGGAAACCTGACTGAACAAGAGATAATTCACACTGGAGATCGACCGTATTTGTGTGATGTTTGCGGAAAGTCATTAACTCCGTCGGAAACCTGACTGAACAAGAGATAATTCACATGGAGATCGTCTGTATTCGTGTGATGTGTGCGGAAAGTCATTATCTCCGTCGGAAACCTGACTGAACAAGAGATAATTCACACTGGAGATCGACCGTATTTGTGTGATGTGCACTGCAAATACAAATGTTCAGATTTGAACACCAAAAATGCAACAGATATTGAACATGTTCTATGTAGTATGTGTTCAATGTTGAACACTAGCGTTCAATGGAGTAATTTGAACACTATGTGTTCATTTTTTTAAATGTTGGTGTTAAATTTTGAACACTGTGTGTTCAAATTTTTTTTACGTTGGTGTTCTAATTTTGAACACTATGTGTTCAAATGTTTTTAACGCTGGTGTTCAAATTTGAATACTATGTGTTCAAATGTTTTTAACGCTGGTGTTCAAATTTGAATACTATGTGTTCAAATGTTTTTAACACTGGTGTTCAATTTTGAATACTGTGTGTTCAGTTTTTTAAACGCTAGTATTCAAACATGTCAACACTGGCATTAAAATTTGAACACTAGTGTCGTGTCGTCCTCATTGGACAACACCGACCCTGTCTTGAAAACAGCAACCTTTGCATTTTTGCTTGGTGGTGGTGAGTTCAAGCCATCAACGTGGCCACCTTTCTTCTTTTCTGCCATTCGCATATGCCGAATTTTCTGGGAAAACTAATGAAGTAGTAAACTCTGAAAATATCAATAATGTTAGGTCATTTATATGTGACCATAAGAATCATGACATGATTTGTACATGCTGCACATATGATTATGAAGCAAAACCCATTTGCAGTTGCTCAGTCAGTTCTATATTCTATAACTTATATACTACAGTACTTGGGCCTACTAGTACTACTACTAGGCCAAATTTGTTTTTTGAAAGAAATGTATGTAGCCTATACTTATAATATATACCAACTAATAGATCTACAATTTTCTACATGCATGACTATACTATATACGTATTCCGAATTGTCAAGGTTATACTTATAGTAACTTATACTGATGAAAATGAATAATTATGAGTTCATGGTGATGGAAATTGAAATTACATAATTTCTAAATTCTTGGCACAAAAATTTAATGTGAATACTCACCACTAACGTACACGTAGAATACATGTCCATGCGTCGAAATAAAAACAAATATCCGCTAGGCCTATTTACTGAAGATCGATTTTCTTGAGCCACACAAATTTCACAATAACACAACCACAATGACGCCAGGCATCTCTGCTAATTACAGTGAATTTCCCCCCGCAAATATCTGTTTTAGTGTTAAAGGGGGGTGGGTGTCAATAATGGTCGGAAAAAACTGCCGAAAACGGAAACAAATTTGGCGGTGGGGGTGGGTGGGTACAAAAATGATCGAAAGGGAAAAAAATGCCATACATGCCTGAAATTTTTTTCCGACCCCCCACCTGTAATTATGCTTATTAATCTATGTCTTAAACAGTTGAACTAGTTGTTTACATATATATGATATACGACATCTGTTTATAAAGTGTTCGGTTGCGATTCTGTTTGCCAGATAGATAGAAAACATCCACATACATATTCCATAAAATTTTACTATGTTTTCTTTGAACCAACACAAGGCCAGAAAGTCGAAAATGGTATCACTCATGAAACAAATTATTGGACCAAACTAAGATTAAATTTTGATACATAGACCATACACATGTCACCTTTAATTCCGAACTTACGAGCCAAAAAGTGCAAATATAATTTGACTAAAACATATTCGAACTTGACATGTATTTTTACTGAGAAACACACATACCGACTTAATTTCCGATAAAATAATCCAAAACGTTATGCCGTGATCGGTCGGAAACCAAAATGTTAACGTACGGACATAAAATAATATATATACGACCGTTCTTTTCAAACCAGTGGATGTAATTTGGGCTATAAAACTGTCTGACCCTTTCTTGGCGATCTCCTTACAATCTGACATTCTTCATATAGGAACTCCTATTGCGTGGCCTACTACTTGGCTTGCATCTAAATAGCTCCCCACCATACATGCTCCGCGAATTTGCCATGCTTTGTATTTTGGTACCTTTTGTTACACAGCGCCATGGTGTTGTATATGTATATGCATGGAGCGTCTTTTAAAGGTCTCTGTTTGTGAGACCAGTTTAGTTATTGTCTGGTTATCGCACGCGAAAGGGCGTGTTTTATGTATCTCTCCGATATGATCAAAACTATATTTGATCGAAGGATTGTATTGAGTGCATACACGTTGTTCTATATATCTAACTACTTGCATGGTGGCAGCTTTTACGACGGCGGCCTCTTTCACATGCAACAACGATAAACAGGTCTCACAAAACGGAGACCTTTACAAGACGCTCCTGTATACAAAATATACAATACCAAACCATGACGCAATGCCTTTCGGACCATGGCCGGATGGGGCCTGATATAATTATTCCCTACCACTATTGCCACTAGATCATGGGATCCATCTGCAACTGGAGGTTGCATGATTTTTATGAGTCGCTATCGCAATAATATATATTTATTTGATTACCCTGTATGTATGCGTGGCCTACTACTTGGCTTGCATCTCAAATAGCTCCCCACCATACATGCTCCGCGAATTTATTATGCATTCTATTTCTGTACCTTTTTTTACACAACGCCATGGTTTTGTATATGTGTATGTGGGAGCGTCTTTTAAAGGTCTCCGTTTTTTGAAACCCGTTTAGTTACTGTCTGATCTGAAAGCAAGTGTTTTATGTCAAACTCCATACAGCGCCCTCTACGTTATAACTGCGATATAGCACTGCCACAAGGATGGTACTTTGCAGACGATAAATCTATTTTTACATATCGTCGCGGAACAATATTTAGTCACATATTATCTTGTTTTGACCACCAAATTTTATTTAAAGTTTGCAATAATGGTAATTCTTTCGGTATTGATAAGAACAATATGAACTGAGCCAGACATAGACAATTTTAATCCTAAAACATAAGAACTAAAAACACGTAAGAAATCCCAAACTGTACACAGCGCCATCTACGCTCATGCTATGATGTCCCGCGTAGCGTAGGGGACTGAACTCTGTCTTGCAGCTTGAAGAAATCCTTACCAATTAATGTCCTTATGTCAGTGGTATCTCAGCGGAGCGATGGGAGATAACTCTGCCTGGAGTTTGGTTTTATGTATCTCTCCAATATGATTAAACTATGTTTGATCGAAGGGTTGTATTTAATGCAGATACGTTATTCCTATGTATCTGACTACTGGCATGCATGGTGGCAACTTTTACCATTGCGGACTCTTTCACATGCAAAACATTAACAGCGGAGGACTACAATCCACCGACAACGAGACCTCCGGTGTCCCCCGACTGCATCGCGGAAGAGGAGCAGGCATCACCACCCCATGTTCCTGTTGAAGATGCTGAAATTGAACACCAAAAGTACATGGAAGAAGCAGAACATCAACAGTACTTAGTGAGCCATCAACTAAAATTCCAACAGCTCCAGGATCTAATCCTACAGCAGCAACAACAACAACAGATATCTTCAACCGAGAAACCTAATTCGAAGAAAAAGAGGAAAAAGAAAAAATAAAGTTAACATCTTAAATTGCTTCTTTTTTTAGGTTAATTCTATAATAAAGGCAAAAAACATGAGGGGTTAAAGGGAGGACCAATCGGTCCTTCCGACAATCCCGGGGTTACCCCCCCCCCCCCCCAAACCACCCATGCAAAAAAAAAGTCTAACATTAATTGTAAGCCACCGTGGATGCTCATTGAAAAAAACAATCCAAGAGGAAAACAGCGTTATCGAGCTTGAAACTTCTATATCAGACGTGAGTAGACCATCAGACGATTCAGTTATATATTTTTGCGTGGGCTATCAGTGCAAATTTGATGAAATAATTTGTGTATTGCTCTTGGGGTTTACCCACAAAAAATAGCTTACTATATTTTGGCGTTTCGGTCCATGCCACCCAATGATAGCATATTTATTAAATTAGCATTGAAAATGATTACGTATAAAATACTATTAGATTTAGATGAAAACGTATATCTATCTAATGCGACAGGCACTTGTTAATGGATTGTATGTGTTGTGTCTTAGTTATAATATTATGGTGCATTTGTTATGGAAATGTTATATAATTGTTAACGTATATATAAATTGTTTTTATATATATAAGATCAGTATTCACACACCCTTTGTGCAATCCCGCAGAATGAAGCGTGTTCACCAATATTATGACCATTGGTACCGTTGTGTTGTTTCAATTTCCTCAGATCGCGGCCGCCACCTTTGGTGTGATCTATGTTCAGGTGATCATATATATATTCATTAACATCTTAAGCAATCAAAAGGCGAATATGTCCCATATTGAGGAACCCTATATATATAGAATTAATGTCGTGTGTAAAAGTCCTACGTTACTTGGGAACCACTGTGGATGTTCATTAAAAAAAAATTAAAAACAAAAAACAACTTGTTCTATCGATTTTCCAATTTCAGACGTCAGTAAGCGAAGTTTTGATATTTTGCAGTTATATCAGTTAAAATTGAGTAATTCGCGGACATATATTCTAAATTGAAACGTGTGTTGGCATTGCCGCCACAAGTCACCTGACTGACCATTTCACCTACATTCTAGGCCAACACGATCATTTTTGAATTTATGGAAAGATGTTATTTTGATTGAAGTTAATTAAATATACATAATCCGAATTAACGCTCCTAAATTACCATTTCTTTGGCTTCGGGGGTATAAATATTTGATTCGAGTCGAGGAACCCATCCATCAAAGTTATCACTGATATCGATTTTTGAAATCTGTTATTTTCTCCAATAATTATTGGACTATTTGGCGGCCAAGAAAATATTCGATGAGCCGACCCGACAAACTCTCGATATCAAATTGCGTTGAAAAAAATATATAACATGTTTTGGAAAATCTTATAAGAGTTGACAGCGGTTAGAATTATTTTTTGGTAATGATCGATACTGATAACTAAATCGTCCTTTGAAGAAATGTTGATTTTGGAATCTGACGATACGGGACCATCGAATCGGGATTGTGTACCTTTAAATGTATCACTTGAGACCTTGTTGGGGTTGGGTCCCTACAAGTAGATATAAACATGTAGGTTTGGCGTTGTCAAGCTAATAATAATAATAATAAAACATCTTTCAAATCACATTATATTCACTTGAGAAGTGTGTGTTCATAAACCAACTTATTAAATTGGCGTAGCCTTACATACTGAAATAATGTAATTGAAACTGTCAAATAAAATTAAGAATATCATGTCAATTATCTGTCTACTTATTTATTTCAGATGGAGAGAAGAGACAATAATGTAGTCATTTGGGACATGGAAGGTGAGGGTAGCATTGAAGAGCAGTACATGAGGCTAACAGAGAGTGGGGAAGGTTCAAATATGAAGTCTAAGAATCGTCGGAAGTCAGTTACTAAAGGCAGGAGACAAAGATCAGTAATGTACAAAGAATATATGAAGGGAATTTCAACCAAAAGAATCTCCGCCCAGTACACCAGCCGCACCGAGCGAACAATAAGGCAGGGCACACCGACTAGACGATCTCTCAGAAGGCAGGTGCTGGTACGACAAGCTGTCAACGTCGGACTCCCGTTATATGCATCAACATCAAGGCATTCTATATGTCAGCCTTCAGTTGTTAGCTTCTCAACTACGCCGAGTATGGATGGTATCAAAATATATTCACGTATTGATGTAGCATCTATAGTCAAAATCGAAAATATAAACGAGTGGAGAAGAAAAGGAAGAGCTTGGCAAATTTACGACTGAGAATTTTCAGCTTCGCATGAGATGTTTCGTGCTGAAAAGGAATTACTATTTGCATGAAGTCTGTTTTGTTATGTTTGTCTTTGTTTTTATGTTTGATTGATCTTGTTCTGATTTTAATATTATTAAATAAACATACACATGTCAAATTCAGAGTATTTTAATTTTGTTACCTATGGACTGTTGTCTGCTAATCAGATCTACTGATATTATTACAGAAAATAAATGGATAAATTACCACAGGTCACTTAAATTTCAACAATTTTTTTTAAGGACATTCAGTGATCAAAACCGGTTGTATAGTACTTGATACTAATTACATATTATGAGAAAACCAATGTAATGATATTTTGTCAAATGTTTTCAACTGATATTAGCAGGAACATATCTATATCAACCCCTTTCTTGACTAAGTACTCATTGATGAGATATTCCCATAAGTAAGGTTCAGATAATAAGCTCAAGGGCCATAATGCCATAGGTCATTTGTTTAACTTGTTATCTGAACATCTCCCACCATATAATGCACTTGTATTATCTGTTGCCTGCTTATATTTCCTGAACATCCTTCCAAACATAATAGACCATTCCAATCTAAACTTTTATAAATCAATTGACGAATCCATTTAGTAACAAAAGGGGTTTAAATGCTTGGAAAAGATATAATTAAAGACTTGAACATTAAGTGGATAAAATTATATCCGATGTTGTTTATGAGGGGGTTTTCGAAAAAAATGTAAATACAATTATACTGTTTACTCATAAACAATTTATTTATACAAATGAACAAAAATACAATTATTCAAAATTACTCTGACCATTCAATAGTTCATATGTGGGTGATATTAAACAAAGACAGCATATCATATATTAATTTCTGGCATTCAAATAGTCATCACATTTCAAACACAAATGACAGATTTTCAAACTTGATCTAAGTTGATGGACATCTCAATGTACCATTTTGATTGATATATTGCCATTTTGATAACAAAAGCCCCATTAAAATTTGTTCACCCATCAGTGGGCGATGCTGGTGAATTGATAACTTGAAAAAAAGTTACACGCCATTATTTATTTGATTACCCTGTATGTGTACGTGGCCTACTACTTGGCTTGCATCTCAAATAGCTCCCCACCATACATGCTCCGCGAATTTATTATGCATTCTATTTCTGTACCTTTTTTTACACAACGCCATGGTTTTGTATATGTGTATGTGGGAGCGTCTTTTAAAGGTCTCCGTTTTTTGAAACCCGTTTAGTTACTGTCTGATCTGAAAGCAAGTGTTTTATGTCAAACTCCATACAGCGCCCTCTACGTTATAACTGCGATATAGCACTGCCACAAGGATGGTACTTTGCAGACGATAAATCTATTTTTACATATTGTCGCGGAACAATATTTAGTCACATATTATCTTGTTTTGACCACCAAATTTTATTTAAAGTTTGCAATAATGGTAATTCTTTCGGTATTGATAAGAACAATATGAACTGAGCCAGACATAGACAATTTTAATCCTAAAACATAAGAACTAAAAACACGTAAGAAATCCCAAACTGTACACAGCGCCATCTACGCTCATGCTATGATGTCCCGCGTAGCGTAGGGGACTGAACTCTGCCTTGCAGCTTGAAGAAATCCTTACCAATTAATGTCCTTATGTCAGTGGTATCTCAGCGGAGCGATGGGAGATAACGCTGCCTGGAGTTTGGTTTTATGTATCTCTCCAATATGATTAAACTATGTTTGATCGAAGGGTTGTATTGAATGCAGATACGTTATTCCTATGTATCTGACTACTGGCATGCATGGTGGCAACTTTTACCATTGCGGACTCTTTCACATGCAAAACATTAACAGCGGAGGACTACAATCCACCGACAACGAGACCTCCGGTGTCCCCCGACTGCATCGCGGAAGAGGAGCAGGCATCACCACCCCATGTTCCTGTTGAAGATGCTGAAATTGAACACCAAAAGTACATGGAAGAAGCAGAAGCAGAACATCAACAGTACTTAGTGAGCCATCAACTAAAATTCCAACAGCTCCAGGATCTAATCCTACAGCAGCAACAACAACAACAGATATCTTCAACCGAGAAACCTAATTCGAAGAAAAAGAGGAAAAAGAAAAAATAAAGTTAACATCTTAAATTGCTTCTTTTTTTAGGTTAATTCTATAATAAAGGCAAAAAACATGAGGGGTTAAAGGGAGGACCAATCGGTCCTTCCGACAATCCCGGGGTTATCCCCCCCCCCAAACCACCCATGCAAACAAAAAGTCTAACATTAATTGTAAGCCACCGTGGATGCTCATTGAAAAAAACAATCCAAGAGGAAAACAGCGTTATCGAGCTTGAAACTTCTATATCAGACGTGAGTAGACCATCAGACGATTCAGTTATATATTTTTGCTTGGGCTATCAGTGCAAATTTTATGAAATAATTTGTGTATTGCTCTTGGGGTTTACCCACAAAAAATAGCTTACTATATTTTGGCGTATCGGGCCATGCCACCCAATGATAGCATATTTATTAAATTAGCATTGAAAATGATTACGTATAAAATACTATTAGATTTAGATGAAAACGTATATCTATCTAATGCGACAGGCACTTGTTAATGGATTGTATGTGTTGTGTCTTAGTTATAATATTATGGTGCATTTGTTATGGAAATGTTATATAATTGTTAACGTATATATAAATTGTTTTTATATATATAAGATCAGTATTCACACACCCTTTGTGCAATCCCGCAGAATGAAGCGTGTTCACCAATATTATGACCATTGGTACCGTTGTGTTGTTTCAATTTCCTCAGATCGCGGCCGCCACCTTTGGTGTGATCTATGTTCAGGTGATCATATATATATTCATTAACATCTTAAGCAATCAAAAGGCGAATATGTCCCATATTGAGGAACCCTATATATATAGAATTAATGTCGTGTGTAAAAGTCCTACGTTACTTGGGAACCACTGTGGATGTTCATTGAAAAAAATTAAAAACAAAAAACAACTTGTTCTATCGATTTTCCAATTTCAGACGTCAGTAAGCGAAGTTTTGATATTTTGCAGTTATATCAGTTAAAATTGAGTAATTCGCGGACATATATTCTAAATTGAAACGTGTGTTGGCATTGCCGCCACAAGTCACCTGACTGACCATTTCACCTACATTCTAGGCCAACACGATCATTTTTGAATTTATGGAAAGATGTTTTTTTGATTGAAGTTAATTAAATATACATAATCCGAATTAACGCTCCTAAATTACCATTTCTTTGGCTTCGGGGGTATAAATATTTGATTCGAGTCGAGGAACCCATCCATCAAAGTTATCACTGATATCGATTTTTGAAATCTGTTATTGGCCAAGAAAATATTCGATGAGCCGACCCGACAAACTCTCGATATCAAATTGCGTTGAAAAAAATATATAACATGTTTTGGAAAATCTTATAAGAGTTGACAGCGGTTAGAATTATTTTTTGGTAATGATCGATACTGATAACTAAATCGTCCTTTGAAGAAATGTTGATTTTGGAATCTGACGATACGGGACCATCGAATCGGGATTGTGTACCTTTAAATGTATCACTTGAGACCTTGTTGGGGTTGGGTCCCTACAAGTAGATATAAACATGTAGGTTTGGCGTTGTCAAGCTAATAATAATAATAATAAAACATCTTTCAAATCACATTATATTCACTTGAGAAGTGTGTGTTCATAAACCAACTTATTAAATTGGCGTAGCCTTACATACTGAAATAATGTAATTGAAACTGTCAAATAAAATTAAGAATATCATGTCAATTATCTGTCTACTTATTTATTTCAGATGGAGAGAATAGACAATAATGTAGTCATTTGGGACATGGAAGGTGAGGGTAGCATTGAAGAGCAGTACATGAGGCTAACAGAGAGTGGGGAAGGTTCAAATCTGATGTCTAAGAATCGTCGGAAGTCAGTTACTAAAGGCAGGAGACAAAGATCAGTAATGTACAAAGAATATATGAAGGGAATTTCAACCAAAAGAATCTCCGCCCAGTACACCAGCCGCACCGAGCGAACAATAAGGCAGGGCACACCGACTAGACGATCTCTCAGAAGGCAGGTGCTGGTACGACAAGCTGTCAACGTCGGACTCCCGTTATATGCATCAACATCAAGGCATTCTATATGTCAGCCTTCAGTTGTTAGCTTCTCAACTACGCCGAGTATGGATGGTATCAAAATATATTCACGTATTGATGTAGCATCTATAGTCAAAATCGAAAATATAAACGAGTGGAGAAGAAACGGAAGAGCTTGGCAAATTTACGACTGAGAATTTTCAGCTTCGCATGAGATGTTTCGTGCTGAAAAGGAATTACTATTTGCATGAAGTCTGTTTTGTTATGTTTGTCTTTGTTTTTATGTTTGATTGATCTTGTTCTGATTTTAATATTATTAAATAAACATACACATGTCAAATTCAGAGTATTTTAATTTTGTTACCTATGGACTGTTGTCTTCTAATCAGATCTACTGATATTATTACAGAAAATAATTGGATAAATTACCACAGGTCACTTAAATTTCAACAATTTTTTTTAAGGACATTCAGTGATCAAAACCGGTTGTATAGTACTTGATACTAATTACATATTATGAGAAAACCAATGTAATGATATTTTGTCAAATGTTTTCAACTGATATTAGCAGGAACATATCTAAATCAACCCCTTTCTTGACTAAGTACTCATTGATGAGATATTCCCATAAGTAAGGTTCAGATAATAAGCTCAAGGGCCATAATGCCATAGGTCATTTGTTTAACTTGTTATCTGAACATCTCCCACCATATAATGCACTTGTATTATCTGTTGCCTGCTTATATTTCCTGAACATCCTTCCAAACATAATAGACCATTCCAATCTAAACTTTTATAAATCAATTGACGAATCCATTTAGTAACAAAAGGGGTTTAAATGCTTGGAAAAGATATAATAAAAGACTTGAACATTAAGTGGATAAAATTATATCCGATGTTGTTTATGAGGGGGTTTTCGAAAAAAATGTAAATACAATTATACTGTTTACTCATAAACAATTTATTTATACAAATGAACAAAAATACAATTATTCAAAATTACTCTGACCATTCAATAGTTCATATGTGGGTGATATTAAACAAAGACAGCATATCATATATTAATTTCTGGCATTCAAATAGTCATCACATTTCAAACACAATTGACAGATTTTCAAACTTGATCTAAGTTGATGGACATCTCAATGTACCATTTTGATTGATATATTGCCATTTTGATAACAAAAGCCCCATTAAAATTTGTTCACCCATCAGTGGGCGATGCTGGTGAATTGATAACTTGAAAAAAAGTTACACGCCATTATTTATTTGATTACCCTGTATGTGTACGTGGCCTACTACTTGGCTTGCATCTCAAATAGCTCCCCACCATACATGCTCCGCGAATTTGTTATGCATTCTATTTCTGTACCTTTTTTTACACAACGCCATGGTTTTGTATATGTGTATGTGGGAGCGTCTTTTAAAGGTCTCCGTTTTTTGAAACCCGTTTAGTTACTGTCTGATCTGAAAGCAAGTGTTTTATGTCAAACTCCATACAGCGCCCTCTACGTTATAACTGCGATATAGCACTGCCACAAGGATGGTACTTTGCAGACGATAAATCTATTTTTACATATCGTCGCGGAACAATATTTAGTCACATATTATCTTGTTTTGACCACCAAATTTTATTTAAAGTTTGCAATAATGGTAATTCTTTCGGTATTGATAAGAACAATATGAACTGAGCCAGACATAGACAATTTTAATCCTAAAACATAAGAACTAAAAACACGTAAGAAATCCCAAACTGTACACAGCGCCATCTACGCTCATGCTATGATGTCCCGCGTAGCGTAGGGGACTGAACTCTGCCTTGCAGCTTGAAGAAATCCTTACCAATTAATGTCCTTATGTCAGTGGTATCTCAGCGGAGCGATGGGAGATAACTCTGCCTGGAGTTTGGTTTTATGTATCTCTCCAATATGATTAAACTATGTTTGATCGAAGGGTTGTATTTAATGCAGATACGTTATTCCTATGTATCTGACTACTGGCATGCATGGTGGCAACTTTTACCATTGCGGACTCTTTCACATGCAAAACATTAACAGCGGAGGACTACAATCCACCGACAACGAGACCCCCGGTGTCCCCCGACTGCATCGCGGAAGAGGAGCAGGCATCACCACCCCATGTTCCTGTTGAAGATGCTGAAATTGAACACCAAAAGTACATGGAAGAAGCAGAAGCAGAACATCAACAGTACTTAGTGAGCCATCAACTAAAATTCCAACAGCTCCAGGATCTAATCCTACAGCAGCAACAACAACAACAGATATCTTCAACCGAGAAACCTAATTCGAAGAAAAAGAAAAAATAAAGTTAACATCTTAAATTGCTTCTTTTTTTAGGTTAATTCTATAATAAAGGCAAAAAACATGAGGGGTTAAAGGGAGGACCAATCGGTCCTTCCGACAATCCCGGGGTTATCCCCCCCCCAAACCACCCATGCAAAAAAAAAGTCTAACATTAATTGTAAGCCACCGTGGATGCTCATTGAAAAAAACAATCCAAGAGGAAAACAGCGTTATCGAGCTTGAAACTTCTATATCAGACGTGAGTAGACCATCAGACGATTCAGTTATATATTTTTGCGTGGGCTATCAGTGCAAATTTGATGAAATAATTTGTGTATTGCTCTTGGGGTTTACCCACAAAAAATAGCTTACTATATTTTGGCGTTTCGGGCCATGCCACCCAATGATAGCATATTTATTAAATTAGCATTGAAAATGATTACGTATAAAATACTATTAGATTTAGATGAAAACGTATATCTATCTAATGCGACAGGCACTTGTTAATGGATTGTATGTGTTGTGTCTTAGTTATAATATTATGGTGCATTTGTTATGGAAATGTTATATAATTGTTAACGTATATATAAATTGTTTTTATATATATAAGATCAGTATTCACACACCCTTTGTGCAATCCCGCAGAATGAAGCGTGTTCACCAATATTATGACCATTGGTACCGTTGTGTTGTTTCAATTTCCTCAGATGGAATCTAGGGGAATCTCAGATCAGGGAGGATACGCGAACAACTCATTTGGGGATACCACTCGATAAATACGATTTCAACGGTGCCTTCGTTGAAAATATTTGCGAAAAAACTAGAAGTACGTTTATGATGCTCACAAATGCTGGTGTTCATCCGGGTGGTATAACTCCAAAGAGCTGTTCGATTATCTACTCGTCTGTGGTACTTCCGAGGGGATTGTACGGTTCTGAATTACTTTGGAATTTGTCTCAGAATAACCGTGATCGTCTGGAAAGAACACATCGATTTTGCGTTAAATTTTTCCAGGGTCTACATACACGCACAAAGACAGAAATAGCACTTGGGCTTGTCGGTCTTCCTCCACTCATGTCTTTAATCGATAAACGCAAACTCTCATTCTTTGGCTCGCTTTGTAATCTGTCGCTAAACAAAACTGTTAAAGCTATTTTCTTAACCCGTTTGTATCAATATGTCGTGGGGTGTTCAGAGATAAGCGATAAAACATTCATAGCTGACATTATTACAACACTCCAGAAATATAACATGGTCGACTACCTGATCACTTTTATTGATTTACACGAATTCCCGAATAAACTAACATGGAAAAATGTATTGAAAGACAAATGGAAAATCCGGTGTTCTGAAGAGTGGACAGCAATTATAAATGGCGACAATAGACTTGCTCGGTTCGCTGCCATACAACCAGAATTAACCATGTCTCACCTTTGGGGAAAATGTCGATGCTTCCCAAAATATAAATCATCGTACACGCTTGTTGCCCGCCTTATGGCTATGTTACCTGGTGAGAAACAGGTATGTCCTCTCTGCAGCCACGAACACAGCGACGTTGTTAAACATACCATATGCGAATGTACGTCAATAACGTCGGAGAGGAACCTTGTAGAATTCGACATTTTGAACATATTTGATATAGAATTCTACCTAAAGTTTGACAAACTGAGTCCAGAATCTAAAACTCGAATTTTTCTTTCTGGATTATCAGATTTCATGACGATTCCACTTGAATATACGGAGGACCCAATTAATTTTTTTGTTAAAAAGTCTGCTGATCTATGGAAACGCTACGTTGACCTAATAACTTTATCTGAGAATGCGACGAATTCAGAAACATCAGCTCCAGCAGATCAGCAAAGGTTGACATATTTCACTATATAAGTAAAGGAAATATACATACATGTAACAGCTATGCTCGGGTGGGCATTATTCGTTATTGCCACACACTCTTGGCAAAATGATCGCTGACAATTGAGATTGTTTTCTGCGATACATTTACCCGATAATGCTTGGAATACATTTACATTGAAAACATTTTATGTCTATATGTACATGTAGATAATGCATTATAGGTTCGTATAAGCTCACTTGGTGCATGCATGAATGATGTGTATGTAATAGATTATGACCGTGCCAATGTTCTACTTGCATTGAATCTATAATATATTCTTATTATCTCATTGTAAATAAATGATATATGGCGTTATGTCCTATGTGTGTATACCTTTTCCGTTGTTTATTTGTCTTTGTGTAATTTAATTGTATATGTATCAATGATCTCCCACGAGGAGGAAATAAAGATATATATATATATATAAATTGTTTTTATATATATAAGATCAGTATTCACACACCCTTTGTGCAATCCCGCAGAATGAAGCGTGTTCACCAATATTATGACCATTGGTACCGTTGTGTTGTTTCAATTTCCTCAGATCGCGGCCGCCACCTTTGGTGTGATCTATGTTCAGGTGATCATATATATATTCATTAACATCTTAAGCAATCAAAAGGCGAATATGTCCCATATTGAGGAACCCTATATATATAGAATTAATGTCGTGTGTAAAAGTCCTACGTTACTTGGGAACCACTGTGGATGTTCATTAAAAAAAAATTAAAAACAAAAAACAACTTGTTCTATCGATTTTCCAATTTCAGACGTCAGTAAGCGAAGTTTTGATATTTTGCAGTTATATCAGTTAAAATTGAGTAATTCGCGGACATATATTCTAAATTGAAACGTGTGTTGGCATTGCCGCCACAAGTCACCTGACTGACCATTTCACCTACATTCTAGGCCAACACGATCATTTTTGAATTTATGGAAAGATGTTATTTTGATTGAAGTTAATTAAATATACATAATCCGAATTAACGCTCCTAAATTACCATTTCTTTGGCTTCGGGGGTATAAATATTTGATTCGAGTCGAGGAACCCATCCATCAAAGTTATCACTGATATCGATTTTTGAAATCTGTTATTTTCTCAAATAATTATTGGACTATTTGGCGGCCAAGAAAATATTCGATGAGCCGACCCGACAAACTCTCGATATCAAATTGCGTTGAAAAAAATATATAACATGTTTTTGGAAAATCTTATAAGAGTTGACAGCGGTTAGAATTATTTTTTGGTAATGATCGATACTGATAACTAAATCGTCCTTTGAAGAAATGTTGATTTTGGAATCTGACGATACGGGACCATCGAATCGGGATTGTGTACCTTTAAATGTATCACTTGAGACCTTGTTGGGGTTGGGTCCCTACAAGTAGATATAAACATGTAGGTTTGGCGTTGTCAAGCTAATAATAATAATAATAAAACATCTTTCAAATCACATTATATTCACTTGAGAAGTGTGTGTTCATAAACCAACTTATTAAATTGGCGTAGCCTTACATACTGAAATAATGTAATTGAAACTGTCAAATAAAATTAAGAATATCATGTCAATTATCTGTCTACTTATTTATTTCAGATGGAGAGAATAGACAATAATGTAGTCATTTGGGACATGGAAGGTGAGGGTAGCATTGAAGAGCAGTACATGAGGCTAACAGAGAGTGGGGAAGGTTCAAATCTGATGTCTAAGAATCGTCGGAAGTCAGTTACTAAAGGCAGGAGACAAAGATCAGTAATGTACAAAGAATATATGAAGGGAATTTCAACCAAAAGAATCTCCGCCCAGTACACCAGCCGCACCGAGCGAACAATAAGGCAGGGCACACCGACTAGACGATCTCTCAGAAGGCAGGTGCTGGTACGACAAGCTGTCAACGTCGGACTCCCGTTATATGCATCAACATCAAGGCATTCTATATGTCAGCCTTCAGTTGTTAGCTTCTCAACTACGCCGAGTATGGATGGTATCAAAATATATTCACGTATTGATGTAGCATCTATAGTCAAAATCGAAAATATAAACGAGTGGAGAAGAAAAGGAAGAGCTTGGCAAATTTACGACTGAGAATTTTCAGCTTCGCATGAGATGTTTCGTGCTGAAAAGGAATTACTATTTGCATGAAGTCTGTTTTGTTATGTTTGTCTTTGTTTTTATGTTTGATTGATCTTGTTCTGATTTTAATATTATTAAATAAACATACACATGTCAAATTCAGAGTATTTTAATTTTGTTACCTATGGACTGTTGTCTGCTAATCAGATCTACTGATATTATTACAGAAAATAAATGGATAAATTACCACAGGTCACTTAAATTTCAACAATTTTTTTTAAGGACATTCAGTGATCAAAACCGGTTGTATAGTACTTGATACTAATTACATATTATGAGAAAACCAATGTAATGATATTTTGTCAAATGTTTTCAACTGATATTAGCAGGAACATATCTATATCAACCCCTTTCTTGACTAAGTACTCATTGATGAGATATTCCCATAAGTAAGGTTCAGATAATAAGCTCAAGGGCCATAATGCCATAGGTCATTTGTTTAACTTGTTATCTGAACATCTCCCACCATATAATGCACTTGTATTATCTGTTGCCTGCTTATATTTCCTGAACATCCTTCCAAACATAATAGACCATTCCAATCTAAACTTTTATAAATCAATTGACGAATCCATTTAGTAACAAAAGGGGTTTAAATGCTTGGAAAAGATATAATTAAAGACTTGAACATTAAGTGGATAAAATTATATCCGATGTTGTTTATGAGGGGGTTTTCGAAAAAAATGTAAATACAATTATACTGTTTACTCATAAACAATTTATTTATACAAATGAACAAAAATACAATTATTCAAAATTACTCTGACCATTCAATAGTTCATATGTGGGTGATATTAAACAAAGACAGCATATCATATATTAATTTCTGGCATTCAAATAGTCATCACATTTCAAACACAAATGACAGATTTTCAAACTTGATCTAAGTTGATGGACATCTCAATGTACCATTTTGATTGATATATTGCCATTTTGATAACAAAAGCCCCATTAAAATTTGTTCACCCATCAGTGGGCGATGCTGGTGAATTGATAACTTGAAAAAAAGTTACACGCCATTATTTATTTGATTACCCTGTATGTGTACGTGGCCTACTACTTGGCTTGCATCTCAAATAGCTCCCCACCATACATGCTCCGCGAATTTGTTATGCATTCTATTTCTGTACCTTTTTTTACACAACGCCATGGTTTTGTATATGTGTATGTGGGAGCGTCTTTTAAGGGTCTCCGTTTTTTGAAACCCGTTTAGTTACTGTCTGATCTGAAAGCAAGTGTTTTATGTCAAACTCCATACAGCGCCCTCTACGTTATAACTGCGATATAGCACTGCCACAAGGATGGTACTTTGCAGACGTTAAATCTATTTTTACATATCGTCGCGGAACAATATTTAGTCACTTATTATCTTGTTTTGACCACCAAATTTTATTTAAAGTTTGCAATAATGGTAATTCTTTCGGTATTGATAAGAACAATATGAACTGAGCCAGACATAGACAATTTTAATCCTAAAACATAAGAACTAAAAACACGTAAGAAATCCCAAACTGTACACAGCGCCATCTACGCTCATGCTATGATGTCCCGCGAAGCGTAGGGGACTGAACTCTGCCTTGCAGCTTGAAGAAATCCTTACCAATTAATGTCCTTATGTCAGTGGTATCTCAGCGGAGCGATGGGAGATAACTCTGCCTGGAGTTTGGTTTTATGTATCTCTCCAATATGATTAAACTATGTTTGATCGAAGGGTTGTATTGAATGCAGATACGTTATTCCTATTTATCTGACTACTGGCATGGTGGCAACTTTTACCATTGCGGACTCTTTCACATGCAAAACACAGGCAACAAGAAAACCATAGTCAGAAATGGTAACGCGCTCAAGATCATATATTATATACCCATGCTTGTAATAATAGAATATAAAATATATTGGTTTCGCGAATGACCAACTCAGAATTAATTCCGTTAAAATAACAATAACAACCAGCACCTAATTAACGAACCGGCGGCCGACTCGGCCGTCTCCGACCACGACCATCAGCGGGCTGCAGAACGAAACCTATGTATAACAGTTGAAATATAAGACTTACAAATTATCTTTTAAATTTCTTTTATTGGTAATTGATATAGCTTGTCACAAACCAAAAATCAACATTATTGACTTAATAATGTAAAGGACAATAAACGAAATTTAAATTCCCAACTACACCTTTTACCGGACTCGGCCTCCTGATCGCGCAGTTCGACTTTTAAACCGGAAAAAACAATTATCTATAAATAAAACGCCCATCTGACCACAGCTTTCATTCAAGATTATTCACGTTTCCGGTAACTCAGGGGATGGACGTGCCAGCGAGAGCTCCTCGCTTATCCTAGAGTGACCGTTTATTTTTCTGTCGGGCTTGTCTGATCATGGGTGATTTAATCCCCAGCCAAGTCCGCAACGTGCTGAGCGGCTACCAATCTGCCCATTGTATTAGCTGGTATCTCCATGCTAATACGGGCAGATTGGACGTGGTCTTGAAGTTCCAGGTCACCCCGGTAGAACCTTCTACCGGCCGTGGCCTGGAAGGACCGACCCCACCAGCGAAAGACCCCACCAGGGGCGGAATCCAGGGAGTACATTAATCAAGAGCTTCAACCACAATGTGAGAATTTTATTATTATCTAGAACAATTCACTTTAATAGAAACACTATAAAATCCTATACTGGAGATGTTTCCATACCACCCGTAACAATTAACAACAACAGTCCGCCGTTCAGGAAAATGAGCAGATGACAGTACGAATAAAATATAACACATGACGACTGCAAAAGATCGAATCGCATGCAAACATTCTGAGAAATGTTCAGATATAGTTCAACAAGTTCAACTAACGCCCTATCTGAGCACTCCATTACGGGCTATGATTGATTGATTGGGGTTTATTGTCGCTTTAGCCACTAAGGCCATATCACGACATTGCCAGTTTTAGTGGTGGAGAAAATCCGCACACTTGCGACTAATCTAACAGTGATTTCAATGGCTGATAAACTCGTCAACCATGTGCGGCAAACCACCGGCCATCGGCGAGTAACATAACGGGCTATGGGAATTACGAGCCAGTGAATATTTAGTATCGAAATGGTCAAGCAGCGTATACTGGAGTGTAAGAATTCAACGTTAACAATAATTTGTTCAATGTTTTCATGATTTTATTCTTAATTTCAGGCCACACAATGCAGCGAGTTGGAAACACACATCTCTACAAAACAAGGGACAGCAGTGTCATCATCTGGAGCATGAACGGAGATGATAGTCTAGAGACACAGTATCTCCGTAACATAGGAAACAAGATACACGACACATCGACAGAATTCGCATTAAATACCACGTTCACGTGCAAAACACCAGGATACGCCAAGACCGGTAACTCTAAACGAGCGTCTCCAAGAGAGCTGCTGTTCAGAAACCGACTTGTGACCACAGGAGTGACAATACATATCTCCACTCACAAGAACTGCGTGTCCATGCCCAACCTAACTGCTATAAATGACACAAAGACAAAAAATGAACCAGAGGCGGTAGAGAAACGTGATGAACATGAGAAGTACGAACCGAAGGAGAGAAAAGCCTTCACAAAGAAACTCAAGAAGTTCTACAAGAGCTGCAAACTCCAGACTAAACGAGGGCTACGTATTCTCACCTTCCTGTGAGGCACCATTATCCTCTCACACTGCTGCCATATCATCACGTGACCATTATTATACAATTGTTGTATATAAATAATATGAAATTGTATATAGCAATCCAAATTGTACAGCATTATATCGTTGTTGAATTTGTTTAGTTTTGTTTCAATAAATATAATTTTTGTTTTCAACCCTTTCTGAATTGTCTATCTATTGGAACATACGCGAACCGGGTTCGTAAAATGTGGGGTGGATTAATTATTTTGTACTGACCAAGAATATTGCATAATTACAGGGGGGGGGGGGTTGAAAAAAATGCCGGGGTGAGTGGGTGATCAAAGCCACCAACAAGCAATTTTTTCCGCAACTAAAAAAACAATTCCTGCTTGTTTTTTTAGTGTTTTGGCAATGAGTTGGGCTTCAAAACCACTTTGAATGAGAGAAATAATGTAATTCTATCTGGTAAACTGACTGCAGGCAGTTATCGTGTTGTATTTTGTTGCAAATTTTGAAATCCAAGATGGCCGCTGGCAGCCATGTTTTTTTGGCCGAATGACCTCAAAATGACTCATTCCTATTTACATGTCCATGTTAACATCCATGATAAATAGTATGCACAGAAATTCATATACAGCTGTTTACAGTGAATCCCCCCCCCCCGCAAATATCTGTTTTGGTGTTAAAAGGGGGGGTGGGTGTCAATAATGGTCGGAAAAAACTGCCGAAAAACGGAAAAAAAATTGGCGGTGGGGGTGGGTGGGTACAAAAATGATCGAAAGGGAAAAAATGCCATACGTGCCTGAAATTTTTTTCCGACCCCCCACCTGTAATTATTCTTATTAATCTATTAAACAGTTGAACTAGTTGTTTACATATATATGATATACGACATCTGTTTATAAAGTGTTCGGTTGCGATTCTGTTTGCCAGATAGATAGAAAACATCCACATACATATTCCATAAAATTTTACTATGTTTTCTTTGAACCAACACAAGGCCAGAAAGTCGAAAATGGTATCACTCATGAAACAAATTATTGGACCAAACTAAGATTAAATTTTGATACATAGACCACACACATGTCACCTTTAATACCGAACTTACGAGCCAAAAAGTGCAAATATAATTTGACTAAAACATATTCGAACTTGACATGTATTTTTACTGAGAAACTCACATACCGACTTAATTTCCGATAAAATAATCCAAAACGTTATGCCGTGATCGGTCGGAAACCAAAATGTTAACGTACGGACATAAAATAATATATATACGACCGTTCTTTTCAAACCAGTGGATGTAATTTGGGCTATAAAACTGTCTGACCCTTTCTTGGCGATCTCCTTACAATCTGACATTCTTCATATAGGAACTCCTATTGCGTGGCCTACTACTTGGCTTGCATCTAAATAGCTCCCCACCATACATGCTCCGCGAATTTGCCATGCTTTGTATTTTGGTACATTTTGTTACACAGCGCCATGGTGTTCTATATGTATATGTATGGAGCGTCTTTTAAAGGTCTCTGTTTGTGAGACCAGTTTAGTTATTGTCTGGTTATCGCAGGTAGGCAGTTGTTACCGGCCGGCTTAGGAAGGTCGGCTGTACGCATGCGCGGACATTCAACAGGAAGTACATTAACATGAAAGCAGTTAGTAGTCACGATACATCGAGCGTTAAACCAGTTTGGAAAGTGTTTACATCCGCGAATTACGAAATGTTTTTCAAATTATTAGATAATCGCGGTCAAATGTAATGGAAACAAAGGAATCCAGAATACAATACAATATGAATTTAGAATGATTACGTTGCAGAACGGGATGGAATCGATGTGCTTACAATACAACTGAGAGTGTTGTGCCTCGTCTCAGAGTCAGTCAAAGTTACACCGAGTCAGTGAGTCACACTCACAGAGTCTGGCAATGTCCTGAGTGTGGGATTCTGAAATTCTGTTAATTCATGACTAGTTAAGTTAAGAGTCAACAATTCTCTCCCAGACTACCGCAATGTCCATGAAGATAGAAGTTAGAACTCTGCAACACAACATCAGTCATCATGAATGTACACACGGACCAGCAGCAGCTAACCAGCATTGACATTGTTAATCTGACACAGTGAAAGGAACAGTACAAATCCAGACTCTAATTGTTGAAATTATAATATTACTAGTGGTCTAGTATAGAATATTAATAACAGTATGATTAAATTTATTTCAATCCAAATTAATTCCATTTTTTGGGGGCGGGGGATATTACTTTATTAAGATTAATATTATGAAGCCCCAAATGTCGGTCACAAACCCCACCCCTCTCAATGCACCATAGTTGGTTTTGTTAAAAATAACTTAACTGTAGAAATGTTATTTTTCCAATGTTGTCAATCCGGTCAAGTTCAGCATTGACAAAAACTTTAAATTTAAGTCATAGGCCTAGTGTCAGTTGTTGAAAATAGTCGGTTGTGGTTATCTTCACTATGTTCAATAGTTGAGTTCAGTCTTGAAGATTTTCATCCCACCCTGCATTAATTAAAGCTTACCAGACGTGTTTATATATCATTCACCGTCACTCAAAATTTTTTTTATTCATGATGTGAATTCCACCAAAAAAAAATTGTCTAGCAGTGATAACATAATTATTGTTAGAAATATGACAAACTTACATTTTTGTGAAAAATAATTTTATAGTGGAGTGTAATTTTGTGGGATATTCCAAGTTCAATGTACAGTACAGTAATGCTCTAAGTATATGATCCGTTAACCACAGCAGAATTATGGGAATTTTTTCAGGATTTAGTCGGAAATATGGCAATATTTCCAACTAAATCTTGAACAAATTCCCCAAATGCTGCTGTGGTTTAGAGGTTGATTATATAGGACATTACTGTAGATTCAGTGAGAAACAACTCATTTTATAAGTTTTGTTGTGTTATTGTTATTAACTTAAGGGAAAACAATAGAAAACATCAAGTTATTGAATCAATTATTCATGGTGTCTACTTTGGGGCAAGTAGTTGGGTTTGGCCTTGGGGATTATCCATGCATGCAGGATGCAATATTTACACTACCTGTAGTTAAATTGACTAGCTAGTGTGAATGGATTTATTGATACTCATTCCTATCAGTAGCTCCTAAATTACTATTTCTTTGGCTTTGGGGGGGGGGGGGTAATAAATATTTGATTCAAGTTGAGGATCCCACCCATCAAAGTTGATATAAATTGTTTAAGTTTGTTATTTCTCGAGATGTACATAATAATATGTGGCCCATAAAGTTGGCATAAACACATGGTCAAACAGGGTTGAAGATGGATAACTCTAAAATCAATAATCATATCAAAAACATTTTGCTGGCCATTTCAGGATAAAACAATATCAGTAATCACTGAGTAAAAAAAAATTCTCACTTGGAAAAAAAAATATTTATGTTCTTCCGGATCTACAGCCTATGTTTAGGGACAACAGGGGAACTCGGAGAGTCGGAGGATGAGCTTGTTCATTGACAACAAACACTGTAGTTCAGATTCAATTGGGCTGTTTATTATTATAAACATAAACAACCAATAAAAACTTAAACAAAATATATTGTCAAGAAGGTGGAGGCCAATAACCGCCTTCCCACCTGTTGATATATAACAATGTTCCATAAACATACCTAGCATCATAAACTAGCTATTGCCTTAGTAATAGTGGTAACATATATGTAGCCATAATAAAAGTTTTCGAATTTCAAGAGACGGATAAGTGATAGATGAAACATAAATATCAAGCTGCTAACATAATATTGGGGTGGGAGGCTGTGGGAGGGTGGGAAAATGAATTCTGATATAAAAGGAATTACGGGAATTATGTTTGGACAAAATAAATATTGATTCTATTCCCGATAGACGGAGGACAAAGCGACTGCGCATGACCGTATATAAAATGTACATCCTGTTGTTAAAGGGGTACCGAGGTCCGTCCCGGACATATTTAATTTAGTACGCTCCCTAGAAAATAAAATTGATTATTTCATAATCAAGGTTATATAAAATATATAAAAAAATATAATTAAATCTCAAAAAGTATTTTTTCTGGCCATTTCAGGATCAAACAATATAAAAGGAGTCAATTTTGTTATTTATAGGTGGGGTGGGATGATATCCAGGAGGGAAATGTCCAGGGTGGGGGAATATCCAGGGGACATGACATGTTACTCTGGGTTTGCCATTTGTTCTCATAAATGCACTAGACTTTCAAGATTTCTTCACAAATACAGATCCAGGGAATTTTAGATGTATATAGTATTTCTTCCTGACCAAAAAGGTGTATAACTTGGCTGATTTAATCCAACATCTGCCCCACAGCATACTGTTACATTACCACTGCAGTAGGCAAAATCCTATAAAAATCACCATACAGGTACATGTATGGACCCAGTGGCTATTCACCTAATATAACTGTATGTTTACCATGATGGCCCTTGCTAGTCAAAAGCATGGATATTCATGATATTAAGCTGGATCATTGTACCAACTATAAGCACATTTGGTGGGCTAAGATATCATATTGAAGATTGATCCATATCAATTCACAAGACAAAGAACAATAAGATAATATAATATAACAACCACCTATTTACTCAAGTGACACCTACTTATTGAATTTATGCACAGGACATCCATCGTTTCCCCAACACCAATAGAGAAAAAACTGCCACTTGGGCCTCCAGTCAAGCCATACACAGTTGACTTGTGCATGGATATTATATAGGTTTAGCACTATCACAGATTCAAATAAATGTTCCAGAAATTAGGAATAGTGCAGAGAAAAAGGATGAAGTACATAGAAATCCATAATTCCATATGCATTAACATTTGTGCTAAATATTTGTCATGGAAATACATTATATGGTGAAAAATAATCTGATCCTATTTAAATTCGAACAATAACCAGAACAAAAATGTATACCTTTAAGGTATCCACCCTTGCGCTATTATCAAGGCTATTTAACCCAGAACTAGATATTTCCATGTATTTAAGATTCAGCAGACAAGATTGGACCTAAGCCCTTGGCCAAAGTTAAAATTTGTGTCTATTATCAAAATCAATGTTTGGCATTTGTTGAAGAAATAACAGGTTGTGACCTTAAAATATGTCTCATAAGAAAGCCCTGAAATAATATTTTTTTAAATGGATTCATGTTGACACTGGGAGTATCATAAGAAAGGCGCAGATATCTTTAAAAAGACACTAATATTTAATTTAACTAAATAAATAATTATATATTGGCATCTGGAATTGAATTTATTCACTGTGGTAAATTGACCCGATGAGTGCCATCGGATAGGTGTTGTTGACCTCATGTGACTTAAAGATGCACTAATAATCAAATTTTAATTAAATGAAAGTGTCAATGACAATGTCAATTGAAGAATTTTTGTGTTACAGTCAATGGAGTGATTAGGAATGTGGAAAGTTGAAAGGCCTACATGTAGTTATGCAAAGAGTAAAATCCAAGATGGCCGAATGACCATATGGTTCACCTGACCAGGGGAATAAAATGGAATAGGCGCCTTTGACCTCAAATGACTTAAGCGGGACTAATAAATTATACTAACATACATGTAGATGACCAATGGAGAATTGTTGTTATCAGCTCCATGGTATAGGTGTCATTGACCTAAGATTAGATGCACTAATAATTGGCACTAAAGAGCGTTTATTAACTTCATTATCAATTAAAAGATAGTGTTCGAGAAAACTTTTTCTGGAGATTAATTTTCTTCAATTTTTTGTGTGTAATTTTTTAAGTTTGTTCAATCTAGTATATATAATGTTAATATGAGAAAAGTAGAGCATATGGATTTCAATTATTTAATTTTGCTCTTGCTTTTAAAATACTTTACTAGAATATGTAGAATTTGGCACATTCCCAGTTTCTTTCTTTAAGTTGACAATAAACGCTCTTTATTTGTAATTATTAGTGCCTCTTTAAGTCATCTGAGGTCAATAACAACTATCCCATGACACTCCCTATGTCAATTTATCTCTGTGTACACAAATTATCCCACATATCTTCTGAGCTAATAACAAGCGCTCTTCATTGATCATCTACCTACATGTATGGGTTTTTTTACTAAGAAAAAAAACGCATTTAGTCCCTATAGTATAAATATAAATGCAAAAATAAATATCAGAACATTTTCGACTTATAGTTAGTTTGAAATATACCAGGTATGAAATTCCCAACTGTTAAAAAAATTGGGGTGTGGAATCTAGTGGATAAACCCCACCCCTATCACCAATTCACCACATTGTTTAGTTATAAAAGGGTTAATTCCAATGAAGTACTATTTACTGAAAATGAACAAGTCATTCACATTATTTACCTTAAAATTCAGTCTAGTTTGGACACCAGTGAAACATATACATGTATGTACAAAATAACAATTTTGCTATTTAAATTTGCTATTATATTCCCAATATTGAGCCAATATGGTCATTTATAATTAACCCTTCCATGATTGGGGCTTCATGAAATTTTGTGAAAAACCCTGTGCCAATGCATTCTCTTACATATATAAAGATCCTGTGCCAGTACATTCTCTTATATATGAGTCTCCCATAGGGATCATCACATATATGAGAGCATACCTTGTCCTAACAATATTTACCTCAACCTTGTAAACCAGTGCATTCTCCCTATGGGAGACTACACATATATAAGAGAATGCACTGGCACGGGATCTTTAATGCTGCAAACGGGTTAATATAATTTATCTTGGCAAAATATGGACAAAACTGATTATAAGTCTTCAACAAAGATGCCTTCTGATATTCTCTGTATCAAGATTGGCTGGTACCGGTGTACACGTACCACGTCTTCTGCCCCTGGTTATCTTTCCCAACTCTGTATATCTCCCCCCCCCCCCCCCCCCCCACCATGGAAAAAAATTCACATACACAAATATTTTATATATATTTTGGCTAGAGGAGTTGATGAAAATTGGTACACATGGGCAAATTGAGTGTCATAGGATAAGTGGCATTGACCTCAGACAACTTAAAGGGGCACCAATAAATAATTTTAATTAAATAATTAATGACAAATCCAAACTAGTAACTAGTTGGACCCTGGTCACTTGAAATTGGTACGGTATGTAGGGATAAATTGACCCAGGAGTACCATTGGATAGGTGCCATTGACCCTAAAGGCAAACTTAAAAATTATATTATCATATGTGATGAACAATAAAGAGTGTTCGTTATCAGCTTTGACGATATGTATGAAAATTGGTACACAGGGGTCACCTGACCATGGGCTAGGCGCATTGACCTCAGGTGACTTAAAGGGGAACTAATAAATTATCTTAACATATATGATCAATGAAGAGCATTTATTATCAGCTAAAAAAATG
Source organism: Siphonodentalium dalli (assembly GCA_032622095.1). NCBI lineage: Eukaryota > Metazoa > Mollusca > Scaphopoda > Gadilida > Siphonodentaliidae > Siphonodentalium > Siphonodentalium dalli. The sequence goes on from CP136063.1 coordinate 212,062,161, forward strand.
TGTGGGTAATTTGACATGGGGAGTGTCATGGGATAAGTGCCATTAACATCAGATGACTTAAAAACGCACAAATATAATTTATAGCAATAAAGAGCATATGTTATCACCTTATAAGATAGAGGTGACTTTGTTTATTGTCAAGCAATGGGTGATGTTTACCTCATGTGATAATTAATTGAAATGACTTGAAGGGGCCCTAATAAATTACTCATTCTTTACCCGGTGCAACGCTTAAATCATTTTATCTGATGCATATATAGTTGGAATATATCTACTCCTTGTGTATTTATTTGTCTAATTAATCCTTGCTACATGATATAAGCAAACAATTACCAGGTTCAAGTTAGAGCCTGAACCGTGAAATGCTTCAAATTAAAGTGCAGAAGAAATTGTAAATTTGTTTCCCTAAATTGTTTTACTTTTACTGTAGTAATTATAGTATAAAAAACATATCTGGTTACTGGTTACTGTGTTGGGACTCTCAATATACATGTTTAAACTTTCTCTTTTGAATTTATATATGTAATATGTATGCTTCGTGTAGGTCCCCAAGGTTATGCTGGATTGATTTTATGGGGTGGCAGTCCAAGAAGAAATTATTCATTTATATAGATATCTACTACATCATATATAACATGTAGTACATGATTTATTCAACAATTGAAGAATTTGGTCAGTCTGATGTTTCATTTTGACAGTCCATGGTGACGGTCATTCTCAACAGTGGAACTCGTATTTGTTGAAGCTGAGTGAATGGTGTTGCATCTTTTCCAATGATGAAATAGAACTGAAAATCACTGGAATTATTCATCAGGCAGTAGTGGTAGTACTACTAGTAGTACTAGTAACTGTAAATCAACTATTGAGTCTTTTGGCACTTGTACACCCATAATTCCATTGCAATTGAATATGTACTCCAGCTTGAATTAAGACCAATGCAGTCCAAATCTTATTTATTATAGTATTGTCAAATTCCACAGTGTAGTTGGTACATTTTCATTCTGTTGGCGTTGCTATACACACTGTTGTCAGTGTTGAGACTTGAGTGTTATTGTTATTGTTGTTGTTGTTGTTGTGTTCCAGTACTGAAGTCACTTGCATTTGAAAACATTAGTAGATTACTTGTGAACACTGTGGTTTTCTTCTTGTGAGAATGTTCGCTGATGTACAAGGTAGCTCAATTTCTCTCGTTGAGACCCGAGTGTTGCCGCTAACAAAATTCAATCAAAAATGTCAACAACAATGTGAATGTCAATATCACGATTCACGGTCATCGTCACTCACTCACTGTCACTCGAACTTCGATTCAAATCGAATTTTTAACCAGTTCATCAGCCAATAGTAGTTGAATTCATATGGAAGGATGTAACGTTCCCACTCAATACCACATTCAATTTCGGTAAACTCTGATAATCGTATTCAAATACGTGTTCTAATCAATTAAGTTTGAATTCAGCAAGATGAAAAACTTTGTTTGCTTCATTTTACGCAAGTACGAAAAATTGCACATAGCGCATGCGCGAAATATAAATTTTACTTCCGTCACGAAAGGTCATGTCATGTCAAGGTCAACAATCGAACCTTCCTTAGCCGGCCGGTAACAACTGCCTACCGTTATGGCACGCGAAAGGGCGTGTTTTATGTATCTCTCCGATATGATCAAAACTATATTTGATCGAAGGATTGTATTGAGTGCATACACGTTGTTCTATATTATATCTAACTACTTGCATGGTGGCAGCTTTTACGACGGCGGCCTCTTTCACATGCAACAACCATAAACAGGTCTCACAAAACGGAGACCTTTACAAGACGCTCCTGTATAAAAAAATATACAATACCAAACCATGACGCAATGCCTTTCGGACCATGGCCGGATGGGGCCTGATAGAATTATTCCCTACCACTATTGCCACTAGATCATGGGGTCCATCTGCAACTGGAGGTTGCATGATTTTTATGAGTCGCTATCGCAATAATATTTATTTATTTGATTACCCTGTATGTATGCGTGGCCTACTACTTGGCTTGCATCTCAAATAGCTCCCCACCATACATGCTCCGCGAATTTGCTATGCTTTCTATTTTGGTACCTTTTTTTCACACAACGCCATGGTTTTGTATATGTGTATGTGGGAGCGTCTTTTAAAGGTCTCCGTTTTTTGAAACCCGTAAATTTAGTTACTGTCTGATCTGAAAGCAAGTGTTTTATGTCAAACTCCATACAGCGCCCTCTACGTTATCACTGTGATATAGCACTGCCACAAGGATGGTACTTTGCAGACGATAAATCTATTTATACATATCGTCGCGGAACAATATTTAGTCACCTATTATCTTGTTTTGACCACCAAATTTTTTTAAAATTTGCAATAATGGTAATTCTTTCGGTATTGATAAGAACAATATGAACTGAGCCAGACATAGACAATTTTAATCCTAAAACATAAGAACTAAAAACACGTAAGAAATCCTTACCAATTGATGTCCTTATGGCAGTGGTATCTCAGCGGAGCGATGGGAGATAACTCTGCCTGGAGTTTGGTTTTATGTATCTCTCCAATATGATTAAACTATGTTCGATCGAAGGGTTGTATTGAATGCAGATACGTTATTCCTATGTATCTGACTACTGGCATGCATGGTGGCAACTTTTACCATGGCGGACTCTTTCACATGCAAAACACAGGCAACAAGAAAACCATAGTCAGAAATGGTAACGCGCTCAAGATCATATATTATATACCCATGCTTCAATGCTTGTAATTATAGAATATAAAATATATTGGTTTCGCGAATGACCAACTCAGAATTAATTCCGTTAAAATAACAATCACAACCAGCACCTAATTAACGAACCGGCGGCCGACTCGGCCGTCTCCGACCACAACCATCAGTGGGCTGCAGAACGAAACATATGTATAAAAGTTGAAATATAAGACTTACAAATTATCTTTTGAATTTCTTTTATTGGTAATTGACATAGCTTGTCACAAACCAAAAATCAACATTATTGACTTAATAATGTAAAGGACAATAAACGAAATTTAAATTCCCAACTACACCTTTTACCGGACTCAGCCTCCTGGTCGCCCAGTTCGACTTTTAAACCGGAAAAAAAAACAATTATCTATAAATAAAACGCCCATCTGACCACAGATGGTACGACAAGCTGTCAACGTCGGACTCCCGTTATATGCATCAACACCAAAGCATTCTATATGTCAGCCTTCAGTTGTTAGCTTCTCAACTACGCCGAGTATGGATGGTATCAAAATGTATTCACGTATTGATGTAGCATCTATAGTCAAAGATCGAAAATATAAACGAGTGGAGAAGAAAAGGAAGAGCTTGGCAAATTTACGACTGAGAATTTTCAGCTTCGCATGAGATGTTTCGTGCTGAAACGGGATTACTATTTGCATGAAGTCTGTTTTGTTATGTTTGTCTTTGTTTTTATGTTTGATTGATCTTGTTCTGATTTTAATATTATTAAATAAACATACACATGTCAAATTCAGAGTATTTTAATTTTGTTACCTATGGACTGTTGTCTGCTAATCAGATCTACTGATATTATTACAGAAAATAAATGGATAAATTACCACAGGTCACTTAAATTTCAATAAGTTTTTTTAAGGACATTCAGTGATCAAAACCGGTTGTATAGTACTTGATACTAATTACATATTATGAGAAAACCAATGTAATGATATTTTATCAAATGTTTTCAACTGATATTATCAGGAACATATCTATATCAACCCCTTTCTTGACTAAGTACTCATTGATGAGATATTCCCATAAGTAAGGTTCAGATAATAAGCTCAAGGGCCATAATGCCATAGGTCATTTGTTTAACTTGTTATCTGAACATCTCCCACCATATAATGCACTTGTATTATCCGTTGCCTGCTTATTTCCTGAACATCCTTCCAAACATAATAGACCATTCCAATCTATACTTTTATAAATCAATTGACGAATCCATTTAGTAACAAAAGGGGTTTAAATGCTTGGAAAAGATATAATTAAATTCTTGAACATTAAGTGGATAAAATTATATCCGATGTTGTTTATGAGGGGGTTTTCGAAAAAAATGTAAATACAATTATACGGTTTACTCATAAACAATTTATTTATACAAATGAACAAAAATACAATTATTCAAAATTACTCTGACCATTCAATAGTTCATATGTGGGTGATATTAAACAAAGACAGCATATCATATATTAATTTCTGGCATTCAAATAGTCATCACATTTCAAACACAAATGACAGATTTTCAAACTTGATCTAAGTTGATGGACATCTCAATGTACCATTTTGATTGATATATTGCCATTTTGATAACAAAAGCCCCATTAAAATTTGTTCACCCATCAGTGGGCGATGCTGGATAGCATCACCAAATCCCCCCCCCCCTGGAAAGCTCATTCTGCTTTGGCCTCAACTGCTATGGTAGATCTAGGATCAGATTGGTGAAGTTCACATATTAGTCAACTCGATTATGCATTTTATATTCTGCAAATTACGGGATATAGAATCTGAACAGAAGGGAAAAGGTAACTAAACACAATGTTAATTTGAGACAAAAGGTACTTCCCAGAAGAGAGGGCTTGAGAAGAATGAGGTCCACAGAAAGTGAATATGGTGATGCTAGTCCTCTTTGCGGGGTAGCATCACTAAATTCACCCTTTGGGGACCTCATTCTGCAAATGACAGACACACTATTTCATGGCTTGGATGAGTTTTATTATTGAGGTGGACTCTTTCCACCGATAAATAAGTTAGTTAGCACACATGAACTTTGAATAAAACAGAGTCATTTTGAAATAAATAAGTAATTACAAGGTAGTTGTTGCTAATTTCATATGACCACACATAACACCAGTGCAACAGATGGACTTTAAATGCTATAACAACTAAATATATCTAAGTTCAAACTTAATCTGAAGCCTAGTAATTTCAGGAGTGCAATCTTTTGCAAGTGTATTGTGTTTTAAGATTCCAATGTATTCATCAATGTGATAATCAATAGGTTTGACAGCAAAATACAATGTAACGGAGAAATTTTGAACCACATTATTGACTGTTAAAGATGGTGTGTCTCTTCTGGCTCACAATTACAACAACAACATAATTGTTAACCCTTTCATGGCAGGAGCAGCGCTAGTGCAGCATTAAAGATCCTGTGCCATTGCATTATCTTATATTTGCGAGTTTCTCCAATAAGAGAATGCGCTGTCTTAGAAGGTCATGGCAAATATTGTTAGGCCAATGTATTTTCTAATATATGCGACGCTCCATTTGGGAGACTCGCATATATAAGAGAATACATTGGCACAGGGTTTTCGCAAAATTTCAGGAAGCTCCAGTCATGGAAGGGTTAAAACCCTATTTTAAGAACAGACTAAACTGAAGATTGAGACTTTTTTTTTACATGTCTATAACGGCTTAATAAAGTTGTTTATTTCTGATGTAGACAACGAAATAGCTTCGAAATAAATTGGGTTCTGTTCTAAAAATATCCCGTAAACTGTCCAGAAAGGTTGCATGTATTATAACAGATAATTGAAATAAAATCAATATTAGTTGATAGAAGAATTTCCGGACGGGTGTCCTCGATTGATATCTAATTTTGTATAACCCGGAATCTCCATAAAACTTGTTAGGAAGAGATACTTTAACCCTTTATTATCGAGAGTGTCAAGCCTTTGATTCATGTGAGAAAGCATGTCAAATATTCTATCGCTTCTGTTCACAGTTTCAACACTGGATGTTTCGTATTGTTCGAAATTAGGCTGGATATATGTTGATGTTGTGACTGGAATGGAGTTACTGTTCGTGTTCGCGGTAGTACTAATTGGTGGGTTATTGACAACATATCTGTCTTGGAAGAAACGAGTAGCCACTGGGGTTTCTCCATGCATCATCGTCGGGGAGTTCAGGATCATTCGGGAACTAGATAAAAAGTTAACGGTCTCACCAATATCTGCAGCTGGTAAATTGTCCAGAATTTGTTCCTTGGATGGTGGCGGTGTCAACTCCGAGCTTGCTTTTCGCTTTTCTCTATCAATTTCGCTATTCATCTCCACAATCTTCGCAGTATTATGCTCCATAGATAATAATATTCACGTACAAACCAATGTTTGAGAAATATTAGCATATATTTTAAGGATGTAAATCGATTTTAAAAGATAGTCGTCGAGAGCTCGAAAAAAATGTCCGGCGGCCACGTCGACGCATGCGCATCTACAAACTCCGGATTATGCCGAAGTTATTCGAACCACTTCGGCTTTCACTTAAAACGTAAACAAACAGAGAAAAAAAGCGATGTTTGTGGCAATCAACCGGAATATTCTATGTGTAATTTAACATTAAAGTTAGATTATTATACATCATTATGACCATAAGATGTCACTCTGTCCGATGTATATAGCATCACATATTGATTTGCTAGGTAAATCGAGTAAAATACACAACAAATACCCGCCACAAACCTTTGGCGTAAGTCGTGTCATAAGAGACCATACGGGACGATCTCGGACTAAAATCCAGCATCTAGCCAACCCAATATCTTAGCTGGTTTTAGTACGAGAAGACTTGGACTAGGGTCCAAGGAGATATCTCATTGGATCCAAGCAGATATATGCTCGCATTATGGAGATATCTCCTTGAAATATGTTCAAGGAGATATCTCCTTGGATCCAAGCAGATATCTGCTCGGATTATGGAGATATCTGCTTGAAAAATATTTCAAGGAGATATCTCCATATTCCGAGCAGATATCTGCTTGGATGTATTTCGAAAAAAATGGAAAAAACGTATATGTACTGTGGAGAAATCATTAATATTTCATGGCCGCGGTTTTCCAAGGATATATCTCCATAATCCAAGCAGATATCTGCTTGGAATCCAAGGAGATATCTCGTTGAAAACTATTTCGGTTTCAAGGAGATATCTCGTTGGAAATATTTCAAGCAGATATCTCGTAGTTGCGATGAGATATCTCCTAGGATCCAAGGAGATATCTCCATAATGGACCATATTCCAAGCAGATATCTGCTAGGAATTGCAATTCCAAGGAGATATCTCCGAATTACGAGGAGATATCTCCGAAAATGAATATTTGCAGGGATGGCGCCCCATATACATCTAAATATCTCCCCACCATACATGCTCCTTGAATATGCTTTTCTATTTTGGTACCCCTTTTTACACAACGCCATGGTTTTGTACAAACTCCAGGCAGAGTTATCTCCCATCGCTCCGCTGAGATACCACTGCCATAATGACATTAATTGGTAAGGATCGAATTCTTACGAGTTTTTAGTTCTTATGTTTTAGGATTAAAATTGTCTATGTCTGGCTCAGTTCATATTGTTCTTATCAATACCGAAAGAATTACCATTATTGCAAACTTTAAAAAAAATTGGTGGTTAAAACAAGATAATAGGTGACTAAATACTAGTAAATAGTAGTAAATACAGTTCCGCGACGATATGTAAAAATAGATTTATCGTTTGCAAAGTATACTCATTGTGGCAGTGATATATCGCAGCGATAGCGTAGAGGGCGCTGTGTGAAGTTTGGGTTTTGTATACGTGTATGTGGGAGCGTCTTTTAAAAGTCTCCGTTTTGTGAAACCCGTTTAGTTACTGTCTGGTTTGAACGCACGTGTTTTATGTATCTCTCCAATATGATTAAACTATGTTTGATCGAAGGGTTGTATTGAGTGCAGATACGTTGTTCCTATATATCTGACTACTGGCATGGTGGCAACTTTTACCACGGCGGACTCTTTCACATGCAAAAAACAGGCAATAACTAAACAGGTCTCACAAAACGGAGACCTTTACAAGACGCTCCTGTGTAAAATTATATAATACAAAACCATGGCGCAATTCCTTTCGGACCATGGCGGATGGGGCCCGGTAATAGAATTAATCCCTACCACAAGTGCCGCTAGATCATACCATGAATCTCTACTCTTGGTAACGCCCGTAAAGATAATTCTCAACCCGTCCAAAAATAGTTCACAGCAGGGGAGACCGGGGGGGGGGGGGTCCCATCTGCAACTGGAGGTTGCATGATTTTTTGTGAGTCGTTATCGCAATAATATATATTGATTTGATTACCCTGGGGGTTTGCATGTTCCCGAGTAGTTTCATAACATAGTATATGGCAATTAAACGACGGAACTTTTTGTTATAATTTGTCACAATGTCTTTCGGGTCTGCGCCGAAAGAAAGGAAACAAGGTAAGTCTTCATCGCCGGTCCAGGTTCGGAATGGGAGGCTTTGCTTCATGCTACGGTGGCATCCACCCCATGCACAGTAGGCAAACACCTAATGTGCACGGGCAGATATTAATCTACTTACACACACACAATTAAACCCGGCCTACAAACGCTCTTCAGCGGGATTTTATAGCATCCAAAATTGGGTTGTAGGAGAGGGCTGCCAGCCCTTTCAAATCTTCCCGGTTATCATCCCAAACTCCATACTTGCAGGTCTGCGCCCGATGATAGAAATCTTCCCTATTATCATTACCGCTGGATTGTTCGCGGAATGAACTGTGTTCACTAATCACCAGTGGTATACCGTTATGTGCAATTCGGACATAACACACCTTCAAGTGATGGTTGTTTTGATCAAACTCCAGGCAGAGTTATCTCCCATTGCTCCGCTGAGATAACACTGCCATAAGGACATTTGGTAAGGATTTCTTACGTGTTCTTATAGTTCTTATGTTTAGGATTAAAATTGTCTATGTCAGGTTCAGTTCATATTGTTCTTAACAATACGGAAATAATTTCCATTATTGTAAACTTTTGGTGGTCAAAATAAGATAATAGGTGACTAAATATAGTTCCGACGATATGTAATCGGTCCGTAAAGTACCATCTTTGTGGGGCAGTGCTATATCGCAGTGATAACGTAGAGGGCGCTGCGTGGAGTTTGTGTTTTGATTGCAAGTCGGCTTCTCTTCTCAGTCGGGTTGTTTGTCGTCAAACATTCTGACGAGAATTCTGGTGATGGGCGATCAATGGCAGCCACTCTGTAAAAACATACCCATACCCAGGGACGTGGCCAGAGGGTCTTCGTTGGGGGGTGTCCAATTTTGAGAATTACAACTGCGCCCCCCCCCCCCATTGAATCCGACCAACACAAGTTTTGCATAATTCCATTTAGTTTAAACATGCAGTTAATTCCATTTGCACCCCTTGCTTGCACCTCAGGTCTAATAGTCTATATCTTCACAGACTTTGGTACTTTATACCCGGTATGAAAACATTCAAATATTTGAACCTGAAAATTGCATAAATTCTAACATCTAGTGGTCCAACTCCAGACAAATGCACACGGCTACGGACGAGATTACTCTGGAAGTATGCATGTGCCCAGAGTAAATTCATAACATAGCATATGGTAATTAAAGGACGGAACTTTTTTTTATATATAAAATTTGTCATGCCTTTCGGCCTACACCCGATGATATAAATATTCCCTATTACCATTACTACTTGACTGTTGTAGCAGCTGCATGCACCCTTTTGGCAATACCGCGGAATGAACAGAGTTCACCAATCATCGGTAGGACCGTGTTGTTTCAATGTCCTCAGATCGCGGCCGCCATCTTTGAGAGTTTTCAAGTGAACACTGTTCAAAATTAGTGTTTTGCAACCCCCCCCCCCCCCATCACCATCATGTGTGTTCACCATTTGTGCAATGCCGCAGAGTGAATAGTATTCACCAATCACCAGTGGTGCCGCAAGGTGTTGTTTCAGTGGTCCCGCTATGTGTTGTTTCAATGTCCTCAGATCGCGACCGCCACCTTTGAGGTGACCAGTGTTCAGCTAGTGAACACTGTTCATTAACGTCGTAAACGATCAACCGGCGAATATATCCCATAATGCGGACCCCCTCTATATAATCCATGTGTTGTCCCAAAAGTCTAACATTAATTGTAAGGCACTGTGGATGCTCGTTGAAAAAATCAATCCAAGGGAAAACCAGCGTTATCGAGCTTGAAACTACTATATCAGACGTGAGTAGACGATCAGACGATTCAGTTATATATTTTTCCGTGGGCTATCAGTGCAAATTTGATGCAATAAATAGTGTATTGCTCTTGGGGTTTACCCAAAAAAAAAATAGCTTACTCTATTTTGGCGTTTCGGGCCATGCCACCCAATGATGGCATATTTATTGTCCCCCAAAAAAATGATTTTCGTCCGTCCGTCCGCTGTACCGTCCGTCACACTTTTGAGTACCTTCATGGCGTTAACTCCTCCTGCAGTTTTCATCCTAGATATTTAGGAAACTTCAGAATATTGTAGCCCACTGATTGACCCTTAATTTCATTAGCAAAGCGGCATCGACTTGCCATGTTTTCGGGGAAATGTTATAAAATTGTTTACGTGCAATGCCGCAATGAACCGTGTTCACCAATATTATGCCCAGTGGTACCGTAATGTGTTGTTTCAATGTCCTCAGATCGTGGCCGCCACCTTTGGGGTGATAAATGTGCAGGTGACCATAGTTAACATCTTAAGCAATCAAAAGGCGAATATGTCCCATATTGAGCACCCCTATATATATAGAATTAATATCGTGTGTAAAAGTCCTACGTTACGTGGGAACCACCGTGGATGCTCAATAAAAAAAAATCATAAGGAAAAAACAGCTTGTTCTATCGATATTGATTTTCCAATTTCAGACGTCAGTAAGCGACTCAGTTTTGATATTTTGCAGTTATATCAGTCAAAATTGATTAATTCGTGCGCATGTATTCTAAATTGAATTGTGTGTTGGCATAGCCGCCACAAGTCACACGACTGACCATTTCACCTACATTCTAGGCCAACACGATCATTTTGAATTTATGGAAAGATGTTATTTTGATTGAAGTTAATTAAATATACATAATCCGCTCATTAACGCTCCTATATTACTATTTCTTTGGCTTCGGGGGTATAAATATTTGATTCGAGTCGAGGAACCCATCCATCAAAGTTATCAGATATCGATTTTTGAAATCTGTTATTTCTCCAATTGGACTATTTGGCGGCCAAGAAAATATAGACGAGCCTACCCGACAAACTCTCCATATCAAATTGCGTTGAACAAAATATATAACATGTTTTGGAAAATCTTATAAGAGTTGACAAATGTATCACTTGAGACCTTGTTGGGGTTGGGTCCCTACAAGTAGATATAAACGTATGTTTGGCGTTGTCAAGCGAATAATAATAATAATAAAACATCTTGCAAATTAGATTATATTCACTTGAGAAGTGTGTGTTCATAAACCAACTTATTAAATTGGCGTAGCCTTATATACTGAAATAATGTAATTGAAACTGTCAAATAAAATTAAGAATATCATGTCAATTATCTGTCTACTTATTTATTTCAGATGGAGAGAATAGACAATAATGTGGTTATTTGGGACATGGAAGGTGAGGGCAGCATTGAAGAGCAATACATGAGGCTGACAGAGAGTGGGGAAGGTTCAAATCTGATGTCTAAGAATCGTCGGAAGTCAGTTACTAAAGGCAGGAGACAAAGATCAGTAATGTACAAAGAATATATGAAGGGAGTTTCAACCAAAAGAATCTCCGCCCAGTACACCAGCCGCACCGAACGAACAATGAGGCGGGGCACACCGACTAGACGATCTCTCAGAAGGCAGGTGCTGGTACGGCAAGCTGTCAGTGTCGGACTTCCGTTATATGCATCAACACCAAAGCATTCTATATGTCAGCCTTCAGTTGTTAGCTTCTCAACTACGCCGAGTATGGATGGTATCAAAATGTATTCACGTATTGATGTAGCATCTATAGTCAAAGACCGAAAATATAAACGAGTGGAGAAGAAAAGGAAGAGCTTGGCAAATTTACGACTGAGAATTTTCAGCTTCGCGTGAGATGTTTCGTGCTGAAAAGGAATTACTATTTGCATGAAGTCTGTTTTGTTATGTTTGTCTTTGTTTTTATGATCTTGTTTTGATTTTAATATTATTAAATAAACATACACATGTCAAATTCAGAGTATTTTAATTTTGTTACCTATGGATAATCCGTTGTCTGCTAATCAGATCTACTGATATCATTACAGAATATAAATGGAAAAATTACCACAGGTCACTTAAATTTCAAGCAAGTAATTTTTTATTTTTTTTAGGACATTCAGTGATCAAAACCGGTTGTATAGTACTTGATACTAATTACATATTATGAGAAAACCAATGCAATGAAATTTATCAAATGTTTTCAACTTTTGATATTAGCAGGAACATGCATGTATATATATATCAACCCCTTTCTTGACTAAGTACTCGTTGATGAGTAATTCCCATAAGTAAGGTTCAGATAATAAGCACAAGGGCCATAATGACATATGTAATTTGTTTAACTTGTTATCTGAACATCTCCCACCATATAATGCACTTGTATTATCTGTTGCCTGCTTATATTTCCTGAACATCCTTCCAAACATAATAGACCATTCCAATCTATACTTTTATAAATCAATTAACGAATCCATTTAGTAACAAAAGGGGTTTAAAGGCTTGGAAAAGATATAATTAGAGACTTGAACATTAAGTGGGTAAAATTATATCTGATGTTGTTTATGGGGGGATTTCGAAAAAAAATGTAAATACAATTATACAGTTTACTCATAAACAATTTATGTATACAAATGAACAAAAATACAATTATTCAAAATTACTCTGACCATTCAATAGTTCATATGTGGGTGATATTAAACAAGACAACATATCATATATTAATTTCTGGCATTCAAAAAGCCATCACATTTCAAACACAAATGACAGATTTTCAAACTTGATCTAAGTTGAGGGACATCTCAATGTACCATCTTGATTGATATATTGCCATTTTGATAACAAAAGCTCCATTAAAATTTGTTCACCCGTCAGTGGGCGATGCTGGTGAATTGAAAACTCAAGTTAGCAGCTTACGACCAATCAGAATGATGTTTTAGTGATAAACTTTCATTAGCCATAATAGTAAAAAAAATGCCTTATTCAATATGGATGAGTTCAAGTCTGCAAATAGTGCGTCTGTCATTTGCAGAATGAGGTCCCCAGAGGGTAATTTAGTGAGGCTATCCCACACAGCTGGAAAGCTCATTCTGATTTGGCCTCAACTGCTTTGGTAGATCTAGGATCAGATTTGTGACGTTCACATATTAGTCACCTCGATTATGCATTTTATATTCTGCAAATTAGGGGGATATAGAATCTGAACAGAAGGGAAAAAGTACTAAACACAATGTTAATTTGAGACAAAAGGTACTTCCCAGAAGAGGGGGCTTGAGAATAATGAGGTCCTCAGAAAGTGAATTTGTGATGCTAGTCCTCTATGCGGGGTAGCATCACTAAATTCACCCTTTTGGGGACCTCATTCTGCAAATGACAGACACACTATTTCATGGCTTGGATGAGTTTTATTATTGAGGTGGACTCTTTCCACCGATAAACAAGAGGTACTATTGGGGATAGAATGTGCGATTGAACAGAACACGAGGTTTATTGTAACGAAAGAGAGAAAAGTGGTCTTACATAATAGTGACCTTGTAAGAACGTATGAGTAATGATAATATAGTGTGTATAGTCACAACATCCTCCCGGCCAGCATGATTAGGCTTGGAATTGAACTATGCCGCGAATTCTTTCAGATGCTCGCTCGGCTGCAGCTCTCCTCGGTCGACTGTCATTAATTTCACCAGGAATGATACTTGTGTCATGGGGATGAGCGGAATTATCCAAGATGGCCGTAATGTTAGAGTATACGGCTGTTGCTTCAAAGTCTTGAGTTGTTGTTGTTACGGTTATAGTTTCAACTAACGAGTCGGACATCAACCATTCAGGTCCATTTATCCACATGGTGCACGTTTTGAGCTGCTGTGTCGAGATTCCTCTTGTCAGTAAATCTGCTGGGCTTAACTCAGACGGACAGTATTTCCAATTGTCGACATTTGTAGAGGACTGTATTTCTTGAACACGATTGGTCAGTTTCTTGTTGGTTCCGGTCCATCCTAGCGCGGCAGTACTGTCAGTCCAGAACTGAAGTTTCAGATCTGGCATTGTAGTGACAAGCGCGTTATATGTGTTGAATGATTCAGGTTTCTTCGATAGTCGTCGGACCATAGATCGCGTTCTGTTGTAAGCGATTCCAATGTTCGATGGTAACTCGTCATGGTGGGTTAACCAGGGCGGTTTAGCGAAGTAGCAACAATCTTTGTATGTGAGTGAGTGCTCGGGGTATTCCTCCGCGAAAATTGTGTCGGTGTCACCAGGGCCGACGCCCAGTGTATCTAAATCCCAAAATCGCTTTAAATCGCATCCGTGTGGTTTGGCTAGTACAAGCATCATTGTCGTATTCTCTTCACTGATCGAATTTAGCATTTTCGATGGTCCGCATAGTAGGTATCCAACTTTTGACTTTACAGCTATTGGGCCATCTTCGGTTTTGATGAAATGATCTTCAACGAAATTGTAGTAAAAGTCGCTTCCGATTAGTATGGATACTTCGAATGAATCATACGGGTAGTCAATAGGGTGAGCCAATGGAAAATTCGTCAGTTCAGGCATGTTACATCTGGATCTCTTTTCAACTAGAACGGGTTGTGTTATAGTTGGAACCACTAGTGCTTGTACAGGTATGAATGAATTATCACAGTTTATGTTAACTGTGACAACATCGAGTTGGCGACATATTGTGTTGTCTGATCCAAAAGTGGAAATGTTGAGGTTCTCCTTATTGTGAGGTCGTAAGCCAAGTTCGCTTACCAGTTTTGAATTGATGAACGTGCGTTGTGAGCCATCGTCAAATAATAAATGACCAGTTGAATGGGTAACACAGTTCTCATCATAAACGTTGGCTACTGCGGTTTTGAGATATACTTGTTTTCTCGAGACAGTACCTGTTGTAGCAACTACTGCGTCCGTCGTTGGTGTCTTATTGGTTTCTGTTCGTGGAACGACTGGTGATGCACTATGGCGATGAATGCTAGTATGATGTTTCGCTTGACAAACAATGCACCGTCTCACAGATCGACATGCGTTTACTTTGTGTTTTCCCAAACAGTTAAAACATAGATTCGCGTTCATTATGAAATCAATTCGTGCTTGTATATCTTTGACAGATGTGCAATCGGACGGAAAGTGTGGACCTTTGCAGTAAGTACACGATCGAATGGGACCAAGTGTCGTAGGTTTAGACGTAGAAGTGATGAGAGACGTGATACTACCATCCGTATCTGAAGTTTCACTGTATGAAGGTGATCGGTAGGGTTGTGGTTTTGGTTGGCAATACTCTAAGACGGACACTTCTATCTGTAGATTTTCTCTGAAATCTTTAAGTTTCCATGCTTTATTTCCATGTGCCCTTGCCATGTTTTTTTTCAAATCCATAGGAAGTTTGTCCCACAGCATTGGGAGAAGCATAGTCTCGTACGTGTTTTCGGGGCTTGAGAGTGCCTGTAACGTGCGAACGGCCGATTCGAGTTGATCAGAAAATCGTCTGATTGAAGATGTATCGTCTGTAGGATGTGGAAGTTCAACGAGCTGCTTCATATACGCATCAATAATTTTGTGAGGTTGTCCGAAACGTCCTTTAAGCAATTCGATTGCGATGGGGTAATTTATGCCCGTCAGGGGAAGTCCATCGATGCACGAACTTGCATCTGCAGTTAGTGAGCTTTTTAAGTATGTGAATTTGTCGATATCGGCAAGTTGAGGACAAGAGTTCACGGATGAGTCAAAAATTTCCCAGAAAGTTGGCCATTTCAACAAATCACCAGCAAATTTTGGAAGATCTGTTTTTGGCAGATGCACTTTTTTTTCCCTTTTTGGCGATTTGTCCTCCCTGTCGATTTCGGTAGTTTCAATTTTGAGTGTCAAAGCGTTCAGGGCAATTTCGGCTTCATTTATTCTTTTGTTGAGCCCACATAAATATTCATCACCCTCGATGATAGTACTCTCGAAGTTGTCGTCACCTTCGTCAAGGAGATCTACTATTCCCGCTTCTAAGTTCTGAAGGGCGGCCATTTTCTTTTTCAGATTGGCCAATATCAACGTCGTTTCGACCGAATTGGCTTTCGATATGGCTTCGTCGATCCCTTTTAGCATTTTCGAAGTTTGCCCTCGATGGGCTCGCCGTATACGTAGCTGCTTGTCCATCTCTAAAACGATTCGAGGGACCAAATATTGGGGATAGAATGTGCGATTGAACAGAACACGAGGTTTATTGTAACGAAAGAGAGAAAAGTGGTCTTACATAATAGTGACCTTGTAAGAACGTATGAGTAATGATAATATAGTGTGTATAGTCACAACAGGTACACTGTCGCGTGGCATTTGCCCCCGACCATATCAATTCGGATTAAGCATGGACGAAACTGCGGATATCCGAGGAGCTATATGTGACCATTCCAAAAGAAGTTCGTACTAGAAATTCCGGAAACCCAAAAACAAGCGATCCGGAAACCCAAAAACAAGCGAAAATTCAAATTTTCTAAGTTGAAAAAAGGGCCATAACTCTGGCAAAAATCATCAGATCATACCCAAATTCGCACTTGACATGTATTTTCATATAACTGGTCCACAAAAATAAGGGATTTGCAATCGTACCACCAAAGCTCACGCTGTCATCTGGAAACCCCAAAAAACAAGAGAAAAATTGAATTTTCTAAGTAAAAAAAGGGCCATAACTCTGGCGAAAATGGGTGGACGAAACCCGCACTTTCTAAACACAAGCACAAAATTCTTGTTTTCTAATAGGTGTTCTTATAAGCTAGAATGTTTCTCTTAATTCTAGAAAACAATTATAGACAACAGAATATGTGATAAATGTGAATAACGTTTTCTAAACGTGTTCTAAGAATATTATTTCTTAAAATGAAAACATAAATCTCAAATGAAGAAATATTTTCTTGATAGAAAATAGTTTCGGTATAAGTGTCTATTCGTTCCCGCCCATACGCAGTAGAAGCACATGGACATCCCCGGAATAAAGATGGGTGTTGAAACCACACATAGTGTACTATTTCCCAAATCAAATATCACATTAAATAAGACTACACAAAATAGTGATGTCTCTCTGTAACGGAGTGGAGAATTATTAGTATTATCATTTTAAACATCAATATTTTAAACTAGTTATGGCAGGTTCCCTTCGGGGGCCTCCATCCACAATCAGATGACCATGTGGTCCCTTTGTCCTCAAGAGGACGAACACCTGCGATCGCCCATACGAGCGTGAGGTGTATCATAAGGAATACATCATATATGAAGTCTGACAATGCATAAGAGGAAGAACACCGGCGATCGCCCATAACAGTGTGACGTGTATAAGGAATTCAGTCATATATGGAGTTTGGCAATGCATAAGAGGACGAACACCGACGATCGACCATACGAGAGTGACGTGTATGAGAAGGAATTCAGTTATATATGAAGTTTGGCAATGCATAAGAGGACGAACACCGGCGATCGACCATACGAGCGTGACGTGTATCATAAGGAATTCAGTTATATATGGAGTCTGATAATGCATAAGAGGATGAACACTGGCGATCGTCCACACGAGAGTGACGTGTATGAGAAGGAATTCAGTCATATATGGAGTCTGACAATGCATAATAGGACGAACACCGGCGATCGTCCATACAAGTGTGGCGTGTATCAGAAGGAATTCAGTTATGTATGGAGTCTTGCAAAGCATAAGAGGACGAACACCGGCGATCGACCATACGAGCGTGACGTGTATCACAAGGAATTCAGTCATATATGGAGTCTGACAATGCATAAAAGGACGAACACTGGCGATCGTCCATATGAGAGTGACGTGTATGAGAAGGAATTCAGTCATATGTGGAGTCTGACAATGCATAAGAGGACGAACACCGGCGATCGTCCATACGAGTGTGACGTGTATCAGAAGGAATTTAGTTATATGTGGAGTCTGACAATGCATAAGAGGACGAACACCGGCGATCGTCCATACGAGTGTGACGTGTATCAGAAGGAATTCAGTTATATGTGGAGTCTGACAATGCATAAGAGGAAGAACACCGGCGATCGACCATACGAGCGTGACGTGTATCATAAGGAATTCAGTCATATATGGAGTCTGACAATGCATAAGAGAACGAACACCGGTGATCGACCATACGAGAGTGACGTGTATTTGTGTATGTGGGAGCGTCTTTTAAAGGTCTCCGTTTTTTGAAACCCGTTTAGTTACTGTCTGATCTGAAAGCAAGTGTTTTATGTCAAACTCCATACAACGCCCTCTACGTTATCACTGCGATATAGCACTGCCACAAGGATGGTACTTTGCAGATGATAAATCTATTTTTACATATCGTCGCGGAACAATATTTAGTCACCTATTATCTTGTTTTGACCACCAAATTTTTTTTTAAGTTTCCAATAATGGTAATTCTTTCGGTATTGATAAGAACAATATGAACTGAGCCAGACATAGACAATTTTAATCCTAAAACATAAGAACTAAAAACACGGTAAGAAATCCTTACCAATTAATGTCCTTATGGCAGTGGTATATCAGCGGAGCGATAGGAGATAACTCTGCCTGGAGTTTGGTTTTATGTATCTCTCCAATATGATTAAACTATGTTTGATCGAAGGGTTGTATTGAATGCAGATACGTTATTCCTATGTATCTGACTACTGGCATGGTGGCAACTTTTAACACGGCGGACTCTTTCACATGCAAAACACAGGCAACAAGAAAACCATAGTCGGAAATGGTAACGCGCTCAAAATCATATATATCAGTGAGCTGCAGAACGAAACATATGTATAACAGTTGAAATATAAGACTTACAAATTATCTTTTAAATTTCTTTTATTGGTAATTGACATAGCTTGTCACAAACCAAAAATCAACATTATTGACTTAATAATGTAAAGGACAATAAACGAAATTGAAATTCCCAACTACACCTTTTACCGGACTCGGCCTCCTGGTCGCGCAGTTCGACTTTTAAACCGGAAAAAAACAATTATCTATAAATAAAACGCCCATCTGACCACAGCTGTCATTCAAGATTATTCACGTTTCCGGTAACTCAGCGAGAGCTCCTCGCTTATTCTAGAGTGACCGTTGATTTTTCTGTCGGGCGTGTCTGACCATGGGTGATTTAATCCCCAGCTTAGTCCGCAACGTGCTGAGCGGCTACCAATCTGCCCATTGTATTAGCTGGTCTCTCCAGATTGGACGTGGTGTTGAAGTTCCAGGTCACCCCGGTAGAACCCTCTACCGGTCGTGGCCTGGAAGGACCGATCGGACTCCACCGGTCCGGGGCTGCCGGGACCACACGAAAGAAGCGAAAGACTCCACCAGGGGCGGAATCGACCACCACCGTCCCTGCGACGCCGAGTTACCGCTAATTAAAAGACGGAACATTTTTTGTTCTCCATAAAATTTGTCATGCCTTTCGGCCTACACCCGATGATAGAAATATTCCCTATTACCATTATCACTTGACTGTTGTAGCAGCTGCATGCACCCTTTGTGCAATACCGCGGAATGAACATATAGTTCACCAATCATCGGTAGGATCGAGTTGTTTCAATGTCCTCAGATCGCCATCTTTGAGGTTACCAGTTTTCAAGTGAACACTGTTCAAAATTAGTGTTTTGGCCTATCGGGCCATGCAGGCCGCCCGATGATTGTAATACCCCCCCCCCCCCCCATCATGTGTGTCACCCACTGTGCAATGCCGCAGGGTGAATAGTATTCACCAATCACCAGTGGTCCCGCTAGATGTGTTGTTTCAGTGGTCCCGCTATGTGTTGTTTCAATGTCCTCAGATCGCGGCCGCCACCTTTGAGGTGACCAGTGCTCAGCTAGTGAACACTGTTCATTAACATCGTAAACGATCGACCGGCGAATATATCCCATAACGCGGATCCCCTCTATATAATTCATATGTGGTCCCAAAAGTCTAACATTAATTGTAAGCCACCGTGGATGCTCATTGAAAAAAAAACAATCCAAGAGGAAAACAGCGTTATCGAGCTTGAAACTTCTATATCAGACGTGAGTAGACCATCAGACGATTCAGTTATATATTTTTGCGTGGGCTATCAGTGCAAATTTGATGAAATAATTTGTGTATTGCTCTTGGGGTTTACCCACAAAAAATAGCTTACTATATTTTGGCGTTTCGGGCCATGCCACCCAATGATAGCATATTTATTAAATTAGCATTGAAAATTATTACGTATAAAATACTATTAGATTTAGATGAAAACGTATATCTATCTAATGCGACAGGCACTTGTTAATGGATTGTATGTGTTGTGTCTTAGTTATAATATTATGGTGGATTTGTTATGTAAATATTATATAATTGTTAACGTATATATAACTTGTTTTTATATATATAAGATCAGTATTCACACACCCTTTGTGCAATCCCGCAGAATGAAGCGTGTTCACCAATAATATGACCATTGGTACCGTTGTGTTGTTTCAATGTCCTCAGATCGCGGCCGCCACCTTTGGTGTGATCAATGTTCAGGTGACCATAGTTCATTAACATCTTAAGCAATCAAAAGGCGAATAGGTCCCATATTGAGGAACCCTATATATATAGAATTAATGTCGTGTGTAAAAGTCCTACGTTACTTGGGAACCACTGTGGATATTCATTGAAAAAAATTAAAAACAAAAAACATCTTGTTCTATCGATTTTCCAATTTCAGACGTCAGTAAGCGAAGTTTTGATATTTTGCAGTCATATCAGTCAAAATTGATTAATTCGCGGACATGTATTCTAAATTGAAACGTGTGTTGGCATTGCCGCCACAAGTAACCGGACTGACCATTTCACCTACATTCTAGGCCAACACGATCATTTTTGGTAATTATCGATTCTGATAACTAAATCGTCCTTTGAAGAAATGTTGATTTTGGAATCTGACGATACGGGACCATCGAATCGGGATTGTGTACCTTTAAATGTATCACTTGAGACCTTGTTGGGGTTGGGTCCCTACAAGTAGATATAAACATGTAGGTTTGGCGTTGTCAAGCTAATAATAATAATAGAACATCTTTCAAATTACATTATATTCACTTGAGAAGTGTGTGTTCATAAACCAACTTATTAAATTGGCGTAGCCTTATATACTGAAATAATGTAATTGAAACCGTCAAATAAAATTAAGAATATCATGTCAATTATCTGTCTACTTATTTATTTCAGATGGAGAGAATAGACAATAATGTGGTTATTTGGGACATGGAAGGTGAGGGCAGCATTGAAGAGCAGTACATGAGGCTGACAGAGAGTGGGGAAGGTTCAAAGCTGATGTCTAAGAATCGTCGGAAGTCAGTTACTAAAGGCAGGAGACAAAGATCAGTAATGTACAAAGAATATATGAAGGGAATTTCAACCAAAAGAATCTCCGCCCAGTACACCAGCCGCACCGAGCGAACAATGAGGCGGGGCACACCGACTAGACGATCTCTCAAAAGGCAGGTGCTGGTACGGCAAGCTGTCAACGTCGGACTCCCGTTATATGCATCAACACCAAAGCATTCTATATGTCAGCCTTCAGTTGTTAGCTTCTCAACTACGCCGAGTGTGGATGGTATCAAAATGTATTCACGTATTGATGTAGCATCTATAGTCAAAGATCGAAAATATAAACGAGTGGAGAAGAAAAGGAAGAGTCTGGCAAATTTACGACTGCGAATTTTCAGCTTCGCGTGAGATGTTTCGTGCTGAAAAGGAATTACTATTTGCATGAAGTTTTGTTATTTGTTTTGTTATGTTTGTCTTTGTTTTTACGTTTGATTGATCTTGTTTTGATTTTAATATTATTAAATAAACATACACATGTCAAATTCAGAGTATTTTAATTTTGTTACCTATGGATAATCCGTTGTCTGCTAATCAGATCTACTGATATTATTACAGAAAATAAATGGAAAAATTACCACAGGTCACTTAAATTTCAAGCAAGTAATTTGTTGTTTTTTTTAGGACATTCAGTGATCAAAACCGGTTGTATAGTACTTGATACTAATTACATATTATGAGAAAACCAATGTAATGATATTTATCAAATGTTTTCAACTTTTGATATTAGCAGGAACATATATATATCAACCCCTTTCTTGACTAAGTACTCGTTAATGAGTAATTCCCATAAGTAAGGTTCCGATAATAAGCGCAAGGGCCATAATGCCATAGGTAATTTGTTTAACTTGTTATCTGAACATCTCCCACCATTTCATTAATAAAATCCATAATTTAAGATCTATGCTCGACAAGAGCAACGTCCAACCTGAGTTTGAATCATTCACTGGAACTTCAATCAGTAAATTCGAGGAAGTGACGTGCGACCACGTTAGGACAATTATTCTTTCGTCTTCACCTAAATCGTGCAGTCTGGACCCAATACCTACAGACCTCATAATTAAACATATCGACTTCATGATAGAGCCATTGACCAACTTGATTAATGCGTCACTTTCTAGTGGTTCGGTTCCCGCCTGTTTTAAAGAAACAATTATGATTCCTCTCTTGAAGAAATCGGGTCTCGATCCTGATACTCTAAATCACTACAGACCAGTCTCTAACCTGCAGTTTATATCAAAAGTCTTGGAGAAAATTGTTCTGTTTCAACTCAAAACGCACCTCAATAATAATAAACTATGGGAACCTTTCCAGTCTGCTTATCGTACAGGGCATAGCACTGAGACCGCGATGCTGAAAATAACATCTGATCTTCTTGTTGCGTCTGATGAAGGTCTCGTTTCTATTCTGTGTTTGTTAGACCTTAGCGCAGCGTTCGACACGATTGATCACCAAATTCTGCTACATCGACTAGAAAGATCATTCGGCATTTCCGGTACTGTCCTACAGTGGTTCGTTTCTTACCTAACTGGTCGTCAACAGAGAATACAAATTGGCAATCTGTTATCAAAGTATTACAATCTTGATTTTGGCGTGCCCCAGGGCTCTATTCTAGGACCAATTCTATACCTGCTTTACACCAAACCTATCGGTGCTGTTATACGATCTCACGGCATATGTGTACACATGTATGCAGACGACACACAGTTATACCTTTCCGGCAGACCCGATCAAGACTCATACCTAGTGAATAGGATCGAGAGCTGTCTTTCCTCTGTTAAAACCTGGATGACTTCCAATAAACTGATGTTAAACAACGACAAAACTGAAGCCATGTGGGTTGCAAAACCATCCATTGTCAACCAATTGTGCATTACATCACTGCAAGCAGATCGTGACACTATTATCTTCTCTTCGTGTGTCAAAAATCTAGGAGTCCATCTCGACCAAACACTGTCTATGGAGACACATATCGACCACCTCTGCAAGTCTATATGTTTGGAACTGCGACGCCTTGGACAGGTCCGCAAATATCTCACTGTTGACGCAGCAAAAAAACTTGTTGCTTCGTTTGTTATGAGTCGTCTAGACTACTGTAACATATTATTATTCCGGCTCCCTGATTCGCAAATCAACAGACTTCAACGCTTGCAGGACACCGCCGCCAGAATTGTACTCCGAAGAAGGAAAGGCTGTAGCGTAACAACCATGCACGCCGACCTTCACTGGCTACCTATCAAAGATCGGATACAATTCAAAATAGCAACATTTGGTTTCCGTCGGATGTTTGTCTCTGAATCCCTTCCCGAATATATTAACAGTCTGATATATACATACACTCCCCGGCGAACACTTCGTTCTGGTGAATCGTCCCTTCTCTGCCCTCAAGGTGCAAATCTTTTGACCGTCGGCGACAGAGCTTTCTCTGTAGCCTGTCCCGACATTTGGAACTCTCTACCAAATGAAATGCGACAATCTTGCTTGCTAACCGATTTTCGATCTGCTTTAAAAACTCACATATTCCGACGACGCTACCCCGACACAAAGAAAACTAACAAAATCTGATTATATATAATTCCACATATCTATTGATTATTTTCCATGTGCATTTCTTGTGTATTTATATAATGTGTAAAGCGCTTAGGGCCCCTTGCGGGGGATAGGCGCTATATAAATATTATTATTATTATTATTATTATATAATGCACTTGTATTATCTGTTGCCTGCTTATATTTCCTGGACATCCTTCCAAACATAATAGACAATTCCAATCTATACTTTTATAAATCAATTGACGAATCCATTTAGTAACAAAGGGGGTTTAAAGACTTGGAAAAGATATAATTAGAGACTTGAACATTAAGTGGGTAAAATTATATCTGATGTTGTTTATGAGGGGGATTTCGAAAAAAATGTAAATACAATTATACGGTTTACTCATAAACAATGTATGTATACAAATGAACAAAAATACAATTATTCAAAATTACTCTGACCATTCAATAGTTCATATGTGGGTGATATTAAACAAGACAACATATCATATATTAATTTCTGGCATTCAAAAAGCCATCACATTTCAAACACAAATGACAAATTTTCAAACTTGATCTAAGTTGATGGACATCTCAATGTACCATTTTGATTGATATATTGCCATTTTGATAACAAAAGCTCCATTAAAATTTGTTCACCCATCAGTGGGCGATGCTGGTGAATTGATAACTCATGTTAGCAGCTTACGACCAATCAGAATGATGTTCTAGTGATAAACTTTAATTAGCCATAATAGGAAAAAAATGCCTTATTCAATATGGATAAGTTCAAGTCTGCAAATAGTGCGTCTGTCATTTGCAGAATGAGGTCCACAGAGGGTAATTTAGTGAGGCTATACCGCACAGCTGGATAGCATCACCAAATTCCCCCTCTGGAAACCTCATTCTGCTTTGGCCTCAGCTGCTATGGTAGATATAGGATCAGATTGGTGAAGTTCACCTATTAGTCACCTCGATTATGCATTTTATATTCTGCAAATTAGGGGGATATAGAATCTGAACAGAAGGGAAAAAGTACTAAACACAATGTTAATTTGAGACAAAAGGTACTTCCCATAAGAGGGGGCTTGAGAATAATGAGGGCCCCAGAAAGTGAATTTGTAATGCTAGTCCTCTATGCGGAGTAGCATCACTAAATTCACCCTTTTGGGGACCTCATTCTGCAAATGACAGACACACTATTTCATGGCTTGGATGAGTTATTATTGAGGTGGACTCTTTCCACCGATAAACAAGAGGTACACTGTCGCGTGGCATTTGCCCCCGACCATAGCAATTCGGATTAAGCATGGACGAAACTGCGGATATCCGAGGAGCTATATGTGACCATTCCAAAAGAAGTTCGTACTAGAAATTCCGGAAACCCAAAAACAAGCGATCCGGAAACCCAAAAACAAGCGAAAATTCAAATTTTCTAACTGGTCCACAAAAATAAGGGATTTGCAATCGTACCACCAAAGCTCACGCTGTCATCTGGAAACCCCAAAAAACAAGAGAAAAATTTAATTTTCTAAGTCAAAAAAGGGCCATAACTCTGGCGAAAATGGGTGGACGAAACCCGCACTTTCTAAACACAAGCACAAAATTCTTGTTTTCTAATAGGTGTTCTTATAAGCTAGAATGTTTCTCTTAATTCTAGAAAACAATTATAGACAACAGAATATGTGATAAATGTGAATAACGTTTTCTAAACGTGTTCTAAGAATATTATTTCTTAAAATGAAAACATAAATCTCAAATGAAGAAATATTTTCTTGATAGAAAATAGTTTCGGTATACGTGTCTATTCGTTCCCGCCCATACGCAGTAGAAGCACATGGACATCCCCGGAATAAAGATGGGTGTTGAAACCACACATAGTGTACTATTTCCCAAATAAAATATCACATTAAATAAGACTACACAAAATAGTGATGTCTCTCTGTAACGGAGTGGAGAATTATTAGTATTATCAATTTAAACATCAATATTTTAAACTAGTTATAGCAGGTTCCCTTCGGGGGCCTCCATCCACAATCAGATGACCATGTGGTCCCTTTGTCCTCAAGAGGACGAACACCTGCGATCGCCCATACGAGCGTGAGGTGTATCATAAGGAATACATCATATATGAAGTCTGACAATGCATAAGAGGAAGAACACCGGCGATCGCCCATAACAGTGTGACGTGTATAAGGAATTCAGTCATATATGGAGTTTGGCAATGCATAAGAGGACGAACACCGACGATCGACCATACGAGAGTGACGTGTATGAGAAGGAATTCAGTTATATATGGAGTTGGGCAATGCATAAGAGGACGAACACCGGCGATCGACCATACGAGCGTGACGTGTATCATAAGGAATTCAGTCATATATGGAGTCTGATAATGCATAAGAGGATGAACACTGGCGATCGTCCACACGAGAGAGACGTGTATGAGAAGGAATTCAGTCATATATGGAGTCTAACAATGCATAAGAGGAAGAACACCGGCGATCGTCCATACGAGTGTGACGTGTATCAGAAGGAATTCAGTTATATATGGAGTCTGGTAATGCATAAAAGAACGAACACCGGCGATCGACCACACGAGCGTGACGTGTATCATAAGGAATTCAGTCATATATGGAGTCTGACAATGCATAATAGGACGAACACCGGCGATCGTCCATACAAGTGTGGCGTGTATCAGAAGGAATTCTGTTATGTATGGAGTCTTGCAAAGCATAAGAGGACGAACACCGGCGATCGACCATACGAGCGTGACGTGTATCACAAGGAATTCAGTCATATATGGAGTCTGACAATGCATAAAAGGACGAACACTGGCGATCGTCCATATGAGAGTGACGTGTATGAGAAGGAATTCAGTCATATGTGGAGTCTGACAATGCATAAGAGGACGAACACCGGCGATCGTCCATACGAGTGTGACGTGTATCAGAAGGAATTTAGTTATATGTGGAGTCTGACAATGCATAAGAGGACGAACACCGGCGATCGTCCATACGAGTGTGACGTGTATCAGAAGGAATTCAGTTATATGTGGAGTCTGACAATGCATAAGAGGAAGAACACCGGCGATCGACCATACGAGCGTGACGTGTATCATAAGGAATTCAGTCATATATGGAGTCTGACAATGCATAAGAGAACGAACACCGGTGATCGACCATACGAGAGTGACGTGTATTTGTGTATGTGGGAGCGTCTTTTAAAGGTCTCCGTTTTTTGAAACCCGTTTAGTTACTGTCTGATCTGAAAGCAAGTGTTTTATGTCAAACTCCATACAACGCCCTCTACGTTATCACTGCGATATAGCACTGCCACAAGGATGGTACTTTGCAGACGATAAATCTATTTTTACATATCGTCGTGGAACAATATTTAGTCACCTATTATCTTGTTTTGACCACCAAATTTTTTTTTAAGTTTCCAATAATGGTAATTCTTTCGGTATTGATAAGAACAATATGAACTGAGCCAGACATAGACAATTTTAATCCTAAAACATAAGAACTAAAAACACGGTAAGAAATCCTTACCAATTAATGTCCTTATGGCAGTGGTATATCAGCGGAGCGATAGGAGATAACTCTGCCTGGAGTTTGGTTTTATGTATCTCTCCAATATGATTAAACTATGTTTGATCGAAGGGTTGTATTGAATGCAGATACGTTATTCCTATGTATCTGACTACTGGCATGGTGGCAACTTTTACCACGGCGGACTCTTTCACATGCAAAACACAGGCAACAAGAAAACCATAGTCGGAAATGGTAACGCGCTCAAAATCATATATATCAGTGAGCTGCAGAACGAAACATATGTATAACAGTTGAAATATAAGACTTACAAATTATCTTTTAAATTTCTTTTATTGTTAATTGACATAGCTTGTCACAAACCAAAAATCAACATTATTGACTTAATAATGTAAAGGACAATAAACGAAATTGAAATTCCCAACTACACCTTTTACCGGACTCGGCCTCCTGGTTGCGCAGTTCGACTTTTAAACCGGAAAAAACAATTATCTATAAATAAAACGCCCATCTGACCACAGCTGTCATTCAAGATTATTCACGTTTCCGGTAACTCAGGGGATGGACGTGCCAGCGAGAGCTCCTCGCTTATCCTAGAGTGACCGTTGATTTTTCTGTCGGGCGTGTCTGACCATGGGTGATTTAATCCCCAGCTTAGTCCGCAACGTGCTGAGCGGCTACCAATCTGCCCATTGTATTAGCTGGTCTCTCCAGATTGGACGTGGTGTTGAAGTTCCAGGTCACCCCGGTAGAACCCTCTACCGGTCGTGGCCTGGAAGGACCGACCGGACTCCACCGGTCCGGGGCTGCCGGGACCACACGAAAGAAGCGAAAGACTCCACCAGGGGCGGAATCGACCACCACCGTCCCTGCGACGCCGAGTTACCGCTAATTAAAAGACGGAACATTTTTTGTTCTCCAATAAATCGTCCTTTGAAGAAATGTTGATTTTGGAATCTGACGATACGGGACCATCGAATCGGGATTGTGTACCTTTAAATGTATCACTTGAGACCTTGTTGGGGTTGGGTCCCTACAAGTAGATATAAACATGTAGGTTTGGCGTTGTCAAGCTAATAATAATAATAGAACATCTTTCAAATTACATTATATTCACTTGAGAAGTGTGTGTTCATAAACCAACTTATTAAATTGGCGTAGCCTTATATACTGAAATATTGTAATTGAAACTGTCAAATAAAATTAAGAATATCATGTCAATTATCTGTCTACTTATTTATTTCAGATGGAGAGAATAGACAATAATGTGGTTATTTGGGACATGGAAGGTGAGGGCAGCATTGAAGAGCAGTACATGAGGCTGACAGAGAGTGGGGCAGGTTCAAAGCTGATGTCTAAGAATCGTCGGAAGTCAGTTACTAAAGGCAGGAGACAAAGATCAGTAATGTACAAAGAATATATGAAGGGAATTTCAACCAAAAGAATCTCGGCCCAGTACACCAGCCGCACCGAGCGAACAATGAGGCGGGGCACACCGACTAGACGATCTCTCAGAAGGCAGGTGCTGGTACGGCAAGCTGTCAACGTCGGACTCCCGTTATATGCATCAACACCAAAGCATTCTATATGTCAGCCTTCAGTTGTTAGCTTCTCAACTACGCCGAGTGTGGATGGTATCAAAATGTATTCACGTATTGATGTAGCATCTATAGTCAAAGATCGAAAATATAAACGAGTGGAGAAGAAAAGGAAGAGTCTGGCAAATTTACGACTGCGAATTTTCATCTTCGCGTGAGATGTTTCGTGCTGAAAAGGAATTACTATTTGCATGAAGTTTTGTTATTTGTTTTGTTATGTTTGTCTTTGTTTTTACGTTTGATTGATCTTGTTTTGATTTTAATATTATTAAATAAACATACACATGTCAAATTCAGAGTATTTTAATGTTGTTACCTATGGATAATCCGTTGTCTGCTAATCAGATCTACTGATATTATTACAGAAAATAAATGGAAAAATTACCACAGGTTACTTAAATTTCAAGCAAGTAATTTTTTTTTTTTTTAGGACATTCAGTGATCAAAACCGGTTGTATAGTACTTGATACTAATTACATATTATGAGAAAACCAATGTAATGATATTTATCAAATGTTTTCAACTTTTGATATTAGCAGGAACATATATATATCAACCCCTTTCTTGACTAAGTACTCGTTAATGAGTAATTCCCATAAGTAAGGTTCCGATAATAAGCGCAAGGGCCATAATGCCATAGGTAATTTGTTTAACTTGTTATCTGAACATCTCCCACCATATAATGCACTTGTATTATCTGTTGCCTGCTTATATTTCCTGAACATCCTTCCAAACATAATAGACAATTCCAATCTATACTGTTATAAATCAATTGACGAATCCATTTAGTAACAAAAGGGGTTTAAAGACTTGGAAAAGATATAATTAGAGACTTGAACATTAAGTGGGTAAAATTATATCTGATGTTGTTTATGAGGGGGATTTCGAAAAAAATGTAAATACAATTATACGGTTTACTCATAAACAATGTATGTATACAAATGAACAAAAATATAATTATTCAAAATTACTCTGACCATTCAATAGTTCATATGTGGGTGATATTAAACAAGACAACATATCATATATTAATTTCTGGCATTCAAAAAGCCATCACATTTCAAACACAAATGACAGATTTTCAAACTTGATCTAAGTTGATGGACATCTCAATGTACCATCTTGATTGATATATTGCCATTTTGATAACAAAAGCTCCATTAAAATTTGTTCACCCATCAGTGGGCGATGCTGGTGAATTGATAACTCATGTTAGCAGCTTACGACCAATCAGAATGATGTTCTAGTGATAAACTTTAATTAGCCATAATAGGAAAAAAATGCCTTATTCAATATGGATGAGTTCAAGTCTGCAAATAGTGCGTCTGTCATTTGCAGAATGAGGTCCACAGAGGGTAATTTAGTGAGGCTATACCGCACAGCTGGATAGCATCACCAAATTCCCCCTCTGGAAACCTCATTCTGCTTTGGCCTCAACTGCTATGGTAGATATAGGATCAGATTGGTGAAGTTCACCTATTAGTCACCTCGATTATGCATTTTATATTCTGCAAATTAGGGGGATATAGAATCAGAACAGAAGGGAAAAAGTACTAAACACAATGTTAATTTGAGACAAAAGGTACTTCCCAGAAGAGGGGGCTTGAGAATAATGAGGGCCCCAGAAAGTGAATTTGTGATGCTAGTCCTCTATGCGGGGTAGCATCACTAAATTTACCCTTTTGGGGACCTCATTCTGCAAATGACAGACACACTATTTCATGGCTTGGATGAGTTATTATTGAGGTGGACTCTTTCCACCGATAAACAAGAGGTACACTGTCGCGTGGCATTTGCCCCCGACCATAGCAATTCGGATTAAGCATGGACGAAACTGCGGATATCCGAGGAGCTATATGTGACCATTCCAAAAGAAGTTCGTACTAGAAATTCCGGAAACCCAAAAACAAGCGATCCGGAAACCCAAAAACAAGCGAAAATTCAAATTTTCTAAGTTGAAAACACTTGACATGTATTTTCATATAACTGGTCCACAAAAATAAGGGATTTGCAATCGTACCACCAAAGCTCACGCTGTCATCTGGAAACCCCAAAAAACAAGAGAAAAATTGAATTTTCTAAGTCAAAAAAGGGCCATAACTCTGGCGAAAATGGGTGGACGAAACCCGCACTTTCTAAACACAAGCACAAAATTCTTGTTTTCTAATAGGTGTTCTTATAAGCTAGAATGTTTCTCTTAATTCTAGAAAACAATTATAGACAACAGAATATGTGATAAATGTGAATAACGTTTTCTAAACGTGTTCTAAGAATATTATTTCTTAAAATGAAAACATAAATCTCAAATGAAGAAATATTTTCTTGATAGAAAATAGTTTCGGTATACGTGTCTATTCGTTCCCGCCCATACGCAGTAGAAGCACATGGACATCCCCGGAATAAAGATGGGTGTTGAAACCACACATAGTGTACTATTTCCCAAATCAAATATCACATTAAATAAGACTACACAAAATAGTGATGTCTCTCTGTAACGGAGTGGAGAATTATTAGTATTATCAATTTAAACATCAATATTTTAAACTAGTTATAGCAGGTTCCCTTCGGGGGCCTCCATCCACAATCAGATGACCATGTGGTCCCTTTGTCCTCAAGAGGACGAACACCTGCGATCGCCCATACGAGCGTGAGGTGTATCATAAGGAATACATCATATATGAAGTCTGACAATGCATAAGAGGAAGAACACCGGCGATCGCCCATAACAGTGTGACGTGTATAAGGAATTCAGTCATATATGGAGTTTGGCAATGCATAAGAGGACGAACACCGACGATCGACCATACGAGAGTGACGTGTATGAGAAGGAATTCAGTTATATATGGAGTTTGGCAATGCATAAGAGGACGAACACCGGCGATCGACCATACGAGCGTGACGTGTATCATAAGGAATTCAGTCATATATGGAGTCTGATAATGCATAAGAGGATGAACACTGGCGATCGTCCACACGAGAGTGACGTGTATGAGAAGGAATTCAGTCATATATGGAGTCTAACAATGCATAAGAGGAAGAACACCGGCGATTGTCCATACGAGTGTGACGTGTATCAGAAGAAATTCAGTTATATATGGAGTCTGGTAATGCATAAAAGAACGAACACCGGCGATCGACCACACGAGCGTGACGTGTATCATATGGAATTCAGTCATATATGGAGTCTGACAATGCATAATAGGACGAACACCGGCGATCGTCCATACAAGTGTGGCGTGTATCAGAAGGAATTCAGTTATGTATGGAGTCTTGCAAAGCATAAGAGGACGAACACCGGCGATCGACCATACGAGCGTGACGTGTATCAGAAGGAATTCAGTTATATGTGGAGTCTGACAATGCATAAGAGGAAGAACACCGGCGATCGACCATACGAGCGTGACGTGTATCATAAGGAATTCAGTCATATATGGAGTCTGACAATGCATAAGAGAACGAACACCGGTGATCGACCATACGAGAGTGACGTGTATTTGTGTATGTGGGAGCGTCTTTTAAAGGTCTCCGTTTTTTGAAACCCGTTTAGTTACTGTCTGATCTGAAAGCAAGTGTTTTATGTCAAACTCCATACAACGCCCTCTACGTTATCACTGCGATATAGCACTGCCACAAGGATGGTACTTTGCAGACGATAAATCTATTTTTACATATCGTCGTGGAACAATATTTAGTCACCTATTATCTTGTTTTGACCACCATTTTTTTTTTAAGTTTCCAATAATGGTAATTCTTTCGGTATTGATAAGAACAATATGAACTGAGCCAGACATAGACAATTTTAATCCTAAAACATAAGAACTAAAAACACGGTAAGAAATCCTTACCAATTAATGTCCTTATGGCAGTGGTATATCAGCGGAGCGATAGGAGATAACTCTGCCTGGAGTTTGGTTTTATGTATCTCTCCAATATGATTAAACTATGTTTGATCGAAGGGTTGTATTGAATGCAGATACGTTATTCCTATGTATCTGACTACTGGCATGGTGGCAACTTTTACCACGGCGGACTCTTTCACATGCAAAACACAGGCAACAAGAAAACCATAGTCGGAAATGGTAACGCGCTCAAAATCATATATATCAGTGAGCTGCAGAACGAAACATATGTATAACAGTTGAAATATAAGACTTACAAATTATCTTTTAAATTTCTTTTATTGGTAATTGACATAGCTTGTCACAAACCAAAAATCAACATTATTGACTTAATAATGTAAAGGACAATAAACGAAATTGAAATTCCCAACTACACCTTTTACCGGACTCGGCCTCCTGGTCGCGCAGTTCGACTTTTAAACCGGAAAAAAACAATTATCTATAAATAAAACGCCCATCTGACCACAGCTGTCATTCAAGATTATTCACGTTTCCGGTAACTCAGCGAGAGCTCCTCGCTTATCCTAGAGTGACCGTTGATTTTTCTGTCGGGCGTGTCTGACCATGGGTGATTTAATCCCCAGCTTAGTCCGCAACGTGCTGAGCGGCTACCAATCTGCCCATTGTATTAGCTGGTCTCTCCAGATTGGACGTGGTGTTGAAGTTCCAGGTCACCCCGGTAGAACCCTCTACCGGTCGTGGTCTGGAAGGACCGACCGGACTCCACCGGTCCGGGGCTGCCGGGACCACACGAAAGAAGCGAAAGACTCCACCAGGGGCGGAATCGACCACCACCGTCCCTGCGACGCCGAGTTACCGCTAATTAAAAGACGGAACATTTTTTGTTCTCCATAAAATTTGTCATGCCTTTCGGCCTACACCCGATGATAGAAATATTCCCTATTACCATTATCACTTGACTGTTGTAGCAGCTGCATGCACCCTTTGTGCAATACCGCGGAATGAACATATAGTTCACCAATCATCGGTAGGATCGAGTTGTTTCAATGTCCTCAGATCGCCATCTTTGAGGTTACCAGTTTTCAAGTGAACACTGTTCAAAATTAGTGTTTTGGCCTATCGGGCCATGCAGGCCGCCCGATGATTGTAATACCCCCCCCCCATCATGTGTGTTCACCCTCTGTGCAATGCCGCAGGGTGAATAGTATTCACCAATCACCAGTGGTCCCGCTAGATGTGTTGTTTCAGTGGTCCCGCTATGTGTTGTTTCAATGTCCTCAGATCGCGGCCGCCACCTTTGAGGTGACCAGTGCTCAGCTAGTGAACACTGTTCATTAACATCGTAAACGATCGACCGGCGAATATATCCCATAACGCGGATCCCCTCTATATAATTCATATGTGGTCCCAAAAGTCTAACATTAATTGTAAGCCACCGTGGATGCTCATTGAAAAAAAAACAATCCAAGAGGAAAACAGCGTTATCGAGCTTGAAACTTCTATATCAGACGTGAGTAGACCATCAGACGATTCAGTTATATATTTTTGCGTGGGCTATCAGTGCAAATTTGATGAAATAATTTGTGTATTGCTCTTGGGGTTTACCCACAAAAAATAGCTTACTATATTTTGGCGTTTCGGGCCATGCCACCCAATGATAGCATATTTATTAAATTAGCATTGAAAATGATTACGTATAAAATACTATTAGATTTAGATGAAAACGTATATCTATCTAATGCGACAGGCACTTGTTAATGGATTGTATGTGTTGTGTCTTAGTTATAATATTATGGTGGATTTGTTATGTAAATATTATATAATTGTTAACGTATATATAAATTGTTTTTATATATATAAGATCAGTATTCACACACCCTTTGTGCAATCCCGCAGAATGAAGCGTGTTCACCAATAATATGACCATTGGTACCGTTGTGTTGTTTCAATGTCCTCAGATCGCGGCCGCCACCTTTGGTGTGATCAATGTTCAGGTGACCATAGTTCATTAACATCTTAAGCAATCAAAAGGCGAATAGGTCCCATATTGAGGAACCCTATATATATATAATTAATGTCGTGTGTAAAAGTCCTACGTTACTTGGGAACCACTGTGGATGTTCATTGAAAAAAATTAAAAACAAAAAACAACTTGTTCTATCGATTTTCCAATTTCAGACGTCAGTAAGCGAAGTTTTGATATTTTGCAGTCATATCAGTCAAAATTGATTAATTCGCGGACATGTATTCTAAATTGAAACGTGTGTTGGCATTGCCGCCACAAGTAACCGGACTGACCATTTCACCTACATTCTAGGCCAACACGATCATTTTTGGTAATTATCGATTCTGATAACTAAATCGTCCTTTGAAGAAATGTTGATTTTGGAATCTGACGATACGGGACCATCGAATCGGGATTGTGTACCTTTAAATGTATCACTTGAGACCTTGTTGGGGTTGGGTCCCTACAAGTAGATATAAACATGTAGGTTTGGCGTTGTCAAGCTAATAATAATAATAGAACATCTTTCAAATTACACTATATTCACTTGAGAAGTGTGTGTTCATAAACCAACTTATTAAATTGGCGTAGCCTTATATACTGAAATAATGTAATTGAAACTGTCAAATAAAATTAAGAATATCATGTCAATTATCTGTCTACTTATTTATTTCAGATGGAGAGAATAGACAATAATGTGGTTATTTGGGACATGGAAGGTGAGGGCAGCATTGAAGAGCAGTACATGAGGCTGACAGAGAGTGGGGAAGGTTCAAAGCTGATGTCTAAGAATCGTCGGAAGTCAGTTACTAAAGGCAGGAGACAAAGATCAGTAATGTACAAAGAATATATGAAGGGAATTTCAACCAAAAGAATCTCCGCCCAGTACACCAGCCGCACCGAGCGAACAATGAGGCGGGGCACACCGACTAGACGATCTCTCAGAAGGCAGGTGCTG
Organism: Siphonodentalium dalli; assembly: GCA_032622095.1. Taxonomy (NCBI): domain Eukaryota; kingdom Metazoa; phylum Mollusca; class Scaphopoda; order Gadilida; family Siphonodentaliidae; genus Siphonodentalium; species Siphonodentalium dalli. Next base: position 212,098,108 of record CP136063.1, read on the forward strand.
GTACGGCAAGCTGTCAACGTCGGACTCCCGTTATATGCATCAACACCAAAGCATTCTATATGTCAGCCTTCAGTTGTTAGCTTCTCAACTACGCCGAGTGTGGATGGTATCAAAATGTATTCACGTATTGATGTAGCATCTATAGTCAAAGATCGAAAATATAAACGAGTGGAGAAGAAAAGGAAGAGTCTGGCAAATTTACGACTGCGAATTTTCAGCTTCGCGTGAGATGTTTCGTGCTGAAAAGGAATTACTATTTGCATGAAGTTTTGTTATTTGTTTTGTTATGTTTGTCTTTGTTTTTACGTTTGATTGATCTTGTTTTGATTTTAATATTATTAAATAAACATACACATGTCAAATTCAGAGTATTTTAATTTTGTTACCTATGGATAATCCGTTGTCTGCTAATCAGATCTACTGATATTATTACAGAAAATAAATGGAAAAATTACCACAGGTCACTTAAATTTCAAGCAAGTAATTTGTTGTTTTTTTTAGGACATTCAGTGATCAAAACCGGTTGTATAGTACTTGATACTAATTACATATTATGAGAAAACCAATGTAATGATATTTATCAAATGTTTTCAACTTTTGATATTAGCAGGAACATATATATATCAACCCCTTTCTTGACTAAGTACTCGTTAATGAGTAATTCCCATAAGTAAGGTTCCGATAATAAGAGCAAGGGCCATAATGCCATAGGTAATTTGTTTAACTTGTTATCTGAACATCTCCCACCATATAATGCACTTGTATTATCTGTTGCCTGCTTATATTTCCTGGACATCCTTCCAAACATAATAGACAATTCCAATCTATACTTTTATAAATCAATTGACGAATCCATTTAGTAACAAAAGGGGTTTAAAGACTTAGAAAAGATATAATTAGAGACTTGAACATTAAAGGTACTCAATCCGATAAAACTCCTCTCAATTACTATTTCAATGGCTTCGGGGTTCAAAAATATTTGATTCGAGTCGAGGAAGTCACCCATCAAAGCTCAGATTTGTTAGATATCGATTTTAGAAATCTATTATTTTTCATTATCGGGAATGCTTTCTGGAGTGACGTGTATCAGAATGAATTCAGTTATGTATGGAATCTGACAATGCATAAGAGGACGAACACTGGCGATCGTCCACACGAGTGTGACGTGTATCAGAAGGAATTCAGTTATATATGGAGTCTGGTAATGCATAAAAGAACGAACACCGGCGATCGACCACACGAGCGTGACGTGTATCATAAGGAATTCAGTCATATATGGAGTCTGACAATGCATAATAGGACGAACACCGGCGATCGTCCATACAAGTGTGGCGTGTATCAGAAGGAATTCAGTTATGTATGGAGTCTTGCAAAGCATAAGAGGACGAACACCGGCGATCGACCATACGAGCGTGACGTGTATCACAAGGAATTCAGTCATATATGGAGTCTGACAATGCATAAAAGGACGAACACTGGCGATCGTCCATATGAGAGTGACGTGTATGAGAAGGAATTCAGTCATATGTGGAGTCTGACAATGCATAAGAGGACGAACACCGGCGATCGTCCATACGAGTGTGACGTGTATCAGAAGGAATTTAGTTATATGTGGAGTCTGACAATGCATAAGAGGACGAACACCGGCGATCGTCCATACGAGTGTGACGTGTATCAGAAGGAATTCAGTTATATGTGGAGTCTGACAATGCATAAGAGGAAGAACACCGGCGATCGACCATACGAGCGTGACGTGTATCATAAGGAATTCAGTCATATATGGAGTCTGACAATGCATAAGAGAACGAACACCGGTGATCGACCATACGAGAGTGACGTGTATTTGTGTATGTGGGAGCGTCTTTTAAAGGTCTCCGTTTTTTGAAACCCGTTTAGTTACTGTCTGATCTGAAAGCAAGTGTTTTATGTCAAACTCCATACAACGCCCTCTACGTTGTCACTGCGATATAGCACTGCCACAAGGATGGTACTTTGCAGACGATAATCTATTTTTACATATCGTCGCGGAACAATATTTAGTCACCTATTATCTTGTTTTGACCACCAAATTTTTTTTTAAGTTTCCAATAATGGTAATTCTTTCGGTATTGATAAGAACAATATGAACTGAGCCAGACATAGACAATTTTAATCCTAAAACATAAGAACTAAAAACACGTAAGAAATCCTTACCAATTAATGTCCTTATGGCAGTGGTATATCAGCGGAGCGATAGGAGGTAACTCTGCCTGGAGTTTGGTTTTATGTATCTCTCCAATATGATTAAACTATGTTTGATCGAAGGGTTGTATTGAATGCAGATACGTTATTCCTATGTATCTGACTACTGGCATGGTGGCAACTTTTACCACGGCGAACTCTTTCACATGCAAAACACAGGCAACAAGAAAACCATAGTCAGAAATGGTAACGCGCTCAAAATCATATATAATATACCCATGCTTCAATGCTTGTAATTATAGAATATAAAATATATTGGTTTCGCGAATGACCAACTCAGAATTAATTCCGTTAAAATAACAATAACAACCAGCACCTAATTAACGAACCGGCCGCCGACGACAACCATCAGTGAGCTGCAGAACGAAACATATGTATAACAGTTGAAATATAAGACTTACAAATTATCTTTTAAATTTCTTTTATTGGTAATTGACATAGCTTGTCACAAACCAAAAATCAACATTATTGACTTAATAATGTAAAGGACAATAAACGAAATTGAAATTCCCAACTACACCTTTTACCGGACTCGGCCTCCTGGTCGCGCAGTTCGACTTTTAAACCGGAAAAAACAATTATCTATAAATAAAACGCCCATCTGACCACAGCTGTCATTCAAGATTATTCACGTTTCCGGTAACTCAGGGGATGGACGTGCCAGCGAGAGCTCCTCGCTTATCCTAGAGTGACCGTTGATTTTTCTGTCGGGCTTGTCTGACCATGGGTGATTTAATCCCCAGCTTAGTCCGCAACGTGCTGAGCGGCTACCAATCTGCCCATTGTATTAGCTGGTCTCTCCAGATTGGACGTGGTGTTGAAGTTCCAGGTCACCCCGGTAGAACCCTCTACCGGTCGTGGCCTGGAAGGACCGACCGGACTCCACCGGTCCGGGGCTGCCGGGACCACACGAAAGAAGCGAAAGACCCCACCAGGGGCGGAATCGACCACCACCGTCCCTGCGACGCCGAGTTACCGCTAATTAAAAGACGGAACATTTTTTGTTCTCCATAAAATTTGTCATGCCTTTCGGCCTACACCCGATGATAGAAATATTCCCTATTACCATTATCACTTGACTGTTGTAGCAGCTGCATGCACCCTTTGTGCAATACCGCGGAATGAACATAGTTCACCAATCATCGGTAGGATCGAGTTGTTTCAATGTCCTCAGATCGCCATCTTTGAGGTTACCAGTTTTCAAGTGAACACTGTTCAAAATTAGTGTTTTGGCCTATCGGGCCATGTAGGCCGCCCGATGATTGTAATACCCCCCCCCCCCCCATCATGTGTGTTCACCCTCTGTGCAATGCCGCAGGGTGAATAGTATTCACCAATCACCAGTGGTCCCGCTAGATATGTTGTTTCAGTGGTCCCGCTATGTGTTGTTTCAATGTCCTCAGATCGCGGCCGCCACCTTTGAGGTGACCAGTGCTCAGCTAGTGAACACTGTTCATTAACATCGTAAACGATCGACCGGCGAATATATCCCATAATGCGGATCCCCTCTATATAATTCATATGTGGTCCCAAAAGTCTAACATTAATTGTAAGCCACCGTGGATGCTCATTGAAAAAAAAACAATCCAAGAGGAAAACAGCGTTATCGAGCTTGAAACTTCTATATCAGACGTGAGTAGACCATCAGACGATTCAGTTATATATTTTTGCGTGGGCTATCAGTGCAAATTTGATGAAATAATTTGTGTATTGCTCTTGGGGTTTACCCACAAAAAATAGCTTACTATATTTTGGCGTTTCGGGCCATGCCACCCAATGATAGCATATTTATTAAATTAGCATTGAAAATGATTACGTATAAAATACTATTAGATTTAGATGAAAACTTATATCTATCTAATGCGACAGGCACTTGTTAATGGATTGTATGTGTTGTGTCTTAGTTATAATATTATGGTGGATTTGTTATGTAAATATTATATAATTGTTAACGTATATATAAATTGTTTTTATATATATAAGATCAGTATTCACACACCCTTTGTGCAATCCCGCAGAATGAAGCGTGTTCACCAATAATATGACCATTGGTACCGTTGTGTTGTTTCAATGTCCTCAGATCGCGGCCGCCACCTTTGGTGTGATCAATGTTCAGGTGACCATCTTAAGCAATCAAAAGGCGAATAGGTCCCATATTGAGGAACCCTATATATATATAATTAATGTCGTGTGTAAAAGTCCTACGTTACTTGGGAACCACTGTGGATGTTCATTGAAAAAAATTAAAAACAAAAAACAACTTGTTCTATCGATTTTCCAATTTCAGACGTCAGTAAGCGAAGTTTTGATATTTTGCAGTCATATCAGTCAAAATTGATTAATTCGCGGACATGTATTCTAAATTGAAACGTGTGTTGGCATTGCCGCCACAAGTAACCGGACTGACCATTTCACCTACATTCTAGGCCAACACGATCATTTTTGGTAATTATCGATTCTGATAACTAAATCGTCCTTTGAAGAAATGTTGATTTTGGAATCTGACGATACGGGACCATCGAATCGGGATTGTGTACCTTTAAATGTATCACTTGAGACCTTGTTGGGGTTGGGTCCCTACAAGTAGATATAAACATGTAGGTTTGGCGTTGTCAAGCTAATAATAATAATAGAACATCTTTCAAATTACATTATATTCACTTGAGAAGTGTGTGTTCATAAACCAACTTATTAAATTGGCGTAGCCTTATATACTGAAATATTGTAATTGAAACTGTCAAATAAAATTAAGAATATCATGTCAATTATCTGTCTACTTATTTATTTCAGATGGAGAGAATAGACAATAATGTGGTTATTTGGGACATGGAAGGTGAGGGCAGCATTGAAGAGCAGTACATGAGGCTGACAGAGAGTGGGGCAGGTTCAAAGCTGATGTCTAAGAATCGTCGGAAGTCAGTTACTAAAGGCAGGAGACAAAGATCAGTAATGTACAAAGAATATATGAAGGGAATTTCAACCAAAAGAATCTCGGCCCAGTACACCAGCCGCACCGAGCGAACAATGAGGCGGGGCACACCGACTAGACGATCTCTCAGAAGGCAGGTGCTGGTACGGCAAGCTGTCAACGTCGGACTCCCGTTATATGCATCAACACCAAAGCATTCTATATGCCAGCCTTCAGTTGTTAGCTTCTCAACTACGCCGAGTGTGGATGGTATCAAAATGTATTCACGTATTGATGTAGCATCTATAGTCAAAGATCGAAAATATAAACGAGTGGAGAAGAAAAGGAAGAGTCTGGCAAATTTACGACTGCGAATTTTCAGCTTCGCGTGAGATGTTTCGTGCTGAAAAGGAATTACTATTTGCATGAAGTTTTGTTATTTGTTTTGTTATGTTTGTCTTTGTTTTTACGTTTGATTGATCTTGTTTTGATTTTAATATTATTAAATAAACATACACATGTCAAATTCAGAGTATTTTAATGTTGTTACCTATGGATAATCCGTTGTCTGCTAATCAGATCTACTGATATTATTACAGAAAATAAATGGAAAAATTACCACAGGTCACTTAAATTTCAAGCAAGTAATTTGTTGTTTTTTTTAGGACATTCAGTGATCAAAACCGGTTGTATAGTACTTGATACTAATTACATATTATGAGAAAACCAATGTAATGATATTTATCAAATGTTTTCAACTTTTGATATTAGCAGGAACATATATATATCAACCCCTTTCTTGACTAAGTACTCGTTAATGAGTAATTCCCATAAGTAAGGTTCCGATAATAAGCGCAAGGGCCATAATGCCATAGGTAATTTGTTTAACTTGTTATCTGAACATCTCCCACCATATAATGCACTTGTATTATCTGTTGCCTGCTTATATTTCCTGAACATCCTTCCAAACATAATAGACAATTCCAATCTATACTGTTATAAATCAATTGACGAATCCATTTAGTAACAAAAGGGGTTTAAAGACTTGGAAAAGATATAATTAGAGACTTGAACATTAAGTGGGTAAAATTATATCTGATGTTGTTTATGAGGGGGATTTCGAAAAAAATGTAAATACAATTATACGGTTTACTCATAAACAATGTATGTATACAAATGAACAAAAATATAATTATTCAAAATTACTCTGACCATTCAATAGTTCATATGTGGGTGATATTAAACAAGACAACATATCATATATTAATTTCTGGCATTCAAATAGTCATCACATTTCAAACACAAATGACAAATTTTCAAACTTGATCTAAGTTGAGGGACATCTCAATGTACCATCTTGATTGATATATTGCCATTTTGATAACAAAAGCTCCATTAAAATTTGTTCACCCATCAGTGGGCGATGCTGGTGAATTGATAACTCATGTTAGCAGCTTACGACCAATCAGAATGATGTTTTAGTGATAAACTTTCATTAGCCATAATAGGAAAAAAATGCCTTATTCAATATGGATGAGTTCAAGTCTGCAAATAGTGCGTCTGTCATTTGCAGAATGAGGTCCACAGAGGGTAATTTAGTGAGGCTATACCGCACAGCTGGATAGCATCACCAAATTCCCCCTCTGGAAACCTCATTCTGCTTTGGCCTCAACTGCTATGGTAGATATAGGATCAGATTGGTGAAGTTCACCTATTAGTCACCTCGATTATGCATTTTATATTCTGCAAATTAGGGGGATATAGAATCAGAACAGAAGGGAAAAAGTACTAAACACAATGTTAATTTGAGACAAAAGGTACTTCCCAGAAGAGGGGGCTTGAGAATAATGAGGGCCCCAGAAAGTGAATTTGTGATGCTAGTCCTCTATGCGGGGTAGCATCACTAAATTTACCCTTTTGGGGACCTCATTCTGCAAATGACAGACACACTATTTCATGGCTTGGATGAGTTATTATTGAGGTGGACTCTTTCCACCGATAAACAAGAGGTACACTGTCGCGTGGCATTTGCCCCCGACCATAGCAATTCGGATTAAGCATGGACGAAACTGCGGATATCCGAGGAGCTATATGTGACCATTCCAAAAGAAGTTCGTACTAGAAATTCCGGAAACCCAAAAACAAGCGATCCGGAAACCCAAAAACAAGCGAAAATTCAAATTTTCTAAGTTGAAAACACTTGACATGTATTTTCATATAACTGGTCCACAAAAATAAGGGATTTGCAATCGTACCACCAAAGCTCACGCTGTCATCTGGAAACCCCAAAAAAACAAGAGAAAAATTGAATTTTCTAAGTCAAAAAAGGGCCATAACTCTGGCGAAAATGGGTGGACGAAACCCGCACTTTCTAAACACAAGCACAAAATTCTTGTTTTCTAATAGGTGTTCTTATAAGCTAGAATGTTTCTCTTAATTCTAGAAAACAATTATAGACAACAGAATATGTGATAAATGTGAATAACGTTTTCTAAACGTGTTTTAAGAATATTATTTCTTAAAATGAAAACATAAATCTCAAATGAAGAAATATTTTCTTGATAGAAAATAGTTTCGGTAAAAGTGTCTATTCGTTCCCGCCCATACGCAGTAGAAGCACATGGACATCCCCGGAATAAAGATGGGTGTTGAAACCACACATAGTGTACTATTTCCCAAATCAAATATCACATTAAATAAGACTACAACAAAATAGTGATGTCTCTCTGTAACGGAGTGGAGAATTATTAGTATTATCATTTTAAACATCAATATTTTAAACTAGTTATAGCAGGTCCCTTCGGGGGCCTCCATCCACAATCAGATGACCATGTGGTCCCTTTGTCCTCAAGAGGACGAACACCTGCGATCGCCCATACGAGCGTGAGGTGTATCATAAGGAATACATCATATATGAAGTCTGACAATGCATAAGAGGAAGAACACCGGCGATCGCCCATAACAGTGTGACGTGTATAAGGAGTTCAGTCATATATGGAGTTTGGCAATGCATAAGAGGACGAACACCGACGATCGACCATACGAGAGTGACGTGTATGAGAAGGAATTCAGTTATATGTGGAGTTTGGCAATGCATAAGAGGACGAACACCGGCGATCGACCATACGAGCGTGACGTGTATCATAAGGATTTCAGTCATATATGCAGTCTGATAATGCATAAGAGGATGAACACTGGCGATCGTCCACACGAGAGTGGCGTGTATGAGAAGGAATTCAGTCATATATGGAGTCTAACAATGCATAAGAGGAAGAACACCGGCGATCGTCCATACGAGTGTGACGTGTATCAGAAGGAATTCAGTTATATATGGAGTCTGGTAATGCATAAAAGAACGAACACCGGCGATCGACCACACGAGCGTGACGTGTATCATAAGGAATTCAGTCATATATGGAGTCTGACAATGCATAATAGGACGAACACCGGCGACCGTCCATACAAGTGTGGCGTGTATCAGAAGGAATTCAGTTATGTATGGAGTCTTGCAAAGCATAAGAGGACGAACACCGGCGATCGACCATACGAGCGTGACGTGTATCACAAGGAATTCAGTCATATATGGAGTCTGACAATGCATAAAAGGACGAACACTGGCGATCGTCCATATGAGAGTGACGTGTATGAGAAGGAATTCAGTCATATGTGGAGTCTGACAATGCATAAGAGGACGAACACCGGCGATCGTCCATACGAGTGTGACGTGTATCAGAAGGAATTTAGTTATATGTGGAGTCTGACAATGCATAAGAGGACGAACACCGGCGATCGTCCATACGAGTGTGACGTGTATCAGAAGGAATTCAGTTATATGTGGAGTCTGACAATGCATAAGAGGAAGAACACCGGCGATCGACCATACGAGAGTGACGTGTATGAGAAGGAATTCAGTTATATGTGGAGTTTGGCAATGCATAAGAGGACGAACACCGGCGATCGACCATACGAGCGTGACGTGTATCATAAGGATTTCAGTCATATATGCAGTCTGATAATGCATAAGAGGATGAACACTGGCGATCGTCCACACGAGAGTGGCGTGTATGAGAAGGAATTCAGTCATATATGGAGTCTAACAATGCATAAGAGGAAGAACACCGGCGATCGTCCATACGAGTGTGACGTGTATCAGAAGGAATTCAGTTATATATGGAGTCTGGTAATGCATAAAAGAACGAACACCGGCGATCGACCACACGAGCGTGACGTGTATCATAAGGAATTCAGTCATATATGGAGTCTGACAATGCATAATAGGACGAACACCGGCGACCGTCCATACAAGTGTGGCGTGTATCAGAAGGAATTCAGTTATGTATGGAGTCTTGCAAAGCATAAGAGGACGAACACCGGCGATCGACCATACGAGCGTGACGTGTATCACAAGGAATTCAGTCATATATGGAGTCTGACAATGCATAAAAGGACGAACACTGGCGATCGTCCATATGAGAGTGACGTGTATGAGAAGGAATTCAGTCATATGTGGAGTCTGACAATGCATAAGAGGACGAACACCGGCGATCGTCCATACGAGTGTGACGTGTATCAGAAGGAATTCAGTTATATGTGGAGTCTGACAATGCATAAGAGGACGAACACCGGCGATCGACCATACGAGCGTGACGTGTATCATAAGGAATTCAGTCATATATGGAGTCTGGCAATGCATAAGAGAACGAACACCGGTGATCGACCATACGAGAGTGACGTGTATTTGTGTATGTGGGAGCGTCTTTTAAAGGTCTCCGTTTTTTGAAACCCGTTTAGTTACTGTCTGATCTGAAAGCAAGTGTTTTATGTCAAACTCCATACAGCGCCCTCTACGTTATCACTGCGATATAGCACTGCCACAAGGATGGTACTTTGCAGACGATAAATCTATTTTTACATATCGTCGCGGAACAATATTTAGTCACCTATTATCTTGTTTTGACCACCAAATTTTTTTTAAGTTTCCAATAATGGTAATTCTTTCGGTATTGATAAGAACAATATGAACTGAGCCAGACATAGACAATTTTAATCCTAAAACATAAGAACTAAAAACACGTAAGAAATCCTTACCAATTAATGTCCTTATGGCAGTGGTATATCAGCGGAGCGATAGGAGATAACTCTGCCTGGAGTTTGGTTTTATGTATCTCTCCAATATGATTAAACTATGTTTGATCGAAGGGTTGTATTGAATGCAGATACGTTATTCCTATGCATCTGACTACTGGCATGGTGGCAACTTTTACCACGGCGGACTCTTTCACATGCAAAGCACAGGCAACAAGAAAACCATAGTCAGAAATGGTAACGCGCTCAAAATCATATATAATATACCCATGCTTCAATGCTTGTAATTATAGAATATAAAATATATTGGTTTCGCGAATGACCAACTCAGAATTAATTCCGTTAAAATAACAATAACAACCAGCACCTAATTAACGAACCGGCCGCCGACGACAACCATCAGTGAGCTGCAGAACGAAACATATGTATAACAGTTGAAATATAAGACTTACAAATTATCTTTTAAATTTCTTTTATTGGTAATTGACATAGATTGTCACAAACCAAAAATCAACATTATTGACTTAATAATGTAAAGGACAATAAACGAAATTGAAATTCCCAACTACACCTTTTACCGGACTCGGCCTCCTGGTCGCGCAGTTCGACTTTTAAACCGGAAAAACCAATTATCTATAAATAAAACGCCCATCTGACCACAGCTGTCATTCAAGATTATTCACGTTTCCGGTAACTCAGGGGATGGACGTGCCAGCGAGAGCTCCTCGCTTATCCTAGAGTGACCGTTGATTTTTCTGTCGGGCGTGTCTGACCATGGGTGATTTAATCCCCAGCTTAGTCCGCAACGTGCTGAGCGGCTACCAATCTGCCCATTGTATTAGCTGGTCTCTCCAGATTGGACGTGGTGTTGAAGTTCCAGGTCACCCCGGTAGAACCCTCTACCGGTCGTGGCCTGGAAGGACCGACCGGACTCCACCGGTCCGGGGCTGCCGGGACCACACGAAAGAAGCGAAAGACCCCACCAGGGGCGGAATCGACCACCACCGTCCCTGCGACGCCGAGTTACCGCTAATTAAAAGACGGAACATTTTTTTTTCTCCATAAAATTTGTCATGCCTTTCGGCCTACACCCGATGATAGAAATATTCCCTATTACCATTATCACTTGACTGTTGTAGCAGCTGCATGCACCCTTTGTGCAATACCGCGGAATGAACAGAGTTCACCAATCATCGGTAGGATCGTGTTGTTTCAATGTCATCAGATCGCCATCTTTGAGGTTACCAGTTTTCAAGTGAACACTGTTCAAAATTAGTGTTTTGGCCTATCGGGCCATGCAGGCCGCCCGATGATTGTAATACCCCACCCCATCATGTGTGTTCACCCTTTGCGCAATGCCGCAGGGTGAATAGTATTCACCAATCACCAGTGGTCCCGCTAGATGTGTTGTTTCAGTGGTCCCGCTAGATGTGTTGTTTCAGTGGTCCCGCTATGTGTTGTTTCAATGTCCTCAGATCGCGGCCGCCACCTTTGAGGTGACCAGTGCTCAGCTAGTGAACACTGTTCATTAACATCGTAAACGATCGACCGGCGAATATATCCCATAATGCGGATCCCCTCTATATAATTCATATGTGGTCCCAAAAGTCTAACATTAATTGTAAGCCACCGTGGATGCTCATTGAAAAAAAAACAATTCAAGCTGAAACAGCGTTATCGAGCTTGAAACTTCTATATCAGACGTGAGTAGACCATCAGACGATTCAGTTATATATTTTTGCGTGGGCTATCAGTGCAAATTTGATGAAATAATTTGTGTATTGCTCTTGGGGTTTACCCACAAAAAATAGCTTACTATATTTTGGCGTTTCGGGCCATGCCACCCAATGATAGCATATTTATTAAATTAGCATTGAAAATGATTACGTATAAAATACTATTAGATTTAGATGAAAACGTATATCTATCTAATGCGACAGGCACTTGTTAATGGATTGTATGTGTTGTGTCTTATGTAGTTATAATATTATGGTGGATTTGTTATGTAAATATTATATAATTGTTAACGTATATATAAATTGTTTTTATATATATAAGATCAGTATTCACACACCCTTTTTGCAATCCCGCAGAATGAAGCGTGTTCACCAATATTATGACCATTGGTACCGTTGTGTTGTTTCAATGTCCTCAGATCGCGGCCGCCACCTTTGGTGTGATCAATGTTCAGGTGACCATAGTTCATTAACATCTTAAGCAATCAAAAGGCGAATAGGTCCCATATTGAGGAACCCTATATATATAGAATTAATGTCGTGTGTAAAAGTCCTACATTACTTGGGAACCACTGTGGATGTTCATTGAAAAAAATTAAAAACAAAAAACAACTTGTTCTATCGATTTTCCAATTTCAGACGTCAGTAAGCGAAGTTTTGATATTTTGCAGTTATATCAGTCAAAATTGATTAATTCGCGGACATGTATTCTAAATTGAAACGCGTGTTGGCATTGCCACCACAAGTCACCTGACTGACCATTTCACCTACATTCTAGGCCAACACGATCATTTTTGAATTTATGGAAAGATGTTATTTTGATTGAAGCTAATTAAATATACATAATCCGAATTAACGCTCCTAAATTACTATTTCTTTGGCTTCGGGGGTATAAATATTTGATTCGAGTCGAGGAACCCATCCATCAAAGTTATCAGATATCGATTTTTGAAATCTGTTATTTTCTCCAATAATTATTGGACTATTTGGCGGCCAAGAAAATGTTTGACGAGCCGACTCGACAAACTCTCGATATCAAATTGCGTTGAAAAAAATATATAACATGTTTTGGAAAATCTTATAAGAGTTGACAGCGGTTAGCATTATTTTTTGGTAATTATCGATTCTGACAACTAAATCGTCCTTTGAAGAAATGTTGATTTTGGAATCTGACGATACAGGACCATCAGATCGGGATTGTGTACCTTTAAATGTATCACTTGAGACCTTGTTGGGGTTGGGTCCCTACAAGTAGATATAAACATGTAGGTTTGGCGTTGTCAAGCTAATAATAATAATAAAACATCTTTCAAATTACATTATATTCACTTGAGAAGTGTGTGTTCACAAACCAACTTATTAAATTGGCGTAGCCTTACATACTGAAATAATGTAATTGAAACTGTCAAATAAAATTAAGAATATCATGTCAATTATCTGTCTACTTATTTATTTCAGATGGAGAGAATAGACAATAATGTGGTTATTTGGGACATGGAAGGTGAGGGCAGCATTGAAGAGCAGTACATGAGGCTGACAGAGAGTGGGGAAGGTTCAAATCTGATGTCTAAGAATCGACGGAAGTCAGTTACTAAAGGCAGGAGACAAAGATCAGTAACGTACAAAGAATATATGAAGGGAGTTTCAACCAAAAGAATCTCCGCCCAGTACACCGGCCGCACCGAGCGAACAATAAGGCAGTGCACACCGACTAGACGATCTCTCAGAAGGCAGGTGCTGGTACGACAAGCTGTCAACGTCGGACTTCCGTTATATGCATCAACACCAAAGCATTCTATATGTCAGCCTTCAGTTGTTAGCTTCTCAACTACGCCGAGTATGGATGGTATCAAAATGTATTCACGTATTGATGTCGCATCTATAGTCAAAGATCGAAAATATAAACGAGTGGAGAAGAAAAGGAAGAGCCTGGCAAATTTACGACTGCGAATTTTCAGCTTCGCGTGAGATGTTTCTTGCTGAAAAGGAATTACTATTTGCATGAAGTCTGTTATGTTATGTTTGGCTTTGTTTTTATGTTTGATTGATATTGTTTTGATTTTAATATTATTAAATAAACATACACATGTCAAATTCAGAGTATTTTAATTTTGTTACCTATGGATAATCCGTTGTCTGCTAATCATATCTACTGATATTATTACAGAAAATAAATGGAAAAATTACCACAGGTCACTTAAATTTCAAGCAAGTAATTTTTTATTTATTTTTAGGACATTCAGTGATCAAAACCGGTTGTATAGTACTTGATAGTAAATTACATATTATGAGAAAACCAATGTAATGAAATTTATCAAATGTTTTCAACTTTCGATATTAGCAGGAACATATATATATATCAACCCCTTTCTTGACTAAGTACTCGTTGATGAGTAATTCCCATAAGTAAGGTTCAGATAATAAGCTCAAGGGCCATAATGTTTAACTTGATATCTGAACATCTCCCACCATATACTGCACTTGTATTATCTGTTGCCTGCTTATATTTCCTGAACATCCTTCCAAACATAATAGACAATTCTAATCTATACTTTTATAAATCAAATGACGATCCATTTAGTAACAAAAGGGGTTTAAAGACTTGGAAAAGATATAATTAGAGACTTGAACATTAAGTGGGTAAAATTATATCTGATGTTGTTTATGGGGGGATTTCGAAAAAAAATGTAAATACAATTATACGGTTTACTCATAAACAATTTATGTATACAAGTGAACAAAAATACAATTATTCAAAATTACTCTGACCATTCAATAGTTCATATGTGGGTGATATTAAACAAGACAATATATCATATATTAATTTCTGGCATTCAAAAGGCCATCACATTTCAAACACAAATGACAGATTTTCAAACTTGATCTAAGTTGAGGGACATCTCAATGTACCATTTTGATTGATATATTGCCATTTTGATAACAAAAGCTCCATTAAAATTTGTTCACCCGTCAGTGGGCGATGCTGGTGAATTGAAAACTCAAGTTAGCCGCTTACGGCCAATCAGAATGATGTTTTAGTGATAAACTTTCATTAGCCATAATAGGAAAAAAATGCCTTATTCAATATGGATGAGTTCAAGTCTGCAAATAGTGCGTCTGTCATTTGCAGAATGAGGTCCCCAGAGGGTAATTTAGTGAGGCTGGATAGCATCACCAAATTCCCCCTCTGGAAAGCTCATTCTGCTTTGGCCTCAACTGCTTTGGTAGATCTAGGATCAGATTTGTGACGTTCACATATTAGTCACCTCGATTATGCATTTTATATTCTGCAAATTAGGGGGATATAGAATCTGAACAGAAGGGAAAAAGTACTAAACACAATGTTAATTTGAGACAAATGGTACTTCCCAGAAGAGGGGGCTTGAGAAGAATGAGGTCCCCAGAAAGTGAATTTGTGATGCTAGTCCTCTATGCGGGGTAGCATCACTAAATTCACCCTTTGGGGGACCTCATTCTGCAAATGACAGACACACTATTTCATGGCTTGGATGAGTTATTATTGAGGTGGACTCTTTCCACCGATAAACAAGAGGTACACTGTCGCGTGGCATTTGCCCCCGACCATAGCAATTCGGATTAAGCATGGACGAAACTGCGGATATCCGAGGAGCTATATGTGACCATTCCAAAAGAAGTTCGTACTAGAAATTCCGGAAACCCAAAAACAAGCGATCCGGAAACCCAAAAACAAGCGAAAATTCAAATTTTCTAAGTTGAAAACACTTGACATGTATTTTCATATAACTGGTCCACAAAAATAAGGGATTTGCAATCGTACCACCAAAGCTCACGCTGTCATCTGGAAACCCCAAAAAACAAGAGAAAAATTGAATTTTCTAAGTCAAAAAAGGGCCATAACTCTGGCGAAAATAGGTGGACGAAACCCGCACTTTCTAAACACAAGCACAAAATTCTTGTTTTCTAATAGGTGTTCTTATAAGCTAGAATGTTTCTCTTAATTCTAGAAAACAATTATAGACAACAGAATATGTGATAAATGTGAATAACGTTTTCTAAACGTGTTTTAAGAATATTATTTCTTAAAATGAAAACATAAATCTCAAATGAAGAAATATTTTCTTGATAGAAAATAGTTTCGGTAAAAGTGTCTATTCGTTCCCGCCCATACGCAGTAGAAGCACATGGACATCCCCGGAATAAAGATGGGTGTTGAAACCACACATAGTGTACTATTTCCCAAATCAAATATCACATTAAATAAGACTACAACAAAATAGTGATGTCTCTCTGTAACGGAGTGGAGAATTATTAGTATTATCATTTTAAACATCAATATTTTAAACTAGTTATAGCAGGTCCCTTCGGGGGCCTCCATCCACAATCAGATGACCATGTGGTCCCTTTGTCCTCAAGAGGACGAACACCTGCGATCGCCCATACGAGCGTGAGGTGTATCATAAGGAATACATCATATATGAAGTCTGACAATGCATAAGAGGAAGAACACCGGCGATCGCCCATAACAGTGTGACGTGTATAAGGAGTTCAGTCATATATGGAGTTTGGCAATGCATAAGAGGACGAACACCGACGATCGACCATACGAGAGTGACGTGTATGAGAAGGAATTCAGTTATATGTGGAGTTTGGCAATGCATAAGAGGACGAACACCGGCGATCGACCATACGAGCGTGACGTGTATCATAAGGATTTCAGTCATATATGCAGTCTGATAATGCATAAGAGGATGAACACTGGCGATCGTCCACACGAGAGTGGCGTGTATGAGAAGGAATTCAGTCATATATGGAGTCTAACAATGCATAAGAGGAAGAACACCGGCGATCGTCCATACGAGTGTGACGTGTATCAGAAGGAATTCAGTTATATATGGAGTCTGGTAATGCATAAAAGAACGAACACCGGCGATCGACCACACGAGCGTGACGTGTATCATAAGGAATTCAGTCATATATGGAGTCTGACAATGCATAATAGGACGAACACCGGCGACCGTCCATACAAGTGTGGCGTGTATCAGAAGGAATTCAGTTATGTATGGAGTCTTGCAAAGCATAAGAGGACGAACACCGGCGATCGACCATACGAGCGTGACGTGTATCACAAGGAATTCAGTCATATATGGAGTCTGACAATGCATAAAAGGACGAACACTGGCGATCGTCCATATGAGAGTGACGTGTATGAGAAGGAATTCAGTCATATGTGAGAAGAATAGCTGGCTCGTTCGCCTCACATCTAAAAATAGAATCTTTGGGTCTAAAATTGGTTGTGGGTGTCTCGTTCGCTTCACATCTAAAAATAGAATCTTTGGGTCTAAAATTGTTTGAGGTTAAAATTGTTTGAGGGTAAAATTGGTTGTACTAAAATATTCTCAAAACTTCCAAAATATCAAAACCCAAAACTTCCAAAATTTCAAAACCCAAAACTTCCAAAATTTCAAAACCCAAAACTTATTTTTCCAAAACAAAAAATTTCAAAACCCTAAAATTATTTTTTTCCAAAAACAAAAAATTCAAAACCCCAAAATTATTTTTCCAAAAGAAAAAATTTCAAAACCCCCAAAATTATTTCTCCAAAAAAAAAGTTTTAATAAAAAATTTATAACGAGTTTTCGGTTTCTGATAATCTCGATATTAAAATGTCGAATGTTAAATTATTTGTGTGTAATATCTTTCGTTAGTTTTTTGTTCAACCAATGTTTCAATGTATTTATTAATCGATGTTTAGAAATATCTTTATACCAATTATATGTGTATGGACAGTCGTTGTAATGTTGGACATTGTGACCATCGGTATGAATGCATACATTCCAGTGTTTATCGGACGCAGTTCATACATATATAATTGTCATACCTGAAAATAGACACCATTACTCTTACATAAATAATAAAGAGCGTTTATTCTTTACACTCTCTATCCCAGATGAAGTTATTGAGTATATGACAGACATGTATTACCGTGAATTATTGGAAGTATTGAAATGTACTATCTTGAATCACGAGTGGACAACCCCCAGAATGAACTGTCATATTCGATGGAACATATTATGTACACGTAATCACACACGACATTGTGGGTAACAATGTATGTGTCACACCTTGCTTTACCAAATGAATTCTATTATATTCCCGTTCACAATTATATGCCATTCAGAAAACATATCGATTTAATGTCTGAGCAGAATTAGTTGTTTAACGGGTTAGTATCAATTAAGGTTGATAAACTGTGTCATTGTTAGCATTAACACGATAATTAGTTATCCAAAACATGCATACATAATACGTCCAGGTCACTCAATAATAGAAATTGGTTCGGTGACATTGTTATAACAACATTACGTAATAACCACTTATCATTCCATTCACACTTACGTTCATTTTGTATACCGAAACTCCAGTTAGCACCGATGATGTAACATTATATCACTGTTATTGTATCAATTGATAGGTTCAGACAAGTTCGATGTTTAGAAAATAGATTATACCAATTGTAAAAATGTGCAGGTGTTCACTTGACAAGAGATTTTGTACACTCAATCACACAACAACAACAACAACAACAACAGCCACCAAGCGACATAACATCCTGCTTTGATGATCCAATGGCCAATGTCCATGAAGATTTTATTTCCGATGCAAGTCATATTTCCGACTAACTCCTGAAAAGTTACCTATAATTCTGCTGTGGTTAAGCAGTCCATTATTTAGGGCATAACTGTATGTAGGCCTACCAGTGGATGAATAGTCTGCCGGAGAAGTACTGTGTAGACAGGTCTTGTCGGTAAGAGAGTCAGACGAGAAGTGAAGGCTCGGCTATTAAAACATAGTAATGCGATAGCGAACATCAAACGAGTCTGCGCACGCATATCTGTCAAAGGATACAATAGCAGTCATTGGTCAATTTATCCCCGGTGTCAGCTCAGTACCCAATCGGGACGAAGCCGGAGGTCAACTCATTTTTTTTTGCTCATTATAGTACGTCACTTGGACATTTTATCAGTTTATCACGTGATCACTAAATGTGGCAATCGGGTATCCACCGATGCCTGCAATTCATTATTTATAATAATTGGACTCATTGATCTCACGTAAATAATACTCTTAGTTGTTCCAATAAAATAGTTATCAAATTCGATCACCAATAGATTTGACTGTGGAATATAATGACCTTTAACTTATTTATCGATCTATGTTAGAACATGGTCTTAACAAAAAACTTGACCATAACAAAAATTACCTTACATTTATGCATGAATCTAATTAGACCATGCGTAAATATTGTCAGCTTATCGTCTGATGAGCAAATCCGATGTTTATCAAAAATAGTACAACTTCCAGTTGGTAATTACTCTTACGAATGAAGAGCGTTGAACATATACGAAATTACTACACGAATGAACTGAAATTTATATTTTCACATCTTACCAACAACAGATACAGACATAGTCATAGTGTTATACTATCTTACATGTACCCATGCTATGACATCATTCGAAGGGGCAATACACTCAAGGAGTTAAAGTGACACGAAATAAGGGACGTGATGTAATATTGGTGTTTGAATCTTAAAGGAACACAAGACACTCTAAAGGGACACTCATTATGAATGAATGTTAACAATACAAGCACACGGATGAAGAGCGTTGAACATATACAAAATTACAAGACACTCTAAAGGGACATTCATTATGAATGAATGTTAACAATACAAGCACACGAATGAAGAGCGTTGAACATATACGAAATTACTACACGAATGAACTGAAATTTATATTTCACATCTTACCAACAACAGATACAGACATAGTCATAGTGTTATACTATCTTACATGTACACACGCTATGACATCATTCGAAGGGGCAATACACTCAAGGAGTTAATGTGACACGAAACAAGGGACGTGATGTAATATTGGTGTTTGAATCTTAAAGGAACACAAGACACTCTAAAGGGACATTCATTATGAATGAATGTTAACAATACAAGCACACGAATGAAGAGCGTTGAACATATACAAAATTACCGCAATGCCGCCGCCGCCGCCGCCGCCGCCGGGGTCTTATTTTTGAAGTTTTTGAAATTTTTGAAGTTTTTTGAAATTTTTGAAGTTTTTGAAAATTTTGAAATATTTGAAGTTTTTGAAAATTTTGAAGTTTTTTGAAATTTTTGAAGTTTTTTGAAATTTTTGAAGTTTTGGGTTTTTGGGAATATTTTAGTACAACCAATTTTAGACCCAAAGATTCTATTTTTAGATGGCAGAATGAGGTCCCCAGAGGGTAATTTGGTGATGCTACCCCCGCTATCTCGTGTCACTTTAACATTCCACACCGTGCGTGTATTATCCCCCCTTTAATGATGTCATAGCATGGTACATGCAAGACAGTATAACCCTATGATTATGTCTGTAGCTGTTGGTAAGATGTGAAATATAAATTTCAAGGTTCAATTCATTCGTGTAGTAATTTTGTATATGTTCAACGCTCTTCATTCGTGCGCTTGTATTGTTAACATTCATTCATAATGAGTGCCTCTTTAGAGTGTCTTGTGTTCCTTTAAGATTCAACCACCAATATTACATCACGTCCCTTGTTTCGTGTCACTTTAACTCCTTGAGTGGATTGTCCGCCTTTAATGATTTCATAGCGTGTGTACATGCAAGACAGTATAACACTATGATTATGTCTGTAGCGGTTGTTGGTAAGATGTGAAATATAAATTTTAAGGTTCAATTCATTCGTGTAGTAATTTTGTATATGTTCAACGCTCTTCATTCGTGTGCTTGTATTGTTAACATTCATTCATAATGAATGTCCCTTTAGAGTGTCTTGTAATTTTGTATATGTTCAACGCTCTTCATTCGTGTGCTTGTATTGTTAACATTCATTCATAATGAATGTCCCTTTAGAGTGTCTTGTGTTCCTTTAAGATTCAAACACCAATATTACATCACGTCCCCTGTTTCGTGTCACTTTAACTCCTTGAGTGTATTGCCCCTTCGAATGATGTCATAGCGTGTGTACATGTAAGATAGTATAACACTATGACTATGTCTGTATCTGTTGTTGGTAAGATGTGAAATATAAATTTCAGTTCATTCGTGTAGTAATTTCGTATATGTTCAACGCTCTTCATTCGTGTGCTTGTATTGTTAACATTCATTCATAATGAATGTCCCTTTAGAGTGTCTTGTAATTTTGTATATGTTCAACGCTCTTCATCCGTGTGCTTGTATTGTTAACATTCATTCATAATGAGTGTCCCTTTAGAGTGTCTTGTGTTCCTTTAAGATTCAAACACCAATATTACATCACGTCCCCTGTTTCGTGTCACTTTAACTCCTTGAGTGTATTGCCCCTTCGAATGATGTCATAGCATGGGTACATGTAAGATAGTATAACACTATGACTATGTCTGTATCTGTTGTTGGTAAGATGTGAAAATATAAATTTCAGTTCATTCGTGTAGTAATTTCGTATATGTTCAACGCTCTTCATTCGTAAGAGTAATTACCAACTGGAAGTTGTACTATTTTTGATAAACATCGGATTTGCTCATCAGACGATAAGCTGACAATATTTACGCATGGTCTAATTAGATTCATGCATAAATGTAAGGTCATTTTTGTTATGGTCAAGTTTTTTGTTAAGACCATGTTCTAACATAGATCGATAAATAAGTTAAAGGTCATTATATTCCACAGTCAAATCTATTGGTGATCGAATTTGATAACTATTTTATTGGAACAACTAAGAGTATTATTTACGTGAGATCAATGAGTCCAATTATTATAAATAATAAATTGCAGGCATCGGTGGATACCCGATTGCCACATTTAGTGATCACGTGATAAACTGATAAAATGTCCAAGTGACGTACTATAATGAGCAAAAAAAAATGAGTTGACCTCCGGCTTCGTCCCGATTGGGTACTGAGCTGACACCGGGGATAAATTGACCAATGACTGCTATTGTATCCTTTGACAGATATGCGTGCGCAGACTCGTTTGATGTTCGCTATCGCATTACTATGTTTTAATAGCCGAGCCTTCACTTCTCGTCTGACTCTCTTACCGACAAGACCTGTCTACACAGTACTTCTCCGGCAGACTATTCATCCACTGGTAGGCCTACATACAGTTATGCCCTAAATAATGGACTGCTTAACCACAGCAGAATTATAGGTAACTTTTCAGGAGTTAGTCGGAAATATGACTTGCATCGGAAATAAAATCTTCATGGACATTGGCCATTGGATCATCAAAGCAGGATGTTATGTCGCTTGGTGGCTGTTGTTGTTGTTGTTGTTGTTGTTGTTGTGTGATTGAGTGTACAAAATCTCTTGTCAAGTGAACACCTGCACATTTTTACAATTGGTATAATCTATTTTCTAAACATCGAACTTGTCTGAACCTATCAATTGATACAATAACAGTGATATAATGTTACATCATCGGTGCTAACTGGAGTTTCGGTATACAAAATGAACGTAAGTGTGAATGGAATGATAAGTGGTTATTACGTAATGTTGTTATAACAATGTCACCGAACCAATTTCTATTATTGAGTGACCTGGACGTATTATGTATGCATGTTTTGGATAACTAATTATCGTGTTAATGCTAACAATGACACAGTTTATCAACCTTAATTGATACTAACCCGTTAAACAACTAATTCTGCTCAGACATTAAATCGATATGTTTTCTGAATGGCATATAATTGTGAACGGGAATATAATAGAATTCATTTGGTAAAGCAAGGTGTGACACATACATTGTTACCCACAATGTCGTGTGTGATTACGTGTACATAATATGTTCCATCGAATATGACAGTTCATTCTGGGGGTTGTCCACTCGTGATTCAAGATAGTACATCTCAATACTTCCAATAATTCACGGTAATACATGTCTGTCATATACTCAATAACTTCATCTGAGAGTGTAAAGAATAAACGCTCTTTATTATTTATGTAAGAGTAATGGTGTCTATTTTCAGGTATGACAATTATATATGTATGAACTGCGTCCGATAAACACTGGAATGTATGCATTCATACCGATGGTCACAATGTCCAACATTACAACGACTGTCCATACACATATAATTGGTATAAAGATATTTCTAAACATCGATTAATAAATACATTGAAACATTGGTTGAACAAAAAACTAACGAAAGATATTACACACAAATAATTTAACATTCGACATTTTAATATCGAGATTATCAGAAACCGAAAACTCGTTATAAATTTTTTATTTAAACTTTTTTTTTGGAGAAATAATTTTGGGGGTTTTGAAATTTTTTCTTTTGGAAAAATAATTTTGGGGTTTTGAATTTTTTGTTTTTGGAAAAAAATAATTTTAGGGTTTTGAAATTTTTTGTTTTGGAAAAATAAGTTTTGGGTTTTGAAATTTTGGAAGTTTTGGGTTTTGAAATTTTGGAAGTTTTGGGTTTTGATATTTTGGAAGTTTTGAGAATATTTTAGTACAACCAATTTTACCCTCAAACAACTTTACCCTCAAACAATTTTACCCTCAAACAATTTTAGACCCAAAGATTCTATTTTTAGATGTGAAGCGAACGAGACACCCACAACCAATTTTAGACCCAAAGATTCTATTTTTAGATGTGAGGCGAACGAGCCAGCTATTCTTCTTATGTGGAGTCTGACAATGCATAAGATGACGAACACCGGCGATCGTCCATACGAGTGTGACGTGTATCAGAAGGAATTTAGTTATATGTGGAGTCTGACAATGCATAAGAGGACGAACACCGGCGATCGTCCATACGAGTGTGACGTGTATCAGAAGGAATTCAGTTATATGTGGAGTCTGACAATGCATAAGAGGAAGAACACCGGCGATCGACCATACGAGCGTGACGTGTATCATAAGGAATTCAGTCATATATGGAGTCTGACAATGCATAAGAGAACGAACACCGGTGATCGACCATACGAGAGTGACGTGTATTTGTGTATGTGGGAGCGTCTTTTAAAGGTCTCCGTTTTTTGAAACCCGTTTAGTTACTGTCTGATCTGAAAGCAAGTGTTTTATGTCAAACTCCATACAGCGCCCTCTACGTTATCACTGCGATATAGCACTACCACAAGGATGGTACTTTGCAGACGATAAATCTATTTTTACATATCGTCGCGGAACAATATTTAGTCACCTATTATCTTGTTTTGACCACCAAATTTTTTTTTAAGTTTCCAATAATGGTAATTCTTTCGGTATTGATAAGAACAATATGAACTGAGCCAGACATAGACAATTTTAATCTTAAAACATAAGAACTAAAAACACGTAAGAAATCCTTACCAATTAATGTCCTTATGGCAGTGGTATATCAGCGGAGCGATAGGAGATAACTCTGCCTGGAGTTTGGTTTTATGTATCTCTCCAATATGATTAAACTATGTTTGATCGAAGGGTTGTATAATTTAGACCCCGAAGCCACGACAAATAGTTTTCACGGCTGGCTCAACCAATTTTGGTGGCTGGTTATCTAGCTAAGCCGGCTCAGTCGCGACGTTCGTGGCTGACGAAATATGGCGGCTCAGCCGGCTGAGACGTTATCATTCTGCGTATTTCGCTTCCGAAATTTTCCCAATCCCCGGTTATAGACACCCGCTTGTTTTTGGGCGTTTGTTGTGAACCCGTATAATTCCAGACCATGCGTATTATTTTGGTGTTGGGCTTTTCCATTATGGCGAAATACACGAAGGACTCAGTAAAGGACTCGCAGTGATGTACGATGTAGTTTCCCATCTATATAATCGGTATAAGTTACATTGGGACTTCTGTCGACTTCAGACGGCTAATCATCACTGGCATCTTGCGATATATGCATGCATCATTGAATGCTGAATCCGATAGTATCGATATATAATATTTCAAACTATTTTCTATTCTCTTCTACAGGTTATGTGCATATATTGACAAATGTCAGCGATGTCTGAGACTGAGATCGTGTCGAATTAAATAATTTATACGTTAAACCCTTTCAATACTGAATGGATGTTCCCACTCCGTTATATGAAAGCATGCATTGAAATAGTCTATTCCACAATGAGAGGCCCCGGGTATTCTGATAGTGTAACAACCATACCGTGTCCATACGAGTATGCCAATATTAGGCAGTGCGGGTTAGTTATTTGCTATTCGCAGTACAGTTGTCCTTAACATATAAGTCCATGCACATGTCTCAGCCATTTTACAATTCCGGCGGCGGAGATTTTTTCATGCGGCTGGCGTTAGAGATAATATGGCTGGCGGCGGCTTGTGGCCAATATGGCTGGCGACGGCGGCGTGCGATGGCGGCTTCGGGCTCTAGTTGTATTGAATGCAGATACGTTATTCCTATGCATCTGACTACTGGCATGGTGGCAACTTTTACCACGGCGGACTCTTTCACATGCAAAACACAGGCAACAAGAAAACCATAGTCAGAAATGGTAACGCGCTCAAAATCATATATAATATACCCATACTTCAATGCTTGTAATTATAGAATATAAAATATATTGGTTTCGCGAATGACCAACTCAGAATTAATTCCGTTAAAATAACAATAACAACCAGCACCTAATTAACGAACCGGCCGCCGACGACAACCATCAGTGAGCTGCAGAACGAAACATATGTATAACAGTTGAAATATAAGACTTACAAATTATCTTTTAAATTTCTTTTATTGGTAATTGACATAGATTGTCACAAACCAAAAATCAACATTATTGACTTAATAATGTAAAGGACAATAAACGAAATTGAAATTCCCAACTACACCTTTTACCGGACTCGGCCTCCTGGTCGCGCAGTTCGACTTTTAAACCGGAAAAACCAATTATCTATAAATAAAACGCCCATCTGACCACAGCTGTCATTCAAGATTATTCACGTTTCCGGTAACTCAGGGGATGGACGTGCCAGCGAGAGCTCCTCGCTTATCCTAGAGTGACCGTTGATTTTTCTGTCGGGCGTGTCTGACCATGGGTGATTTAATCCCCAGCTTAGTCCGCAACGTGCTGAGCGGCTACCAATCTGCCCATTGTATTAGCTGGTCTCTCCAGATTGGACGTGGTGTTGAAGTTCCAGGTCACCCCGGTAGAACCCTCTACCGGTCGTGGCCTGGAAGGACCGACCGGACTCCACCGGTCCGGGGCTGCCGGGACCACACGAAAGAAGCGAAAGACCCCACCAGGGGCGGAATCGACCACCACCGTCCCTGCGACGCCGAGTTGCCGCTAATTAAAAGACGGAACATTTTTTTTTCTCCATAAAATTTGTCATGCCTTTCGGCCTACACCCGATGATAGAAATATTCCCTATTACCATTATCACTTGACTGTTGTAGCAGCTGCATGCACCCTTTGTGCAATACCGCGGAATGAACATAGTTCACCAATCATCGGTAGGATCGAGTTGTTTCAATGTCCTCAGATCGCCATCTTTGAGGTTACCAGTTTTCAAGTGAACACTGTTCAAAATTAGTGTTTTGGCCTATCGGGCCATGTAGGCCGCCCGATGATTGTAATACCCCCCCCCCCCCCCCATCATGTGTGTTCACCCTCTGTGCAATGCCGCAGGGTGAATAGTATTCACCAATCACCAGTGGTCCCGCTAGATGTGTTGTTTCAGTGGTCCCGCTATGTGTTGTTTCAATGTCCTCATATCGCGGCCGCCACATTTGAGGTGACCAGTGCTCAGCTAGTGAACACTGTTCATTAACATCGTAAACGATCGACCGGCGAATATATCCCATAATGCGGATCCCCTCTATATAATTCATATGTGGTCCCAAAAGTCTAACATTAATTGTAAGCCACCGTGGATGCTCATTGAAAAAAAAACAATCCAAGAGGAAAACAGCGTTATCGAGCTTGAAACTTCTATATCAGACGTGAGTAGACCATCAGACGATTCAGTTATATATTTTTGCGTGGGCTATCAGTGCAAATTTGATGAAATAATTTGTGTATTGCTCTTGGGGTTTACCCACAAAAAATAGCTTACTATATTTTGGCGTTTCGGGCCATGCCACCCAATGATAGCATATTTATTAAATTAGCATTGAAAATGATTACGTATAAAATACTATTAGATTTAGATGAAAACGTATATCTATCTAATGCGACAGGCACTTGTTAATGGATTGTATGTGTTGTGTCTTAGTTATAATATTATGGTGGATTTGTTATGTAAATATTATATAATTGTTAACGTATATATAAATTGTTTTTATATATATAAGATCAGTATTCACACACCCTTTGTGCAATCCCGCAGAATGAAGCGTGTTCACCAATAATATGACCATTGGTACCGTTGTGTTGTTTCAATGTCCTCAGATCGCGGCCGCCACCTTTGGTGTGATCAATGTTCAGGTGACCATAGTTCATTAACATCTTAAGCAATCAAAAGGCGAATAGGTCCCATATTGAGGAACCCTATATATATATAATTAATGTCGTGTGTAAAAGTCCTACGTTACTTGGGAACCACTGTGGATGTTCATTGAAAAAAATTAAAAACAAAAAACAACTTGTTCTATCGATTTTCCAATTTCAGACGTCAGTAAGCGAAGTTTTGATATTTTGCAGTCATATCAGTCAAAATTGATTAATTCGCGGACATGTATTCTAAATTGAAACGTGTGTTGGCATTGCCGCCACAAGTAACCGGACTGACCATTTCACCTACATTCTAGGCCAACACGATCATTTTTGGTAATTATCGATTCTGATAACTAAATCGTCCTTTGAAGAAATGTTGATTTTGGAATCTGACGATACGGGACCATCGAATCGGGATTGTGTACCTTTAAATGTATCACTTGAGACCTTGTTGGGGTTGGGTCCCTACAAGTAGATATAAACATGTAGGTTTGGCGTTGTCAAGCTAATAATAATAATAGAACATCTTTCAAATTACATTATATTCACTTGAGAAGTGTGTGTTCATAAACCAACTTATTAAATTGGCGTAGCCTTATATACTGAAATATTGTAATTGAAACTGTCAAATAAAATTAAGAATATCATGTCAATTATCTGTCTACTTATGTATTTCAGATGGAGAGAATAGACAATAATGTGGTTATTTGGGACATGGAAGGTGAGGGCAGCATTGAAGAGCAGTACATGAGGCTGACAGAGAGTGGGGCAGGTTCAAAGCTGATGTCTAAGAATCGTCGAAAGTCAGTTACTAAAGGCAGGAGACAAAGATCAGTAATGTACACAGAATATATGAAGGGAATTTCAACCAAAAGAATCTCGACCCAGTACACCAGCCGCACCGAGCGAACAATGAGGCGGGGCACACCGACTAGACGATCTCTCAGAAGGCAGGTGCTGGTACGGCAAGCTGTCAACGTCGGACTCCCGTTATATGCATCAACACCAAAGCATTCTATATGTCAGCCTTCAGTTGTTAGCTTCTCAACTACGCCGAGTGTGGATGGTATCAAAATGTATTCACGTATTGATGTAGCATCTATAGTCAAAGATCGAAAATATAAACGAGTGGAGAAGAAAAGGAAGAGTCTGGCAAATTTACGACTGCGAATTTTCAGCTTCGCGTGAGATGTTTCGTGCTGAAAAGGAATTACTATTTGCATGAAGTTTTGTTATTTGTTTTGTTATGTTTGTCTTTGTTTTTACGTTTGATTGATCTTGTTTTGATTTTAATATTATTAAATAAACATACACATGTCAAATTCAGAGTATTTTAATTTTGTTACCTATGGATAATCCGTTGTCTGCTAATCAGATCTACTGATATTATTACAGAAAATAAATGGAAAAATTACCACAGGTCACTTAAATTTCAAGCAAGTAATTTGTTGTTTTTTTTAGGACATTCAGTGATCAAAACCGGTTGTATAGTACTTGATACTAATTACATATTATGAGAAAACCAATGTAATGATATTTATCAAATGTTTTCAACTTTTGATATTAGCAGGAACATATATATATCAACCCCTTTCTTGACTAAGTACTCGTTAATGAGTAATTCCCATAAGTAAGGTTCCGATAATAAGCGCAAGGGCCATAATGCCATAGGTAATTTGTTTAACTTGTTATCTGAACATCTCCCACCATTTCATTAATAAAATCCATAATTTAAGATCTATGCTCGACAAGAGCAACGTCCAACCTGAGTTTGAATCATTCACTGGAACTTCAATCAGTAAATTCGAGGAAGTGACGTGCGACCACGTTAGGACAATTATTCTTTCGTCTTCACCTAAATCGTGCAGTCTGGACCCAATACCTACAGACCTCATAATTAAACATATCGACTTCATGATAGAGCCATTGACCAACTTGATTAATGCGTCACTTTCTAGTGGTTCGGTTCCCGCCTGTTTTAAAGAAGCAATTGTGATTCCTCTCTTGAAGAAATCGGGTCTCGATCCTGATACTCTAAATCACTACAGACCAGTCTCTAACCTGCAGTTTATATCAAAAGTCTTGGAGAAAATTGTTCTGTTTCAACTCAAAACGCACCTCAATAATAATAAACTATGGGAACCTTTCCAGTCTGCTTATCGCACAGGGCATAGCACTGAGACCGCGATGCTGAAAATAACATCTGATCTTCTTGTTGCGTCTGATGAAGGTCTCGTTTCTATTCTGTGTTTGTTAGACCTTAGCGCAGCGTTCGACACGATTGATCACCAAATTCTGCTACATCGACTAGAAAGATCATTCGGCATTTCCGGTACTGTCCTACAGTGGTTCGTTTCTTACCTAACTGGTCGTCAACAGAGAATACAAATTGGCAATCTGTTATCAAAGTATTACAATCTTGATTTTGGCGTGCCCCAGGGCTCTATTCTAGGACCAATTCTATACCTGCTTTACACCAAACCTATCGGTGCTGTTATACGATCTCACGGCATATGTGTACACATGTATGCAGACGACACACAGTTATACCTTTCCGGCAGACCCGATCAAGACTCATACCTAGTGAATAGGATCGAGAGCTGTCTTTCCTCTGTTAAAACCTGGATGACTTCCAATAAACTGATGTTAAACAACGACAAAACTGAAGCCATGTGGGTTGCAAAACCATCCATTGTCAACCAATTGTGCATTACATCACTGCAAGCAGATCGTGACACTATTATCTTCTCTTCGTGTGTCAAAAATCTAGGAGTCCATCTCGACAAAACACTGTCTATGGAGACACATATCGACCACCTCTGCAAGTCTATATTTTTGGAACTGCGACGCCTTGGACAGGTCCGCAAATATCTCACTGTTGACGCAGCAAAAAAACTTGTTGCTTCGTTTGTTATGAGTCGTCTAGACTACTGTAACATATTATTATTCCGGCTCCCTGATTCGCAAATCAACAGACTTCAACGCTTGCAGGACACCGCCGCCAGAATTGTACTCCGAAGAAGGAAAGGCTGTAGCGTAACAACCATGCACGCCGACCTTCACTGGCTACCTATCAAAGATCGGATACAATTCAAAATAGCAACATTTGGTTTCCGTCGGATGTTTGTCTCTGAATCCCTTCCCGAATATATTAACAGTCTGATATATACATACACTCCCCGGCGAACACTTCGTTCTGGTGAATCGTCCCTTCTCTGCCCTCAAGGTGCAAATCTTTTGACCGTCGGCGACAGAGCTTTCTCTGTAGCCTGTCCCGACATTTGGAACTCTCTACCAAATGAAATGCGACAATCTTGCTTGCTAACCGATTTTCGATCTGCTTTAAAAACTCACATATTCCGACGACGCTACCCCGACACAAAGAAAACTAACAAAATCTGATTATATATAATTCCACATATCTATTGATTATTTTCCATGTGCATTTCTTGTGTATTTATATAATGTGTAAAGCGCTTAGGGCCCCTTGCGGGGGATAGGCGCTATATAAATATTATTATTATTATTATTATTATTATATAATGCACTTGTATTATCTGTTGCCTGCTTATATTTCCTGGACATCCTTCCAAACATAATAGACAATTCCAATCTATACTTTTATAAATCAATTGACGAATCCATTTAGTAACAAAGGGGGTTTAAAGACTTGGAAAAGATATAATTAGAGACTTGAACATTAAGTGGGTAAAATTATATCTGATGTTGTTTATGAGGGGGATTTCGAAAAAAATGTAAATACAATTATACGGTTTACTCATAAACAATGTATGTATACAAATGAACAAAAATACAATTATTCAAAATTACTCTGACCATTCAATAGTTCATATGTGGGTGATATTAAACAAGACAACATATCATATATTAATTTCTGGCATTCAAAAAGCCATCACATTTCAAACACAAATGACAAATTTTCAAACTTGATCTAAGTTGATGGACATCTCAATGTACCATCTTGATTGATATATTGCCATTTTGATAACAAAAGCTCCATTAAAATTTGTTCACCCATCAGTGGGCGATGCTGGTGAATTGATAACTCATGTTAGCAGCTTACGACCAATCAGAATGATGTTCTAGTGATAAACTTTAATTAGCCATAATAGGAAAAAAATGCCTTATTCAATATGGATAAGTTCAAGTCTGCAAATAGTGCGTCTGTCATTTGCAGAATGAGGTCCACAGAGGGTAATTTAGTGAGGCTATACCGCACAGCTGGATAGCATCACCAAATTCCCCCTCTGGAAACCTCATTCTGCTTTGGCCTCAGCTGCTATGGTAGATATAGGATCAGATTGGTGAAGTTCACCTATTAGTCACCTCGATTATGCATTTTATATTCTGCAAATTAGGGGGATATAGAATCTGAACAGAAGGGAAAAAGTACTAAACACAATGTTAATTTGAGACAAAAGGTACTTCCCATAAGAGGGGGCTTGAGAATAATGAGGGCCCCAGAAAGTGAATTTGTAATGCTAGTCCTCTATGCGGAGTAGCATCACTAAATTCACCCTTTTGGGGACCTCGTTCTGCAAATGACAGACACACTATTTCATAGCTTGGATGAGTTATTATTGAGGTGGACTCTTTCCACCGATAAACAAGAGGTACACTGTCGCGTGGCATTTGCCCCCGACCATAGCAATTCGGATTAAGCATGGACGAAACTGCGGATATCCGAGGAGCTATATGTGACCATTCCAAAAGAAGTTCGTACTAGAAATTCCGGAAACCCAAAAACAAGCGATCCGGAAACCCAAAAACAAGCGAAAATTCAAATTTTCTAAGTTGAAAACACTTGACATGTATTTTCATATAACTGGTCCACAAAAATAAGGGATTTGCAATCGTACCACCAAAGCTCACGCTGTCATCTGGAAACCCCAAAAAACAAGAGAAAAATTGAATTTTCTAAGTCAAAAAAGGGCCATAACTCTGGCGAAAATGGGTGGACGAAACCCGCACTTTCTAAACACAAGCACAAAATTCTTGTTTTCTAATAGGTGTTCTTATAAGCTAGAATGTTTCTCTTAATTCTAGAAAACAATTATAGACAACAGAATATGTGATAAATGTGAATAACGTTTTCTAAACGTGTTCTAAGAATATTATTTCTTAAAATGAAAACATAAATCTCAAATGAAGAAATATTTTCTTGATAGAAAATAGTTTCGGTATACGTGTCTATTCGTTCCCGCCCATACGCAGTAGAAGCACATGGACATCCCCGGAATAAAGATGGGTGTTGAAACCACACATAGTGTACTATTTCCCAAATAAAATATCACATTAAATAAGACTACACAAAATAGTGATGTCTCTCTGTAACGGAGTGGAGAATTATTAGTATTATCAATTTAAACATCAATATTTTAAACTAGTTATAGCAGGTTCCCTTCGGGGGCCTCCATCCACAATCAGATGACCATGTGGTCCCTTTGTCCTCAAGAGGACGAACACCTGCGATCGCCCATACGAGCGTGAGGTGTATCATAAGGAATACATCATATATGAAGTCTGACAATGCATAAGAGGAAGAACACCGGCGATCGCCCATAACAGTGTGACGTGTATAAGGAATTCAGTCATATATGGAGTTTGGCAATGCATAAGAGGACGAACACCGACGATCGACCATACGAGAGTGACGTGTATGAGAAGGAATTCAGTTATATATGGAGTTGGGCAATGCATAAGAGGACGAACACCGGCGATCGACCATACGAGCGTGACGTGTATCATAAGGAATTCAGTCATATATGGAGTCTGATAATGCATAAGAGGATGAACACTGGCGATCGTCCACACGAGAGAGACGTGTATGAGAAGGAATTCAGTCATATATGGAGTCTAACAATGCATAAGAGGAAGAACACCGGCGATCGTCCATACGAGTGTGACGTGTATCAGAAGGAATTCAGTTATATATGGAGTCTGGTAATGCATAAAAGAACGAACACCGGCGATCGACCACACGAGCGTGACGTGTATCATAAGGAATTCAGTCATATATGGAGTCTGACAATGCATAATAGGACGAACACCGGCGATCGTCCATACAAGTGTGGCGTGTATCAGAAGGAATTCTGTTATGTATGGAGTCTTGCAAAGCATAAGAGGACGAACACCGGCGATCGACCATACGAGCGTGACGTGTATCACAAGGAATTCAGTCATATATGGAGTCTGACAATGCATAAAAGGACGAACACTGGCGATCGTCCATATGAGAGTGACGTGTATGAGAAGGAATTCAGTCATATGTGGAGTCTGACAATGCATAAGAGGACGAACACCGGCGATCGTCCATACGAGTGTGACGTGTATCAGAAGGAATTTAGTTATATGTGGAGTCTGACAATGCATAAGAGGACGAACACCGGCGATCGTCCATACGAGTGTGACGTGTATCAGAAGGAATTCAGTTATATGTGGAGTCTGACAATGCATAAGAGGAAGAACACCGGCGATCGACCATACGAGCGTGACGTGTATCATAAGGAATTCAGTCATATATGGAGTCTGACAATGCATAAGAGAACGAACACCGGTGATCGACCATACGAGAGTGACGTGTATTTGTGTATGTGGGAGCGTCTTTTAAAGGTCTCCGTTTTTTGAAACCCGTTTAGTTACTGTCTGATCTGAAAGCAAGTGTTTTATGTCAAACTCCATACAACGCCCTCTACGTTATCACTGCGATATAGCACTGCCACAAGGATGGTACTTTGCAGACGATAAATCTATTTTTACATATCGTCGTGGAACAATATTTAGTCACCTATTATCTTGTTTTGACCACCAAATTTTTTTTTAAGTTTCCAATAATGGTAATTCTTTCGGTATTGATAAGAACAATATGAACTGAGCCAGACATAGACAATTTTAATCCTAAAACATAAGAACTAAAAACACGGTAAGAAATCCTTACCAATTAATGTCCTTATGGCAGTGGTATATCAGCGGAGCGATAGGAGATAACTCTGCCTGGAGTTTGGTTTTATGTATCTCTCCAATATGATTAAACTATGTTTGATCGAAGGGTTGTATTGAATGCAGATACGTTATTCCTATGTATCTGACTACTGGCATGGTGGCAACTTTTACCACGGCGGACTCTTTCACATGCAAAACACAGGCAACAAGAAAACCATAGTCGGAAATGGTAACGCGCTCAAAATCATATATATCAGTGAGCTGCAGAACGAAACATATGTATAACAGTTGAAATATAAGACTTACAAATTATCTTTTAAATTTCTTTTATTGTTAATTGACATAGCTTGTCACAAACCAAAAATCAACATTATTGACTTAATAATGTAAAGGACAATAAACGAAATTGAAATTCCCAACTACACCTTTTACCGGACTCGGCCTCCTGGTCGCGCAGTTCGACTTTTAAACCGGAAAAAACAATTATCTATAAATAAAACGCCCATCTGACCACAGCTGTCATTCAAGATTATTCACGTTTCCGGTAACTCAGGGGATGGACGTGCCAGCGAGAGCTCCTCGCTTATCCTAGAGTGACCGTTGATTTTTCTGTCGGGCGTGTCTGACCATGGGTGATTTAATCCCCAGCTTAGTCCGCAACGTGCTGAGCGGCTACCAATCTGCCCATTGTATTAGCTGGTCTCTCCAGATTGGACGTGGTGTTGAAGTTCCAGGTCACCCCGGTAGAACCCTCTACCGGTCGTGGCCTGGAAGGACCGACCGGACTCCACCGGTCCGGGGCTGCCGGGACCACACGAAAGAAGCGAAAGACTCCACCAGGGGCGGAATCGACCACCACCGTCCCTGCGACGCCGAGTTACCGCTAATTAAAAGACGGAACATTTTTTGTTCTCCAATAAATCGTCCTTTGAAGAAATGTTGATTTTGGAATCTGACGATACGGGACCATCGAATCGGGATTGTGTACCTTTAAATGTATCACTTGAGACCTTGTTGGGGTTGGGTCCCTACAAGTAGATATAAACATGTAGGT
Organism: Siphonodentalium dalli; assembly: GCA_032622095.1. NCBI lineage: Eukaryota > Metazoa > Mollusca > Scaphopoda > Gadilida > Siphonodentaliidae > Siphonodentalium > Siphonodentalium dalli. The sequence continues at coordinate 212,133,510 of CP136063.1, forward strand.
TTGGCGTTGTCAAGCTAATAATAATAATAGAACATCTTTCAAATTACATTATATTCACTTGAGAAGTGTGTGTTCATAAACCAACTTATTAAATTGGCGTAGCCTTATATACTGAAATATTGTAATTGAAACTGTCAAATAAAATTAAGAATATCATGTCAATTATCTGTCTACTTATTTATTTCAGATGGAGAGAATAGACAATAATGTGGTTATTTGGGACATGGAAGGTGAGGGCAGCATTGAAGAGCAGTACATGAGGCTGACAGAGAGTGGGGCAGGTTCAAAGCTGATGTCTAAGAATCGTCGGAAGTCAGTTACTAAAGGCAGGAGACAAAGATCAGTAATGTACAAAGAATATATGAAGGGAATTTCAACCAAAAGAATCTCGGCCCAGTACACCAGCCGCACCGAGCGAACAATGAGGCGGGGCACACCGACTAGACGATCTCTCAGAAGGCAGGTGCTGGTACGGCAAGCTGTCAACGTCGGACTCCCGTTATATGCATCAACACCAAAGCATTCTATATGTCAGCCTTCAGTTGTTAGCTTCTCAACTACGCCGAGTGTGGATGGTATCAAAATGTATTCACGTATTGATGTAGCATCTATAGTCAAAGATCGAAAATATAAACGAGTGGAGAAGAAAAGGAAGAGTCTGGCAAATTTACGACTGCGAATTTTCATCTTCGCGTGAGATGTTTCGTGCTGAAAAGGAATTACTATTTGCATGAAGTTTTGTTATTTGTTTTGTTATGTTTGTCTTTGTTTTTACGTTTGATTGATCTTGTTTTGATTTTAATATTATTAAATAAACATACACATGTCAAATTCAGAGTATTTTAATGTTGTTACCTATGGATAATCCGTTGTCTGCTAATCAGATCTACTGATATTATTACAGAAAATAAATGGAAAAATTACCACAGGTCACTTAAATTTCAAGCAAGTAATTTTTTTTTTTTTTAGGACATTCAGTGATCAAAACCGGTTGTATAGTACTTGATACTAATTACATATTATGAGAAAACCAATGTAATGATATTTATCAAATGTTTTCAACTTTTGATATTAGCAGGAACATATATATATCAACCCCTTTCTTGACTAAGTACTCGTTAATGAGTAATTCCCATAAGTAAGGTTCCGATAATAAGCGCAAGGGCCATAATGTCATAGGTAATTTGTTTAACTTGTTATCTGAACATCTCCCACCATATAATGCACTTGTATTATCTGTTGCCTGCTTATATTTCCTGAACATCCTTCCAAACATAATAGACAATTCCAATCTATACTGTTATAAATCAATTGACGAATCCATTTAGTAACAAAAGGGGTTTAAAGACTTGGAAAAGATATAATTAGAGACTTGAACATTAAGTGGGTAAAATTATATCTGATGTTGTTTATGAGGGGGATTTCGAAAAAAATGTAAATACAATTATACGGTTTACTCATAAACAATGTATGTATACAAATGAACAAAAATATAATTATTCAAAATTACTCTGACCATTCAATAGTTCATATGTGGGTGATATTAAACAAGACAACATATCATATATTAATTTCTGGCATTCAAAAAGCCATCACATTTCAAACACAAATGACAGATTTTCAAACTTGATCTAAGTTGATGGACATCTCAATGTACCATCTTGATTGATATATTGCCATTTTGATAACAAAAGCTCCATTAAAATTTGTTCACCCATCAGTGGGCGATGCTGGTGAATTGATAACTCATGTTAGCAGCTTACGACCAATCAGAATGATGTTCTAGTGATAAACTTTAATTAGCCATAATAGGAAAAAAATGCCTTATTCAATATGGATGAGTTCAAGTCTGCAAATAGTGCGTCTGTCATTTGCAGAATGAGGTCCACAGAGGGTAATTTAGTGAGGCTATACCGCACAGCTGGATAGCATCACCAAATTCCCCCTCTGGAAACCTCATTCTGCTTTGGCCTCAACTGCTATGGTAGATATAGGATCAGATTGGTGAAGTTCACCTATTAGTCACCTCGATTATGCATTTTATATTCTGCAAATTAGGGGGATATAGAATCAGAACAGAAGGGAAAAAGTACTAAACACAATGTTAATTTGAGACAAAAGGTACTTCCCAGAAGAGGGGGCTTGAGAATAATGAGGGCCCCAGAAAGTGAATTTGTGATGCTAGTCCTCTATGCGGGGTAGCATCACTAAATTTACCCTTTTGGGGACCTCATTCTGCAAATGACAGACACACTATTTCATGGCTTGGATGAGTTATTATTGAGGTGGACTCTTTCCACCGATAAACAAGAGGTACACTGTCGCGTGGCATTTGCCCCCGACCATAGCAATTCGGATTAAGCATGGACGAAACTGCGGATATCCGAGGAGCTATATGTGACCATTCCAAAAGAAGTTCGTACTAGAAATTCCGGAAACCCAAAAACAAGCGATCCGGAAACCCAAAAACAAGCGAAAATTCAAATTTTCTAAGTTGAAAACACTTGACATGTATTTTCATATAACTGGTCCACAAAAATAAGGGATTTGCAATCGTACCACCAAAGCTCACGCTGTCATCTGGAAACCCCAAAAAACAAGAGAAAAATTGAATTTTCTAAGTCAAAAAAGGGCCATAACTCTGGCGAAAATGGGTGGACGAAACCCGCACTTTCTAAACACAAGCACAAAATTCTTGTTTTCTAATAGGTGTTCTTATAAGCTAGAATGTTTCTCTTAATTCTAGAAAACAATTATAGACAACAGAATATGTGATAAATGTGAATAACGTTTTCTAAACGTGTTCTAAGAATATTATTTCTTAAAATGAAAACATAAATCTCAAATGAAGAAATATTTTCTTGATAGAAAATAGTTTCGGTATACGTGTCTATTCGTTCCCGCCCATACGCAGTAGAAGCACATGGACATCCCCGGAATAAAGATGGGTGTTGAAACCACACATAGTGTACTATTTCCCAAATCAAATATCACATTAAATAAGACTACACAAAATAGTGATGTCTCTCTGTAACGGAGTGGAGAATTATTAGTATTATCAATTTAAACATCAATATTTTAAACTAGTTATAGCAGGTTCCCTTCGGGGGCCTCCATCCACAATCAGATGACCATGTGGTCCCTTTGTCCTCAAGAGGACGAACACCTGCGATCGCCCATACGAGCGTGAGGTGTATCATAAGGAATACATCATATATGAAGTCTGACAATGCATAAGAGGAAGAACACCGGCGATCGCCCATAACAGTGTGACGTGTATAAGGAATTCAGTCATATATGGAGTTTGGCAATGCATAAGAGGACGAACACCGACGATCGACCATACGAGAGTGACGTGTATGAGAAGGAATTCAGTTATATATGGAGTTTGGCAATGCATAAGAGGACGAACACCGGCGATCGACCATACGAGCGTGACGTGTATCATAAGGAATTCAGTCATATATGGAGTCTGATAATGCATAAGAGGATGAACACTGGCGATCGTCCACACGAGAGTGACGTGTATGAGAAGGAATTCAGTCATATATGGAGTCTAACAATGCATAAGAGGAAGAACACCGGCGATTGTCCATACGAGTGTGACGTGTATCAGAAGGAATTCAGTTATATATGGAGTCTGGTAATGCATAAAAGAACGAACACCGGCGATCGACCACACGAGCGTGACGTGTATCATAAGGAATTCAGTCATATATGGAGTCTGACAATGCATAATAGGACGAACACCGGCGATCGTCCATACAAGTGTGGCGTGTATCAGAAGGAATTCAGTTATGTATGGAGTCTTGCAAAGCATAAGAGGACGAACACCGGCGATCGACCATACGAGCGTGACGTGTATCACAAGGAATTCAGTCATATATGGAGTCTGACAATGCATAAAAGGACGAACACTGGCGATCGTCCATATGAGAGTGACGTGTATGAGAAGGAATTCAGTCATATGTGGAGTCTGACAATGCATAAGAGGACGAACACCGGCGATCGTCCATACGAGTGTGACGTGTATCAGAAGGAATTTAGTTATATGTGGAGTCTGACAATGCATAAGAGGACGAACACCGGCGATCGTCCATACGAGTGTGACGTGTATCAGAAGGAATTCAGTTATATGTGGAGTCTGACAATGCATAAGAGGAAGAACACCGGCGATCGACCATACGAGCGTGACGTGTATCATAAGGAATTCAGTCATATATGGAGTCTGACAATGCATAAGAGAACGAACACCGGTGATCGACCATACGAGAGTGACGTGTATTTGTGTATGTGGGAGCGTCTTTTAAAGGTCTCCGTTTTTTGAAACCCGTTTAGTTACTGTCTGATCTGAAAGCAAGTGTTTTATGTCAAACTCCATACAACGCCCTCTACGTTATCACTGCGATATAGCACTGCCACGAGGATGGTACTTTGCAGACGATAAATCTATTTTTACATATCGTCGTGGAACAATATTTAGTCACCTATTATCTTGTTTTGACCACCAATTTTTTTTTTAAGTTTCCAATAATGGTAATTCTTTCGGTATTGATAAGAACAATATGAACTGAGCCAGACATAGACAATTTTAATCCTAAAACATAAGAACTAAAAACACGGTAAGAAATCCTTACCAATTAATGTCCTTATGGCAGTGGTATATCAGCGGAGCGATAGGAGATAACTCTGCCTGGAGTTTGGTTTTATGTATCTCTCCAATATGATTAAACTATGTTTGATCGAAGGGTTGTATTGAATGCAGATACGTTATTCCTATGTATCTGACTACTGGCATGGTGGCAACTTTTACCACGGCGGACTCTTTCACATGCAAAACACAGGCAACAAGAAAACCATAGTCGGAAATGGTAACGCGCTCAAAATCATATATATCAGTGAGCTGCAGAACGAAACATATGTATAACAGTTGAAATATAAGACTTACAAATTATCTTTTAAATTTCTTTTATTGGTAATTGACATAGCTTGTCACAAACCAAAAATCAACATTATTGACTTAATAATGTAAAGGACAATAAACGAAATTGAAATTCCCAACTACACCTTTTACCGGACTCGGCCTCCTGGTCGCGCAGTTCGACTTTTAAACCGGAAAAAAACAATTATCTATAAATAAAACGCCCATCTGACCACAGCTGTCATTCAAGATTATTCACGTTTCCGGTAACTCAGCGAGAGCTCCTCGCTTATCCTAGAGTGACCGTTGATTTTTCTGTCGGGCGTGTCTGACCATGGGTGATCTAATCCCCAGCTTAGTCCGCAACGTGCTGAGCGGCTACCAATCTGCCCATTGTATTAGCTGGTCTCTCCAGATTGGACGTGGTGTTGAAGTTCCAGGTCACCCCGGTAGAACCCTCTACCGGTCGTGGCCTGGAAGGACCGACCGGACTCCACCGGTCCGGGGCTGCCGGGACCACACGAAAGAAGCGAAAGACTCCACCAGGGGCGGAATCGACCACCACCGTCCCTGCGACGCCGAGTTACCGCTAATTAAAAGACGGAACATTTTTTGTTCTCCATAAAATTTGTCATGCCTTTCGGCCTACACCCGATGATAGAAATATTCCCTATTACCATTATCACTTGACTGTTGTAGCAGCTGCATGCACCCTTTGTGCAATACCGCGGAATGAACATATAGTTCACCAATCATCGGTAGGATCGAGTTGTTTCAATGTCCTCAGATCGCCATCTTTGAGGTTACCAGTTTTCAAGTGAACACTGTTCAAAATTAGTGTTTTGGCCTATCGGGCCATGCAGGCCGCCCGATGATTGTAATACCCCCCCCCCATCATGTGTATTCACCCTCTGTGCAATGCCACAGGGTGAATAGTATTCACCAATCACCAGTGGTCCCGCTAGATGTGTTGTTTCAGTGGTCCCGCTATGTGTTGTTTCAATGTCCTCAGATCGCGGCCGCCACCTTTGAGGTGACCAGTGCTCAGCTAGTGAACACTGTTCATTAACATCGTAAACGATCGACCGGCGAATATATCCCATAACGCGGATCCCCTCTATATAATTCATATGTGGTCCCAAAAGTCTAACATTAATTGTAAGCCACCGTGGATGCTCATTGAAAAAAAAACAATCCAAGAGGAAAACAGCGTTATCGAGCTTGAAACTTCTATATCAGACGTGAGTAGACCATCAGACGATTCAGTTATATATTTTTGCGTGGGCTATCAGTGCAAATTTGATGAAATAATTTGTGTATTGCTCTTGGGGTTTACCCACAAAAAATAGCTTACTATATTTTGGCGTTTCGGGCCATGCCACCCAATGATAGCATATTTATTAAATTAGCATTGAAAATGATTACGTATAAAATACTATTAGATTTAGATGAAAACGTATATCTATCTAATGCGACAGGCACTTGTTAATGGGTTGTATGTGTTGTGTCTTAGTTATAATATTATGGTGGATTTGTTATGTAAATATTATATAATTGTTAACGTATATATAAATTGTTTTTATATATATAAGATCAGTATTCACACACCCTTTGTGCAATCCCGCAGAATGAAGCGTGTTCACCAATAATATGACCATTGGTACCGTTGTGTTGTTTCAATGTCCTCAGATCGCGGCCGCCACCTTTGGTGTGATCAATGTTCAGGTGACCATAGTTCATTAACATCTTAAGCAATCAAAAGGCGAATAGGTCCCATATTGAGGAACCCTATATATATATAATTAATGTCGTGTGTAAAAGTCCTACGTTACTTGGGAACCACTGTGGATGTTCATTGAAAAAAATTAAAAACAAAAAACAACTTGTTCTATCGATTTTCCAATTTCAGACGTCAGTAAGCGAAGTTTTGATATTTTGCAGTCATATCAGTCAAAATTGATTAATTCGCGGACATGTATTCTAAATTGAAACGTGTGTTGGCATTGCCGCCACAAGTAACCGGACTGACCATTTCACCTACATTCTAGGCCAACACGATCATTTTTGGTAATTATCGATTCTGATAACTAAATCGTCCTTTGAAGAAATGTTGATTTTGGAATCTGACGATACGGGACCATCGAATCGGGATTGTGTACCTTTAAATGTATCACTTGAGACCTTGTTGGGGTTGGGTCCCTACAAGTAGATATAAACATGTAGGTTTGGCGTTGTCAAGCTAATAATAATAATAGAACATCTTTCAAATTACATTATATTCACTTGAGAAGTGTGTGTTCATAAACCAACTTATTAAATTGGCGTAGCCTTATATACTGAAATAATGTAATTGAAACTGTCAAATAAAATTAAGAATATCATGTCAATTATCTGTCTACTTATTTATTTCAGATGGAGAGAATAGACAATAATGTGGTTATTTGGGACATGGAAGGTGAGGGCAGCATTGAAGAGCAGTACATGAGGCTGACAGAGAGTGGGGAAGGTTCAAAGCTGATGTCTAAGAATCGTCGGAAGTCAGTTACTAAAGGCAGGAGACAAAGATCAGTAATGTACAAAGAATATATGAAGGGAATTTCAACCAAAAGAATCTCCGCCCAGTACACCAGCCGCACCGAGCGAACAATGAGGCGGGGCACACCGACTAGACGATCTCTCAGAAGGCAGGTGCTGGTACGGCAAGCTGTCAACGTCGGACTCCCGTTATATGCATCAACACCAAAGCATTCTATATGTCAGCCTTCAGTTGTTAGCTTCTCAACTACGCCGAGTGTGGATGGTATCAAAATGTATTCACGTATTGATGTAGCATCTATAGTCAAAGATCGAAAATATAAACGAGTGGAGAAGAAAAGGAAGAGTCTGGCAAATTTACGACTGCGAATTTTCAGCTTCGCGTGAGATGTTTCGTGCTGAAAAGGAATTACTATTTGCATGAAGTTTTGTTATTTGTTTTGTTATGTTTGTCTTTGTTTTTACGTTTGATTGATCTTGTTTTGATTTTAATATTATTAAATAAACATACACATGTCAAATTCAGAGTATTTTAATTTTGTTACCTATGGATAATCCGTTGTCTGCTAATCAGATCTACTGATATTATTACAGAAAATAAATGGAAAAATTACCACAGGTCACTTAAATTTCAAGCAAGTAATTTGTTGTTTTGTTTAGGACATTCAGTGATCAAAACCGGTTGTATAGTACTTGATACTAATTACATATTATGAGAAAACCAATGTAATGATATTTATCAAATGTTTTCAACTTTTGATATTAGCAGGAACATATATATATCAACCCCTTTCTTGACTAAGTACTCGTTAATGAGTAATTCCCATAAGTAAGGTTCCGATAATAAGAGCAAGGGCCATAATGCCATAGGTAATTTGTTTAACTTGTTATCTGAACATCTCCCACCATATAATGCACTTGTATTATCTGTTGCCTGCTTATATTTCCTGGACATCCTTCCAAACATAATAGACAATTCCAATCTATACTTTTATAAATCAATTGACGAATCCATTTAGTAACAAAAGGGGTTTAAAGACTTAGAAAAGATATAATTAGAGACTTGAACATTAAAGGTACTCAATCCGATAAAACTCCTCTCAATTACTATTTCAATGGCTTCGGGGTTCAAAAATATTTGATTCGAGTCGAGGAAGTCACCCATCAAAGCTCAGATTTGTTAGATATCGATTTTAGAAATCTATTATTTTTCATTATCGGGAATGCTTTCTGGAGTGACGTGTATCAGAATGAATTCAGTTATGTATGGAATCTGACAATGCATAAGAGGACGAACACTGGCGATCGTCCATACGAGTGTGACGTGTATCAGAAGGAATTCAGTTATATATGGAGTCTGGTAATGCATAAAAGAACGAACACCGGCGATCGACCACACGAGCGTGACGTGTATCATAAGGAATTCAGTCATATATGGAGTCTGACAATGCATAATAGGACGAACACCGGCGATCGTCCATACAAGTGTGGCGTGTATCAGAAGGAATTCAGTTATGTATGGAGTCTTGCAAAGCATAAGAGGACGAACACCGGCGATCGACCATACGAGCGTGACGTGTATCACAAGGAATTCAGTCATATATGGAGTCTGACAATGCATAAAAGGACGAACACTGGCGATCGTCCATATGAGAGTGACGTGTATGAGAAGGAATTCAGTCATATGTGGAGTCTGACAATGCATAAGAGGACGAACACCGGCGATCGTCCATACGAGTGTGACGTGTATCAGAAGGAATTCAGTTATATGTGGAGTCTGACAATGCATAAGAGGAAGAACACCGGCGATCGACCATACGAGCGTGACGTGTATCATAAGGAATTCAGTCATATATGGAGTCTGACAATGCATAAGAGAACGAACACCGGTGATCGACCATACGAGAGTGACGTGTATTTGTGTATGTGGGAGCGTCTTTTAAAGGTCTCCGTTTTTTGAAACCCGTTTAGTTACTGTCTGATCTGAAAGCAAGTGTTTTATGTCAAACTCCATACAACGCCCTCTACGTTGTCACTGCGATATAGCACTGCCACAAGGATGGTACTTTGCAGACGATAATCTATTTTTACATATCGTCGCGGAACAATATTTAGTCACCTATTATCTTGTTTTGACCACCAAATTTTTTTTTAAGTTTCCAATAATGGTAATTCTTTCGGTATTGATAAGAACAATATGAACTGAGCCAGACATAGACAATTTTAATCCTAAAACATAAGAACTAAAAACACGTAAGAAATCCTTACCAATTAATGTCCTTATGGCAGTGGTATATCAGCGGAGCGATAGGAGGTAACTCTGCCTGGAGTTTGGTTTTATGTATCTCTCCAATATGATTAAACTATGTTTGATCGAAGGGTTGTATTGAATGCAGATACGTTATTCCTATGTATCTGACTACTGGCATGGTGGCAACTTTTACCACGGCGGACTCTTTCACATGCAAAACACAGGCAACAAGAAAACCATAGTCAGAAATGGTAACGCGCTCAAAATCATATATAATATACCCATGCTTCAATGCTTGTAATTATAGAATATCAAATATATTGGTTTCGCGAATGACCAACTCAGAATTAATTCCGTTAAAATAACAATAACAACCAGCACCTAATTAACGAACCGGCCGCCGACGACAACCATCAGTGAGCTGCAGAACGAAACATATGTATAACAGTTGAAATATAAGACTTACAAATTATCTTTTAAATTTCTTTTATTGGTAATTGACATAGCTTGTCACAAACCAAAAATCAACATTATTGACTTAATAATGTAAAGGACAATAAACGAAATTGAAATTCCCAACTACACCTTTTACCGGACTCGGCCTCCTGGTCGCGCAGTTCGACTTTTAAACCGGAAAAAACAATTATCTATAAATAAAACGCCCATCTGACCACAGCTGTCATTCAAGATTATTCACGTTTCCGGTAACTCAGGGGATGGACGTGCCAGCGAGAGCTCCTCGCTTATCCTAGAGTGACCGTTGATTTTTCTGTCGGGCGTGTCTGACCATGGGTGATTTAATCCCCAGCTTAGTCCGCAACGTGCTGAGCGGCTACCAATCTGCCCATTGTATTAGCTGGTCTCTCCAGATTGGACGTGGTGTTGAAGTTCCAGGTCACCCCGGTAGAACCCTCTACCGGTCGTGGCCTGGAAGGACCGACCGGACTCCACCGGTCCGGGGCTGCCGGGACCACACGAAAGAAGCGAAAGACCCCACCAGGGGCGGAATCGACCACCACCGTCCCTGCGACGCCGAGTTACCGCTAATTAAAAGACGGAACATTTTTTGTTCTCCATAAAATTTGTCATGCCTTTCGGCCTACACCCGATGATAGAAATATTCCCTATTACCATTATCACTTGACTGTTGTAGCAGCTGCATGCACCCTTTGTGCAATACCGCGGAATGAAATATTATTTCTAGCGTTACGCAGCATAGCGTGAAATTATTGTCTGCGCGGTGCGATATGGGTTAATGTTAATGCAAGCACGCTGAGTCGTGCTAGGCTGATTGGCTCGTGAAGTGGTACTCACTCGCTCGTTTTATGTGATGACGTATTGTGGACAGTATTGTCACTCTAGTCGACGTACAACTGCGAATCGGCTGCGATTTCAGAATGGCTTTGGATCCGAGAATCGGCGAGCAAATAAGACTACAAGTACATGAGTCTGTTAAGGAAAGTCAGAATTTCCTACTGGACAGCATGAAGAACCTGTTTTCTTCGCAGATGAAGGATTTGCAGAATTCTGTTCAAGAGAACCAGAAGGACTTATCAAACGTTCAGTTGGCAAAAATCGAAAGCCTACGTTCAGATACTCACCAGTTCAAAAGCGAAGGAAATAAGGATCAGTATCAGCATGGGTTAAAAGTGTTGGAGAAGCTGCATGAAGCAGAGGTCGAGTTGGATGAAGCTGGTCAGGGTCAGGCAGTAAACAGAGCGAAACACAAGGTGGCGGAAGGTATAGACTTACTTAAAAGGCGGCAGAAGTTGATAATCATTGCGGACACGTCCGACGGAGGTTGGAAAACTGTGGCAGAGTATTCAAAAAATAAGATAACTGATGATTCAGACGATGAGCGTCGTTTACGATCTTCAGAGATTGCTGTAGCGAGAAAAACGAAGAAAAAACGAGACGAAAAACAAGCCAAGTCTAAAATGACAACTCGACGATACAGTCAGCAGAGAGCTGCTCCTTATATTGTGCCTCCTCAAATTCCAGTGGTTACAGCTGATTCCTCGGCACGGAGAGGGTTGTGTTACGCCTGTGGAAAAGGGGACCACTATCGAGCAAATTGTCCGCTTATGCGTAATGCTGCAGCTTCAGGACAGAGAAATCAGATAAGTATTTTTTCTGATATTCTATTTGAATTAGATGTTTTGAAATCTAAAGAGCAGGTTGGCTGTACACGTATGCCAGTCAGTTCTGTTAAACAACAAAACGTTGTAACAACGACGCCTTTAGGGCGATTGAAAAACGCACTAGACCAATGGAAAAATATTCCTTCTAGTTCGGAAATTATCAATATAATTGAGCACGGTTATGTAATTCCCTTCATTATGAGGCCAGATAGTGCCGTTTTGCGCAACAATAAGTCCGCAATTGAAAACTCAGATTTTGTAGAATCTGAAATCGAAAACTTGTTAGCTAAAGGTTGTATTTCTGAAGTGAACAAAGTACCTACTGTTGTTAACCCATTAACAGTCGCCAGAAATCGAAACGGCAAGTCACGATTGGTATTAGATTGTCGACATGTTAATCCATTTGTTTTTAAACAATCTGTTCGATATGAAGATGCTAATGTAGCACAAGAAATTTTCAAAAAAGGAGACTATCTTATCTCTTTTGATATCAGAAGTGCCTATCATCATATATTTATATCTGAAGCACAAAAACAGTATCTTGGATTCAGTTGGAATTATGAAAATTGTGATTCAAACAAAAATGGCATCAAATACTTCATTTTTGATGTTCTTCCGTTCGGTTTGTGCTCGGCCGGTTTTGTATTTTCAAAACTAATGAGAGAAATTGTAAAATATTGGCGCCAAAGAGGAATAAAAATTATAGTATATCTGGATGACGGTCTGGCCGGTGCAGCCAACATGGCAGATGCCAAACAGCTTAGTGATATTTTGAAACACGATTTAGAAACGTTCGGTTTCTTGTTAGCTGAAGAGAAATGTAAATGGGATCCCACCCAAAAATTGTCATGGTTGGGAATTTGTTGGGATATGGAAGTGGGTTCTATGATGATCACAGAAGAGAGGGTAATCAGGCTCGAAACTATACTTGATACAATGATAAAATGTATTTGCAATGGAAAATGTACATTAAAGGTACGCTTTCTGAGTAGCGTTGTTGGCCAGATCATATCATTACAAATAGTAATGGGGTCAACAGTGAGTCTTTATACTAGATATCTATTTGCTACAATTAATGAGCGCAAACACTGGGAAGACAGCGTTACCATTAGAAGTGATGCTTTCACCGAATTGTTGTTCTGGAAATCGAATTTACGAAAATTAAATACGTCCATATTCGGATGTACAGTATCATTTGATTTCACAGTCTTTAGCGATGCTTCCTCTTCCGGATATGGCGCATATTTTATCTCATTCGATGAAAATGACAATGAGGGGTTTTTCGCCCAAGATAAACAGGCGTTAAAGCCTGAGACAAAGTTTGGTTGTAACGTAAGGCTTTCGCCAGAGAGTGCCAGTTCATTGGCGCAGACAAACGGCAGTGTCAGTTCGTTGACAGCAGGTGCCGAAGGCATCAGTTCATTGATACCAAAAATCGGCGGTGCCATATTTTCCAGGGCACCGGATACCGAGATTATCAGTTCATTGATACCAGGACCCAGTCGTGTCTGTTCATTGGTACCAGTTACTGGGGGTGTCACTTCATTGACACCGGGGAATGTGGATTTTGCTTCCAGTCTGGGATTTTTTCCCCACGATCGGGGTTTATATCCCAACGATCAAACGAAGCGTAATGTTTATATTGCGGCGAAGAGCGAGTTTATTCGTAATACTTCGGTAAGTTATGAACCTGAAAACGCAATTTTTGCGGTTTACCCAGAAAACATGGGCGAATATCTTGATGATTCAGACTTTTGTGCCAATATCGGACAGCAATTCGATAGCCATAACTGTTTATTTGAAAATCAGTTTGAATTTGTTTCGCACGATCGTTTAGATTTGAAGAAACATCAAATAACTTCTGATGAGCGCGAAAAAATTTCAGAAGCATATAAAAATGCAGAATTTAATGACATGAGTTGTTCCACTGATAACCAAGTTATTGGTTTTTGGAATCAATTTGAATCCGAACAAAGCTCCACATGGAGAGAAGCCGAAGCTTTAAAGCGGGCATTGATCGATTTCGGTACTCGATTTAACGGGTGTAATATTCTTTGCAAAACAGACAACAGAAATTTGACATATGTTATTCCGAGAGGTAGCCACGTTTTAGGCTTGCATAAAATTGCATTAGACATTGACGAAATTCGTACAAAATATAACATGAATTTGCGAGTGATGTGGATACCCCGCAGTCTTAATGTCAGAGCAGATGAGCTCAGTAAGTCGCGAGACACTGATAACTGGGCCATAAAACCAGAAGTGTTTAATCTTGTCAGTTTTGAATGGGGCAAACACGAAGTTGATAGATTCGCGACCAGCAATAACGCGAAATGCGAATTATTTAATTCAAAATTTCCATGTCCAGGAACAAGCGGAATAAACGCTTTTACTCAATTGTGGTCTGGTGTGAGAAATTGGTTAGTCCCTCCTCCAAAGATGGTCCCTCATGTTTTGAGAAAAATGGAGAAAGAGGCGGCTTTCGGCACGCTTTTGATTCCGCATTGGATCTCTGCGGCATACTGGCCAATGATTTATAAAGGCCAAGGTCAATTTCACGATTTTGTGAAAGGAGTAATGTTTATGGGTGATGTCGTATGTCAGGAGGAGAGTCTGTGTGGTTTGTTCAAATTTAGACCGGAAACAGAATTCGCTATACTAAATATAGACTTCCGAGAATTTATTTGAACTCGGTTTAACGATTATTGTTTTTTTTGCAGATGTCAATATAAAACGGCTAGTGTTGGAGGAGCTGGAGAATGTTGGCATCGACTCGGTAGAGCTGCAGCGGTTGGCTGGGAAAATGGTTGATTTTCTGATAAAATCCAGGAGTGACAATACGGTGACAAAATATCATTATGCATATATGAAATGGAAAGACTTCATCCTCAATAAAGGGGGATGTCCGTTGCCTGCTGCGCCTATTCATGTCGCTTTGTATCTCACAGAACTGTTGGACAAAGGCAAGACATATAGTGTTGTGACTTCAGCATCGTGTGCCATAAAATGGTATCATGACATTTGTGGAAAAAACGATCCTACAGCTAATTCTTTTGTCAAAAACATTGTTGAATCTGCTAAAAGGCATAACAAACCTCCAGTTTCAAAGAAAGACCCAATCAGTTCAGATATGTTGATTCAAATTTGTGATATTCATGTGGAAAGCCAGGATTTGGCAATTATTAGAGACCTAGCTATGTCGGTTCTGGCTTTTGCCGGGTTTTTGAGGTTCTCTGAACTTGTAAATTTGAAATTATGTAATATCGCATTCGAAAACGATTTTATGAGAATAATAATAGAAAAAAGTAAAACAGATCAATATCGCCAAGGAAATGAAATTTTGATAGCAAAAGGTGAAACAAATGCATGTCCATATGTTCTATTGCAAAGATATTTGAAATTAGCTCGCATAACCGAGGCAGATAGTTATGTGTTCAGAGGAATGTATAGATCTAAAACTTCCACTGGTTTACTTTCCACTAACAAACCTCTGAGTTACACCAGAGCAAGAGAGTGTATATTGGGTAGATTACGTGGCTTTTTTGGTCCACTGAACATCGGGCTCCACTCTTTCCGAGCTGGAGGTGCCACTGACAGTGCTAATTCAGGCGTGTCAGATAGATGTTTTAAAAAGCACGGACGTTGGAAGTCCGAAACCGCCAAGGACGGTTATGTCCTAGATTCAACGGAGAGCAGATTGAATGTGACAAGAAAACTAGGTTTATGATGTGTATTTGCATGACATGTATTTTTTGAGTGCTACCACGTCATTTGGCAACAGTTGTTTATGAAACAGATGATTAATTTGGATTTACAATGATTTTTTGAAACGAAGTAAATTTTAAGTTACAGCAGTCACAGGTTTACCAATTTTATCGGAAGAAACAAAATATAAATTACCTTTTCCATGTCTTTTTGGCTCTAGCGTCGCACTAATGCCAAATATGTGTTTGAGTTATTTTGGTTATTTCCAAGGGAACATGACAGTAGCATAGGGAAGACATATTATTTCTAGCGTTACGCAGCATAGCGTGAAATTATTGTCTGCGCGGTGCGATATGGGTTAATGTTAATGCAAGCACGCTGAGTCGTGCTAGGCTGATTGGCTCGTGAAGTGGTACTCACTCGCTCGTTTTATGTGATGACGTATTGTGGACAGTATTGTCACTCTAGTCGACGTACAACTGCGAATCGGCTGCGATTTACAAAGCACAGAAAACACATTGCAAATTGCAATGCATACACTGTTATGTTTTCCAATAATTTATCAAAATACAAGTTGATAATAATTTTTATATGAATCATAATATTTTCAAAAGAAAAATAAAGATTAGTAATAATAATCATTGGAATAAGCGTTGAACGACTCCGACGTTCTTGATCTTGAGGCCGGCTGAAAGCAAGCATCGGATGCAGGTTTCCGGGAGCCAACAAAAGAAGCCATATTGAAATGTATGGTCACTAAAAGATGCATCCGGTTTTTCCTGAGCGGTTTTCACGGCCGATGAAAGGTAGTTTATTCTTATATTTGATATAGCACAGTATAATTCGCGTGCATGAAGTATATTTCGCCTCACATAGGCGTGTTCTGTAGTCTGTACATGACCGATTGCTCTTCGCTTTCACGTAATAAGAATTATAGTTAACAATATGATCAAAATAATGAAATATTTGATATTGTTGTTCACATTTATGTGTGATTAATTAATTTAATTAATAAATGTGCAGCCCGATCTAGCGTCGCACTAATGCCAAATATGTGTTTGAGTTATTTTGGTTATTTCCAAGGGAACATGACAGTAGCATAGGGAAGACCATAGTTCACCAATCATCGGTAGGATCGAGTTGTTTCAATGTCCTCAGATCGCCATCTTTGAGGTTACCAGTTTTCAAGTGAACACTGTTCAAAATTAGTGTTTTGGCCTATCGGGCCATGTAGGCCGCCCGATGATTGTAATACCCCCCCCCCCCCATCATGTGTGTTCACCCTCTGTGCAATGCCGCAGGGTGAATAGTATTCACCAATCACCAGTGGTCCCGCTAGATATGTTGTTTCAGTGGTCCCGCTATGTGTTGTTTCAATGTCCTCAGATCGCGGCCGCCACCTTTGAGGTGACCAGTGCTCAGCTAGTGAACACTGTTCATTAACATCGTAAACGATCGACCGGCGAATATATCCCATAATGCGGATCCCCTCTATATAATTCATATGTGGTCCCAAAAGTCTAACATTAATTGTAAGCCACCGTGGATGCTCATTGAAAAAAAAACAATCCAAGAGGAAAACAGCGTTATCGAGCTTGAAACTTCTATATCAGACGTGAGTAGACCATCAGACGATTCAGTTATATATTTTTGCGTGGGCTATCAGTGCAAATTTGATGAAATAATTTGTGTAGTGCTCTTGGGGTTTACCCACAAAAAATAGCTTACTATATTTTGGCGTTTCGGGCCATGCCACCCAATGATAGCATATTTATTAAATTAGCATTGAAAATGATTACGTATAAAATACTATTAGATTTAGATGAAAACTTATATCTATCTAATGCGACAGGCACTTGTTAATGGATTGTATGTGTTGTGTCTTAGTTATAATATTATGGTGGATTTGTTATGTAAATATTATATAATTGTTAACGTATATATAAATTGTTTTTATATATATAAGATCAGTATTCACACACCCTTTGTGCAATCCCGCAGAATGAAGCGTGTTCACCAATATTATGACCATTGGTACCGTTGTGTTGTTTCAATGTCCTCAGATCGCGGCCGCCACCTTTGGTGTGATCAATGTTCAGGTGACCATCTTAAGCAATCAAAAGGCGAATAGGTCCCATATTGAGGAACCCTATATATATATAATTAATGTCGTGTGTAAAAGTCCTACGTTACTTGGGAACCACTGTGGATGTTCATTGAAAAAAATTAAAAACAAAAAACAACTTGTTCTATCGATTTTCCAATTTCAGACGTCAGTAAGCGAAGTTTTGATATTTTGCAGTCATATCAGTCAAAATTGATTAATTCGCGGACATGTATTCTAAATTGAAACGTGTGTTGGCATTGCCGCCACAAGTAACCGGACTGACCATTTCACCTACATTCTAGGCCAACACGATCATTTTTGGTAATTATCGATTCTGATAACTAAATCGTCCTTTGAAGAAATGTTGATTTTGGAATCTGACGATACGGGACCATCGAATCGGGATTGTGTACCTTTAAATGTATCACTTGAGACCTTGTTGGGGTTGGGTCCCTACAAGTAGATATAAACATGTAGGTTTGGCGTTGTCAAGCTAATAATAATAATAGAACATCTTTCAAATTACATTATATTCACTTGAGAAGTGTGTGTTCATAAACCAACTTATTAAATTGGCGTAGCCTTATATACTGAAATATTGTAATTGAAACTGTCAAATAAAATTAAGAATATCATGTCAATTATCTGTCTACTTATTTATTTCAGATGGAGAGAATAGACAATAATGTGGTTATTTGGGACATGGAAGGTGAGGGCAGCATTGAAGAGCAGTACATGAGGCTGACAGAGAGTGGGGCAGGTTCAAAGCTGATGTCTAAGAATCGTCGGAAGTCAGTTACTAAAGGCAGGAGACAAAGATCAGTAATGTACAAAGAATATATGAAGGGAATTTCAACCAAAAGAATCTCGGCCCAGTACACCAGCCGCACCGAGCGAACAATGAGGCGGGGCACACCGACTAGACGATCTCTCAGAAGGCAGGTGCTGGTACGGCAAGCTGTCAACGTCGGACTCCCGTTATATGCATCAACACCAAAGCATTCTATATGTCAGCCTTCAGTTGTTAGCTTCTCAACTACGCCGAGTGTGGATGGTATCAAAATGTATTCACGTATTGATGTAGCATCTATAGTCAAAGATCGAAAATATAAACGAGTGGAGAAGAAAAGGAAGAGTCTGGCAAATTTACGACTGCGAATTTTCAGCTTCGCGTGAGATGTTTCGTGCTGAAAAGGAATTACTATTTGCATGAAGTTTTGTTATTTGTTTTGTTATGTTTGTCTTTGTTTTTACGTTTGATTGATCTTGTTTTGATTTTAATATTATTAAATAAACATACACATGTCAAATTCAGAGTATTTTAATGTTGTTACCTATGGATAATCCGTTGTCTGCTAATCAGATCTACTGATATTATTACAGAAAATAAATGGAAAAATTACCACAGGTCACTTAAATTTCAAGCAAGTAATTTGTTGTTTTTTTTAGGACATTCAGTGATCAAAACCGGTTGTATAGTACTTGATACTAATTACATATTATGAGAAAACCAATGTAATGATATTTATCAAATGTTTTCAACTTTTGATATTAGCAGGAACATATATATATCAACCCCTTTCTTGACTAAGTACTCGTTAATGAGTAATTCCCATAAGTAAGGTTCCGATAATAAGCGCAAGGGCCATAATGCCATAGGTAATTTGTTTAACTTGTTATCTGAACATCTCCCACCATATAATGCACTTGTATTATCTGTTGCCTGCTTATATTTCCTGAACATCCTTCCAAACATAATAGACAATTCCAATCTATACTGTTATAAATCAATTGACGAATCCATTTAGTAACAAAAGGGGTTTAAAGACTTGGAAAAGATATAATTAGAGACTTGAACATTAAGTGGGTAAAATTATATCTGATGTTGTTTATGAGGGGGATTTCGAAAAAAATGTAAATACAATTATACGGTTTACTCATAAACAATGTATGTATACAAATGAACAAAAATATAATTATTCAAAATTACTCTGACCATTCAATAGTTCATATGTGGGTGATATTAAACAAGACAACATATCATATATTAATTTCTGGCATTCAAAAAGCCATCACATTTCAAACACAAATGACAGATTTTCAAACTTGATCTAAGTTGATGGACATCTCAATGTACCATCTTGATTGATATATTGCCATTTTGATAACAAAAGCTCCATTAAAATTTGTTCACCCATCAGTGGGCGATGCTGGTGAATTGATAACTCATGTTAGCAGCTTACGACCAATCAGAATGATGTTTTAGTGATAAACTTTCATTAGCCATAATAGGAAAAAAATGCCTTATTCAATATGGATGAGTTCAAGTCTGCAAATAGTGCGTCTGTCATTTGCAGAATGAGGTCCACAGAGGGTAATTTAGTGAGGCTATACCGCACAGCTGGATAGCATCACCAAATTCCCCCTCTGGAAACCTCATTCTGCTTTGGCCTCAACTGCTATGGTAGATATAGGATCAGATTGGTGAAGTTCACCTATTAGTCACCTCGATTATGCATTTTATATTCTGCAAATTAGGGGGATATAGAATCAGAACAGAAGGGAAAAAGTACTAAACACAATGTTAATTTGAGACAAAAGGTACTTCCCAGAAGAGGGGGCTTGAGAATAATGAGGGCCCCAGAAAGTGAATTTGTGATGCTAGTCCTCTATGCGGGGTAGCATCACTAAATTTACCCTTTTGGGGACCTCATTCTGCAAATGACAGACACACTATTTCATGGCTTGGATGAGTTATTATTGAGGTGGACTCTTTCCACCGATAAACAAGAGGTACACTGTCGCGTGGCATTTGCCCCCGACCATAGCAATTCGGATTAAGCATGGACGAAACTGCGGATATCCGAGGAGCTATATGTGACCATTCCAAAAGAAGTTCGTACTAGAAATTCCGGAAACCCAAAAACAAGCGATCCGGAAACCCAAAAACAAGCGAAAATTCAAATTTTCTAAGTTGAAAACACTTGACATGTATTTTCATATAACTGGTCCACAAAAATAAGGGATTTGCAATCGTACCACCAAAGCTCACGCTGTCATCTGGAAACCCCAAAAAACAAGAGAAAAATTGAATTTTCTAAGTCAAAAAAGGGCCATAACTCTGGCGAAAATGGGTGGACGAAACCCGCACTTTCTAAACACAAGCACAAAATTCTTGTTTTCTAATAGGTGTTCTTATAAGCTAGAATGTTTCTCTTAATTCTAGAAAACAATTATAGACAACAGAATATGTGATAAATGTGAATAACGTTTTCTAAACGTGTTTTAAGAATATTATTTCTTAAAATGAAAACATAAATCTCAAATGAAGAAATATTTTCTTGATAGAAAATAGTTTCGGTAAAAGTGTCTATTCGTTCCCGCCCATACGCAGTAGAAGCACATGGACATCCCCGGAATAAAGATGGGTGTTGAAACCACACATAGTGTACTATTTCCCAAATCAAATATCACATTAAATAAGACTACAACAAAATAGTGATGTCTCTCTGTAACGGAGTGGAGAATTATTAGTATTATCATTTTAAACATCAATATTTTAAACTAGTTATAGCAGGTCCCTTCGGGGGCCTCCATCCACAATCAGATGACCATGTGGTCCCTTTGTCCTCAAGAGGACGAACACCTGCGATCGCCCATACGAGCGTGAGGTGTATCATAAGGAATACATCATATATGAAGTCTGACAATGCATAAGAGGAAGAACACCGGCGATCGCCCATAACAGTGTGACGTGTATAAGGAGTTCAGTCATATATGGAGTTTGGCAATGCATAAGAGGACGAACACCGACGATCGACCATACGAGAGTGACGTGTATGAGAAGGAATTCAGTTATATGTGGAGTTTGGCAATGCATAAGAGGACGAACACCGGCGATCGACCATACGAGCGTGACGTGTATCATAAGGATTTCAGTCATATATGCAGTCTGATAATGCATAAGAGGATGAACACTGGCGATCGTCCACACGAGAGTGGCGTGTATGAGAAGGAATTCAGTCATATATGGAGTCTAACAATGCATAAGAGGAAGAACACCGGCGATCGTCCATACGAGTGTGACGTGTATCAGAAGGAATTCAGTTATATATGGAGTCTGGTAATGCATAAAAGAACGAACACCGGCGATCGACCACACGAGCGTGACGTGTATCATAAGGAATTCAGTCATATATGGAGTCTGACAATGCATAATAGGACGAACACCGGCGACCGTCCATACAAGTGTGGCGTGTATCAGAAGGAATTCAGTTATGTATGGAGTCTTGCAAAGCATAAGAGGACGAACACCGGCGATCGACCATACGAGCGTGACGTGTATCACAAGGAATTCAGTCATATATGGAGTCTGACAATGCATAAAAGGACGAACACTGGCGATCGTCCATATGAGAGTGACGTGTATGAGAAGGAATTCAGTCATATGTGGAGTCTGACAATGCATAAGAGGACGAACACCGGCGATCGTCCATACGAGTGTGACGTGTATCAGAAGGAATTTAGTTATATGTGGAGTCTGACAATGCATAAGAGGACGAACACCGGCGATCGTCCATACGAGTGTGACGTGTATCAGAAGGAATTCAGTTATATGTGGAGTCTGACAATGCATAAGAGGAAGAACACCGGCGATCGACCATACGAGAGTGACGTGTATGAGAAGGAATTCAGTTATATGTGGAGTTTGGCAATGCATAAGAGGACGAACACCGGCGATCGACCATACGAGCGTGACGTGTATCATAAGGATTTCAGTCATATATGCAGTCTGATAATGCATAAGAGGATGAACACTGGCGATCGTCCACACGAGAGTGGCGTGTATGAGAAGGAATTCAGTCATATATGGAGTCTAACAATGCATAAGCGGAAGAACACCGGCGATCGTCCATACGAGTGTGACGTGTATCAGAAGGAATTCAGTTATATATGGAGTCTGGTAATGCATAAAAGAACGAACACCGGCGATCGACCACACGAGCGTGACGTGTATCATAAGGAATTCAGTCATATATGGAGTCTGACAATGCATAATAGGACGAACACCGGCGACCGTCCATACAAGTGTGGCGTGTATCAGAAGGAATTCAGTTATGTATGGAGTCTTGCAAAGCATAAGAGGACGAACACCGGCGATCGACCATACGAGCGTGACGTGTATCACAAGGAATTCAGTCATATATGGAGTCTGACAATGCATAAAAGGACGAACACTGGCGATCGTCCATATGAGAGTGACGTGTATGAGAAGGAATTCAGTCATATGTGGAGTCTGACAATGCATAAGAGGACGAACACCGGCGATCGTCCATACGAGTGTGACGTGTATCAGAAGGAATTTAGTTATATGTGGAGTCTGACAATGCATAAGAGGACGAACACCGGCGATCGTCCATACGAGTGTGACGTGTATCAGAAGGAATTCAGTTATATGTGGAGTCTGACAATGCATAAGAGGAAGAACACCGGCGATCGACCATACGAGCGTGACGTGTATCATAAGGAATTCAGTCATATATGGAGTCTGGCAATGCATAAGAGAACGAACACCGGTGATCGACCATACGAGAGTGACGTGTATTTGTGTATGTGGGAGCGTCTTTTAAAGGTCTCCGTTTTTTGAAACCCGTTTAGTTACTGTCTGATCTGAAAGCAAGTGTTTTATGTCAAACTCCATACAGCGCCCTCTACGTTATCACTGCGATATAGCACTGCCACAGGGATGGTACTTTGCAGACGATAAATCTATTTTTACATATCGTCGCGGAACAATATTTAGTCACCTATTATCTTGTTTTGACCACCAAATTTTTTTTTAAGTTTCCAATAATGGTAATTCTTTCGGTATTGATAAGAACAATATGAACTGAGCCAGACATAGACAATTTTAATCCTAAAACATAAGAACTAAAAACACGTAAGAAATCCTTACCAATTAATGTCCTTATGGCAGTGGTATATCAGCGGAGCGATAGGAGATAACTCTGCCTGGAGTTTGGTTTTATGTATCTCTCCAATATGATTAAACTATGTTTGATCGAAGGGTTGTATTGAATGCAGATACGTTATTCCTATGCATCTGACTACTGGCATGGTGGCAACTTTTACCACGGCGGACTCTTTCACATGCAAAACACAGGCAACAAGAAAACCATAGTCAGAAATGGTAACGCGCTCAAAATCATATATAATATACCCATGCTTCAATGCTTGTAATTATAGAATATAAAATATATTGGTTTCGCGAATGACCAACTCAGAATTAATTCCGTTAAAATAACAATAACAACCAGCACCTAATTAACGAACCGGCCGCCGACGACAACCATCAGTGAGCTGCAGAACGAAACATATGTATAACAGTTGAAATATAAGACTTACAAATTATCTTTTAAATTTCTTTTATTGGTAATTGACATAGATTGTCACAAACCAAAAATCAACATTATTGACTTAATAATGTAAAGGACAATAAACGAAATTGAAATTCCCAACTACACCTTTTACCGGACTCGGCCTCCTGGTCGCGCAGTTCGACTTTTAAACCGGAAAAACCAATTATCTATAAATAAAACGCCCATCTGACCACAGCTGTCATTCAAGATTATTCACGTTTCCGGTAACTCAGGGGATGGACGTGCCAGCGAGAGCTCCTCGCTTATCCTAGAGTGACCGTTGATTTTTCTGTCGGGCGTGTCTGACCATGGGTGATTTAATCCCCAGCTTAGTCCGCAACGTGCTGAGCGGCTACCAATCTGCCCATTGTATTAGCTGGTCTCTCCAGATTGGACGTGGTGTTGAAGTTCCAGGTCACCCCGGTAGAACCCTCTACCGGTCGTGGCCTGGAAGGACCGACCGGACTCCACCGGTCCGGGGCTGCCGGGACCACACGAAAGAAGCGAAAGACCCCACCAGGGGCGGAATCGACCACCACCGTCCCTGCGACGCCGAGTTACCGCTAATTAAAAGACGGAACATTTTTTTTTCTCCATAAAATTTGTCATGCCTTTCGGCCTACACCCGATGATAGAAATATTCCCTATTACCATTATCACTTGACTGTTGTAGCAGCTGCATGCACCCTTTGTGCAATACCGCGGAATGAACAGAGTTCACCAATCATCGGTAGGATCGTGTTGTTTCAATGTCATCAGATCGCCATCTTTGAGGTTACCAGTTTTCAAGTGAACACTGTTCAAAATTAGTGTTTTGGCCTATCGGACCATGCAGGCCGCCCGATGATTGTAATACCCCACCCCATCATGTGTGTTCACCCTTTGCGCAATGCCGCAGGGTGAATAGTATTCACCAATCACCAGTGGTCCCGCTAGATGTGTTGTTTCAGTGGTCCCGCTATGTGTTGTTTCAATGTCCTCAGATCGCGGCCGCCACCTTTGAGGTGACCAGTGCTCAGCTAGTGAACACTGTTCATTAACATCGTAAACGATCGACCGGCGAATATATCCCATAATGCGGATCCCCTCTATATAATTCATATGTGGTCCCAAAAGTCTAACATTAATTGTAAGCCACCGTGGATGCTCATTGAAAAAAAAACAATTCAAGCAGAAACAGCGTTATCGAGCTTGAAACTTCTATATCAGACGTGAGTAGACCATCAGACGATTCAGTTATATATTTTTGCATGGGCTATCAGTGCAAATTTGATGAAATAATTTGTGTATTGCTCTTGGGGTTTACCCACAAAAAATAGCTTACTATATTTTGGCGTTTCGGGCCATGCCACCCAATGATAGCATATTTATTAAATTAGCATTGAAAATGATTACGTATAAAATACTATTAGATTTAGATGAAAACGTATATCTATCTAATGCGACAGGCACTTGTTAATGGATTGTATGTGTTGTGTCTTATGTAGTTATAATATTATGGTGCATTTGTTATGGAAATGTTATATAATTGTTAACGTATATATAAATTGTTTTTATATATATAAGATCAGTATTCACACACCCTTTGTGCAATCCCGCAGAATGAAGCGTGTTCACCAATATTATGACCATTGGTACCGTTGTGTTGTTTCAATGTCCTCAGATCGCGGCCGCCACCTTTGGTGTGATCAATGTTCAGGTGACCATAGTTCATTAACATCTTAAGCAATCAAAAGGCGAATAGGTCCCATATTGAGGAACCCTATATATATATAATTAATGTCGTGTGTAAAAGTCCTACGTTACTTGGGAACCACTGTGGATGTTCATTGAAAAAAATTAAAAACAAAAAACAACTTGTTCTATCGATTTTCCAATTTCAGACGTCAGTAAGCGAAGTTTTGATATTTTGCAGTTATATCAGTCAAAATTGATTAATTCGCGGACATGTATTCTAAATTGAAACGTGTGTTGGCATTGCCGCCACAAGTCACCTGACTGACCATTTCACCTACATTCTAGGCCAACACGATCATTTTTGAATTTATGGAAAGATGTTATTTTGATTGAAGCTAATTAAATATACATAATCCGAATTAACGCTCCTAAATTACTATTTCTTTGGCTTCGGGGGTATAAATATTTGATTCGAGTCGAGGAACCCATCCATCAAAGTTATCAGATATCGATTTTTGAAATCTGTTATTTTCTCCAATAATTATTGGACTATTTGGCGGCCAAGAAAATATTTGACGAGCCGACCCGACAAACTCTCGATATCAAATTGCGTTGAAAAAAATATATAACATGTTTTGGAAAATCTTATAAGAGTTGACAGCGGTTAGCATTATTTTTTGGTAATTATCGATTCTGACAACTAAATCGTCCTTTGAAGAAATGTTGATTTTGGAATCTGACGATACAGGACCATCAGATCGGGATTGTGTACCTTTAAATGTATCACTTGAGACCTTGTTGGGGTTGGGTCCCTACAAGTAGATATAAACATGTAGGTTTGGCGTTGTCAGGCTAATAATAATAATAAAACATCTTTCAAATTACATTATATTCACTTGAGAAGTGTGTGTTCATAAACCAACTTATTAAATTGGCGTAGCCTTACATACTGAAATAATGTAATTGAAACTGTCAAATAAAATTAAGAATATCATGTCAATTATCTGTCTCCTTATTTATTTCAGATGGAGAGAATAGACAATAATGTGGTTATTTGGGACATGGAAGGCGAGGGCAGCATTGAAGAGCAGTACATGAGGCTGACAGAGAGTGGGGAAGGTTCAAAGCTGATGTCTAAGAATCGTCGGAAGTCAGTTACTAAAGGCAGGAGACAAAGATCAGTAATGTACAAAGAATATATGAAGGGAATTTCAACCAAAAGAATCTCCGCCCAGTACACCAGCCGCACCGAGCGAACAATGAGGCGGGGCACACCGACTAGACGATCTCTCAGAAGGCAGGTGCTGGTACGGCAAGCTGTCAACGTCGGACTCCCGTTATATGCATCAACACCAAAGCATTCTATATGTCAGCCTTCAGTTGTTAGCTTCTCAACTACGCCGAGTGTGGATGGTATCAAAATGTATTCACGTATTGATGTAGCATCTATAGTCAAAGATCGAAAATATAAACGAGTGGAGAAGAAAAGGAAGAGTCTGGCAAATTTACGACTGCGAATTTTCAGCTTCGCGTGAGATGTTTCGTGCTGAAAAGGAATTACTATTTGCATGAAGTTTTGTTATTTGTTTTGTTATGTTTGTCTTTGTTTTTACGTTTGATTGATCTTGTTTTGATTTTAATATTATTAAATAAACATACACATGTCAAATTCAGAGTATTATAATTTTGTTACCTGTGGATAATCCGTTGTCTGCTAATCAGATCTACTGATATTATTACAGAAAATAAATGGAAAAATTACCACAGGTCACTTAAATTTCAAGCAAGTAATTTGTTGGTTTTTTTTAGGACATTCAGTGTGATCAAAACCGGTTGTATAGTACTTGATACTAATTAAATATTATGAGAAAACCAATGTAATGATATTTATCAAATGTTTTCAACTTTTGATATTAGCAGGAACATATATATATCAACCCCTTTCTTGACTAAGTACTCGTTAATGAGTAATTCCCATAAGTAAGGTTCCGATAATAAGCGCAAGGGCCATAATGCCATAGGTAATTTGTTTAACTTGTTATCTGAACATCTCCCACCATATAATGCACTTGTATTATCTGTTGCCTGCTTATATTTCCTGGACATCCTTCCAAACATAATAGACTATTCCAATCTATACTTTTATAAATCAATTGACGAATCCATTTAGTAACAAAAGGGGTTTAAAGACTTGGAAAAGATATAATTAGAGACTTGAACATTAAGTGGATAAAATTATATCTGATGTTGTTTATGAGGGGGATTTCGAAACAAATGTAAATACAATTATACGGTTTACTCATAAACGATTTATTTATACAAATGAACAAAAATACAATTATTCAAAATTACTCTGACCATTCAATAGTTCATATGTGGGTGATATTAAACAAGACAACATATCATATATTAATTTCTGGCATTCAAAAAGCCATCACATTTCAAACACAAATGACAAATTTTCAAACTTGATCTAAGTTGAGGGACATCTCAATGTACCATCTTGATTGATATATTGCCATTTTGATAACAAAAGCTCCATTAAAATTTGTTCACCCATCAGTGGACGATGCTGGTGAATTGATAACTCAAGTTAGCAGCTTACGACCAATCAGAATGATGTTCTAGTGATAAACTTTAATTAGCCATAATAGGAAAAAAATGCCTTATTCAATATGGATGAGTTCAAGTCTGCAAATAGTGCGTCTGTCATTTGCAGAATGAGGTCCACAGAGGGTAATTTAGTGAGGCTATACCGCACAGCTGGATAGCATCACCAAATTCCCCCTCTGGAAACCTCATTCTGCTTTGGCCTCAACTGCTATGGTAGATATAGGATCAGATTGGTGAAGTTCACCTATTAGTCACCTCGATTATGCATTTTATATTCTGCAAATTAGGGGGATATAGAATCTGAACAGAAGGGAAAAAGTACTAAACACAATGTTAATTTGAGACAAAAGGTACTTCCCAGAAGAGGGGGCTTGAGAATAATGAGGTCCCCAGAAAGTGAATTTGTGATGCTAGTCCTCTATGCGGGGTAGCATCACTAAATTCACCCTTTTGGGGACCTCATTCTGCAAATGACAGACACACTATTTCATGGCTTGGATGAGTTATTATTGAGGTGGACTCTTTCCACCGATAAACAAGAGGTACACTGTCGCGTGGCATTTGCCCCCGACCATAGCAATTCGGATTAAGCATGGACGAAACTGCGGATATCCGAGGAGCTATATGTGACCATTCCAAAAGAAGTTCGTACTAGAAATTCCGGAAACCCAAAAACAAGCGATCCGGAAACCCAAAAACAAGCAAAAATTCAAATTTTCTAAGTTGAAAAAAGGGACATAACTCTGGCAAAAATCATCAGATCATACCCAAATTCGCACTTGACATGTATTTTCATATAACTGGTCCACAAAAATAAGGGATTTGCAATCGTACCACCAAAGCTCACGCTGTCATCTGGAAACCCCAAAAAACAAGAGAAAAATTGAATTTTCTAAGTCAAAAAAGGGCCATAACTCTGGCGAAAATGGGTGGACGAAACCCGCACTTTCTAAACACAAGCACAAAATTCTTGTTTTCTAATAGGTGTTCTTATAAGCTAGAATGTTTCTCTTAATTCTAGAAAACAATTCTAGACAACAGAATATGTGATAAATGTGAATAACGTTTTCTAAACGTGTTCTAAGAATATTATTTCTTAAAATGAAAACATGAATCTCAAATGAAGAAATATTTTCTTGATAGAAAATAGTTTCGGTATAAGTGTCTATTCGTTCCCGCCCATACGCAATAGAAGCACATGGACATCCCCGGAATAAAGATGGGTGTTGAAACCACACATAGTGTACTATTTCCCAAATCAAATATCACATTAAATAAGACTACACAAAATAGTGATGTCTCTCTGTAACGGAGTGGAGAATTATTAGTATTATCATTTTAAACATCAATATTTTAAACTAGTTATAGCAGGTTCCCTTCGGGGGCCTCCATCCACAATCAGATGACCATGTGGTCCCTTTGTCCTCAAGAGGACGAACACCTGCGATCGCCCATACGAGCGTGAGGTGTAACATAAGGAATACATCATATATGAAGTCTGACAATGCATAAGAGGAAGAACACCGGCGATCGCCCATAACAGTGTGACGTGTATAAGGAATTCAGTCATATATGGAGTTTGGCAATGCATAAGAGGAGGAACACCGACGATCGACCATACGAGAGTGACGTGTATGAGAAGGAATTCAGTTATATATGGAGTTTGGCAATGCATAAGAGGACGAACACCGGCGATCGACCATACGAGCGTGACGTGTATCATAAGGAATTCAGTCATATATGGAGTCTGATAATGCATAAGAGGACGAACACTGGCGATCGTCCACACGAGAGTGACGTGTATGAGAAGGAATTCAGTCATATATGGAGTCTGACAATGCATAATAGGACGAACACCGGCGATCGTCCATACAAGTGTGGCGTGTATCAGACGGAATTCAGTTATGTATGGAGTCTTGCAAACCATAAGAGGACGAACACCGGCGATCGACCATACGAGCGTGACGTGTATTGACTTAATAATGTAAAGGACAATAAACGAAATTGAAATCCCCAACTACACCCTTTACCGGACTCAGCCTCCTGGTCGCCCAGTTCGACTTTTAAACCGGAAAAAAAAATTTATCTATAAATAAAACGCCCATCTGACCACAGCTTTCATTCAAGATTATTCACGTTTCCGGTAACTCAGGGGATGGACTTGCCAGCGAGAGCTCCTCTCTTATCCTAGAGTGACCGTTGATTTTACCAATATTATGACCATTGGTACCGTTGTGTTGTTTCAATGTCCTCAGATCGCGGCCGCCACCCTTGGTGTGATCAATGTTCAGGTGACCATAGTTCATTAACATCTTAAGCAATCAAAAGGCGAATAGGTCCCATATTGAGGAACCCTATATATATAGAATTAATGTCGTGTGTAAAAGTCCTACGTTACTTGGGAACCACTGTGGATGTTCATTAAAAACAAATTCAAAACAAAAAACAACTTGTTCTATCGATTTTCCAATTTCAGACGTCAGTAAGCGAAGTTTTGATATTTTGCAGTTATATCAGTCAAAATTGATTAATTCGCGGACATGTATTCTAAATTGAAACGTGTGTTGGCATTGCCGCCACAAGTCACCTGACTGACCATTTCACCTACATTCTAGGCCAACACGATCATTTTTGAATTTATGGAAAGATGTTATTTTGATTGAAGCTAATTAAATATACATAATCCGAATTAACGCTCCTAAATTACTATTTCTTTGGCTTCGGGGGTATAAATATTTGATTCGAGTCGAGGAACCCATCCATCAAAGTTATCAGATATCGATTTTTGAAATCTGTTATTTTCTCCAATAATTATTGGACTATTTGGCGGCCAAGAAAATATTTGACGAGCCGACCCGACAAACTCTCGATATCAAATTGCGTTGAAAAAAATATATAACATGTTTTGGAAAATCTTATAAGAGTTGACAGCGGTTAGCATTATTTTTTGGTAATTATCGATTCTGACAACTAAATCGTCCTTTGAAGAAATGTTGATTTTGGAATCTGACGATACAGGACCATCAGATCGGGATTGTGTACCTTTAAATGTATCACTTGAGACCTTGTTGGGGTTGGGTCCCTACAAGTAGATATAAACATGTAGGTTTGGCGTTGTCAGGCTAATAATAATAATAAAACATCTTTCAAATTACATTATATTCACTTGAGAAGTGTGTGTTCATAAACCAACTTATTAAATTGGCGTAGCCTTACATACTGAAATAATGTAATTGAAACTGTCAAATAAAATTAAGAATATCATGTCAATTATCTGTCTCCTTATTTATTTCAGATGGAGAGAATAGACAATAATGTGGTTATTTGGGACATGGAAGGCGAGGGCAGCATTGAAGAGCAGTACATGAGGCTGACAGAGAGTGGGGAAGGTTCAAAGCTGATGTCTAAGAATCGTCGGAAGTCAGTTACTAAAGGCAGGAGACAAAGATCAGTAATGTACAAAGAATATATGAAGGGAATTTCAACCAAAAGAATCTCCGCCCAGTACACCAGCCGCACCGAGCGAACAATGAGGCGGGGCACACCGACTAGACGATCTCTCAGAAGGCAGGTGCTGGTACGGCAAGCTGTCAACGTCGGACTCCCGTTATATGCATCAACACCAAAGCATTCTATATGTCAGCCTTCAGTTGTTAGCTTCTCAACTACGCCGAGTGTGGATGGTATCAAAATGTATTCACGTATTGATGTAGCATCTATAGTCAAAGATCGAAAATATAAACGAGTGGAGAAGAAAAGGAAGAGTCTGGCAAATTTACGACTGCGAATTTTCAGCTTCGCGTGAGATGTTTCGTGCTGAAAAGGAATTACTATTTGCATGAAGTTTTGTTATTTGTTTTGTTATGTTTGTCTTTGTTTTTACGTTTGATTGATCTTGTTTTGATTTTAATATTATTAAATAAACATACACATGTCAAATTCAGAGTATTATAATTTTGTTACCTGTGGATAATCCGTTGTCTGCTAATCAGATCTACTGATATTATTACAGAAAATAAATGGAAAAATTACCACAGGTCACTTAAATTTCAAGCAAGTAATTTGTTGGTTTTTTTTAGGACATTCAGTGTGATCAAAACCGGTTGTATAGTACTTGATACTAATTAAATATTATGAGAAAACCAATGTAATGATATTTATCAAATGTTTTCAACTTTTGATATTAGCAGGAACATATATATATCAACCCCTTTCTTGACTAAGTACTCGTTAATGAGTAATTCCCATAAGTAAGGTTCCGATAATAAGCGCAAGGGCCATAATGCCATAGGTAATTTGTTTAACTTGTTATCTGAACATCTCCCACCATATAATGCACTTGTATTATCTGTTGCCTGCTTATATTTCCTGGACATCCTTCCAAACATAATAGACAATTCCAATCTATACTTTTATAAATCAATTGACGAATCCATTTAGTAACAAAAGGGGTTTAAAGACTTGGAAAAGATATAATTAGAGACTTGAACATTAAGTGGATAAAATTATATCTGATGTTGTTTATGAGGGGGATTTCGAAACAAATGTAAATACAATTATACGGTTTACTCATAAACGATTTATTTATACAAATGAACAAAAATACAATTATTCAAAATTACTCTGACCATTCAATAGTTCATATGTGGGTGATATTAAACAAGACAACATATCATATATTAATTTCTGGCATTCAACAAGCCATCACATTTCAAACACAAATGACAAATTTTCAAACTTGATCTAAGTTGAGGGACATCTCAATGTACCATCTTGATTGATATATTGCCATTTTGATAACAAAAGCTCCATTAAAATTTGTTCACCCATCAGTGGACGATGCTGGTGAATTGATAACTCAAGTTAGCAGCTTACGACCAATCAGAATGATGTTCTAGTGATAAACTTTAATTAGCCATAATAGGAAAAAAATGCCTTATTCAATATGGATGAGTTCAAGTCTGCAAATAGTGCGTCTGTCATTTGCAGAATGAGGTCCACAGAGGGTAATTTAGTGAGGCTATACCGCACAGCTGGATAGCATCACCAAATTCCCCCTCTGGAAACCTCATTCTGCTTTGGCCTCAACTGCTATGGTAGATATAGGATCAGATTGGTGAAGTTCACCTATTAGTCACCTCGATTATGCATTTTATATTCTGCAAATTAGGGGGATATAGAATCTGAACAGAAGGGAAAAAGTACTAAACACAATGTTAATTTGAGACAAAAGGTACTTCCCAGAAGAGGGGGCTTGAGAATAATGAGGTCCCCAGAAAGTGAATTTGTGATGCTAGTCCTCTATGCGGGGTAGCATCACTAAATTCACCCTTTTGGGGACCTCATTCTGCAAATGACAGACACACTATTTCATGGCTTGGATGAGTTATTATTGAGGTGGACTCTTTCCACCGATAAACAAGAGGTACACTGTCGCGTGGCATTTGCCCCCGACCATAGCAATTCGGATTAAGCATGGACGAAACTGCGGATATCCGAGGAGCTATATGTGACCATTCCAAAAGAAGTTCGTACTAGAAATTCCGGAAACCCAAAAACAAGCGATCCGGAAACCCAAAAACAAGCAAAAATTCAAATTTTCTAAGTTGAAAAAAGGGACATAACTCTGGCAAAAATCATCAGATCATACCCAAATTCGCACTTGACATGTATTTTCATATAACTGGTCCACAAAAATAAGGGATTTGCAATCGTACCACCAAAGCTCACGCTGTCATCTGGAAACCCCAAAAAACAAGAGAAAAATTGAATTTTCTAAGTCAAAAAAGGGCCATAACTCTGGCGAAAATGGGTGGACGAAACCCGCACTTTCTAAACACAAGCACAAAATTCTTGTTTTCTAATAGGTGTTCTTATAAGCTAGAATGTTTCTCTTAATTCTAGAAAACAATTCTAGACAACAGAATATGTGATAAATGTGAATAACGTTTTCTAAACGTGTTCTAAGAATATTATTTCTTAAAATGAAAACATGAATCTCAAATGAAGAAATATTTTCTTGATAGAAAATAGTTTCGGTATAAGTGTCTATTCGTTCCCGCCCATACGCAATAGAAGCACATGGACATCCCCGGAATAAAGATGGGTGTTGAAACCACACATAGTGTACTATTTCCCAAATCAAATATCACATTAAATAAGACTACACAAAATAGTGATGTCTCTCTGTAACGGAGTGGAGAATTATTAGTATTATCATTTTAAACATCAATATTTTAAACTAGTTATAGCAGGTTCCCTTCGGGGGCCTCCATCCACAATCAGATGACCATGTGGTCCCTTTGTCCTCAAGAGGACGAACACCTGCGATCGCCCATACGAGCGTGAGGTGTAACATAAGGAATACATCATATATGAAGTCTGACAATGCATAAGAGGAAGAACACCGGCGATCGCCCATAACAGTGTGACGTGTATAAGGAATTCAGTCATATATGGAGTTTGGCAATGCATAAGAGGAGGAACACCGACGATCGACCATACGAGAGTGACGTGTATGAGAAGGAATTCAGTTATATATGGAGTTTGGCAATGCATAAGAGGACGAACACCGGCGATCGACCATACGAGCGTGACGTGTATCATAAGGAATTCAGTCATATATGGAGTCTGATAATGCATAAGAGGACGAACACTGGCGATCGTCCACACGAGAGTGACGTGTATGAGAAGGAATTCAGTCATATATGGAGTCTGACAATGCATAATAGGACGAACACCGGCGATCGTCCATACAAGTGTGGCGTGTATCAGACGGAATTCAGTTATGTATGGAGTCTTGCAAACCATAAGAGGACGAACACCGGCGATCGACCATACGAGCGTGACGTGTATTGACTTAATAATGTAAAGGACAATAAACGAAATTGAAATCCCCAACTACACCCTTTACCGGACTCAGCCTCCTGGTCGCCCAGTTCGACTTTTAAACCGGAAAAAAAAATTTATCTATAAATAAAACGCCCATCTGACCACAGCTTTCATTCAAGATTATTCACGTTTCCGGTAACTCAGGGGATGGACTTGCCAGCGAGAGCTCCTCTCTTATCCTAGAGTGACCGTTGATTTTTCTGTCGGGCTTGTCTGACCCTGGGTGATTTAATCCCCAGGCAAGTCCGCAACGTGCTGAGCGGCTACCAATCTGCCCATTGTATTAGCTGGTATCTCCATGCTAATACGGGCAGATTGGACGTGGTCTTGAAGTTACAGGTCACCCCGGTAGAACCTTCTACCGGCCGTGGCCTGGAAGGACCGACCCCACCAGCGAAAGACCCCACCAGGGGCGGAATCCACCACCACCGTCCCTGCGACGCCGAGTTACCGCTAATTAAAGGACGGAACATTTTTTTTCTCCATAAAATTTGTCATGCCTTTCGGCCTACACCCGATGATAGAAATATTCCCTATTACCATTATTACTTGACTGTTGTAGCAGCTGCATGCACCCTTTGTGCAATACCGCGGAATGAACAGAGTTCACCAATCATCGGTAGGATCGTGTTGTTTCAATGTCCTCAGATCGCCATCTTTGAGGTTACCAGTTTTCAAGTGAACACTGTTCAAAATTAGTGTTTTGGCTTATCGGGCCATGCAGGCCGCCCGATGATTGCAATACCCCCCCCCCCCCCAATCACCATCATGTGTGTTCACCCTTTGTGCAATGCCGCAGAGTGAATAGTATTCACCAATCACCAGTGGTCCCGCTAGATGTGTTGTTTCAGTGGTCCCGCTATGTGTTGTTTCAATGTCCTCAGATCGCGGCCGCCACCTTTGAGGTGACCAGTGCTCAGCTAGTGAACACTGTTCATTAACATCGTAAACGATCGACCGGCGAATATATACCATAATGCGGTTCCCCTCTATATAATGTGTGGTCCCAAAAGTCTAACATTAATTGTAAGCCACAGTGGATGCTCATTGAAAAAAACAATCCAAGAGGATAACAGCGTTATCGAGCTTGAAACTTCTATATCAGACGTGAGTAGACCATCAGACGATTCAGTTATATATTTTTGCGTGGGCTATCAGTGCATATTTTATGAAATAATTTGTGTATTGCTCTTGGGGTTTACCCACAAAATATAGCTTACTATATTTTGGCGTTTCGGGCCATGCCACCCAATGATAGCATATTTATTAAATTAGCATTGAAAATGATTACGTATAAAATACTATTAGATTTAGATGAAAACGTATATCTATCTAATGCGACAGGCACTTGTTAATGGATTGTATGTGTTGTGTCTTAGTTATAATATTATGGTGCATTTGTTATGGAAATGTTATATAATTGTTAACGTATATATAAATTGTTTATATATATATAAGATCAGTATTCACACACCCTTTGTGCAATCCCGCAGAATGAAGCGTGTTCACCAATATTATGACCATTGGTACCGTTGTGTTGTTTCAATGTCCTCAGATCGCGGCCGCCACCCTTGGTGTGATCAATGTTCAGGTGACCATAGTTCATTAACATCTTAAGCAATCAAAAGGCGAATAGGTCCCATATTGAGGAACCCTATATATATAGAATTAATGTCGTGTGTAAAAGTCCTACGTTACTTGGGAACCACTGTGGATGTTCATTAAAAACAAATTCAAAACAAAAAACAACTTGTTCTATCGATTTTCCAATTTCAGACGTCAGTAAGCGAAGTTTTGATATTTTGCAGTTATATCAGTCAAAATTGATTAATTCGCGGACATGTATTCTAAATTGAAACGTGTGTTGGCATTGCCGCCACAAGTCACCTGACTGACCATTTCACCTACATTCTAGGCCAACACGATCATTTTTGAATTTATGGAAAGATGTTATTTTGATTGAAGCTAATTAAATATACATAATCCGAATTAACGCTCCTAAATTACTATTTCTTTGGCTTCGGGGGTATAAATATTTGATTCGAGTCGAGGAACCCATCCATCAAAGTTATCAGATATCGATTTTTGAAATCTGTTATTTTCTCCAATAATTATTGGACTATTTGGCGGCCAAGAAAATATTTGACGAGCCGACCCGACAAACTCTCGATATCAAATTGCGTTGAAAAAAATATATAACATGTTTTGGAAAATCTTATAAGAGTTGACAGCGGTTAGCATTATTTTTTGGTAATTATCGATTCTGACAACTAAATCGTCCTTTGAAGAAATGTTGATTTTGGAATCTGACGATACAGGACCATCAGATCGGGATTGTGTACCTTTAAATGTATCACTTGAGACCTTGTTGGGGTTGGGTCCCTACAAGTAGATATAAACATGTAGGTTTGGCGTTGTCAGGCTAATAATAATAATAAAACATCTTTCAAATTACATTATATTCACTTGAGAAGTGTGTGTTCATAAACCAACTTATTAAATTGGCGTAGCCTTACATACTGAAATAATGTAATTGAAACTGTCAAATAAAATTAAGAATATCATGTCAATTATCTGTCTCCTTATTTATTTCAGATGGAGAGAATAGACAATAATGTGGTTATTTGGGACATGGAAGGCGAGGGCAGCATTGAAGAGCAGTACATGAGGCTGACAGAGAGTGGGGAAGGTTCAAAGCTGATGTCTAAGAATCGTCGGAAGTCAGTTACTAAAGGCAGGAGACAAAGATCAGTAATGTACAAAGAATATATGAAGGGAATTTCAACCAAAAGAATCTCCGCCCAGTACACCAGCCGCACCGAGCGAACAATGAGGCGGGGCACACCGACTAGACGATCTCTCAGAAGGCAGGTGCTGGTACGGCAAGCTGTCAACGTCGGACTCCCGTTATATGCATCAACACCAAAGCATTCTATATGTCAGCCTTCAGTTGTTAGCTTCTCAACTACGCCGAGTGTGGATGGTATCAAAATGTATTCACGTATTGATGTAGCATCTATAGTCAAAGATCGAAAATATAAACGAGTGGAGAAGAAAAGGAAGAGTCTGGCAAATTTACGACTGCGAATTTTCAGCTTCGCGTGAGATGTTTCGTGCTGAAAAGGAATTACTATTTGCATGAAGTTTTGTTATTTGTTTTGTTATGTTTGTCTTTGTTTTTACGTTTGATTGATCTTGTTTTGATTTTAATATTATTAAATAAACATACACATGTCAAATTCAGAGTATTATAATTTTGTTACCTGTGGATAATCCGTTGTCTGCTAATCAGATCTACTGATATTATTACAGAAAATAAATGGAAAAATTACCACAGGTCACTTAAATTTCAAGCAAGTAATTTGTTGGTTTTTTTTAGGACATTCAGTGTGATCAAAACCGGTTGTATAGTACTTGATACTAATTAAATATTATGAGAAAACCAATGTAATGATATTTATCAAATGTTTTCAACTTTTGATATTAGCAGGAACATATATATATCAACCCCTTTCTTGACTAAGTACTCGTTAATGAGTAATTCCCATAAGTAAGGTTCCGATAATAAGCGCAAGGGCCATAATGCCATAGGTAATTTGTTTAACTTGTTATCTGAACATCTCCCACCATATAATGCACTTGTATTATCTGTTGCCTGCTTATATTTCCTGGACATCCTTCCAAACATAATAGACAATTCCAATCTATACTTTTATAAATCAATTGACGAATCCATTTAGTAACAAAAGGGGTTTAAAGACTTGGAAAAGATATAATTAGAGACTTGAACATTAAGTGGATAAAATTATATCTGATGTTGTTTATGAGGGGGATTTCGAAACAAATGTAAATACAATTATACGGTTTACTCATAAACGATTTATTTATACAAATGAACAAAAATACAATTATTCAAAATTACTCTGACCATTCAATAGTTCATATGTGGGTGATATTAAACAAGACAACATATCATATATTAATTTCTGGCATTCAAAAAACCATCACATTTCAAACACAAATGACAAATTTTCAAACTTGATCTAAGTTGAGGGACATCTCAATGTACCATCTTGATTGATATATTGCCATTTTGATAACAAAAGCTCCATTAAAATTTGTTCACCCATCAGTGGACGATGCTGGTGAATTGATAACTCAAGTTAGCAGCTTACGACCAATCAGAATGATGTTCTAGTGATAAACTTTAATTAGCCATAATAGGAAAAAAATGCCTTATTCAATATGGATGAGTTCAAGTCTGCAAATAGTGCGTCTGTCATTTGCAGAATGAGGTCCACAGAGGGTAATTTAGTGAGGCTATACCGCACAGCTGGATAGCATCACCAAATTCCCCCTCTGGAAACCTCATTCTGCTTTGGCCTCAACTGCTATGGTAGATATAGGATCAGATTGGTGAAGTTCACCTATTAGTCACCTCGATTATGCATTTTATATTCTGCAAATTAGGGGGATATAGAATCTGAACAGAAGGGAAAAAGTACTAAACACAATGTTAATTTGAGACAAAAGGTACTTCCCAGAAGAGGGGGCTTGAGAATAATGAGGTCCCCAGAAAGTGAATTTGTGATGCTAGTCCTCTATGCGGGGTAGCATCACTAAATTCACCCTTTTGGGGACCTCATTCTGCAAATGACAGACACACTATTTCATGGCTTGGATGAGTTATTATTGAGGTGGACTCTTTCCACCGATAAACAAGAGGTACACTGTCGCGTGGCATTTGCCCCCGACCATAGCAATTCGGATTAAGCATGGACGAAACTGCGGATATCCGAGGAGCTATATGTGACCATTCCAAAAGAAGTTCGTACTAGAAATTCCGGAAACCCAAAAACAAGCGATCCGGAAACCCAAAAACAAGCAAAAATTCAAATTTTCTAAGTTGAAAAAAGGGACATAACTCTGGCAAAAATCATCAGATCATACCCAAATTCGCACTTGACATGTATTTTCATATAACTGGTCCACAAAAATAAGGGATTTGCAATCGTACCACCAAAGCTCACGCTGTCATCTGGAAACCCCAAAAAACAAGAGAAAAATTGAATTTTCTAAGTCAAAAAAGGGCCATAACTCTGGCGAAAATGGGTGGACGAAACCCGCACTTTCTAAACACAAGCACAAAATTCTTGTTTTCTAATAGGTGTTCTTATAAGCTAGAATGTTTCTCTTAATTCTAGAAAACAATTCTAGACAACAGAATATGTGATAAATGTGAATAACGTTTTCTAAACGTGTTCTAAGAATATTATTTCTTAAAATGAAAACATGAATCTCAAATGAAGAAATATTTTCTTGATAGAAAATAGTTTCGGTATAAGTGTCTATTCGTTCCCGCCCATACGCAATAGAAGCACATGGACATCCCCGGAATAAAGATGGGTGTTGAAACCACACATAGTGTACTATTTCCCAAATCAAATATCACATTAAATAAGACTACACAAAATAGTGATGTCTCTCTGTAACGGAGTGGAGAATTATTAGTATTATCATTTTAAACATCAATATTTTAAACTAGTTATAGCAGGTTCCCTTCGGGGGCCTCCATCCACAATCAGATGACCATGTGGTCCCTTTGTCCTCAAGAGGACGAACACCTGCGATCGCCCATACGAGCGTGAGGTGTAACATAAGGAATACATCATATATGAAGTCTGACAATGCATAAGAGGAAGAACACCGGCGATCGCCCATAACAGTGTGACGTGTATAAGGAATTCAGTCATATATGGAGTTTGGCAATGCATAAGAGGAGGAACACCGACGATCGACCATACGAGAGTGACGTGTATGAGAAGGAATTCAGTTATATATGGAGTTTGGCAATGCATAAGAGGACGAACACCGGCGATCGACCATACGAGCGTGACGTGTATCATAAGGAATTCAGTCATATATGGAGTCTGATAATGCATAAGAGGACGAACACTGGCGATCGTCCACACGAGAGTGACGTGTATGAGAAGGAATTCAGTCATATATGGAGTCTGACAATGCATAATAGGACGAACACCGGCGATCGTCCATACAAGTGTGGCGTGTATCAGACGGAATTCAGTTATGTATGGAGTCTTGCAAACCATAAGAGGACGAACACCGGCGATCGACCATACGAGCGTGACGTGTATTGACTTAATAATGTAAAGGACAATAAACGAAATTGAAATCCCCAACTACACCCTTTACCGGACTCAGCCTCCTGGTCGCCCAGTTCGACTTTTAAACCGGAAATTTTTTTTTATCTATAAATAAAACGCCCATCTGACCACAGCTTTCATTCAAGATTATTCACGTTTCCGGTAACTCAGGGGATGGACTTGCCAGCGAGAGCTCCTCTCTTATCCTAGAGTGACCGTTGATTTTTCTGTCGGGCTTGTCTGACCCTGGGTGATTTAATCCCCAGCCAAGTCCGCAACGTGCTGAGCGGCTACCAATCTGCCCATTGTATTAGCTGGTATCTCCATGCTAATACGGGCAGATTGGACGTGGTCTTGAAGTTACAGGTCACCCCGGGGAAGGTTCAAAGCTGATGTCTAAGAATCGTCGGAAGTCAGTTACTAAAGGCAGGAGACAAAGATCAGTAATGTACAAAGAATATATGAAGGGAATTTCAACCAAAAGAATCTCCGCCCAGTACACCAGCCGCACCGAGCGAACAATGAGGCGGGGCACACCGACTAGACGATCTCTCAGAAGGCAGGTGCTGGTACGGCAAGCTGTCAACGTCGGACTCCCGTTATATGCATCAACACCAAAGCATTCTATATGTCAGCCTTCAGTTGTTAGCTTCTCAACTACGCCGAGTGTGGATGGTATCAAAATGTATTCACGTATTGATGTAGCATCTATAGTCAAAGATCGAAAATATAAACGAGTGGAGAAGAAAAGGAAGAGTCTGGCAAATTTACGACTGCGAATTTTCAGCTTCGCGTGAGATGTTTCGTGCTGAAAAGGAATTACTATTTGCATGAAGTTTTGTTATTTGTTTTGTTATGTTTGTCTTTGTTTTTACGTTTGATTGATCTTGTTTTGATTTTAATATTATTAAATAAACATACACATGTCAAATTCAGAGTATTATAATTTTGTTACCTGTGGATAATCCGTTGTCTGCTAATCAGATCTACTGATATTATTACAGAAAATAAATGGAAAAATTACCACAGGTCACTTAAATTTCAAGCAAGTAATTTGTTGGTTTTTTTTAGGACATTCAGTGTGATCAAAACCGGTTGTATAGTACTTGATACTAATTAAATATTATGAGAAAACCAATGTAATGATATTTATCAAATGTTTTCAACTTTTGATATTAGCAGGAACATATATATATCAACCCCTTTCTTGACTAAGTACTCGTTAATGAGTAATTCCCATAAGTAAGGTTCCGATAATAAGCGCAAGGGCCATAATGCCATAGGTAATTTGTTTAACTTGTTATCTGAACATCTCCCACCATATAATGCACTTGTATTATCTGTTGCCTGCTTATATTTCCTGGACATCCTTCCAAACATAATAGACAATTCCAATCTATACTTTTATAAATCAATTGACGAATCCATTTAGTAACAAAAGGGGTTTAAAGACTTGGAAAAGATATAATTAGAGACTTGAACATTAAGTGGATAAAATTATATCTGATGTTGTTTATGAGGGGGATTTCGAAACAAATGTAAATACAATTATACGGTTTACTCATAAACGATTTATTTATACAAATGAACAAAAATACAATTATTCAAAATTACTCTGACCATTCAATAGTTCATATGTGGGTGATATTAAACAAGACAACATATCATATATTAATTTCTGGCATTCAAAAAGCCATCACATTTCAAACACAAATGACAAATTTTCAAACTTGATCTAAGTTGAGGGACATCTCAATGTACCATCTTGATTGATATATTGCCATTTTGATAACAAAAGCTCCATTAAAATTTGTTCACCCATCAGTGGACGATGCTGGTGAATTGATAACTCAAGTTAGCAGCTTACGACCAATCAGAATGATGTTCTAGTGATAAACTTTAATTAGCCATAATAGGAAAAAAATGCCTTATTCAATATGGATGAGTTCAAGTCTGCAAATAGTGCGTCTGTCATTTGCAGAATGAGGTCCACAGAGGGTAATTTAGTGAGGCTATACCGCACAGCTGGATAGCATCACCAAATTCCCCCTCTGGAAACCTCATTCTGCTTTGGCCTCAACTGCTATGGTAGATATAGGATCAGATTGGTGAAGTTCACCTATTAGTCACCTCGATTATGCATTTTATATTCTGCAAATTAGGGGGATATAGAATCTGAACAGAAGGGAAAAAGTACTAAACACAATGTTAATTTGAGACAAAAGGTACTTCCCAGAAGAGGGGGCTTGAGAATAATGAGGTCCCCAGAAAGTGAATTTGTGATGCTAGTCCTCTATGCGGGGTAGCATCACTAAATTCACCCTTTTGGGGACCTCATTCTGCAAATGACAGACACACTATTTCATGGCTTGGATGAGTTATTATTGAGGTGGACTCTTTCCACCGATAAACAAGAGGTACACTGTCGCGTGGCATTTGCCCCCGACCATAGCAATTCGGATTAAGCATGGACGAAACTGCGGATATCCGAGGAGCTATATGTGACCATTCCAAAAGAAGTTCGTACTAGAAATTCCGGAAACCCAAAAACAAGCGATCCGGAAACCCAAAAACAAGCAAAAATTCAAATTTTCTAAGTTGAAAAAAGGGACATAACTCTGGCAAAAATCATCAGATCATACCCAAATTCGCACTTGACATGTATTTTCATATAACTGGTCCACAAAAATAAGGGATTTGCAATCGTACCACCAAAGCTCACGCTGTCATCTGGAAACCCCAAAAAACAAGAGAAAAATTGAATTTTCTAAGTCAAAAAAGGGCCATAACTCTGGCGAAAATGGGTGGACGAAACCCGCACTTTCTAAACACAAGCACAAAATTCTTGTTTTCTAATAGGTGTTCTTATAAGCTAGAATGTTTCTCTTAATTCTAGAAAACAATTCTAGACAACAGAATATGTGATAAATGTGAATAACGTTTTCTAAACGTGTTCTAAGAATATTATTTCTTAAAATGAAAACATGAATCTCAAATGAAGAAATATTTTCTTGATAGAAAATAGTTTCGGTATAAGTGTCTATTCGTTCCCGCCCATACGCAATAGAAGCACATGGACATCCCCGGAATAAAGATGGGTGTTGAAACCACACATAGTGTACTATTTCCCAAATCAAATATCACATTAAATAAGACTACACAAAATAGTGATGTCTCTCTGTAACGGAGTGGAGAATTATTAGTATTATCATTTTAAACATCAATATTTTAAACTAGTTATAGCAGGTTCCCTTCGGGGGCCTCCATCCACAATCAGATGACCATGTGGTCCCTTTGTCCTCAAGAGGACGAACACCTGCGATCGCCCATACGAGCGTGAGG
Source organism: Siphonodentalium dalli (assembly GCA_032622095.1). Lineage (NCBI taxonomy): Eukaryota > Metazoa > Mollusca > Scaphopoda > Gadilida > Siphonodentaliidae > Siphonodentalium > Siphonodentalium dalli. The sequence goes on from CP136063.1 coordinate 212,178,276, forward strand.
TGTAACATAAGGAATACATCATATATGAAGTCTGACAATGCATAAGAGGAAGAACACCGGCGATCGCCCATAACAGTGTGACGTGTATAAGGAATTCAGTCATATATGGAGTTTGGCAATGCATAAGAGGAGGAACACCGACGATCGACCATACGAGAGTGACGTGTATGAGAAGGAATTCAGTTATATATGGAGTTTGGCAATGCATAAGAGGACGAACACCGGCGATCGACCATACGAGCGTGACGTGTATCATAAGGAATTCAGTCATATATGGAGTCTGATAATGCATAAGAGGACGAACACTGGCGATCGTCCACACGAGAGTGACGTGTATGAGAAGGAATTCAGTCATATATGGAGTCTGACAATGCATAATAGGACGAACACCGGCGATCGTCCATACAAGTGTGGCGTGTATCAGACGGAATTCAGTTATGTATGGAGTCTTGCAAACCATAAGAGGACGAACACCGGCGATCGACCATACGAGCGTGACGTGTATTGACTTAATAATGTAAAGGACAATAAACGAAATTGAAATCCCCAACTACACCCTTTACCGGACTCAGCCTCCTGGTCGCCCAGTTCGACTTTTAAACCGGAAAAAAAAAATTATCTATAAATAAAACGCCCATCTGACCACAGCTTTCATTCAAGATTATTCACGTTTCCGGTAACTCAGGGGATGGACTTGCCAGCGAGAGCTCCTCTCTTATCCTAGAGTGACCGTTGATTTTTCTGTCGGGCTTGTCTGACCCTGGGTGATTTAATCCCCAGCCAAGTCCGCAACGTGCTGAGCGGCTACCAATCTGCCCATTGTATTAGCTGGTATCTCCATGCTAATACGGGCAGATTGGACGTGGTCTTGAAGTTACAGGTCACCCCGGTAGAACCTTCTACCGGCCGTGGCCTGGAAGGACCGACCCCACCAGCGAAAGACCCCACCAGGGGCGGAATCCACCACCACCGTCCCTGCGACGCCGAGTTACCGCTAATTAAAGGACGGAACATTTTTTTTTCCATAAAATTTGTCATGCCTTTCGGCCTACACCCGATGATAGAAATATTCCCTATTACCATTATTACTTGACTGTTGTAGCAGCTGCATGCACCCTTTGTGCAATACCGCGGAATGAACAGAGTTCACCAATCATCGGTAGGATCGTGTTGTTTCAATGTCCTCAGATCGCCATCTTTGAGGTTACCAGTTTTCAAGTGAACACTGTTCAAAATTAGTGTTTTGGCTTATCGGGCCATGCAGGCCGCCCGATGATTGCAATACCCCCCCCCCCAATCACCATCATGTGTGTTCACCCTTTGTGCAATGCCGCAGAGTGAATAGTATTCACCAATCACCAGTGGTCCCGCTAGATGTGTTGTTTCAGTGGTCCCGCTATGTGTTGTTTCAATGTCCTCAGATCGCGGCCGCCACCTTTGAGGTGACCAGTGCTCAGCTAGTGAACACTGTTCATTAACATCGTAAACGATCGACCGGCGAATATATACCATAATGCGGTTCCCCTCTATATAATGTGTGGTCCCAAAAGTCTAACATTAATTGTAAGCCACCGTGGATGCTCATTGAAAAAAACAATCCAAGAGGAAAACAGCGTTATCGAGCTTGAAACTTCTATATCAGACGTGAGTAGACCATCAGACGATTCAGTTATATATTTTTGCGTGGGCTATCAGTGCATATTTTATGAAATAATTTGTGTATTGCTCTTGGGGTTTACCCACAAAAAATAGCTTACTATATTTTGGCGTTTCGGGCCATGCCATCCAATGATAGCATATTTATTAAATTAGCATTGAAAATGATTACGTATAAAATACTATTAGATTTAGATGAAAACGTATATCTATCTAATGCGACAGGCACTTGTTAATGGATTGTATGTGTTGTGTCTTAGTTATAATATTATGGTGCATTTGTTATGGAAATGTTATATAATTGTTAACGTATATATAAATTGTTTATGTATAGGATATTCCCCGAGCTGTCGGGCATTCGGAGAAATAATTCACCGAGGCGAAGCCGAGGTAATTATTTGGACGAATGGCCGACAGCGAGGGGAATATCTGGCTTAATCCTCAGTATTTAAAGAATAACAAGACGAAATTTAATTTTACCTATAGTATTACTTTGAAGTTTGTCAATGACATTACAATGAAAGATTTATTCAACTAAAAGTCAATAAAAGTTTTAACAAAAAATGTGAACATGACCATTAAACAATATCCGAATCTGTCAGACAAATAAAGATTCGTACGCAAATTCAGTTGCCACTTTAAATAGTGATCTGGAGATTTGGAATTAAAATTGTCATTAAAAATGTGTCAATCGCCACCCCCCCCCCCCCGCCCCATGAAATATGGCCAATCCTGCTATATATCCTACTTAGCTGTGCATTTATAAACCAGTATGACCACAATATTTTTGACTCACATTATGTTATATCTCAGATAACACATGGGCGGAAGTCTAATTGACACCAGTGCATATGTGCATGGACACCTTCCAGTTACAACAAACATTTAATTTGCTTGGCCTGATACTGCTCGTCCTCGCTGCATTGTCACAAATCAAAATTATCGCATTGAGTTGGTATGCACTGAGCCACGTTGACAATCCAGTTATGATGAGTGGTTATCGGGATATCAGTTATAGGTAGCCCCAAACATGATATTGCCTTTGTCGCCGATTAGCTTACCACACGCTTTAATCTAATTAATTAACACGTCGTTCTCGGGCGCATTTGTAAATTGAATGTGAGAAGAGTGAATTTTGTCAGTAAAACGTGACGTGAACAAACTCCGCATTCGAACAGGGAATGAAGTAATTTTCTAAACTTTCTGTGTCGACGTTATCTAAATGGATATTACATAGTTATATGTTATCAGCATGGCGTTCATTTTATAAGCGAAATAAACATCACAAGCACCCGGAGGTAAATGACAATCCAGCCGATGATCAAACTGATGTTTTCCGTTAATATTGGAATAAAAAAATCTTTCGATGAGTCGTTTTCGTATTGTACTGTTTATCTGATTTATTTCCATGAATTCGAAGTTGAATTTACAAGGAGTTCTTGACCAACGTAAGTTATCGAATGAGGTTTATTTACTATAAATATATAGTAGTCGTTACCCGTATAAAACGATCTTCAATTTCAGCATTTTGACATCAAATTCTTAACATTTTATTAAAATCAATGTAATCAACGTAACTAATCCACTTAAGTTATAGTGTGGTGTACCCGACATTACGAACTGATTTGGATTATCAACATTTAAATATTTAGCATTTACCAGAAAATTATATCGTGCGAGTGATTCCGTGTTATAAGAAGGCTCCACCTTCGTAAGTTTTTCATTATTAGAACAAGTCTCAAATACAATGCAAATGTGTCGTTAAAGATACGGGCGGCGTTGGCGGTGGGTATGCTGTTAAAATATTCCCATCCGTCAAAAACCGCCATAAATAGTGAAATATAGACAGACTTTGTTCTTATAGCAATAAGAAATATGACATAAGCAGTATGTTATTGTCGATTTCTTCCCCTTTGGCATGTAAACAAAAGCAAAACATGTTACGTTTTCTGGCTTTTGTTTAAATCCGGATATGGTAAACATACAGAGCGTTATTTATTACTGTTTTCCTGATATGGAAATAATAAAGAGCGTTTATATCATTGTGTATGAATAACCAATCGAATTGCTCTGTGTTATGTAAGCAGAGCACAACTTGTGTGTGTTTACGTACACCATCGTACGAAAATATAGTCGAATTTCAACAACCAATACAACCAGTATTAAACATATTTCGCAATAAATATGTTTTGAATGTTTGATACGCATAATGGCTTTTCGTGGATATGTTCAGATTATCGCAACACCGCGAAAAAGACAAATTAAAAAATATTTAATGGTAGTATTTGTTATCAGCATCAGTTTGCCCTAACATCATCAGAGAAATTCAGTAGGACCCAACCGCATCATAGCAGATTAGCAGGACCACTTGACCGGGTGGAATATATTTTTTCTAGTCCGAATTGTCTAATTCCGAAATTACCAATTTCACATTCCTGTTTGTAACTGTTTTCTTTATGTTCTGGCGGAATCGACGATTATAAAATAATTTCCCCCCCCCCCCAAATAAGTGAATTCTTTAACTATTTCTAGGCTACAGCCTCCATACTTGAATGTGGGGAGATTTTTCGACCATTTCTTCGTGAAAATCATTATTATTTTTTTTTGTATTGACTTGAAGCTTCCAAGCTTCTGCATAATCGACAAAGGCGAGGAGAGCCCCAGTGATATACCGGCTTTGTGTGCTCTGAAAATAAATGTTAATATAACATATATTTTTCAGCTGTTTTAAATATTTCGCACACAAGTGAGAGAAAAACGCTCTTTATTCATACCACACCAGGAATGTATTAACAAGGAACGCTCTTTATTGTTCAATGCCAAAGAAGTTGGGGAACCGAACTTTCTCAATTCAATCTCTTGAACTAGGCTATGTGCGGCATACAGAGGCCTTATACGAATATAACAAACGCGAGCATAATTTAGACCTTCAAACCACTTATTCCCATAATCACACTGGTAACTTAAATAATAAATCTAATAAATATATTGTTTGTTCGCAACCAAATTACGACACTGACTTAGCATATGTGGCGTTGAGCAATGCATTTGCTATGCATATTGTCCAAACTCACACAAGAGCAGACTTCAATTTTAGCTTGTACATTGTTTTAATTCTTTGTGGAACTCACGGTACTATTTGTTAACAGCATCAGTTTGCCCTACCATCATCAGAGCAATTCAGCAGGACCCAACCGCATCATAGCAGATAGGATAGGATAGGATAATTTTATTTATAATACACATATTAATAGTACAATAAATTAACACATAACTAGATCATAATTCAGTATATTGCTGGACCACTTGACCAGGGGTGATATATATTTTTCTAGTCCGAATTGTCTAACATTGATGTAAAATTGTTGTTATTACATTAAACAAATTCCACCCACCGTCTTTCTTAGTATCCCTATGATCATTATAATCACCTAAGACTGTTCAGTTTCTTATTTGATTGATTGATTGGTCAACCAATTTTACATTCCGGTGTGTCAGCAAGTGGAGAACACAGCAAACAATGACTTGCGATTGTTATGACAATACCTGGGAAATATTTTAATATTCCACAGTTATTGTTAAAATAATGCACACTTATTGTTTAAATAATCCACAGCTATTGTTACCAGTGGGCAATCGGCTGGATATTGTGCAAGGGAGAACAATAGAAAATATGGCGACTGTGGATTAAATATATATATAAGATAAGTATTCACACACCCTTTGTGCAATCCCGCAGAATGAAGCGTGTTCACCAATATTATGACCATTGGTACCGTTGTGTTGTTTCAATTTCCTCAGATCGCGGCCGCCACCTTTGGTGTGATCAATATACAAATGAACAAAAATACAATTATTCAAAATTACTCTGACCATTCAATAGATCATATGTGGGTGATATTAAACAAGACAACATATCATATATTAATTTCTGGCATTCAAAAAGCCATCACATTTCAAACACAAATGACAAATTTTCAAACTTGATCTAAGTTGAGGGACATCTCAATGTACCATCTTGATTGATATATTGCCATTTTGATAACAAAAGCTCCATTAAAATTTGTTCACCCATCAGTGGACGATGCTGGTGAATTGATAACTCAAGTTAGCAGCTTACGACCAATCAGAATGATGTTCTAGTGATAAACTTTAATTAGCCATAATAGGAAAAAAATGCCTTATTCAATATGGATGAGTTCAAGTCTGCAAATAGTGCGTCTGTCATTTGCAGAATGAGGTCCACAGATGGTAATTTAGTGAGGCTATACCGCACAGCTGGATAGCATCACCAAATTCCCCCTCTGGAAACCTCATTCTGCTTTGGCCTCAACTGCTATGGTAGATATAGGATCAGATTGGTGAAGTTCACCTATTAGTCACCTCGATTATGCATTTTATATTCTGCAAATTAGGGGGATATAGAATCTGAACAGAAGGGAAAAAGTACTAAACACAATGTTAATTTGAGACAAAAGGTACTTCCCAGAAGAGGGGGCTTGAGAATAATGAGGTCCCCAGAAAGTGAATTTGTGATGCTAGTCCTCTATGCGGGGTAGCATCACTAAATTCACCCTTTTGGGGACCTCATTCTGCAAATGACAGACACACTATTTCATGGCTTGGATGAGTTATTATTGAGGTGGACTCTTTCCACCGATAAACAAGAGGTACACTGTCGCGTGGCATTTGCCCCCGACCATAGCAATTCGGATTAAGCATGGACGAAACTGCGGATATCCGAGGAGCTATATGTGACCATTCCAAAAGAAGTTCGTACTAGAAATTCCGGAAACCCAAAAACAAGCGATCCGGAAACCCAAAAACAAGCAAAAATTCAAATTTTCTAAGTTGAAAAAAGGGACATAACTCTGGCAAAAATCATCAGATCATACCCAAATTCGCACTTGACATGTATTTTCATATAACTGGTCCACAAAAATAAGGGATTTGCAATCGTACCACCAAAGCTCACGCTGTCATCTGGAAACCCCAAAAAACAAGAGAAAAATTGAATTTTCTAAGTCAAAAAAGGGCCATAACTCTGGCGAAAATGGGTGGACGAAACCCGCACTTTCTAAACACAAGCACAAAATTCTTGTTTTCTAATAGGTGTTCTTATAAGCTAGAATGTTTCTCTTAATTCTAGAAAACAATTCTAGACAACAGAATATGTGATAAATGTGAATAACGTTTTCTAAACGTGTTCTAAGAATATTATTTCTTAAAATGAAAACATGAATCTCAAATGAAGAAATATTTTCTTGATAGAAAATAGTTTCGGTATAAGTGTCTATTCGTTCCCGCCCATACGCAATAGAAGCACGTGGACATCCCCGGAATAAAGATGGGTGTTGAAACCACACATAGTGTACTATTTCCCAAATCAAATATCACATTAAATAAGACTACACAAAATAGTGATGTCTTTCTGTAACGGAGTGGAGAATTATTAGTATTATCATTTTAAACATCAATATTTTAAACTAGTTATAGCAGGTTCCCTTCGGGGGCCTCCATCCACAATCAGATGACCATGTGGTCCCTTTGTCCTCAAGAGGACGAACACCTGCGATCGCCCATACGAGCGTGAGGTGTAACATAAGGAATACATCATATATGAAGTCTGACAATGCATAAGAGGAAGAACACCGGCGATCGCCCATAACAGTGTGACGTGTATAAGGAATTCAGTCATATATGGAGTTTGGCAATGCATAAGAGGAGGAACACCGACGATCGACCATACGAGAGTGACGTGTATGAGAAGGAATTCAGTTATATATGGAGTTTGGCAATGCATAAGAGGACGAACACCGGCGATCGACCATACGAGCGTGACGTGTATCATAAGGAATTCAGTCATATATGGAGTCTGATAATGCATAAGAGGACGAACACTGGCGATCGTCCACACGAGAGTGACGTGTATGAGAAGGAATTCAGTCATATATGGAGTCTGACAATGCATAATAGGACGAACACCGGCGATCGTCCATACAAGTGTGGCGTGTATCAGACGGAATTCAGTTATGTATGGAGTCTTGCAAACCATAAGAGGACGAACACCGGCGATCGACCATACGAGCGTGACGTGTATTGACTTAATAATGTAAAGGACAATAAACGAAATTGAAATCCCCAACTACACCCTTTACCGGACTCAGCCTCCTGGTCGCCCAGTTCGACTTTTAAACCGGAAAAAAAAATTTATCTATAAATAAAACGCCCATCTGACCACAGCTTTCATTCAAGATTATTCACGTTTCCGGTAACTCAGGGGATGGACTTGCCAGCGAGAGCTCCTCTCTTATCCTAGAGTGACCGTTGATTTTTCTGTCGGGCTTGTCTGACCCTGGGTGATTTAATCCCCAGCCAAGTCCGCAACGTGCTGAGCGGCTACCAATCTGCCCATTGTATTAGCTGGTATCTCCATGCTAATACGGGCAGATTGGACGTGGTCTTGAAGTTACAGGTCACCCCGGTAGAACCTTCTACCGGCCGTGGCCTGGAAGGACCGACCCCACCAGCGAAAGACCCCACCAGGGGCGGAATCCACCACCACCGTCCCTGCGACGCCGAGTTACCGCTAATTAAAGGACGGAACATTTTTTTTCTCCATAAAATTTGTCATGCCTTTCGGCCTACACCCGATGATAGAAATATTCCCTATTACCATTATTACTTGACTGTTGTAGCAGCTGCATGCACCCTTTGTGCAATACCGCGGAATGAACAGAGTTCACCAATCATCGGTAGGATCGTGTTGTTTCAATGTCCTCAGATCGCCATCTTTGAGGTTACCAGTTTTCAAGTGAACACTGTTCAAAATTAGTGTTTTGGCTTATCGGGCCATGCAGGCCGCCCGATGATTGCAATACCCCCCCCCCAATCACCATCATGTGTGTTCACCCTTTGTGCAATGCCGCAGAGTGAATAGTATTCACCAATCACCAGTGGTCCCGCTAGATGTGTTGTTTCAGTGGTCCCGCTATGTGTTGTTTCAATGTCCTCAGATCGCGGCCGCCACCTTTGAGGTGACCAGTGCTCAGCTAGTGAACACTGTTCATTAACATCGTAAACGATCGACCGGCGAATATATACCATAATGCGGTTCCCCTCTATATAATGTGTGGTCCCAAAAGTCTAACATTAATTGTAAGCCACCGTGGATGCTCATTGAAAAAAACAATCCAAGAGGAAAACAGCGTTATCGAGCTTGAAACTTCTATATCAGACGTGAGTAGACCATCAGACGATTCAGTTATATATTTTTGCGTGGGCTATCAGTGCATATTTTATGAAATAATTTGTGTATTGCTCTTGGGGTTTACCCACAAAAAATAGCTTACTATATTTTGGCGTTTCGGGCCATGCCATCCAATGATAGCATATTTATTAAATTAGCATTGAAAATGATTACGTATAAAATACTATTAGATTTAGATGAAAACGTATATCTATCTAATGCGACAGGCACTTGTTAATGGATTGTATGTGTTGTGTCTTAGTTATAATATTATGGTGCATTTGTTATGGAAATGTTATATAATTGTTAACGTATATATAAATTGTTTATGTATAGGATATTCCCCGAGCTGTCGGGCATTCGGAGAAATAATTCACCGAGGCGAAGCCGAGGTAATTATTTGGACGAATGGCCGACAGCGAGGGGAATATCTGGCTTAATCCTCAGTATTTAAAGAATAACAAGACGAAATTTAATTTTACCTATAGTATTACTTTGAAATTTGTCAATGACATTACAATGAAAGATTTATTCAACTAAAAGTCAATAAAAGTTTTAACAAAAAATGTGAACATGACCATTAAACAATATCCGAATCTGTCAGACAAATAAAGATTCGTACGCAAATTCAGTTGCCACTTTAAATAGTGATCTGGAGATTTGGAATTAAAATTGTCATTAAAAATGTGTCAATCGCCACCCCCCCCCCCCCCCCCCCCCCCCCGCCCCATGAAATATGGCCAATCCTGCTATATATCCTACTTAGCTGTGCATTTATAAACCAGTATGACCACAATATTTTTGACTCACATTATGTTATATCTCAGATAACACATGGGCGGAAGTCTAATTGACACCAGTGCATATGTGCATGGACACCTTCCAGTTACAACAAACATTTAATTTGCTTGGCCTGATACTGCTCGTCCTCGCTGCATTGTCACAAATCAAAATTATCGCATTGAGTTGGTATGCACTGAGCCACGTTGACAATCCAGTTATGATGAGTGGTTATCGGGATATCAGTTATAGGTAGCCCCAAACATGATATTGCCTTTGTCGCCGATTAGCTTACCACACGCTTTAATCTAATTAATTAACACGTCGTTCTCGGGCGCATTTGTAAATTGAATGTGAGAAGAGTGAATTTTGTCAGTAAAACGTGACGTGAACAAACTCCGCATTCGAACAGGGAATGAAGTAATTTTCTAAACTTTCTGTGTCGACGTTATCTAAATGGATATTACATAGTTATATGTTATCAGCATGGCGTTCATTTTATAAGCGAAATAAACATCACAAGCACCCGGAGGTAAATGACAATCCAGCCGATGATCAAACTGATGTTTTCCGTTAATATTGGAATAAAAAAATCTTTCGATGAGTCGTTTTCGTATTGTACTGTTTATCTGATTTATTTCCATGAATTCGAAGTTGAATTTACAAGGAGTTCTTGACCAACGTAAGTTATCGAATGAGGTTTATTTACTATAAATATATAGTAGTCGTTACCCGTATAAAACGATCTTCAATTTCAGCATTTTGACATCAAATTCTTAACATTTTATTAAAATCAATGTAATCAACGTAACTAATCCACTTAAGTTATAGTGTGGTGTACCCGACATTACGAACTGATTTGGATTATCAACATTTAAATATTTAGCATTTACCAGAAAATTATATCGTGCGAGTGATTCCGTGTTATAAGAAGGCTCCACCTTCGTAAGTTTTTCATTATTAGAACAAGTCTCAAATACAATGCAAATGTGTCGTTAAAGATACGGGCGGCGTTGGCGGTGGGTATGCTGTTAAAATATTCCCATCCGTCAAAAACCGCCATAAATAGTGAAATATAGACAGACTTTGTTCTTATAGCAATAAGAAATATGACATAAGCAGTATGTTATTGTCGATTTCTTCCCCTTTGGCATGTAAACAAAAGCAAAACATGTTACGTTTTCTGGCTTTTGTTTAAATCCGGATATGGTAAACATACAGAGCGTTATTTATTACTGTTTTCCTGATATGGAAATAATAAAGAGCGTTTATATCATTGTGTATGAATAACCAATCGAATTGCTCTGTGTTATGTAAGCAGAGCACAACTTGTGTGTGTTTACGTACACCATCGTACGAAAATATAGTCGAATTTCAACAACCAATACAACCAGTATTAAACATATTTCGCAATAAATATGTTTTGAATGTTTGATACGCATAATGGCTTTTCGTGGATATGTTCAGATTATCGCAACACCGCGAAAAAGACAAATTAAAAAATATTTAATGGTAGTATTTGTTATCAGCATCAGTTTGCCCTAACATCATCAGAGAAATTCAGTAGGACCCAACCGCATCATAGCAGATTAGCAGGACCACTTGACCGGGTGGAATATATTTTTTCTAGTCCGAATTGTCTAATTCCGAAATTACCAATTTCACATTCCTGTTTGTAACTGTTTTCTTTATGTTCTGGCGGAATCGACGATTATAAAATAATTTACCCCCCCCCCCCAAATAAGTGAATTCTTTAACTATTTCTAGGCTACAGCCTCCATACTTGAATGTGGGGAGATTTTTCGACCATTTCTTCGTGAAAATCATTATTATTTTTTTTTGTATTGACTTGAAGCTTCCAAGCTTCTGCATAATCGACAAAGGCGAGGAGAGCCCCAGTGATATACCGGCTTTGTGTGCTCTGAAAATAAATGTTAATATAACATATATTTTTCAGCTGTTTTAAATATTTCGCACACAAGTGAGAGAAAAACGCTCTTTATTCATACCACACCAGGAATGTATTAACAAGGAACGCTCTTTATTGTTCAATGCCAAAGAAGTTGGGGAACCGAACTTTCTCAATTCAATCTCTTGAACTAGGCTATGTGCGGCATACAGAGGCCTTATACGAATATAACAAACGCGAGCATAATTTAGACCTTCAAACCACTTATTCCCATAATCACACTGGTAACTTAAATAATAAATCTAATAAATATATTGTTTGTTCGCAACCAAATTACGACACTGACTTAGCATATGTGGCGTTGAGCAATGCATTTGCTATGCATATTGTCCAAACTCACACAAGAGCAGACTTCAATTTTAGCTTGTACATTGTTTTAATTCTTTGTGGAACTCACGGTACTATTTGTTAACAGCATCAGTTTGCCCTACCATCATCAGAGCAATTCAGCAGGACCCAACCGCATCATAGCAGATAGGATAGGATAGGATAATTTTATTTATAATACACATATTAATAGTACAATAAATTAACACATAACTAGATCATAATTCAGTATATTGCTGGACCACTTGACCAGGGGTGATATATATTTTTCTAGTCCGAATTGTCTAACATTGATGTAAAATTGTTGTTATTACATTAAACAAATTCCACCCACCGTCTTTCTTAGTATCCCTATGATCATTATAATCACCTAAGACTGTTCAGTTTCTTATTTGATTGATTGATTGGTCAACCAATTTTACATTCCGGTGTGTCAGCAAGTGGAGAACACAGCAAACAATGACTTGCGATTGTTATGACAATACCTGGGGAATATTTTAATATTCCACAGTTATTGTTAAAATAATGCACACTTATTGTTTAAATAATCCACAGCTATTGTTACCAGTGGGCAATCGGCTGGATATTGTGCAAGGGAGAACAATAGAAAATATGGCGACTGTGGATTAAATATATATATAAGATCAGTATTCACACACCCTTTGTGCAATCCCGCAGAATGAAGCGTGTTCACCAATAATATGACCATTGGTACCGTTGTGTTGTTTCAATGTCCTCAGATCGCGGCCGCCACCTTTGGTGTGATCAATGTTCAGGTGACCATAGTTCATTAACATCTTAAGCAATCAAAAGGCGAATAGGTCCCATATTGAGGAACCCTATATATATAGAATTAATGTCGTGTGTAAAAGTCCTACGTTACTTGGGAACCACTGTGGATGTTCATTAAAAACAAATTCAAAACAAAAAACAACTTGTTCTATCGATTTTCCAATTTCAGACGTCAGTAAGCGAAGTTTTGATATTTTGCAGTTATATCAGTCAAAATTGATTAATTCGCGGACATGTATTCTAAATTAAATATCCATAATCCGAATTAACGCTCCTAAATTACTATTTCTTTGGCCTCGGGGGTATAAATATTTGATTCGAGTCGAGGAACCCATCCATCAAAGTTATCAGATATCGATTTTTGAAATCTGTTATTTTCTCCAATAATTATTGGACTATTTGGCGGCCAAGAAAATATTTGACGAGCCGACCGACAAACTCTCGATATCAAATTGCGTTGAAAAAAATATATAACATGTTTTGGAAAATCTTATAAGAGTTGACAGCGGTTAGCATTATTTTTTGGTAATTATCGATTCTGACAACTAAATCGTCCTTTGAAGAAATGTTGATTTTGGAATCTGACGATACAGGACCATCATATCGGGATTGTGTACCTTTAAATGTATCACTTGAGACCTTGTTGGGGTTGGGTCCCTACAAGTAGATATAAACATGTAGGTTTGGCGTTGTCAAGCTAATAATAATAATAAAACATCTTTCAAATTACATTATATTCACTTGAGAAGTGTGTGTTCATAAACCAACTTATTAAATTGGCGTAGCCTTACATACTGAAATAATGTAATTGAAACTGTCAATAAAATTAAGAATATCATGTCAATTATCTGTCTCCTTATTTATTTCAGATGGAGAGAATAGACAATAATGTGGTTATTTGGGACATGGAAGGTGAGGGCAGCATTGAAGAGCAGTACATGAGGCTGACAGAGAGTGGGGAAGGTTCAAAGCTGATGTCTAAGAATCGTCGGAAGTCAGTTACTAAAGGCAGGAGACAAAGATCAGTAATGTACAAAGAATATATGAAGGGAATTTCAACCAAAAGAATCTCCGCCCAGTACACCAGCCGCACCGAGCGAACAATGAGGCAGTGCACACCGACTAGACGATCTCTCAGAAGGCAGGTGCTGGTACGGCAAGCTGTCAACGTCGGACTTCCGTTATATGCATCAACACCAAAGCATTCTATATGTCAGCCTTCAGTTGTTAGCTTCTCAACTACGCCGAGTGTGGATGGTATCAAAATGTATTCACGTATTGATGTAGCATCTATAGTCAAAGATCGAAAATATAAACGAGTGGAGAAGAAAAGGAAGAGTCTGGCAAATTTACGACTGCGAATTTTCAGCTTCGCGTGAGATGTTTCGTGCTGAAAAGGAATTACTATTTGCATGAAGTTTTGTTATTTGTTTTGTTATGTTTGTCTTTGTTTTTACGTTTGATTGATCTTGTTTTGATTTTAATATTATTAAATAAACATACACATGTCAAATTCAAAGTATTTTAATTTTGTTACCTGTGGATAATCCGTTGTCTGCTAATCAGATCTACTGATATTATTACAGAAAATAAATGGAAAAATTACCACAGGTCACTTAAAGGTACTCAACCCGTAAAGAGGGTCCCCATCTCAACAGATTCCAACAACAACAATCCGATCAGAGGGTCCTATATTACTATTTCTTTGGCTTTGGGGGTAAAAAATATTTGATTCGAGTCGAGGAACCCATCAAACAAAGCTCAGAGTTATTAGATATTGATTTTTCAAATTTGTTATGTTCTCGAGATGAGTACTAATAACTGCCGTAATCTGCTCTGGATGTGTACTCTAAATCTATTCAAACAGACAAGGATGAATAACTCTAAAATCAAGTGGTCATTTTAACGCAATTTTGACTGAGTTCTGGGCCAGATAGTATTCCCGATAATGAAAAATAATAGATTTCTAAAATCGATATCTAACAAATCTGAGCTTTGATGGGTGACTTCATCGACTCGAATCAAATATTTTTGACCACCGAAGCCATTGAAATAGTAATTGAGAGGAGTTTTATCGGGTTGAGTACCTTTAAATTTCAAGCAAGTAATTTGTTGTTTTTTTTTAGGACATTCAGTGATCAAAACAGGTTGTATAGTACTTGATACTAATTACATATTATGAGAAAACCAATGTAATGATATTTATCAAATGTTTTCAACTTTTGATATTAGCAGGAACATATATATATCAACCCCTTTCTTGACTAAGTACTCGTTAATGAGTAATTCCCATAAGTAAGGTTCCGATAATAAGCGCAAGGGCCATAATGCCATAGGTAATTTGTTTAACTTGTTATCTGAACATCTCCCACCATATAATCACTTGTATTATCTGTTGCCTGCTTATATTTCCTGGACATCCTTCCAAACATAATAGACAATTCCAATCTATACTTTTATAAATCAATTGACGAATCCATTTAGTAACAAAAGGGGTTTAAAGACTTGGAAAAGATATAATTAGAGACTTGAACATTAAGTGGATAAAATTATATCTGATGTTGTTTATGAGGGGGATTTCGAAAAAAATGTAAATACAATTATACGGTTTACTCATAAACAATTTATTTATACAAATGAACAAAAATACAATTATTCAAAATTACTCTGACCATTCAATAGTTCATATGTGGGTGATATTAAACAAGACAACATATCATATATTAATTTCTGGCATTCAAAAAGCCATCACATTTCAAACACAAATGACAAATTTTCAAACTTGATCTAAGTTGAGGGACATCTCAATGTACCATCTTGATTGATATATTGCCATTTTGATAACAAAAGCTCCATTAAAATTTTTTCACCCGTCAGTGGGCGATGCTGGTGAATTGAAAACTCAAGTTAGCAGCTTACGACCAATCAGAATGATGTTTTAGTGATAAACTTTCATTAGCCATAATAGGAAAAAAATGCCTTATTCAATATGGATGAGTTCAAGTCTGCAAATAGTGCGTCTGTCATTTGCAGAATGAGGTCCCCAGAGGGTAATTTAGTGAGGCTATCCCACACAGCTGGATAGCATCACCAAATTCCCCCTCTGGAAAGCTCATTCTGCTTTGGCCTCAACTGCTTTGGTAGATCTAGGATCAGATTTGTGACGTTCACATATTAGTCACCTCGATTATGCATTTTATATTCTGCAAATTAGGGGGATATAGAATCTGAACAGAAGGGAAAAAGTACTAAACACAATGTTAATTTGAGACAAAAGGTACTTCCCAGAAGAGGGGGCTTGAGAAGAATGAGGTCCCCAGAAAGTGAATTTGTGATGCTAGTCCTCTATGCGGGGTAGCATCACTAAATTCACCCTTTGGGGACCTCATTCTGCAAATGACAGACACACTATTTCATGGCTTGGATGAGTTTTATTATTGAGGTGGACTCTTTCCACCGATAAATAAGTTAGTTAGCACACATGAACTTTGAATAAAACAGAGTGATTTTGAAATAAATAAGTAATTACAAGGTAGTTGTTGCTAATTTCATATGACCACCAAAGCCTCCACGCGCATAAGGCCAGTGCAACAGGTGGACTTTAAATGTTATAACAACTAAATATATCTAAGTTCAAACTTAATCTGAAGCCTAGTAATTTCAGGAGTGCAATCTTTTGCAAGTATGTTGTGTTTTTAGATGTAATAGCATTCCAATGTATACATCAATGTGATAATCAATAGGTTTGACAGCAAAATACAATGTAACTGAGAAATTTTGAACCACATTATTGACTATTAAAGATGGTGTGTATCTTCTGGCTCACAATTACAACAACAACATAATTGTTAACCCTTTCATGGCGCTGGTGCAGCATTAAAGATCCTGTGCCATTGCATTATCTTATATTTGCGAGTTTCTCCAATAAGAGAATGCGCTGTCTTAGAAGGTCATGGCAAATATTGTTAGGCCAATGTATTTTCTAATATATGCGACGCTCCATATGGGAGACTCGCATATATAGGAGAATTCATTGGCACAGGGTTTTCGCAAAATTTCAGGAAGCTCCAGTCGTGGAAGGGTTAAAACCCTATTTTAAGAACAGACTAAACTGAAGATTGAGAAAATTATATGTCTATAACGGCTTAATAAAGTTGTTTATTTCTGATGTAGACAACGAAATAGCTTCAAAATAAATTGGGCTCTGTTCTAAAAATATCCCGTAAACTGTCCAGAAAGGTTACATGTACAGTAATGCCCTAATTAATCGACTCCTTTAACCACAGCAGAATTATGGGTAACTTTTCAGGATTTAGTCGGAAATATGGCTTGTTGCCATTCATCGGAAAGCTCTCCCCGACTAAATCCTGAAAAGTTACCCATAATTCTGCTGTGGTTAAAGGAGTCGATTAATTAGGGCATTACTGTATTATAACAGATAATTGAAATAAAATCAATATTCGTTGATAGAAGCATTTCTGGACGGGTGTCCTCGATTGATATCTATTTTTATATAACCCAGAATCTCCATAAAACTTGTTAGGAAGAGATACTTTAACCCTTTATATGCTATAAACTACTCAATGATGAGAATGAGGTTCCCAGAGGGTGAATTTGGTGATGCTCGCCCACAGTGCAGGATAGAATCACTAAATTCACCCTCCGGGGGACCTCATTCTGCAGGCTTCCAGTATTGTACACAATCAGCGATAAAGCTTCTGAGTTCTTTCTTCCACATATCACAGGGACTCTTGTATTTCACTCTTTGTGGCTCATTTCCTTCTGTTTCCTCCTCCAGCAAGGATGGTGGCAATTCGGATGAAAATGTTCACTGTGTCCATATAAATGCCCAGGCAGCTGAATAATGTAATGAGATTAATATATTAATGACAGACAGATGAGAGTGTTATTGAGTCCATATAAATGCTGATAAATGTTGAGATTAATAGATTTAATCATGCTACATATAAACAGTGTTCTGAACATTATTCCTTTCACATCTGTTTAGCGGTGAAAAGCCCAAATAAGCACAATTGGAACATTTGGCCTTTATGCGTCAGGACTTTGATGAGCTAGACAATGGTGATCACAATGTTTAAAAAACGGTGCACTTTTTAGGATAGAAAAAAAGAAAACGTCTGGCCACAATTCAAGGAAGCAATGTAATCCCAATGTGACACTGACAGTGAAGTGAGTATTTCCATCACAATCTTGAACAAGTCTGGAAATAGTGTGTCTGACATTTGCAGAATGAGGTCCCCAGAGGTTGAATTTAGTGATGCTACGCCTCTGGGGACCTCTTATTTCCAGACTTCAAAACCAGTCATTGTATAAATGGTATTGAATTCTATTAAAGATACATTCAGGGTTCTAGATCACCATTTACAACAACATGAAAATATAATTTAACCTGATGTAACATCGTTTTTGTGGTATCCTTTCCCCATGTTGTTCATGAGCACACCAAAGATCATTCAAATCAAGCTTCTGTGACCAGGATAGAGAGCTCTAAAAGTTGTCACAGACAGATGCACTGAACCCATTTCTATATCAACAGTCAAAGTTTGGGGTAATCAACTTCATTTTTACCAACATCATACCCTTTATATATGCCATAAACGTCATCTCCCACCAATTAATAGAAATCTGTCTGCACTTGTATTATCTTTTTGTCTGCTTATATTACCTGAGCGTATCTCCAAATGAATAATAAACAATTCCAAAGTATACTTTTTTAACTGACAGGACAATCCATTTTGTATAGAAAGGGTTATGAGGCACTTTAAGAATAACATTATATAACCCTTTGTATATTAAATGCTCATTGATGAGTAGTTATCGCTTAGGAAATGTTCAGATATTATCTGAACATTTCACACCGATTAATAGAATTTCATCAGGGCTTGTATTATTTTTTTCGTCTGCCTGTAGTCTGGTTTTATTACCTGAACATCCCTCCAAATGAACAATAGACCATTGCAATGTATACTTTTATAACTGAGTTTTAGAATCCATTCAGTATAGAAAGGGTTATTTTTGCTAACCTGTTGATCGGGTCAAATGGCTGCATTGTGTAGACTGGGTGTGTTTCAGCTTTCTTGATTATTTTCTGGGTGTCATAGAGCAGGAACATGCTAAACAAAACGAGTCCTCCATACAGACTAATGGAGTAGATACCCGCACCCAGCGCTGATGTTGGCGGCAAAAACATGCTCCCTGAAATATAACAGACCAACCAGATCAAGGAAGGTAATGACTGGATGTATGACCAAATAATTTCTATATTTTAAATTATATTTAAACAGACATGGCTCGTAATTTGGTAAAAGTTATATCAAAACATAGCTAAGGGTCCACCCATATTCAGGAACTTTTACAGAAAAACACTCATCTAATGAAGCGGGGATCATCCTAGAGAATTCAAATTTCGGAGAAGTCACTTCTCTCTATCAGATTATTAGGGAGAAATGGACTGTTATCAGGGAGAAGTCATTAAGGTTAATTGCTGAAGTTCAATTTACTCTCAATCTTCATCTTTTTGCCATCAAATAAGTATTATGCAATACAAGAGCCCATTTATAATTCCATTATAATGGGTAAGTACACAGTTATAATCGTTAAATACACCTCAAATATGCTGTTCTGAAATATGCATACTGGTATATAAGAGAGAAGTCACTTCTCACCAGGACAAAAATAGGGAGAAGTGGCTCACTTTAGTGAGAAGATGTCTCCCAAGTCACCATCTAGACTGGTGCCTGTAATAAAGAGAATTTTACAGAACACTTACCTAATGAAGAGACAAATACAATACCCAAGCCAATAGCTAAGGTTCCACCCACATTCAAGAACTTTTACAGAAAAACACTTACCTAATGAAGAGACAAATACAACACCCAAGCCAATAGCTAAGGGTCCACCCATATTCAGGAACTTTTCACTGGGTGCACATGCAGCAAGACAAGACAAACCTGGAAGAAAAGCCAATAAAGTCTGATTAGGTTACACAATGTCAATTACCTGTTTCTCACGTCCGATCGCATGGTGTTGAAACCCTGCAAGTGCAACATTTTTATTCGCATTTAATAATTATAAGCTGACAATTTCTTTTTTATTCAGTATGAAATAATATGAGAGAATCCATTCAGAAGAATGGCAACTTAAAATCTCAGTTAAAAATGTGTCAGTGATTGGCTGATTTTGGACAAAATAAATCACTCGAATCAACAAACCGAAACTCGTTTTAAAGGGGAAAAATTTAGAAAAAAAATTTGACGAGTGGATGTGGTTAGTAGTATCCACGCGCAACTTTAGTGTGATTTTTTTCCAGTAGTGTAAATGTCACTGGTCCATTCCCTACCTAATGTAAAAATACTGCACAGGTCGTCTAATATTTTGTTTCATCTTAAAATATCTAACCGAAATCAAGGTCAGCGAGTTCAAAACTGAGCAAAAAATAGTACCTCATGAATTGAAATACGAGTGAGGTATCGATCAAGTAGCTTTTCAATAATCTGGGTTCACTCAGACCAGATTAACCCTTCCATGACGGGAGCTTCCAAATTTTGCAAAAACCATTCGCTAATGTATTTTCTTATATATGCGAATCTCCCATAGGGAGCCTTGCATATATAAGAATACATTGGCCTAAGAATATTTACCTTGACCTTGTAAGGCAGTGCATTCTCTTATATATGAAAGGCTCCTTATGAGAAACTCGGATATGAACGAGAATACACTGACACGGGATCTTTAATGCTGCGCCATCGCAGCTTCCGTCATGAAAGGGCTAACTCAGGTATTGCTATGCCTACCAACAGTTAGCAAACTCTAATTCACATTCGACTCAACTCGAAATATATCTCCACTGGAATCTATAACTCACCTCCAACTACTCCTGCAGTATACCATGCTGCTCTCACCAGCAGGGGCCCACCCATAAGGGTCATAGGGGCCAGCACTGCCCCCATGACTCCACTGAACCCCATCCAGGCTAACTGTTTAGCTCCGAAACCTTTCTTGTATTGGATAGATCGACACAGTGTCATGGATCCGATCATTGCAGCAAAGGTTGCACCTATCGCCTACAATGACACAACATTCTATACATTGTAAGTACATGTAAAATCACAATTTTGCACTTTCAAATAACAACCGTACCGATATTTTTCAAATTAATGCAAGAAATTTGGCAATAATTGCAAGAAAATAATTATGTTATATTTAGTCAAAAACACACAGATCAAGGAATTAGAAAATTAATTAATTTCAAATTTGACATTTTGAATTTTCTTGTATTTTGTGATGTTAAAGTCATGCCTTGAAATAGTGTGTCTGTCAATTGCAGAATGAGGTCCCCAGAGGGTGAATTTACCTGCAATCAGACTGGCATCAGTATATTCACCCTCTGGGGACATAACTCTGCATGGCCTCATTTTCTGAGAAGTAGCTATTGTCTCAAATTAACATTAATTTTATTTATTTTCTTTTGTAAGTTCTGTTCAGTTTCTATATCACCATAATTTGCAGAAGATAAATTGCATAATCGAGGTGAGTAATGGGTGAACATCACCAACTTCAACTGGGGAACTTCAATCTGATCCTAGGTTCCGATAGCAGTTGAGGCCTAAGCAGAATGAAGTTCCAAGAGAGTGAATTTGGTGATGCTAGCCCACAGTGCAGGATAGCGTCAGTAAATTCACCCTCTGGGGACTTCATTCTGCAAATGACAGACACACTATTTCATGGCTTGGCCACAGTACTGACACTTCAGATTTTGAAGATATATATCAATGAAAAGAAAATTCAAAATCAGATGATGAAATGAGCGCTGAACATTTCTTTAAACCTTTCATGACTGGAGGTGCGCTGGCGCAGCATTAAAGTTCACGTGCCAGTGCATTGTCTTATACCTGGCTTACAAGGTCAAGGTAAATATTGTTAGGCCAATGCATTCTCTTATATGGCAGACTCACATATATAAGAGAATGCATTGAACAGGATTTCTGCAAAATATTTAGCAGAATTTCATAAATTTTGAGAACTGACACAGAATAAAATTACTTACCAGCCATGACTGTTTCATCATCATACTCATGAGTCGTGGATTTCTACTAATTGCCATGGCTGATGCCGCTGTTATGACAACACTGCCCCCGAAATACAAATATGTGTCTCTAATCCGCTGCCGGACTTCTGCAGGCCACAATCTGTTGTATAGGACGAGAGATTCATTAGAGCTCTGCGATTTGGGCATTATTTTTTCAATTCAATTTTGGTATAGAATCGTGATTCGGTCAGGGCCCTATGATTCATTAAATCTGATAAGTCGAAGTTAGTATTAGAGCTTATAATTTCCAATGATTGATGGTCCTTAAAGCCACATGGTGGTTTGCGCTTCAAAATACACCTTATAATATACACTTTCATTTTATCTGGTTTCAATATAGGTCGATAAATACACATGTACCTGAACTACCTTTCTACGAGCATTATATGTCACAGAGAGACGCATTGAAGTAAAAAAAAATACATCATCGAACACAATGTACGCACCCTATATAAAATCTGTGCCATTTGCATTCATCGAAATTCCGGAATCAGAAACAGAATGTCCAGATAAGATATATTGTGCTAACTTTAAAATCTTAACTATTAAAAATCTTCATGAACAGCTTTCTCTTAGTTTTAATTATGAAAATTAAGTTGTTCCATGAACATTTCCGAGCAAAGACAGCTCCAGATTTTCGAGATTGTCTACAGGTGCAATTTTCACGAGACCGCTGATTGAAAAATTCGAAACAGCACCAACCTCGATCCTCAAATTTATATAAAAAAAAATATTAGAAACAGAACCCGTATTTTCAGCGCTATGTCCACAAATTTGTTTGGAAATATCCCGCGTATGAATGTTTTGAGATACCTCTTACCAAATTATGTATACATGATTTTGGAGTTCAAAAGAGGCATATCCATTAAAAAACCATTGAAAAGGGTATTCACATGTTTATGAGATTTTAGGCAACAGTTTCTACAAAGAAAAGATTATTTTGTTGATAATTAGATATATCTATTAATTGTTTGGATAATTTTTTTGTTTCAACATTTTAGATTTCCCAGTATCATCTGACTGAAACAATGATAAACCAAAATTTACATAGTTCGTGTTTTTACACTAAATTCTGTTCGTTGATTGGTCAGTTGGGTCATGCATGTTATACTCCAATAAAATGAACCAACGTCACACACTGTTGACCTTGATACGGTTGGTAGAATAAATGTACCAGTACATCATTTTTTAAACAAATAACCATAGACTAATCAATGGATAATTCAGAGGTACATCATTGAGTTAACTTATAATTTCTATGCTGCGTGGTATAGTCTCCATTCAGTAGACAGACAGATTTCAGATAAAAAACTAAGAATAATTTAAGCTGATTTTTCGGAAATTAAAAAGCTATATGTAGTTTGGGTGTTCTATTGAAAAATAATTCTCTGTGTAGAGCCCTGGGTATGCAATTAAAACGTTGTCGGATGGTCGTGGAGCATGTTAAAATGTATATAAATTTAAACTTACGCAGCCTTTTCAATAGCGCCAACCTGAGATGACAGACCAAGACCATAATAGCACAGAGATCCAAGCCCCACAACTGATGCTCCAGCCACAATACCTTTACCCAATGTGAAAGCTGTAAAAGAAAATAGTTTCATACTAATGATGTGTGCGGTTTTATGGTTTTCTTTCAGTTTTATTTCAAAACCAAACCGATATATTGTATAAAACCTATTCTTCAAGTTTCAATTAACTGACATCTCTGGTTGCTTTTCCAAGATGTGTGGTTAGCGCGCGCTTTTGTCAGCTGCTATTTGCCACCACTAGAGCAGTTTGAATTTGGAAAGTTCAGTGGGTGTCATATGGGCGATAATGCTGATAATGGCACATACTGCAGTATAGATTATGGGAATAACTGGAAAATATTATGTCATATATTATACCATCTGCTTTATGCATAAAGTCATTGGTGTATTGTGTAAAACCATAACTGAAACCAAAACCTTGTTTTCTACAAAGACCATAACGAAACGAAAACCAAAATGGAATTTCAAAACTGCACAACAGTAATATTTTATACATCTCAACATGAAAAAAATTCCACAACTTTTCCAGGATTTTTTTGTAATTTCCAAGACCTTCCCCAGACAAAATTCCATAACGTTTCCATAGCTGTCCAGTGAGCCATACAGAAAATTAAACTACATTTATAAACGAATTGTTCTATTTTCTCCTACAATTCAACTTCATATTTTCTATGATTTAAAGTGAGGGAACTCACTCATAGTGCTCAGTGTCAACTGCTTGGCCCAACATGCTATTGCAATGTTTCTTTGATTTGTGTTGTTAGTGAGGGATGGAGAACAATTTCATGACTTTTCAAGGAAGGGAATGCAATTCCAGACTTTCCAAATCCTTGCCCCACCATGAAGGTCCGGTATGCCTCCATGACATGTTTGAAATTGCCATTTCACAATTGCATGAGTTTTGAAAACTTTTCCAGGATTCCAGACAAGCATATGAACCCTGTAGACCATGGGATGGAAATCCAAAGCTGTCAAGCCTTGAAATAGTGTGTCTGTCATTTGGAGAATGAGGCCTCCAGACTCCAGACGGTGAATTTAGTGATGCTACCATGTAAATTGGGCTAGCATTACCAAATTCACACTCTGGGGACCTCATTCTGCTCAGGCCTCATCTCCTTGAATTGTTGTCAACCTAGCAAAAATTCCACTGGAAATATATACAGACATGCTGATCCCTAACAAGAGTTTGGGAAATCACACAAGGTCACGGTTAGTGGTGGCTTTGGTGATCGGAAATGATTCTCGGAATAAAAGATGAAAAATTATAGCCAGAAACATAATTGACAGTATCTTGTGATACTTGGCATGTGGATAATTTATTAAATAGGTATACTTGTTCATGATTCAGTAATCATGTTATATGCATTATATTAAAAATTCTTTTCCCTGAGATATAAGGTGAAAATTAATGCATTCACCCAGAATACTTCCAGGTGAAATATTAATGCGAATCTTGACTAACTTAATTTAAAACTGCTTGAAAACATACTTAATCGAGGCCAGAGATGATGGTTATCTAGATATAAGAACCTTACCTGTGTCACCAGCTGGTGCCATGATGGTTTCTTTCAACGTTTTGGTTTTTGTGGCACGCTTGCTCACCCTCGTAGCATACGACTGTAGTCGGGGCTTGAAACATGACTGCACAGGCTTTGAAGTAGTCCTGCCTAACCCTGTGACGAATGCAGTCAGTGGAACCTGACAAATCCTCCCAGCAAACATGGCTTTCCGCAAGCTGAAACCAGATAAACAAAGAAGGTTAATAACTCTATGACAAAAATGTGAACGATGCCATCGGCTTTTGAAAGCACTCCTGATGGTGAACTTCAAAACCAAATTTTTTCAGTCTCATCACTCTCATGAGTCATGACTAAATGGCGATTACTCATTGGATACAATCCACACACATAGGAGTATATGGGTATAGATACTCAGACTGAATCTTTCTGCGGAATGAGTTTTGATGATATAATTGAGATCCTCTAATTATTCCTTTCAGCAGTGGTATATCTTGCATACAAACTTTCCCACAGCTGCATGCTCATGATTGAAATGAAACAAACATGTACTGCTATTCGCAGCATGTTTTAATTAACCGGTGGTAAATCTATTATAAATCATTGTCAATCCCCTTGATTGCATAATCCTTTGCCATGGCGAACTGTCGATCTTTTATCCGATCGACATCCACAAATAGCTTTGCATCCTTGCCTGGTATAAACAACCCGGACTATACAGTTGTATATCTAAACCCAGCTGGTGAATATTAAGAGCCCTGGTCAACAATGTTAACTATTTAATTGGCTACAGCAAACAATTTCACATAAAAAATTTACGTCGGAGCCAGAGTAAACTTTCTTATGTATTTTTAATGCAAAATTGATTATAAAAGGAGAAGAAAACAATTTGAAAAACAAAAAAACACTGTGTAACTATGATTATGACTTCGTGCTCCGTTTTCATACATTTATCGCGACAAAAAAGCCAATGTCCCCCTCTGTCGCGAGCATCAAATATCGATATTGCTAGATGTTTGTAATCGTTGTCTGATATTCTAGTCAATGATAGTCTTGCAAAGCAAAGACGTCAAAGATCAGAATATATTTTTGTTACATCAAACAGTTCTCAAAATTGGCCACAGCAATAATTTATGCCGTGGGAAACACTGAGGCAACATGTGGAATCTAATACCACAGCTTTAAATTTGCCATGTGACATTTTTCCTAATAGCGAGGGCTGCATGAAAGGATAGTCAACGACATAGCAGACGGGCTGAATATGATTTTGGGCGCAATTAATTACCTGGTGATAATATATTTGCAGCCACCTGGCTGAACGGTTGGCTCGTATTCCATGTATATAAAAACAAACTTCGATTTGCATATTGAAAAAATTTATCCAAAATGTTATACGAGTTAAATTCTTCTAATTTGTCTTTAATATATCTTTTGGTCAATAATCTCCTGGCCATTTCGGAAGTCTATTGCCAATTTTGCAATTTCCCATTTTACTGAACACAACCTTTCTGTAATACAGCGAAGCCAGTCAACTATTTTCGGTACCATACACATGCTATAGCGGACTGGGAATCGCAACCAGGGTCAGGGTATTCTGACAAAAATCAGAACTCGGTCAGATATCAGTCAAGTTTGTCAGGCTGAAAAGTCTCATTCGAGATCACTAAATAAAGATCCGAATGCAAAATGCCGACTCCCCCCCCCCCCATTACAACACTTGTCCAGATATGTTGTCGTGGGTGCAGTGCGCTGTCCGAACGTGCGCGGACATTAATGGCTGACCCATGTACACGCCTCGGTCTGTGCACGTTAAAGAATGGACAGTGCGAAGGATTCATCGTGATTTCGATGTATCACGTACGATACGCTTTCACACGATACGAAGTGTGAAGTGTATCGCGATACACAAATATCACATAGGTCATCGAATGCGAAAATAACCCATATTTACTGTGTTTTTTTTAGCAATTTAGGTAGAAAATCCTCGCAAAACATGGTTTTTGTGTATCGTGATACGTATCGTATCGTTGGTCATGTATCGTGATACGTATCGTATCATGACAAAGTGTATCGTTGCAGTCCTAGTCAGCAGATACAGATCTTCTTCGACAAAAACTAGTTCACAACTTTGTGAGATCATCAGGCATCAGTGTCTAAACAATTATATTATATATGTATATAACTCTCCCTTACCAGATTGAAGACGTCACACATACAGAGAATAGCACCTACAGAATACAGCATTACTCCATTACCAGTTAAAGCACCAGTGACATTAAATTAATCAGCTACAGTAGTAGTCTACAGATGATTACGAAGCCAACAACAACAACAAAATACTGGAGTCACCACACTCCACAGGGTTATAAAGTTACTCGGCCGTGGTAGCACCTGGACCAGTGCATCTACAACCAGAATTGGTTCCTGCACTTTAATATCTACAGGCACAGTCAAATTGTGACATTGACCAGTAAAATTTACAATTCACCAATTTTCGTGAGTTGGGTTTTTCCAGGATTTGGTGGGCTAAGTCATGGTTCTGATCTGCTTTATTTTATGCACTGTCTGTATTCGAATACATACTATAAAACGCATCAGAATATGATATGCTATACGAAGGAGCTCACCCTATATATTGTGATTGTCTAACGATGACAAAATGCTGCAAAAACTCTTACAAAAACGTTTTATTTCGAAAAAAGTTGACGCAATATAATCCGTGCACTCGATTGTTGACTCGGATTAGTTATCTTCACGATTCTTGTTATTAAAAAAGAGGCACCTCCTCTTAGGTTTTGTTGCTGAAGCAATTGCTTAATAATTTCTTTACTGTAATTCACACATCCTAAATCATAATATGATCATCTTGAAATAAAAATCAACACCACCCTTCAGCAAATAGTCGTTTTTGGAACTTTCTTTAGAACATAATTGGTAATTATAATACACCGACACTGGTCAGACACAGAATTGAAAACGAACAGAATCCGGAACTAAAAATAAAGTTGACTCAAACACCTGATCTCTCTAATCTGATGTTATTCATTATAGCAGACTTATCTTCTGGTAATTCTTTAAGGTAGTTTTTGTTAAAGTTATATATCATTCTGATTTGCATTAGGTAAACATCAATTTGAATTGATAGATCTGTTTCCGAACAGGGTCTTCAATATTTATTTATTATTTGAGGCATTTTTTACATTTATTAGCTAATTCACTTGGTCATAAGTGAATTTTGCATTAAAATTAATTGTATTATCATGTCAGGCACCAGAGGTGGCGCCAGTGGGGGGCACAGGGGGGGGATACAGCCCCCTTGTCGGGGAACTCTAGCCCCCTCGTCGGGGAGGACTTGTCGGGGATTTTCTATATGTAAGTCGGTTGTGTGTATAAGATGAAGTAATCATGTACAGACTGTGAGTGTGGGAAAGTGTCAGAGAGAGAACATACAGCGGAATATATCCCACACAAAATATTCATGGCACATGTTCCCATTAAATCCGGGGGTATTCCCCTGTATTGTTACACCATCAGCGTTTTAGTGGTAATGAAAATCTATTGAAACATGTGTGCTTTATCATTGCTGGCTACTCTGGCATTCGTCACAATGGCCACAATGGTATATAGAACCATTGAGAACCTACAGTATGGCCACATGTATGTTAGCTATATCCCCGACAGTGAAACACCATGCTGGCACTTGCAACTAATGAAATTAGAAATTAGAACTGACACAGAATTAAGACAAGTGGCCTCCCTAGAATATAGGAATTTTCACAACAATTCATGGGTTTTAATCTTCGAGTTATCTCATCTGCTAATTACAGTATGGCTGATGTATTGCTAAACTTTAGATCTATTAGAATTCTCCAGCTAAGAGACTATAATTACTTCAATATGGTTTTGTTCATTGGTTCGCCACACACACTATGTGTGCTCATTTCACATACCAACAGGCAATATCGTGTAATTTAGTGTAGCCCCCCTGTCGGGGAGCACAGCTCCCCTGTCGGGGATTTTCTGGTGCCACCCCTGTCAGGCACATCCTGAATTCCACTATTATAGCGATATTCCACTATTATAGTGATATTTGACTATAACATATTCATGTTTCCTTTATTTGTGTCGGGAATAGAAGACGGCACATACCAGCGCACAGCCAAATGTCACTCATAACAATATCGCAGCGAATGAACAGTCTTCCGACAAAATTCGTTGTGCAATCTTTTGCGCCAGCTTTGATATTCAATAATATTATACTATTACTAATATATCCCGTTCTAAATGACAATAGCAGGATAACTCAATCGCTCCTTCATAACAATATTTCAACTATTTACATGCTAATTGAGTTGCTTATCGTGTGCCGTCATGATTAATAATTCTCCTGGACAAACTATATGCATGGTATCGAGTTAGTGCGATTTGATTTTGAATAATATGTGTGGGAAAAATGATTTTGGATTATCCCTCTTTTATCAAATTAACAAAACGGTAATGGTCAAATACCACTATAATAGTGGAATATCGCTATAATAGTGGAATTCGGGATGTGCCTGACCTGATTATTAGAATTATAACTCTATTATGCTTAAGCATAATAGAGTCTATTATGCTTAAGCATAATTAATTTATGCTTCATCATAATTAATTTACGCTTCATCGTAATTCATTTATGCTTCATCGTAATTCATTTACGCTTAAGTTAAGCGCAATTCAGATTAACCCTTACCAAAAACTGCTAACCTAAAACTACATTAGATCTAAGCGGATTTCTAATCTGATCGCCAACGTAGAACTAATGTAGAACTAATGTCGTAATTTAACTGTCAAAAGTGAGATGGGCGGAGCTTAAAAACTAACATATTGCACATGTGGTCAGGTTAACGGATATGCACAGTAGTTCTACGTTGGAAAATTCCCAACCAAATTTCTAACGTAGAACTAACGTGCAAATTTGCTACATAAAGCATATATATGTACAATTTTATAGCTCGATCTTAAGAGCTATAAAATTGCACATATGCTTTAATTATGTTAGCAAATTTGCATGTTAGTAAATTTCACATCAGGAATGTATAAAAATGGCACATGTGCAGGCATGTTATCAAATTAACTTTAAAGATGGATTATCTCTTTAAATAACAAATTTTAAATAGTTGCGTGGGTATAAAATAATAGATATGAACTGAAGACCTATGTCCGGAAAAGCTTCTATCAATTAATATTGATTTTATTTCGAATATTAAATCGGGCCCATTTATGTTACTATTTTTAGAACCGACCATTCGGATGAGACCGTATTGCGATATAGAGCACTGGGCTGTTCCTACGGCTACGCAACGAATTTCAAATGTCACAGATTGGTTGTTTGTACTGTTTTGTTCCACAGATATAAGCGATAATGAGTATAATTAACGTTTATATGTGACAAAATTGCACAATATAATTTCTGGTCTCTGTTAACAGTAACCACTATTGTTCGTTAGCTGAACAAACACACCTTTTTAGACCAGAAAATATTCGAAATAAAATTAATATTAATCGATAGAAGCATTTCCGGACAGGAGTCTTCGATTCAAATCTAATATTTTATACCCCGGTAACTATATATTACATGTTTACAAAGAGATAATCCACCTTTAAAGTAATTATAAATACGTCCAGCTGGGTAACAATTTGTAAAAAAAAAAAACACAAACAATATATCATACGGTATTGCTTTTTAAAACTATATAAATACATAAAATATACATCACAAATCAATAACAACACCAGTCTAATCGGGAATCAGGTCGTATTATTTCATATATTGTATTCAATGTACGTCTAAGGCATTCGCGGTATGGATAAAAAAACGGAACGCTCTTTATTGTTGTGAGTTACACACGCATCATAGATTCTGATTGGATCACAGAAAATTGTGGAACGATTTGATTGGACCAGCCGTTAACGTATGGTAATAGGAATCGATGGTGAATTCTTCAGATGTACATTGAATAATGCAATATAATTTTATGAAATAACACGATTTGATTCCCGATTAGACTGTAACAACACTACAATGATTTAATCAAGATTTAAACTTTATTCTGGTTCCACAACAGTTGCTGGAGTATCTGATCGAAAATACGCTCTTGAAGATCTGACACCGCACTAATAATTAGATATAACAATAATAATGACAAGTTGTGTGAGCACACAGCGACAATTCGTCATGAAAAATATTACTCTTGGTATCCAAATAATCATTTGATTATTAGTTTTCTCAGCCAAAAATTCACCCTGTATGGTCCTTATTTGGATCTGTATGATAATTAAATAATGGCCATTAGATTAATTTTTTATGTCCACATTTTAAATACCAATCGTTTGGTCAAAAATATGGTCAAATAATCTTGGAGTTGTAAAATGCAGTTGCAGCAGTTCTGAAATTTGAAGAGCAGGGTACACTTATGCACTCTGTAATTTTGTGGGGTACACTTCTGTGCACGTGCAGTCCCATAAATCTCACACTAAACTTCAACTTAACTTTTCTTAATATTTGATCAACCAATTTTTCAATTGCTGTTGTGTGCATGTGTGTGTACACTGCAACATGTTAACTGCTCTTCGTGGAATATTCCAAATAACTGTAAAAATCACTTCCATTAAACAATGAAAACTGCCATAAATTGTTTATTTCCTAAAATTCATTCATTTTGTAAATAGATTCGCACATTAATTCTGTCTAATTAGAATCAATAAACAATAGCAGAAGTTTATTTGATGTGATGGTCCATCATTATTTATTCTAGAAATATGATTAATAATATTTGAAAATAAAATTTAAATCAACTTTAATATACATGTAGTCTACCTGGTTGATAAATTACATATTATAACCTGCAGTAAAGGCAACACAAGAGACCACATGCCCTTAAAACTTGCCATGATGCCAGGTGCATGAAGTCTAAAGCCCTCTGCCATTTCTATAAATATTACACTTACCAAGTATAGTGTGTATTCCATGTTGTGGAACTTATCATTAAAGAATATCCACAAATAAGACCATAATATAACTCCTTGTTTCCCTTCTCATGAATAAAATACAACTTCTAACACAGATATAAAGATTTTACAGTCTAAATTGTGCACAGCAACTGACATGCACAGGTTAACTCCTGTAACTGTTTTGGCGCATGTTATATATTGAATTCTCCAGCATACACCAGATCAGATTTCTCGACCACATTTGGGTAAAATACTGTTAATCTACTAGAGAACGCCCTCTAAAGTGGTAATAATTATGCTTAACTGCCTTAAGTGTACACTGTAAATGAATTACGCTGAAGCATAAATGAATATCGGTTAAAAGTAATTCATATACACTTTCATAGAGCTCCCATCAAGCTGAAAAACCACATGACTAATGCCAGTAACCTACATCATGCAGATTATACCAATATACCTGAGTGAGATATCCCTTACTGAACATAATCGCTTATTAAGCGGTTTCTTAGCTTTCATTGGCATTTGGGGCAATTTTTTAGTATTTGAAGCAATCTATTAGCGTTTGAACATTATGAAAAGACATTTCTTAGCGTTCGAATGCTAAGAAAACGTTAACTGTTATTTTATATTATTATGTTATTTATGGGAAGCCAAATTCACATTTAATAACCAATTATGCTTAAGCATAATGCATTATGCTTAAGCGTAATGCAATTATGCTTAAGCGTAATTCCGATTTCCATTACGCTTAAGTGTAATGCAATTACGCTTAAGCGTAATGCAATTTGTATTACGCTTAAGCGTAATGTCATTACGCTTAAGCGTACACTCAAGCGTAATTCAAATTCCATATCTCAAAACTCCCCTGGAGCTGAAATGGATGCAGCCAATTACTGAGTAGTAACTTTTAATATATATCAACCTTAGATGATACCATTATATGTAAGGTAGTAAGGCTATGAAAACCTTTTACGCTTAAGCGTAATGGCATTACGCTTAAGCGTAATGGCATTACGCTTAAGCGTAATGGCATTACGCTTAAGCGTAAATAAGTTGTGAGTGAGGCTATTATGCTTAAATGTAATTGTATTACGCTTAAGCGTAATTGCATTACGCTTAAGCGTAATGGGAACTTTTTTTCAAAAATTGAGGTGGGAAAACTCTATTTTTTATATTTTATTCTTGCTAACATAAATGGTTATTATCAGTTCTCAAAATTGAAGCAGTATCCTAACCTTATATAAATACAAGGTGAATTAACACATTCACTGAAGAAAACCAATGGGTAATTTCATCCTGTATGTCACTATGGGATTGCATGTATTGCCGAGAGTAGTTGATATATTACATATGTAGGAATGATGGTTACACCAATATCTGGTTATATGATGCTGAAACATAACATAAGGCTACTATGAGATAACTTGTAGGCCGTAACTGGGAGGGAATTTACCAATGTGTCATATATATCGCTGGTGCCAGCTACGAGTTATTTCGTAGGTAAATAAATATTACACAGTCGATGACTTAGATAATGTGGGGAGCAAGGCAGGTGCAAGAATATTGTGTGTATATATATATAGTTACCTACGAGATACATGTAACTCGTAGCTGGCATCAGCCATGAACACTGGTATATTCTGTCCCAGTAGTACCGACTACAAGTTATCTCGTAGTATCTTTATAACACGTTTCAGCATCATATAAGATGATTTTGGTCGACTAAAATTATATAAGACATGATAAATAAATTTACATATACCCGGTACACACTTGTACACTCATTGCCAGGGAACCGAGCTTCCTTGCATGTGTAAACAAGCCACATGTATTCGCTTGTTCATATACTTAATGCAAGGCTGCACCCCACCCCTTGATCGGGATGCTGGAAACATTGAAGCAATTGTAATTATTCATATACAATTGATCAATGGGATCGTTGAGTATGTATTGATGCATAAACCTACGTCGCTTGTTAATTATGTTTTTATTTATATAGCATGGATACCACTACGAGATAACTCGTAGTAGCAGTCCCCATGGAACCGAGTATACTAAAAGTTAACTCGTAGTGGGAGCAAACGTGTTAAATTGCCCAAATTGATCAAAATAGACTGATTAATGGGTTATTGCAATGTCTTGAGGCATGAGAAAAAACTTTTACATAAAAATTATCCAAACAAGTCACTTTTGTTGTGATGGTATCAGTGCTCGGAGAATGATTTGAAGAGTGAAATAAATTAATTGCAAGATACATCTGGAAACATATGGAACTATTTTTCCGTGCAAACGCTTGTTTCAAAAGAGAATTAGTGTAGCCCTTTCATAATGGGAGCTGCAATGGTGCAGCATTAAAGAGATGCACTGGCTTACAAGGTCAAGGTAAATACTGTGAGGCCAACATATTCTCTTATATATGCAATGCTCCCTACCTATGAGAGACTTGCATATATAAGGGCACAGGGTTTTTCGCGAAATTTCAAGAGGCTCCATTCATGGAAGGTTTAATAATACTTGAAATTATATGCTACTAAATTCTTAAGTACAACTACCACAATTAAATTGTTGTTGCATGATGTTGAATTTTATTTACTTCAGAATAACCACTGAATTTGTTAGTAAAAATGGAATGCCAGGCTGAAAGGTCATCTCAAGCGAGGGACAGAGACAGACCAGGCAGGCCACCACCTCCAGATACACGACTGAAAACATTCAAGAAGCACGAAGACAATACTAGCAAACTGATCGAAGCTGGTTTGAAACTGGACGAAGAAGGAAAATATGATCAAGCAATCCCAATCTACCAGAAGGGACTTGATGAGATTAACAATTGCTTGCACTTGGATTGTGAATCGTTGCCTGTGACAGAAGACGAGAAAAATGCAATCAAATTGAGTCAGCAGAAGATGACAAAAACAAAAATTCAAATTGAGTTTAGAATTCAGTCCCTAACGTCTCAAAATCAACAGAACCAGGGACTTGAAAGTTTAGTCAGTGAATTAGAGCAACCGCCTTCCTATGACGAAGCGATGTCTGAACCATCATCACCTACCATGTCAAATTGTGATCTAGAAATGATATCCCTTGGTGATAGTATTATGAACGATGAGCTCGCATCCAATGACACTGTTTGCGCGAACGCCACTGAGATATTTTCTGTCCGTGAAGGTGTTCAGATATACCATGTCACCTCAGAAGGTTTTGTTAGTGCTCCGTCTTACCCATCAGCATTGAGGATATTTAAATTCACAGAGCAGTCACAAGACGGTACTCGACCACCTGCATTCCTCCAGGTCGGAGACTGGTACTACCCACTAGTTCCTGGTTCATCGCCAGCATTAGAATCAAGTTATGGGTCATACATGTTTCCAGATATAACATCACAACAAGAAGGTAAAATGGTTAACCCATGTATGCAGTCCTGAAAATATGGTGCCGGACATTTGCAGAATGTCAGAGTTCCCCAGAGGGTGAATTTAGTGATGCTATATCACACAGCAGGCTAGCATAACCATCTGGGGACCTCAATGTCATACTGCGTAGGCCTTATCTTCTCTGGAAAATATCTTTATTATCAAATTAACAAGTTTTTCTTCACAAAGATACTTTTAATTTTTAGTTCAGTTTCTCTATATCCCCAAATAGATGACACGTTGCATAATTGAGGTGCCCAATGGGTGCACATCACAATATCACCATCTGGGAATTTCAATCTGAGTCTCTTTCTCCCATAGCTGATGAAGCCATGCATAATGAGGTTCCCAGAGGATGAATTTGATGATGCTAGCCAGCTGCTGTGTGGCGTGGGTAGTGTCACTAAATTCACCCTCTGGGGACATCGTTCTGCAAATGTCCAGCACCATATTCTTAGGCCTGCATGTATGGTCTTTGCTATTGTGATCTAACTTTTTACTTTGATTTAATTAATTTATTCCTTTAATTTGTACTATTGGTATGGCCATCATTTACAGAATGGATCAACTCAGATAATCAAAATTTTCATTGTTATGTAAACATTACTGTTACAGTGAATTTCATTTTTATCAAATGGAGATCACACCAAATGCATTTTTGCAAATAAAAATGTTTTAGTTGCAAATTTGTGTTTTCTGGAATATTTTTCATTGCTCTGACCATTTCTTATGTAGGTCTTCATTATTTTATCAGAATTTAATGGATTGTTTGTTGATAAAATGGCTGACACTGTAACAGTAATGTGTACATGACAAAGGATTTTAAATTGAAGAGTAATCAATAATAAAAATAAGAACAAGTTCTTTCCATTGTTTCCGTGTTATTCTTAGTGACGATGGTTGTTGAAACTTTATGATCTATTTCAAATTTACTCACTGTGAGTGCCTTATGATTTATACCTTTCATGACTGGGGCTTCCTGAATATTTGCAAAAACCCTGTGCCAATGCATTCTCTTATAGATGTGAATCTCCCATAGGGGGAATCACATATATAAGGGAATACATTGGCCTAACATTATTTACCTTGACCTTGTAAGCCAGTGTATTCTCTTATCTATGCGAGGCTCTGTATGGGCCGGAGACTTGCATATATAAGAGAATGCATTGGCACAGGATCTTTAATGCTGCACCAGAACAGCTGCCATCATGAAAGGCCTTATGTCCCTTTAATATAATTTCTTTACGTTTCCATTAGGTTCAGCTGTGGGACTGATCTTACCAGAGACACTCCATCCTGTCCAACGTCAACAATTTGTCGAACTTTTGAACTCATTGACATTACTCCAAGATCACAGATCACTTGAGCAACAGATATCAGAACCAAGTGCTCCTCCGCTACCTGAAGTCAGCATCGAAACAAGGGATCAGCGAATTCAAGAGAGAAGTAATGACTCATCAACCAGTGCAAAAATATCTAAGGGAATTGTTGTCGGTATGTACATTGTATTTCAACAACTGAGATATCATAACAAATTGGTCTATCTCTTACTAACCAGTTTTACATAGTTTCCTTGGTATAAAATAATAAATCGAAGATACCTATTCGGAAACGCTTCTATCAATCAATAGTGATTTTATGTAGATTTTTTCATGTTTTATACATACAATTTTCGGGACAGATTTACAGACTATTTTTAAACAGAAATTTTAGGCACATTAGCAAGATGGTGAACTCTATTTTATTAGCACTCTCCATCAAGGCAAAATGTCAAACTTGATTATGACTTTATAGACTTATAATATAACCAATCTTCAGTTTTGTCTGTGTTTTATTCATATAAAACAGTATTTGCAGTGTTGAGATCAGGTTTTATAAAAATTATGTTGTAAATTTTAATACTTTTTGACACTACCATACAACCTTTAATACCTTATTCATATTTAAAAAAATTTATTACTGTTTTCGCGTGCACAAATTTTAAACTGAGCAAAATATAGTACGACTCATAAGGTTATACCAAAGACCAGGGCAAATAAGATTGCTATTTTAGATCTAGATGATAGACAATATCATTTGGGAAACCAATCTCAACAACATTATTCATATGTACATGTATGGCGATAAACCATGGTAGGATATTTGATGTTGAAATGCTGTGATACTGTGATACTGTGCATGGTCAAACAGTCTGAGTTACTTATGCATTTAAAATACAAGTAACCAAGAGTTGATTTTTTCTGAAGTCGGCTATGGGAGGCCCTTTTCACATTTATTATTAAATAACCTCTTTCATTTGCGCTTAAGCGCAAATATTTATGCTTAATCGTAAATCATTTGCGCTTAATATTTGCACTTTAACGCAAATAAAAATTAATATGCATTGATCCCCCTGAATTAATTTTAAATGGCACAGGCCTAAACACATCACTAAAGTCTATATAGGCCCACCATATGAGGGAAGCAATCCCCCAGTAACCCCAAGATCCCTTTTATGACCATGGAAATGGTATATATCTGTGCAGGATATGTCTCTTTTATAAAATATACTAGATCTCTGGGATGGAGACACAAATTCTTGGGGACAGGGATGCTGATAATATGACAATAGGGGTTTTTCCCCTATTTCAAGTCAATAAGTACACCATATGAGGGAAGCAAGCACCCAGTAACCCCTAATTCCCTATTTATGGCCAATTAAATGGTAGATATCTGTGCAGGAGATGTCCCTTTAATAAAATATACTAGAGCTCTGGGAGTGAGGCACCAATTCTTGGGACACCAGGGACAGAGGTGCTGATATGCATATGGAAATATGTTTTTTCTTCAACTTTCGAGTCTGTATGGGGCTACTACTATGGTCCCAGGATAATATACTATGAGATGGACTCAATCATTCACAATCAGAGGGAAGTAAGGGAGTGTTAGGTATTTGCGCTTAAGCACAAATGATTTATTCTTCAGCGCAAATATTTGCACTTTAAGTGCAAATATTTGTGCTTAAGCACAAATAAATAATAAATGTGAAAAGGGCCTCCCATAGTCAGCAGCCAATAACTCTTTCGAGTTCAATTCCATGATGTACATAAATATTTATTAAATATCAGGACGATTATTTGGACCATATACATGCAAGTACCCATCCTCACCACAAAAGTATTATACAGTTGTGTTCTATTCGATGTAAATTTTCATCCAGATGGTGTTTAAAAAACACATTTATTTTCAGGGATAATTAAGAACTGAAACTGTCATCAGATACAAGAATTTTACATATATATTTTGTCAGTTTTGAATTCGCGCAGAAGGGCGTGCGAATTCAAAACTAAGCAAAAAATAGTACTGCTCAAATTTAAATATGAGTAAGGTAGACAAGAAAGATATTTCACATCATGGGAATTCATCTATTCATCATGATCATGCAGAAAAATTATGGTTATAATGATTATTGTTTTTAGAAGCAAATTTGATTTTTGAGACAGTGCAAATTTTTTTTGGATTGGGTGGGATACGAACCGCAGCCCGGACGGCGAGCGTGCCTTGCGACTCAAAGTCCGACGTCAATACCACACAACCACCGAAGCAACCCCAAAAAAGGAAGCTCGAATGGCTGCTGTATTCTGACGTCGCACTTAGGACACTATATGCTCATTTTAAGGTCTCTATAGTATATATATTTATATAGGAGATATAGCACAGTAGCAATGTTATATTTTTATGCCTCCGAAACATGCCGAGCATTGCCCATTGAACATGCTTGGGACTATACAACATACCAGGCGCCTATTTTTAGAAGCAAATTTGATTTTTGAGACAGTGTAAATTTTTTTTGGATTGGGTGGGATACGAACCCCGGCCCGACGGCGAGCGTGCCTTGCGACTCAAAGTCCGACCTCAATACCACACGGCCTCCGAAGCAACCCCAAAAAAGGAAGCTCGTCGGGGTTCGTATCCCACCCAATCCAAAAAAAAAATTTGCACTGTCTCAAAAATCAAATTTGCTTATAAAAATAGGCACCTGGTAAATATAACATTGCTACTGGGCTATATCTCCTATATATATGATTATTGGTTTGCTCTTACATGTATGTCATTAGTGGAATAGACTGGTTCCTGCTCCAAATCTAATAAAGGATCAAAATCAGTGACATTTGAAGGACACCCCCCAATCCCCCATATCCCCACGTCCTGCTTGCACATTTATAAATTACTGACTCAACATTTTAGCTGCTGATTGGATAACGTGGGGAGTCGGGAAGGGAGCAGAAATCGCTGGTGGATTGATAAAAGAAGGTTCCAATAAAATACAATCTCAAATCAGCACCAATACAAAGGAAAAGAAAATCGACCCAAAGATCCAGAAAGGAGCTGAACTTGCAAGGAAAGCGACACATAATGCTGTCAAAGTCAGCTCATTCTTTGGTGAGTTTTATAATAGAATAAGGCAACTATAAATAGAGGATTTCTAATGAATCGCAATTCTATACCACATTTATTAACTCAAATCAAATTTAGTGGACAAATTTAATAAATTTTGTATAGAATTGCGACAAATTTGAGATCCATTTTAGCAAGGAAAAACAATCTCGAAATGGCTGGGGGTTAAGAAAATTAATATTGATTTCCTTATCACAACCAAAGAGGAAGTAAAGACAGCTTCAAGAAAAAATATAGTTTCATTTTAAATGTGTCTTTTCATGTTGACAAACTTGTTCAACCACCCTTATCATCCATGTTTATCTCACAGTCAACACTGTATAACCCAACACAAATTGAAGATCATAATTATATTCTAATTAACATAATATAGTTCTGGCATTGACATCGATATAATTGTGCTAAGCTCTTACGTCACTGCGCATGCCGATAATACATGCATGTCTTACTAAAAATTATGAGGTCGGATTTAGGGGCTAATTATGTGATAAAATAGAATAAGGCAACTATAAAAGTTCTTCTTGTTCATTCTTACTTGTTGTAGTGTCAAGCCTGCAAATAGTGTGTCTGTTATTTGCAGAACGAGGTCCGCAGATGGTGAATTTAGTAACGCTATCCCGCTAGGATCACTAAATTCACCCTCTGGGGACCTCATTCTGCTTAGGCCTCATTCTGCTTTGGCCTCATATTGTCTGGAAAATTTCTTTATTATTAAATTTCTATAGAAATTTCTTCACATTGATTCTATTTCTTTTTAGTTTAGTTTCTCTATATATCCCCAAATTGACAGACGACACATTGCATAATCAAGGTTCTCAATGGTGTACATCACAATATTCACCATTTGGGAACTTCAATCTGAGTCTATGTCTCCCATAGCAGATGAAGCCATGCAGACTGAGGTCCCTATAGGGTGAATTTGGTGATGCTAGCCAGCTATAGATAGCGTCACTAAATTCACCCTCTACGGACCTCATTCAGGAAATGACAGGCACACTAAACCCAGGCTTGTGTAGTGTTAGAAAAGTAGAAATTCACTTCTCCTTCTTTTGAACTTGAGATGCTGAGTCAGAGTTGGATTTGATGATATCCATAACGCATTATTTTAGCTTCATTAGATTATGTCCGTCCTGTGTGGAGGGTGAACTAACTGACCTCAGGTAGGCTTGTTTGATGTCTGGGAAGTGTTCAGACAGATGTGCATGGACATTCATTCAGATTTTCAAGCATTGTCGCTTTGGTTCCTTTTTGTGTGTCGCCATAGCTGATGACTGTAGTGCTAGACAAACTGGGCATATTGGGATTACTGTCACCAAATATTAACACTGTTGAAAAAGATTGTTGTGGCTACATCCTTGTGTTTGTGTTGGATATGAACATAAGACTAGCTGAGTGAAAATAATCCTCGCATCTCACGAGAGGAGATAACCTGTACGCGTGTTTATTTTCTATACTAGTTTGTTGCGACCCAGACCACAATGAAACACACTGTTAGACCTAATGCGTTCTTAAAGCTACAACACCAACCATTTCTGTTAAAATAATAAGCAAGGATACAGTATGACCAAAAAAATTACGTCATGACGCAGTTCTACGAGTAGGATAACATGTGGAGAGTACGATAACACGTTCTGTCTTCTGGGAGTGTATATTTTGATGTAAAAAGTCAATAAAATATAATAATATAGGATATCCTGGAGGATTATCCTTGCCATCTCATATGAGTAAAGTAGTATTTAGACGATTGCGTTGCTTTGGTGTGTTCAGTTGGATCCGTTGAACCATTTACACACATCCATTGTGTTATGGTGAGAACTTCTGATTGTAGCTTGATATTGGAATAAATGAAATATTAAATATCAATCAATCTGTTATAAATTAATTCTACAATACTTCCAAACCTGTCAAAGCCCAACACCTAAATCTTTTATTCTCATAAATACAAGTAATATTTCCTTCTCTTCGCAGACTAAACCACCATCTTTGATCGATTTAAAACAAAAACCACTACATGGCTTATGACGCGCACGCTTCTGTGCCATATAAGGTACGCTTGCATTGAAAATATAATCTCTCCATTGGTTGCGTTGATGGATACAATGCAACTATGTACATATCCCAATTTCAATGCAACGCATCAATGCCCAATATATCCAGTGCAATGGACTCGTCGAAATACTCATCAAGTAAAACTAATTAAGCCCAATTCAAATCACTGCCAGAGGTCCCCAGAACAAAAATTTACCCCACCCCAGTAATACTTAATCTTTAGGATTATGTATTTCTGGAAGTGGGGTCAATTTTTGTTCGCACGACCTGTGATCACTGCCACCAAAAAAGCAAGGAAAATCAGAAAATGTATCAGAAAAGAAATGAATATTAATTTGCTCAAGGCATCATGCTGACTAACGTCAAAACTTTTGCCACTGAACTGTTTGGGAATTATGTAGATTTTTGTTCTTATCATTATGCTACAAGTAATATATTTCCTAAATAGGATATAAATTTATAGTGGTATGTTAGGAATATTCCAATATGATCTATCATTTTCAAGTATGAATTCTTATTTCAGTTTCCAAGCTTGGTGAAGCAACTAAAGCTCTTGGCAAACAACTTGCTCCCCGTATCAGAAAACAGGGGGAGAAATATCTACCAAAATCATTCTCTATGTCTAAAGAGGATGGAACCAAGAGTAAACTAGATGGAGTCATTGAAGTGACAGCTTCAACAATCCAAGGTAGGTGGTCATGGCTTAAAGGCCACCAAGGCTTCAACAATCCAAGGTAGGTGGTCATGGCTTAAAGGCCCACAAGGTTTCAACAATCCAAGGTAGGTGGTCATGGCTTAAATGCCCTCAATGCTTCAACAATCCAAGGTAGGTGGTCATGGCTTAAATGCCCTCAAGGCTTCAGCAATCCAAGGTAGGTGGTCATGGCTTAAAGGCCCTCAATGCTTCAACAATCCAAGGTAGGTGGTCATGGCTTAAAGGCCCTCAAGGCTTCAGCAATCCAAGGTATGTAGTCATGGCTTAAATGCCCTTAAGGCTTCAACAATCCAAGGTATGTAGTCATG
The DNA here is from genome assembly GCA_032622095.1 of Siphonodentalium dalli. Taxonomy (NCBI): domain Eukaryota; kingdom Metazoa; phylum Mollusca; class Scaphopoda; order Gadilida; family Siphonodentaliidae; genus Siphonodentalium; species Siphonodentalium dalli. The sequence goes on from CP136063.1 coordinate 212,221,122, forward strand.
GCTTAAATGCCCTTAAGGCTTCAACAATCCAAGGTAGGTGGTCATGGCTTAAATGCCCTCAAGGCTTCAACAATCCTAGGTAGGTGGTCATGGCTTAAAGGCCCTCAAGGCTTCAGCAATCCAAGGTTGGTAGTCATGGCTTAAATGCCCTTAAGGCTTCAACAATCCAAGGTAGGTGGTCATGGCTTAAAGGCCCTCAAGGCTTCAACAATCCTAGGTAGGTGGTCATGGCTTAAAGGCCCTCAAGGCTTCAACAATCCAAGGTAGGTGGTCATGGCTTAAATGCCCTCAAGGCTTCAGCAATCCAATGTAGGTGGTCATGGCTTAAATGCCCTCAAGGCTTCAACAATCCTAGGTAGGTGGTCATGGCTTAAAGGCACTCAAGGCTTCAACAATCCAAGGTAGATGAACACAAGCCTGAGTTTAGTGTGCCTGTCATTTGCAGAATGAGGTTCCCATAGGGTGAATTTAGTGATGCTATCCCGCATAGCGGGCTAGCATCACTAAATTCACCCTCTGGGAGCCTCATTCTACTTGGCCTCATCTGCTATGTTCCATGTAAAAATGGCTGAGATTAAAGCATCATTCATTCATTCAGACATAGACTCAGATCGAAGTTCCCAAATGGTGAATATTTTTATGTACACCCATTGGGAACCTCGATTATGCAATGTGTCATCTGCCAATTTGGTGATATAGAGAAACTAAACTAAAAAAGAAATAGAATCTATGTGAAGAAGTATTTATAGAAATTTGATAATAAAGAAACTTTCGAGAGAAGATGAGGCCTAAGCAGAATGAGGTCCCCAGAGGGTGAATTTTGTGATGCCTGGAAATATTCAGGTCAGAGGTAGCTTTCCCCTCAAACCTGAAATGAAATTTGTAAACAAATACGATTAACCTGCATTTTAACGAGGTGAGCTTCAATTAAATGAAAGAAGCAATGCTACATAAACCCATGGACTCAGCCAGTGTATCTGATATATGTCAACTAAAGTCGCTTTATGTTGTAAAAATGAAAAGTGAAGGTGAAAATTCTACCAAATTCAGAAAATCCTATTGAAATTGAAAGTACTATTCTGTGAATTCTGCAGATTCAGAGAATACTAATTGAAAGTGAAAGTACGATTGCGGGAATTCTATCAGATTTCGCGTCTCAGCTCGTTTTTGTGTTTATAGGCTATATAGGGCCTATATGACCATGTAAACTAGTCGAATCACGATACATGCATCAGTACAAACACATTGTGTGTAAATAACACATTTGTCTACCATTCGCGTGACAGAATCCACACAAATTACATTTTACGAGTTTTTAAAAGCCAAAATCATTGGATTTGTGTCCGACGATTAGCTTTATTAAGTAAATTCTCCCAACCTGCAAGTATATCTGTGTCACAAGATTCGTTTGATTTGCTAAAGTCTGTAAATAAACATGTATTTTGTAAACCATACTCTCCTAGCTGGAAGAAATAACGATATATATAAATATAATTATATTAGTTACTTTCTGATATGTTTTACCATATTACCCATGATCGGGCAATCACATAATTATAAAATCTAGGAACTATTTGTTTATAGTGCGCAAGAATATACGGTGCGTTGGAATGTTGTTTTGATTTTGCACATGACTGCATGAATTAATTGTGGTGGCGTCAGTTCATTCAATGATTTTGAACAGTCAACTGTCGTAATGATACAGTTGTTTTTATGCAGGGGGGTGGAATCAGCTTGTCCATCCGTCGTCCGTCCATCGTTCGTATTATTATCCGGAATTTTTCTCAGTCTTTTTTTTTTATCATTTTCTGTGAAACTTGGCACAGACATCAACCACCATGGGAACCTGTGCACCTGTGATTATGACATTTGTCAGACTTCTTTTGGTGGAGTTATCCCCCTTTTTCCGACTTAGAACATTTTGTAACATGTATAATTTTGTCCGACCTTTTATTCCTACAATTTTAGGTAATTGTTTGTTAACTTGGCACAGATATTTAGTACCATGTACACCTGAAATTATGATGTCTGTCCAATCATTTTCCGTGAAACTTGGGACAGACATCAACCACCATGGGAACCTGTGCACCTGCGATTATGACATTTGTCAGACTTCCTTTGGTGGAGTTATCCCCCTTTTTCGACTTAGAATTTTTTTGTCTTTGACTGGTCCCCGGACTATAAACCTTGCCATCGCTCTGCTTTGGATGTCGTTATTATAGACCGGTTCGGACTATCGCCATTTTGTGGATCTCCGGTCAGGATTCTGACCAGGACTAAAATAGAACAGTGCAAGCTGATTGGCTGAAGTGATTTGTGTGTTGTGTTCAAAGACCCACATTTGACTATATTCTGCCGATCTCTGGGAAAAAATTATCAAAACATATTATTTTGATATCCTACTTAGTTTTTATGAATAGATATTTTAAATATGTAAACTATTTTCGCAGAACACACAAGGCAACATATTGTGTTTTGATGGGTATCCCAGTGTTGCTGTTGTATCTCCGTCGTTATATTTGGATCGATGACGCAAATGACGTCATCTACTTAAAGATGGCGATAGTCCGTACTGGTCTCTTATGGGAGGGCACGTCACAGAGCGATAGCACTGTAGTGTTTCACTTATGAGCCAGGGACGAGTCTAAATTTGTCCGAGCTTTTATTCCTACATTTTTAGGTCAATGTTTTTTAAACTTGGCACATATATTTAGTACCATGGGAAACTGTGCACCTGCGATTATGACGTCTGTCCGACTTTTTTGTATGGAGTTATTCCCCTTTTTTGACTGAGAAAATTTTCGCAACATGCATAATTTTGTCCGAGCTTTTATACCTCCATTTTTCAGTCAATAGGTTTAGGGTTAGGGTTAGGGTTGTGCACCTGCAATGGGAATCTGTTATTTTAACTAAACGTTTACTGACATGTGAAACATCTTAGTGTTTTAAAAACACTGGGGGGGGAGGAGGGTATCCTTATTCCCATTAGGACAGTCACACCTCTAGTTATCACTAATTCGTTATAACTTATTGCCAATTTTATTTGATAGAGCAGCATGGGGGAACAGCTACATGCATAGCGCGGGTTTCGTCCTCCCATTTTCACCTGAGTTATGGCCCTTTTTTTACTTAGAAAATTCAATTTTTCTCTTGTTTTTTTTGGTTTCCAGATGATAACGTGAGCTTTGGTGGTACGATTGCAAATCCCGTATTTTTGTGGATCAGTTATATGAAAATACATGTCAGGTGCGAATTTGGGTATGATCTGATCATTTTTGTCAGAGTTATGGCCCTTTTTTCAACTTAGAAAATTTGAATTTTGTCCGTCCGTACAAACATTTTGCATTATTGTTCAGCAACCGCTGGGCAGATTTAGCTGATATTTGGTATGGTGATAGAGCAGCATGGGGGAACAGCTACATGCATAGCGCGGGTTTCGTCCACCCATTTTCACCAGAGTTATGGCCCTTTTTTTACTTAGAAAAGTCAATTTTTCTCTTGTTTTTTAGGTTTCCAGATGATAGCGTGAGCTTTGGTGGTACGATAGCAAATCCCATATTTGTGGATCAGTTATATGAAAATACATGTCAAGTGCGAATTTGGGTATGATCTGATGATTTTTTCCAGAGTTATGGCCCTTTTTTCAACTTAGAAAATTTGAATTTTCGCTTCTTTTTGGGTTTCCGGATCGCTTCTTTTTGGGTTTTTAGTCAACATTTCTGTACGAACTTCTTTTGGAATGGTCATATAGACCTCCTAGGATATCCGCAGTTTCGTCCATGCTTAATCCGAATTGCTACAGTCGGGGGCAGTCTATATTACTTATTGTATTTAATACTTAGACATTTAACTTTCCAAGTTCCGAATCGCTCCATTGACTTTTACACATGAAATTATCCCCTCTCCAGTTGAGCTACAGTGTCATTGACACTTTCATTCATATCTGTTATATTAAGAATAGAGTGGTTTTAACGCATCCTCTGGTCACTGTTTTTCAGCTCACAAGAAAAATTAGACATATCGGCGGATGTGATTGTGTGAGATTTCATCAATATTGCTATGGATTAAATTGTCTGTTGCTGTTATTTTATCAGAAAACTACATGTATAGGCACCATTTATTCACATTTATTCATTGGTATATGACCCGATTGACTCACACACAGCCTTGCTTGCATGAATCGGTTTTTGTCCAACTTGGAATGTTTCTCATCAGACTCATTGGTCCTTTTTTGACTTTTATATTTTATTTTTTATTCGTTTTCAACTTACAACTCCCAAGTTATAGAATCTTTCTAAAATCCAAAATTGAAACAAGCCAACAGGCATATTATACCACCATGTTGGTGCTCTTGTTTTCATTTATTCTGAGGAGAGAAATTACCAAGCTATGTGACAAAGGATTAATGAACAGTTAATCGGTCATAAATTTCATTATATAATGGCATGCCCAGAAATGAATACTGCGAGGAGGAGAAGATTCTTACCAACTGAACTGACTAAACTACAAAACATCAATTAATTTTAATCAATTGATGAACCCCTCTAATGTAGTAATTATATGAGTAAACTTTGCGGATATCTCAGACATATACTTAAAGTTGGATCACCGCTCAAGTATCCAGACTATATCCAAGATATTTCTCACATATGACATCACACTATTAATGTCTTTGCACATAGTATGATATTCCATAGATGTTGTTGTAGAATCATAGAAGGAGGCTTATCAGCGTTATGACTAAATTCCTTTTTAGTCGAGTTTTTCAAAAACTCAACGAGTTTTTCAAAAACTCGACTTATGGTTTGACGAGGGACGGTTGGCGGGCGGGCGGGCGGACATAAAGAACTTATAACTTTGACATTTGTGAACAGATTAAAAAAAATTTGGGTATGGCAGTTGCTCCCAATGACTATTTACTGCCTGTAGAAAATGGGTCACGTCCAAACTTTTTTACAAGAGTTATCCATCTTAGATGGTTTTTAGTTAAGTTTTTCACCGTTAGCGCGATAACTCGCGCAAATATTAACCAATTTCAACAATATTTGGTATATGAGACTCTTGCAACAATATCTCGGACGAGTTCGAAAACCAGGTTTGTCCGAATTTTTTTTCCGGAGTTATGGGTCTTAGTTTGTCTATTTTTAGCAATTTTATCACCGTTAGCGCGATAACTCGATGAAATATTAACCGATTTCAACAATATTTGGTATATGAGTCTCCTGCAACAATATCTCGGACGAGTTCGAAAACCAGGTTTGTCCGAAAAAAAATTCGCGGAGTTATGGGTCTTAGTTTGTCTATTTTTAGCAATTTTATCACCGTTGGCGCGATAACTAGATGAGATATTAACCGATTTCAACAATATTTGGTATATGAGTCTCCTGCAACAATATCTTGGACGAGTTCGACAACCAGGTTTGTCCGAGTTTTTTTCGCAGAGTTATGGGTCTTAGTTTGTCTATTTTTAGCAATTTTATCACTGTTAGCGCGATAACTCGATGAAATATTAACCGATTTCAACAATATTTGGTATATGAGTCTCCTGCAGCAATATCTCGGACGAGTTCGAAAACCAGGTTTGTCCAAATTTTTTTTTGCAGAGTTATGGGTCTTAGTTTGTCTATTTTTAGCAATGTTATCACCGTTAGCGCGATAACTCAATGAAATATTAACAGATTTAAACAATATTTGGTATATGATCTCGGACGAGTTCGAAAAACTGGTTTGTCCGAAAAAAAAATTCCGGAGTTATGGGTCTTAGTTTGTCTATTTTAATCACAATTATTTTATCACCGTTAGTGCGATAACTCAATGAAATATTAACGGATTCAATTGATATTTGGTATATAGGTCTATTGCAATAATATACCACCGTCCAACTTTTTTCCCCGGAGTTGTGCACCTTATTGGCAGAAGTTTGGTTCGACTGCCAAAAAACTCGACAAAAGCATCTTAGATGCGTACCCCTTGTTTTTTAATATTCTTCATAATTCTATTCTAGGATTTGGCAAAGTTTATGTGAGTCTTGAAGAAGCTGCAAAGGTTATAGCCAGGACTATAGCAATGGAAACATCACAAGTTGTTACTAAGAAGTAAGATTATTTTACCCCATCAATTCATGAATGTATTCACCCATTCAGTTCCGAAAGGGTACATTGGAATGGTATATTCTTCAGTTGTATGGATTTTGGGAAATATAAACATACAGCAGACAGAGAAACACTATGGACTTCATTTCATTCATTTGTAGGGATATTCAAATAATATTTTGATGGCCTAAGACTGTTGAATTTATCAGCTGAACTTTGAAAAAATAAAGTATAGAGAGAGTAATCACTTGATTGAACTGGTAACATGAAATAATTCATTAGAGGCAGATACATGTAGGTTGTACAAACACCAGAGTGAATGCACTCGAGTAATGCACTTGAGTGTTTTACAAAATAGTCCCTGCCTCCAATGAATTATTTCACATCACCAGTTCAATCAAGTGATTATTTGGTTTATTATATTCCACTATAAATACCGGCATAATACCCATGATGCATAAATTTTGATAACGCGTATGAATAACGCTAGTTAAAGTGACATAAATTCAATAGTGAAGTTATCATTTATAATTACTCAAGAAATCAAGGTATCACACATAGGAATGTAACAAATAGAGAGTAATCAATTGGTTACGAGAATTACATTAAATAATTTACGAGAGGCGATGTCGAGAGACGTCGGTAAGAAACGAGCACAAGTTTCTTACCTAAACTTCTCTCGCCTCTTGTGAATTATTTAACGTAATTCTCAAGAACTAATTGATTACTCTATTTATTACACTTCTGCATCAATTTGGTTCACGAAATATAATTAAAACAACAAGAATTACCGTAATTGATGAAAGACCAATGTTGAGAAAGACTAATCATAAAAATTTCAGTCTTGATCAATAAGCGACATAACGTCAATGATGTCACTAGAAATGACATAATTCACTAGTGACATTACCATTTTTGTTCCCCGAAAAAAAAAATTCGGACAACTATTAAAATAGCCGGTGTCTGTCCATGCGTCTGTCTGTGCTGTGCGTCCATGCGTCCGGAAATGGTTTCCAGATGATAACTTTAGTTTCGGTTATTAGATCAAAAGCAAATTTCATAGGTGAGTTTATCAGACCAAAATAAAGGTCAAGTTCGAATATGGGTTTGCTCCGCCCATTTTTGCGAGAGTTATGGCCCTTTTTTGACTTAGAAAACCCCTGAAAGTTGGTTTCCGGACGATAACTTTAGTAGAGTTAATCAGATTCAAACCAAATTTGGTATATTTCTTTCTCCCAGCAAAACACAGGTCAAGTTCGAACTTGGGTTCTGCCCGACCATTTTTGGCAGAGTTATGCCCCTTTTTCGACATAGAAAATTCAGTTTTTCTTCTGTTTTTTGGTTTCCGGATGATAACTTGATTTTGGATTGTTTATATGCAAAAATCGTTTTTTTGTGGATTACTTATATCAAAATACAGCTCAAGTTCGAATTTCGGTTTAATCCGATAATTTTTGCGAGAGTTATGGCCCTTTTTTGTCCGCCGACCCGACTTATAAAACCCCAAAAGTTGGTGTCCGGATGATAACTTTAGTAGAGCTAATCAGATTTAAACCAAATTTGGTATGTGTCTTTCTCCCAGCAAAACACAGGTCAAGTTCGAATTTGGGTTCCGCCCGCCAATTTTCACCAGAGTTATGTCCCTTTTTGACTTAGAATTTTTGCCAATTTGAGGTTTCCGGATGATAACTTTAGTAAATGTGTACTGAATGAAATTAAATTTGGTATATGTAGGTTTACTAGCACAAAAGACAGATCAAATTCGATTTTGTGTTCCGCCATGCCAATTTTTATGCGCAAACAACGGTCGTATCAAGCCGATGCTTAGAGGCAGACATGAGGTCTACCGACCTTTTATTCGACTTGTTTTACTTAGAAAATTTCTCACTTTTTCGGTTTCCGGATGATATCTCAAGTTTGGAACCTTTAATTGCAAATACCGTTTTTATGTGGATCAGTCATATCACGATACAGGTCAAGTTCGAATTTTTCTTGTAATTTTCTTCATTTTGTGCCAATTTGAGGTTATATTTTGACTTTAAGAGTTTTTTTAAGATTTGGTTATTTGTATGCATGTCAGTAATGAGACAATGCACAAGTGTCTTATCCATATAGTATACTTCTACAAAGCCTCCGCTCCAAATGAAGCTACCGGTTCGGAGGACACTGTGGCCGAGCGGCCTTTTATTAATTACAATGTTTTCAAGAAATCGTGCACAGGAGTGTAATAAAATGGTGTGGTTGGCTTTTTCTGTTCCAGTACTACCACCACCACAAGAAAGTAATAATGTGAATATGGCTTGTACTGGCTGGGAATGTTCTTTTGCCAAATGAAAATAATTTTTGCCAAATTACTTTAGAAGTTGCCAAAGACAATCACTGTTTGATAGACATTCTCAACCCTTTCATGATGGGAGCTGAGCTGGTGTATCACTAAAGATCCTGTGCCTGTGCATTCTCTTATATATGAGAGACTCTCATTGAGAGTCTCACATAGGGAGCCTTGCATATATAACACAATGCACTGGCTTACAAAGTCAAGGTAAATATTGTTAGGCAAATGTATTCTCGTATATATGCCATGCTCCCTATGGGAGACCCGTATATATAAGAGAATGCATTGGCACATGGTTTTCAAAAAAATTCAGAAAGCTCCAGTCATGGAATGGTTAACACACTGGAGTTTGTAATTCTTTCATTCCGACAACAAATGCAGAGACATCACTATTAAAATCACAAACATTACATCCACTTTATTATAAGATGGATAACACTTGTCTGCTCAAACCATTGATATAAATTTGTTATTGTCCTATGATTTCCAAATGTAATTAGACATAAATCTCAGTTGTGCAAATTTTTGCCTCTCCAGTGTGGTAAATCAAACATCTACATTATTATAGGATTGATAACACTTGTCTATTCAAACAATCAGTGTTAATATGTTATTTTCCTATCATTCCAAAAGTATTTAGTAAGGCCTAAGTCTTAATATGCATAATTCTCACCTCTCTTGTGTGGTTTATATAAAACAATAAACCAACCACCAAGCAATGAAATTGTAGAAGTGCTGCATTTAAAGGGCACTTCTAAACAAAAGATGAATAGCTGTGTAAACACCACCGTTATCCCTCTACCTGTGGATACTAATGCATTTTCCTGACCTGTATAACTAATCTGTCACTAATTGTGTGCCTTTCCTGAAATGAATGGCATCGGGTGATGAAGAGTTTCAACTTTTGTAAACTTTTGAAAAGTCTGGTGCCAAAACTTTTGCCAAAGGAAACTATTTTTTTGCAAAATGTGAATTATTTTTTACATTTGGCAAACAGCGTCAATCGTGAACGTAAAGCACTAAACAGCAACGTGAATCGTGAACATGAAGCACTAAACGTAAAAGTGATAAATGAAATGATGTCACATGATGGACATGAATTTTAAATTCATGATGAATTCATGATAAGAATAATGTGAATGTTAACCCTTTCCTGACGGGAGCTGCGCTGGTGCAGCATTAAAGTTCCTGCACCTGTGCGTTCTCATATATATGCGAGTCTCCCAATGGAGCCTTCCATATATAAGAGAATGCATTGGCTTACAGGGTCAAGTAAATAATGTTGGGCCAATGTATTTTCCTATATATGCGAGGCTTCCTATTGGAGACTCGCATGTATAAGAGAATACATTGGCACAGGGTTTTCGCAAATTTCAGGAAGCTCCAGTCATGAAAGGGTTAAACCGCACCTACTGCAATTAAGAATAGTGTAAATTGGTCTTAGTTTTAGGAATGACTATATATATGAGTCTAGCGGTGTCTCTGAAAAAACATTTTGTTCTTTTCCAGGTATGGGACTGAAGCTGGTGCGATCACTGAAAACACCATGTTTGCAGCTGGTAACTTAGGGATGACTGTACACAATGCAAACAACTTGGGAGTGAAGGCCGTTGCGAAACGTGCTGCAAAGGATGCTGGGAAATGCCTCGTTAATGACATTCACAACAAATCCAAAGAAGGCAAAGTTTCTTATGTGAATGGGGACACAAATGTTTCCTCAATGGAGAAAAAGACAAAACCTCCAAACTAAAGTGGTTAACCCTTTCTTTAGTGAATGAATTCTCCCACTCAGTATTAAAAGTTTACATTGGAATGATCTATCCTTCATCTGGAGGGATGTTCACTGTTCAGGAAATAAAAGCAGATGACATACTACAGACAAACAGATGAAGAAGGAATCCTATTCATTGGTGGGTAATGTACAGATAATAAGTTCAACAAATGGCCAGGCCGTTTGTTGAACTTATTATCTGATAATTTCCTAAGGGAACTACAGTAATGCTCTAAGTAATCGACTCCTTAACCACAGCAGAATTATGGGTAATTTTTCAGGATTTAGTTGGAAATATGGCTTGTTGCCATTCATCGGAAAGCTTTCCGATGAATGGCAACAAGCCATATTTCCGACTAAATCCTGAAAAATTACCCATAATTCTGCTGTGGTTAAGGAGTCGATTACTTAGAGCATTACTGTACTCATCAATGAATTTTTAGTAAAGAAAGGGTTAAATGATAGTAATTTGAAGGATAGTGAAGCAAAAAGGTTCAATAATCCTGTGTTTATTATGATCCTTTACTTCTGTTAGGTACCATAGTATGATGTGCCAACATACTGACCAGAAACAAGCCTTGAAATAGTGTGTCTGTCATTTGCAGAATGAGATCCCCAGACTTAGTGATGCTACCATGCACATAGGACAGCATCACCAAACTCACCCGTTCGGCCTCATCTTACGGGAAGTATCTTTTGTCTCAAATTAAAATTGTTTTTAGTTACTTTTTCACTTCTGTTCAGTTTCTATATCCCCTAATTTGCAGAAGATAAATTGCATAATCGAGGTGACTAATGGTGGACATCACCAACTTCAACTGGGGAACTTTAATCTGATCCTAGGTCTCCCAAAGCAGTTGAGACCTAAGCCGAATGAGGTTCTTAGAGGGTGAATTTAGTGATGCTAGCCCACTGCGCATTTTGAAACTGTCAGACAAACTATATCCAGGCTTGGCAACCACTGATACAACTTGAACACTGCATGACACATGTTTAAAGATGGTCCTAATAAGTGTTATATAGTATTCTGGATGTAAAATAATAAATATGAATCGAAGACACGGAAATGCTTATATCAATTGAATTAATATTTGTTTTATTTTGATTTTTTCTGGTATAATACATGCAACCTTTTAGTTGGAAATTTCATGCCTGACCGAGCATTAGTTTGAAATTTCAGACCAAAATCAGTTGAATATGTTCTGACAGTTCGATATTTCTACCAGTACATTAATGCCTTAAATAATCGTCTCGTCAACCACAGCAGAATTATGGGTAACTTTTCGGGATTTAGTCGCAAATATGGCATGTCATATTTCCGACTAAATCCTGAAAAGTTACCCATAATTCTGCTGTGGTTAAGGAGGGATATTATTGTATGTAGTGCGACATTTGTTGTGTTTAGAACAATAAGTCGAATATTTTTTGGTCAAATTTTTTGACTGGAAATGGCAAATGGCAATCAGCTAGAAAGTTTAGCTACCAGTTGTTAAATTCAAACTCAAGGTGGGAGTGCATATGGAATGGAAATTCTCGAACTTGGATATTCTAGTATGCTTCAAAGAGGGGAAAGGGGGTGGGGTGTTTGATTGGAAATTCCAAGGTATATACCCCCTACAGAGACCCACTAACCACATCCCTGACCTCGATCATTATTCAACATGACTGATTACTGACCTTAATTTTTTTTAAATTGTAACCTGAACCAGATATATAATTTTCTTTGGCCTTAGTCACACTCGTTGTAAGAAAATCTTGTATCCGGTACAGGCCCGGTGAAAATCAGGAGCTTGATCATGTTGACTTTGGAAAATGGTGTGGGAATAACCAAATATAAAACTTGAATGAAAGCATATAAGTAGACCCTATCATTATTAAAGTTTAATGTCTCAATGTATAGGTATCATTCATGTAAAAACAAATATGGGAAAGGAAATTCCAGTGATTGTAAGTTTGTTTATCCTTTTAAAGACATATTTATGGACTTGTTCGGGTCGTGAAATTGATATGTTAGTACTATGCCAACTTGAGGAATGTAGCATTCTACTAACATCGCCGAAAATTTCAAAGAAATCGACCATACCACTCCATAGAAAACATCGTCTCAACTACGCTATATATAAGAATGATGGTGTGTGTTGTCAATTTGGATTTATATTCGTAAAAAATAACTACTTTTAAAAAAAGTATTCTCGATATCTATTTGATCACCCTGCTGGAGTGTTTCACATCACTTCAAGTGACCCATGTGTTATCTGACCATATTCCAGGGTAATGAATACGCATATCTCAGGGACCAGCCTAGAGGTTTCAAATTGTGATAAATCACTTCTCCCTACTTGAGTGATGCATGGAAATTAGGATGATATGGTTCAAAAGATGCGAGAACACCCCTGTTAGTTTGACTCCTTCAAGGACACTGCAACAGTGGCTTAGAAAGTTGAAGGAACCATATAAAGGCTGTCCAGATTTTATACAGTTTATACTATGCAGCGGTAGGAGTTCATTGGTGAGCACTGAAAACATACTGTCACAAAGTTATTGAATTTCAGGAAAAGTACTGCTGGAGTGTTTCACATGACCCATGTGTTATCTGACCATATACCAGGGTAATGAATACGCATATCTCGGGGACCAGACTAGAGGTTTCAAATTGTGATAAATCACTTCTCCCTACTTGAATATTAGGGTGAAGTGGACTGTTATCAGGGAGAAGTTATAATGGCTCAAGTTCAATGTACACCCCAACATCACCATTCTATGATCCACTAAGTATTATACAATACAATAGCCCATTTATAAAACCATTATAATGAGTAAATACACCAGTATAATAAGAAAGTATAGTTTAAGTATGCTGTAGGGACATAATGAGAGCGAAGTCAAAATTAGGGAGTTTGGGAGAAGTGACACAATTTAGGGAGAAGATATCTCCAAGTTGCCCTCTTGACTGCATGGTCCCTGGCATAACTTAACCCTTTGGTGAGTAGAACGACATATCGGTTGAGGAGTAGAACGACATATATGTCGTTTCAGGAAGTGTTATTTTATGTAGACATAACTTCAATAAATCATCTGATTTATAAATGATTTGTATAGGAGTTATTTTGATTAATATAATGTCCCAAATGTATAAGTGCAATCAATTATGATAACACACGTTTAAAAAAATGCACATATATTAAAACGAATTATTGGACCCTTTTGACCCGAACTTGTTAATAATTATTGCTATGACGTTGACGTTAAATTTACTCATGACGTCATGTATATGACGTTTCAGATACTCTCCAAAGGGTTAAGCCCAAACCAGGGGAAGGAAACATATGTTATGCAAAATATTGAAATATGTGCAGGCCTGATTTCCTGAATATTGACCATTTAAAAATGTGTATTTGGGAGAGGAAATTATACACCACACTTGTGCAACATTCTTGGAAATGCCAGTAGTTTCATGCTTTTGTTGGTCCTTTATTTCTAAAATGAAATACATCTTGTTGTTTCATACCTTGTTATTCGTAGTATGTGATTGATGTTAATTTTTGTTGCTATTGGTTATTAGCAGTGGCTGTGATAATTTTGTATAAATAAAATTTTTCTTTAGACAATTGCTACTTAATGTTAGGTTCCATAGCCAGTCATAGTTGGTGGTACATGCATACTAGTAGTTGCTAGGAGACACACGCTTGAGATTTTTTTGTCTGCTGAAATATATTACTTGATTTTACAAACTGTGCTTATGTTCGTTGGACATACATAGGAACATACCCTGTTCTCGTCTTTAAGAAAAATATAATATGTGTCACACAAAATGAAAGACAGTTATAACCATGAATAAAATTCCAACTCCATTCTATACATTGAAAAATCAGTCAAGTTGACACCAATAGAATTAGTCTGTTTAAAGATGGTGTAATAATTTTCTATGCAGAAAACGACAGGTCAGTCGTTAATTGGTAGAAAATATTTGCCAATAATTTGATTTCTGTCTGAGGAAAGATCCATTGAAGGAGGAACACAAATATCAGCTGCAAGCTGTGTCTGAGATTTGCAGGCTAACACCACCAAATTCACCCTCCGGGGACCTCATTCTGCTTGGGCCCCATCTTCTGGGAAGTATCTATAGTCTCAAAAAACATTGTTTTAGTTACATTTTCCCCTTCTTTTCAGTCTTATATCCATTAATTTGCAGAAGATAAATTGCATGATCGAGGTGACAAATTGGTGAACATCACCAATGTCAACTGATGTGCGGGATAGCGTCACTAACTTCACATTCTGGGAACCTCATTCTGCTTAGTCCTCAACTGTTGTGGGAGACCTAGGATCAGATTGAAGTTCCCCAGTTGAAATTTGTGTTGTTAACACGTTGAGTGCCGGAAATCAATTAGTAATCTCCCCAGTTTGCCAAATCATGGCAAGATAGATACCCTTAGTCGACCATAATTTGGCTTCAATGAAGCAAGAATTGGATGACGTCGCGAGTTTAGATGACAGAAACGGCAATTGATAGTACTACAAGTTAACTCGTAGCCGGCACTGGTGGAAGGAGTTTGGGTATTCCCACCACTAGTGCCAACTACGAGTTATCCTGTACACACAATTGGACACGTTTGAGCAACAAATATGAAGTAGAAAGTAACCCAAACAAGTTATTTTGGTGGTAAGCATATTTATGGAGGTGTGGGTGTCCTTGTGGTGGTTATAGCTCGTTATATAGTTATATTATGGCTGATGCACGATGGAGCAAATTACTTATATGAGCATGCATGGATACAGACGGTGAATCCGACGTGGAATCGGGTAAACTTGTTTCCTGTGAGGATGAGTTTATTTCGTCCAGTAATGACTACGAGCATGCATCTTCTGTTGTTTCGAGCATTGTAAGTTATCTCCCATTTAGCCTGATTGAGGCCTTTGCTAGGGTTCCAAAGTACAACCCAAAATAATAGTGTGAGAAGAATTGTCAGCACAAAATTAAAACAACCATGCAGCAGTAGCCAAATAGATCCCTGTACATTCAGGAGTGTGCTACATGTAACGATTCCATATAATCCATCCGCCTGGAAATAAGTCACCCTTTACTGTAAACCTCTATGCTACACAAAACCATTTATACGTACATACATGTAGACCAGTTCGATGAACTGCATGACGTCTAAAGTACGGTAATTGTTACGCTTTCAATTGTCCAACACGTTCAGAAGAGGGTACAATGTAGCTTTGGGGAATAATTGTTCCGCTTTACTTGAATTATAAATAATAAAATACCTAGCCCCCAAATGGAGGCGCACAGTGTATTCCAAAAACAACTGCTGTGTTCCCTAATAATGAGATAATGGTAGCATCAACGCGCGTAATGTCATGGATTATCCGCTTATTTTGAGTTGGATGCGTCCACTCGCAATGAGTGAGAGGGAACAGATTTGGCAGGCCTGTGTGACGTGTGTGGGTAGTTGTGCGAAGTTTCAATATGTTGAAACACAACGATGTAACCATTCCTCGAAACTGCCTTCGCATGTTTGTACATTGTGAATATCCATCCCCTTGACTATGTTTGCATGCGTGCACATTGTCAGTCTATTGAATACCAAAAAACCCAGTCTAATTGCCCACACACGACTGCCTTTGGTGGTCACTCAGTGAGACAGTGTCAGCTGTATTCACTCACAACTGGACCATTTTGAGTAGAATATATGTGCTGATGGTGCTCACTTCAGTTGAACGATGTAAGGGGAGCCACACTATTTATTTGATAAAATCACTGTTCTGATGTTCCGAGGCAAGTTTTCGTGGTGTATCGATCTATTCCACTTCTTCGTAGTGGCAACCTGCGAAGGTTTATCTCGTAGTGGCACCCAACGTGTTAACCCACTAGTCACCTCGATTATGCATTTTATCTTCTGCAAATTAGGGGGATATAGAAACTTCCTAGAAAAGTAAAAAGTAACTAAAACAATGTTAATTTGAAACTAGAGATACTTCCCAGAAGATGACACACTACTTCAAGGCATGACCAGCTATCCAAGCACACATACCCTCGAGATCTTGGCTAAACAAATATGGTGTCAGTTTCTCTAATGTTAGGTATTATTCCGATGCAGTTGTCAGAATAGAGATTGTATAGCAGGTGACTTAATTACGTTGTCCTCCTTTCCTTCATATATCTTGTTCAGGGGTATATTTGCCTAATTTTAATTACAATCTTTAGCATTAAAGGGGTAAGTACTGTAAACTAAATCCAGGCATTTATGGGACCTTTGGCCATTTATACTGAACAGAATATATGCAACAAATGAATTAATTTGAGCCATGGATCAGTGCAAAATACGCTCATGTACTCCATGAACTGGAGTCATAAACTCATTTTCATTATAATTACCATGTTGTTTGCATCATCCATAGAGCACATGAGTGTATTTTGCACTGATCCATGGCTCAAATTCATTCATTTGTTGCATATATTCTGTTTAGTATAAAATGCCATGTACAGTACCTCTTTAATGCTCGGCATAAAATGTTCTTGAATATTAGTATTTTTGTCCCGTATACCCACCATTCACTTCGTTTGTGAGGGTAACATTATATTGTGTACCCCAAAACGTATTCAATAGCAAAAAGCTACCAATTCTATGTATGGTATACTTTGTTATCAATACGGTATAGATAAGAATTCTCCTACAACAGGCATTTGTCATTTGATGAATTTAATAACTTAACTATAACTGGTTCCTGCCACTCAATAGTAATAACTATTCATAATTCAGATCAAGCCTTGAAATAGTGTGCCTGTCATTTGCAGAATGCACATTGTCAGTCTATTGAATACCAAAAAACCCAGTCTAATTGCCCACACACGACTGCCTTTGGTGGTCACTCAGTGACTGCCTTTGGTGGTCACTCAGTGAGACAGTGTCAGCTGTATTCACTCACAACTGGACCATTTTGAGTAGAATATATGTGCTGATGGTGCTCACTTCAGTTGAACGATGTAAGGGGAGCCACACTATTTATTTGATAAAATCACTGTTCTGATGTTCCAAGGCGGGTTTTCGTGGTGTATCGATCTATTCCACTTCTTCGTAGTGGCAACCTGTGCAGGTTTATCTCGTAGTGGCACTCAACGTGTTAACCCACTAGTCACCTCGATTATGCATTTTATCTTCTGCAAATTAGGGGGATATAGAAACTTCCTAGAAAGGTAAAAAGTAACTAAAACAATGTTAATTTGAAACTAGAGATACTTCCCAGAAGATGACACACTACTTCAAGGCATGACCAGCTATCCAAGCACACATACCCTCGAGATCTTGGCTAAACAAATATGGTGTCAGTTTCTCTAATGTTAGGTATTATTCCGATGCAGTTGTCAGAATAGAGATTGTATAGCAGGTGACTTAATTACGTTGTCCTCCTTTCCTTCATATATCTTGTTCAGGGGTATATTTGCCTAATTTTAATTACAATCTTTAGCATTAAAGGGGTAAGTACTGTAAACTAAATCCAGGCATTTATGGGACCTTTGGCCATTTATACTGAACAGAATATATGCAACAAATGAATTAATTTGAGCCATGGATCAGTGCAAAATACGCTCATGTACTCCATGAACTGGAGTCATAAACTCATTTTCATTATAATTACCATGTTGTTTGCATCATCCATAGAGCACATGAGTGTATTTTGCACTGATCCATGGCTCAAATTCATTCATTTGTTGCATATATTCTGTTTAGTATAAAATGCCATGTACAGTACCTCTTTAATGCTCGGCATAAAATGTTCTTGAATATTAGTATTTTTGTCCCGTATACCCACCATTCACTTCGTTTGTGAGGGTAACATTATATTGTGTACCCCAAAACGTATTCAATAGCAAAAAGCTACCAATTCTATGTATGGTATACTTTGTTATCAATACGGTATAGATAAGAATTCTCCTACAACAGGCATTTGTCATTTGATGAATTTAATAACTTAACTATAACTGGTTCCTGCCACTCAATAGTAATAACTATTCATAATTCAGATCAAGCCTTGAAATAGTGTGCCTGTCATTTGCAGAATGCACATTGTCAGTCTATTGAATACCAAAAAACCCAGTCTAATTGCCCACACACGACTGCCTTTGGTGGTCACTCAGTGACTGCCTTTGGTGGTCACTCAGTGAGACAGTGTCAGCTGTATTCACTCACAACTGGACCATTTTGAGTAGAATATATGTGCTGATGGTGCTCACTTCAGTTGAACGATGTAAGGGGAGCCACACTATTTATTTGATAAAATCACTGTTCTGATGTTCCAAGGCGGGTTTTCGTGGTGTATCGATCTATTCCACTTCTTCGTAGTGGCAACCTGTGCAGGTTTATCTCGTAGTGGCACTCAACGTGTTAACCCACTAGTCACCTCGATTATGCATTTTATCTTCTGCAAATTAGGGGGATATAGAAACTTCCTAGAAAGGTAAAAAGTAACTAAAACAATGTTAATTTGAAACTAGAGATACTTCCCAGAAGATGACACACTACTTCAAGGCTTGACCAGCTATCCAAGCACACATACCCCCGAGATCTTGGCTAAACAAATATGGTGTCAGTTTCTCTAATGTTAGGTATTATTCCGATGCAGTTGTCAGAATAGAGATTGTATAGCAGGTGACTTAATTACGTTGTCCTCCTTTCCTTCATATATCTTGTTCAGGGGTATATTTGCCTAATTTTAATTACAATCTTTAGCATTAAAGGGGTAAGTACTGTAAACTAAATCCAGGCATTTATGGGACCTTTGGCCATTTATACTGAACAGAATATATGCAACAAATGAATTAATTTGAGCCATGGATCAGTGCAAAATACGCTCATGTACTCCATGAACTGGAGTCATAAACTCATTTTCATTATAATTACCATGTTGTTTGCATCATCCATAGAGCACATGAGTGTATTTTGCACTGATCCATGGCTCAAATTCATTCATTTGTTGCATATATTCTGTTTAGTATAAAATGCCATGTACAGTACCTCTTTAATGCTCGGCATAAAATGTTCTTGAATATTAGTATTTTTGTCCCGTATACCCACCATTCACTTCGTTTGTGAGGGTAACATTATATTGTGTACCCCAAAACGTATTCAATAGCAAAAAGCTACCAATTCTATGTATGGTATACTTTGTTATCAATATGGTATAGATAAGAATTCTTCTACAACATGCATTTGTCATTTGATGTATTTAAAATAACTGTTAACTATAACTGGTTCCTGCCACTCAATAGTAATAACTATTCATAATTCAGATCAAGCCTTGAAATAGTGTGCCTGTCATTTGCAGAATGAGGTCCCCAGAGGGTGAATTTAGTGATGCTACCCCGCATAGCGGGCTAGCATCACCAAATTCACCCTCTGGGGACCTCATTCTGTTTACACCTCAGCAGAATGAGGTTCCCAGAGGGTGAATTTGGTGATGCTAGCCCGCTATGCTGGGTAGCATCACTAAATTCACCCTCTGGGAGCCTCATTCTGCAAATGACAGACACTATTTCAAGGCTTGATTCAGATATTATGCTTCCTGCTGTTTCCGAGGAGGAAGTAAATTGCCTTGGTCATAGAAATCGGATTAAAAGAGTGTTTGTTTTATAACTGATTTCTATGGTCGTGGTTACCATCATGGTCATAAATAAAATACACAGTTTCTATATTGGTTGGAAGCTTTATTTAACAATTCACATGAATGTATAAAATAGACCTTGCATTTTCTTTAACACTATATTGCTTATAACTGTTCCCGTTTTCTTATGCTATTCAGTTCCAATTATGCGGACAAATTTTTTATTTTAAATAAAGTGAGTCAAGTATATTATATATATAAATGAGCTATATAGCACCTGAACGAGGAACAAATATTACAACAATATGAGGGAGGGGCCGGGTGCATGTCAGTTTTGTCACCCCCACCCAATCCAAGACAACATTTTTGACATAAAATATCTTGCATGATGCCAAATGAGATTGCAATCACCTGGTGGCCATGCCTGCCCCTTATTCTGCTGTTCATTTCTTCGAACAATGTTAAGTTGAGACAAGTGTTAGAAAAATACTTATAATCTGAGAAAAAGAAGACTATAATATATTTGTTATAACCCGCACTCTCACTGCTATATTCCCTACCTGCGAAAAATGCAGTTACTATATTGAGAAAGTAACAACTTTTTTTTTTGGTGTGAGATATCTGATCTATAAGAGGAAATGATCTACTGAGACTTATATGTGTCAGCCATGCTAGCTCTACTAGCAAACATTTTGTACAGGCAGTTGGTAACAGCCTGCCATATGTGTAGGCAAGAAACCAACAAGCCGACAAGAAATCAAATGCATATGTTAGTAGATCTCCACGATGTAACGTTACAGGAAGATAGGAGAGTGCATTATATAAAAACTCACTGTTCTATGTACAAAGAACAACCGCCGGCAATTGAACCTAGCTATTTGTCAGAAACACTCATGGGATATCTAGAAGCAAGTTTAGTGGACATAATATGTCTTTATTCCAAATGTGCTCTATTTCGAAAGCTCATAATTCCGAAAGTTCTTTATTCCAAAGATTCTTTAATCCGAATGGTCTTTATTCCAATGGTAACAACGCAATAACCAATGTTGGACAAGTTTTAAAATAAGAAATAGATATGCCTGATTTGGTATTGCATGTGTTTCGGTCATTAAAAATTCCCCATCTGAAAATATTCCTCTAACCAAATAATAAAAAATACTAATTCTAATCCACACCATTCATAACATACATGCCCCACTGATACCCACCAATGCATCCCAAATAATGTGATCAGTGGATAATCGCTATAGGGTGTAAAAATTATTTTGAATAATGAACCCTAACCATCACTCATGTTTTTTCACTTCTCGTTCAGGCTCAACCGTTACTACTTTATCTGGTCTCTAGACTCACCATCTATATATCGATTGTTTTTATTTTATGTTCACTCAAATAAGATAAGATAAAATTTAATCGTTATATGAAACCACAATGGTACATAATGCTTTACACAAATAATGAGAAAAGGCAAACATACAAGTAAATAACAACATGAAAAATAACAATACAACAAAGGACTAGCTGTCCCTGTGGGTTCTAAACCCACATATGATTATCATTAATCAAGGATTTATATTGATGTTAAGAGCAAAAAATATAGATTGTTGTTACTTATATATATTCTAGTCAAATATAGTTTCAAATTCAGACTCAACATCCAAAATAGAGAACTGAAATTCTGAACCATCTACACCAACTATGTCATGTGATCAAGAAATTATATCTCTCAGTAGCGGCGATGGGATCGCATCGCATCCAGTGACAGTCGCTGCACTAATGCCACAGAGATATTTTCAATCTGCGATTGTGTTCAAATAGAACTCACACCCGAAAGGTCAAGTCAGTGCTACATCTCCCCTGTCAGCTTTGAGGATATTTAAATTCAAAGAAGAGCCACAAGATGTAACTGAGCCTACTGCATTCATCAAGGTCGGAGACTGGTACTACCCACTATCCCCTTTTATCAGCAGCATTGAAACAAGCTATGGATCGTACATGTTTCCAGATATAACGTCACAAGAAGGTAAAACACAGCCTGATATATTTGCTTCAAGACGAATTTAGTCTTAACCCTTTACCCAACAGAAGGGCCCTGTGCCAATGCATTCTCTTATATATGCGAGTCGACCATAGGTCGCCTCGCATATATAAGAGAATGCATTGGCTTAACACATTAAAATTATAAAATTGTTAAAGAATGTAAGAAAAAATGGTAAAAAGTGTTAAAAAAAGATTTTTTTTAGGCCAATGCATTCTCTTATATATGCGAGGCGACCTATGGTCGACTCGCATATATAAGAGAATGCATTGGCACAGGGCATAACTGTAACTATCACAATGTGGTCAAGGAGCCGGTTCCAATGATATCCATATTTGTATGGTTCTATTGAGACAGACCGAAGATATTTTAGGCTGTTGAAGCTTTATTTGGCCGGTTGTGGCCGGTTTGTTGGGTAAAGGGTTAAGGCGATGGTGAACTTTATTGGAGGCCAAATTCACATATAATAGCCAATTCTTCTTAATAATAATTATTGCACAGATAACCAAGGAATTCCTGCTATATTAACCCTTTACCCAACAAACCGGCCAAAACCGGCCAAATAAAGCTTCAACAGCCTAAAATATCTTCGGTCTGTCTCAATAGAACCATACAAATATGGATATCATTGGAACCGGCTCCTTGACCACATTGTGATAGTTACAGTTATGCCCTGTGCCAATGCATTCTCTTATATATGCGAGTCGACCATAGGTCGCCTCGCATATATAAGAGAATGCATTGGCCTAAAAAAAATCTTTTTTTAACACTTTTTACCATTTTTTCTTACATTCTTTAACAATTTTATAATTTTTAATGTGTTAAGCCAATGCATTCTCTTATATATGCGAGGCGACCTATGGTCGACTCGCATATATAAGAGAATGCATTGGCACACGGCCCTTCTGTTGGGTAAAGGGTTAAAAGAAGAAGAATTCCATTTCTCTTGACAAATAATTTTCTTAACAAAAACAAAAAACAATTATTCAATATCAATTTACTTTATATGGCCATAAACTAAGTTACAAATTTCCATGTACAAGACGTAATCAAATTACTTGAAATTGACGAATAGTAAAATTAGAACCATGTGTGGCACACATCGCGTAAGATTATGTTGAACTCAAGCCAATCACCGACTATATGGAAAAAAAAATAATGAGTATCTTGGAAAAAGTTGGATGTAAATCTAGCAGTTTCGTTATATTGGCCTTATCAATGACTTTTTAAAGAGACTGGATATTATTTATTATTTTTATCAAACAGGTCATCCTTATTAAGATGTATCCGAAGGTTGCTGTTCGACAGCTGAACACTTAACAGTAATTGCTCTTCCGGAAAAACCACGGTACTTTCCGTCATCATGACAGCTGACTGTTTCCAATGATGTGATTGGTCGGCAGTGCTGGCAGTCTCTTTGTACATGTCCAGAACGAACCAGTACAGAATGGCGTGTAGAATTCCAGGCTGAGAAATTGCCACTCTGACTTCATTGCTGGTGTCGGTGATGTCTGACGAGCTATTCAGATCCAGAGATAATAACTCGAATGGCTCGGAGAGTCGGACATGTTTGAGGGTGTGCATGTCAAGATCAACGTGACTGGTCATCTGAAAATCAAATCAAACTTAATGTCAAGGTCAACATGACTGGTCGTCTGTAAAGCAAATCAAATTAATGTCAAGTTCAACATGACTGGTCATCTGAAAAGCAAATCAAACCCAAGTTCAAAGTTTCTCCATATCTACCAGCAGAGTTTCCGCTTGGTATTGTGGGAAATGGGACCCCTATAAGGCTGCCTGGGGAAGGCAGAATCAAATGTGGCTTTTAGCGATGTACACTTTGATATCTTTCAGAATAAGATAATAACTATCGATATACGTCTCCTTGAAAAATATTATTTTCCATAAAATTGTCCACTGCCGATCGATATTATTTTGGTGTTTCATTCACTATTAGTTTTTATTTAGTGGGAGATAACATGTGCAGGTGATGTCTGACGAGCTGTTCAGATCCAGAGAAAATAACTTGAATGGCTCGGAGAGATGGACATGTTTGAAGGTGTGCATGTCATGGTCAACGTGAATGGTCGTCTGAAAATAAAATCAAACTAATGTCAAGGTCAACATGACTGGTCATCTGAAAATAAAATAAACTAATGTCAAGATCAACATGACTGGTCATCTGAAAAGCAAATCAAACTAATGTCAATGTCAACGTGACCGGAGATCTGAAAATCAAATCAAACTAATGTCAAGGTCAATGTGACAGGTCATCTGAAAAGCAAATCAAACTAAAGTTAAAAGATTCTCAATATCTATCAGCAGGGTTAATTTCCGCTTAGTGTTGGGGAAATGGGACCCCTATATAGCTACTTGGGGGAAGGCAGAATCAAACATGTGGCTTTTAGCGATCGATGTTCACTTCGTTATCTCTCAGAATAAGATAATAACTATCGATGTATGTCTCCTTGAAAAGTATTATTTTCCATAAAATGGTCAACTGGTGATCGATATTCCGATGTTGGCAAATCAAATAACATAATTTTCATGTCTCATACACATTTGTGACATACAAAATTCACATTTAATAGCCAATTATGCTTAAGCGAAATGCATTACGCTTAAGTGTAATGCCATTACATTTAAGCGTAATTTACATTTAAGCGTAATGGAAGTTCTATTATGCTTAAGTGTAATGGCATTATGCATAAGGGTAATGGCATTACACTTAAAGGGGTACTGTACACTAAATCCAGTCGTGGGACCATTTATGGGACCATCTCCTTTTTTACCCAATAGAATATATGCAACAAATGAATGAAATTGAGCCATAGATTATTGAAAAATACACTTCTGTGCTCTATGAACGATGGAAACAACATGGTAATTATAATGAAATTGATGTTATGACTCCAGCCATAAAATCATTTTCAAATTACCATGTTGTTTGCATGTTCATAGAGCACACAAGTGTATTTTGCACAATACCATGGCTCAAATTCATTCATTTGTTGAATATATTCTATTGGGTATAAAAGGAGATGGTCCCAAAAATGGTCGGATTTAGTGTTCAGTACCCCTTTAAGTGTAATTCAAATTCCATATATCAAAACTCCCCTGGAGCTGAAATGGATGCAGCCAATTACTGATGCTAGTAAGCGTAATGGAGTTGTGTGTGAGGCAATTATGCCTAAGCGTAATGGCATTACATCCAAGCATAATGCTTAAGCGTGATTAGTATTAAATGTGAATTTGGCCTCCCATAGTGACAGGCATAATTCTGTGGATCGGGTCGAGGAATTTGTCAGAGGGAAAACTGACCTAGAGGAAAAGTACCCTAAAAGAGATTGAAAAGCTGGGTACACTTGTGACCGTTTAGATCAATGCCTTGGATATAGTGTGACTGATATATTGCAGAATGAGGTCCCCAGAGGGTTCGTCTTAGGCCTCATCAAAGACAACCCTGAAGATAGGTTTTGTAAAACAACAAACAGCTACAGACATTCCTGGAAATGGTGTGTCTGTCATTTGCAGAATGAAGTCCCCAGAGTTTGAATTTAGCGAAGCTACCATGCACATAGTCCCAAGTCTTCTCGTACTATAACCAGCTAAGATATTTTGATGGCGAGATTCTGGCATTTAGTCCGAGTTCCAGGCCCATGCATTCCTATGACACGACTTACGCCCAGGATCTGTGGCGGGAATTTGTGGTGTATTTTACTCGATTTACCTAACAAATCAATACATGATGCTATATACATCGGAAAGAGTGACATCTTGTGGTCATAATGGTGTATAATAATCTAACTTTCATGTTAAATTACGCATAGAATATTCCGGTTGATTGTCACCGACATCGCTGTTTTTATATTTTGTTTACGTTTTAACTGGAAGCCGAAGTGATACGAACAACTTCGGCATAGTCCGGAGTTTGTTTTGACCGAGACGAATTTCTACAAACAAAATGGCAGCCCCCATATTATTCTAATGCTCATTGTGTTTACACTGTTTTAAACTGTGAGATGGTTGTAATTCCGTAATTTATTTAATGTATTACATTTATACATGTATCTTCAATATTTACTTAATCTATGTATTTATTTATTTATTGACACGTATAATTACGATTACAATGGAGAATTCATTGTGCGTGGTTGATCGAAAATCTACGGAATATTTTCACCGGAAAATGCCGAACGCAGTTCGCGAGGTCAACTGAGTTCGCATACTTTTAAAAATATGTAAACACTGCGGCAAATGTCTCTTTTCACATTAAATTACCACTTTCAATTCACAACTGATGTGGGTTTCAGATCAAATAGCATGTCTTCTGCGGAAAATATCCGTTTATTGTCGCAATTGTGATATTTTATTTTATATAATTGTGGTTTTATTTGAGCGGGTCACTAACGCTTAAGTTGTGTCATAGGAATGCATGGGCCTGGAACTCGAACTAAATGCCAGCATCTCGCCATCAAAATATCTTAGCTGGTTTTAGTACGAGAAGACTTGGACTACCATGCACAGTGAGCTAGCATCACCATTCACAATCTTGGGACCTCATTCTTCTTAGGCCTCATCTTCTGGGAAGTAGCTATAGTCTCAAATTAACATTGTTTTAGTTACTTTTCCCTTCTGTTCAGTTTCTATATCCACTAATTTGCAGAAGATAAAATGCATATATGAGATGAATAATGGGTGAACATGACCAACTTCAACTGGTGGGGAACTTCAATCTGATCCTTGGTCTCTCATAGGCGTAGAGGCCTAAGCAGAATGAGGTTCCCAGAAGGAGAATTTGGTGACACTAGCCATGCAGGATAGCGTGAGTAAATTCACCCTCTGGGGACCTTATTCTGCAACTGTCAGACACACTATATCCAGGCTTGGACCACATCAGCCCAGGTACTGGGGCACTGTCTGACTACTATTTAGCCACTCCTTGTCAATAAAAGTTAAACACAGGTAAAAAGGAAAACATATTAAAGTTATTGGGGTAGATTGGTGGAAAAATAGTATGACTCATGATTATGATTCATGGCTTCAAGTTTATCAATCAAGGATTGACAACCCTTTACCCAACAAACCGGCCAAAAACGGCCAAATAAAGCTGCAACAGCCTAAATTATCTTCGGTCTGTCTCAATAGAACCATACAAATATGGATATCATTGGAACCGGCTCCTTGACCACATTGTGATAGATACAGTTATGCCCTGTGCCAATGCATTCTCTTATATATGCGAGTCGACCATAGGTCGCCTCGCATATATAAGAGAATGCATTGGCCTAAAAAAAACACTTTTTACCATTTTTTCTTACATTCTTTAACAATTTTATAACTTTTAATGTGTTAAGCCAATGCATTCTCTTATATATGCGAGGCGACCTATGGTCGACTCGCATATATAAGAGAATGCATTGGCACAGGGCCGTTCTGTTGGGTAAAGGGTTAATGTGGCTCCAGGTAAATGACTACAAGAAGAAGCTGTCTGTCTAGCTTGAGACTGTGAAGAAGCTGTCTGTCTAGCTTGAGACTGTGAAGAAGCTGTCTGTCTAGCTTGAGACTGTGAAGAAGCTGTCTGTCTAGCTTGAGACTGTGAAGAAGCTGTCTGTCTAGCTTGAGACTGTGAAGAAGCTGTCTGTCTAGCTTGAGACCGTGAAGAAGCTGTCTGTCTAGCTTGAGACCGTGAAGAAGCTGTCTGTCTAGCTTGAGACTGTGAAGAAGCTGTCTGTCTAGCTTGAGACTGTGAGAAGAAGCTGTCTGTCTAGCTTCAGACTGTGAAGAAGCTGTCTGTCTAGCTTGAGACTGTGAGAAGAAGCTGTCTGTCTAGCTTGAGACTGTGAGAAGAAGCTGTCTGTCTAGCTTGAGACTGTGAAGAAGCTGTCTGTCTAGCTTGAGACTGTGAAGAAGCTGTCTGTCTAGCTTGAGACCGTGAAGAAGCTGTCTGTCTAGCTTGAGACTGTGAAGAAGCTGTCTGTCTAGCTTGAGACCGTGAAGAAGCTGTCTGTCTAGCTTGAGACCGTGAAGAAGCTGTCTGTCTAGCTTGAGACTGTGAAGAAGCTGTCTGTCTAGCTTGAGACTGTGAAGAAGCTGTCTGTCTAGCTTGAGACTGTGAAGAAGCTGTCTGTCTAGCTTGAGACTGTGAGAAGAAGCTGTCTGTCTAGCTTGAGACTGTGAAGAAGCTGTCTGTCTAGCTTGAGACTGTGAGAAGAAGCTGTCTGTCTAGCTTGAGACTGTGAAGAAGCTGTCTGTCTAGCTTGAGACTGTGAAGAAGCTGTCTGTCTAGCTTGAGACTGTGAAGAAGCTGTCTGTCTAGCTTGAGACTGTGAGAAGAAGCTGTCTGTCTAGCTTGAGACTGTGAAGAAGCTGTCTGTCTAGCTTGAGACTGTGAAGAAGCTGTCTGTCTAGCTTGAGACTGTGAAGAAGCTGTCTGTCTAGCTTGAGACTGTGAAGAAGCTTTCTGTCTAGCTTGAGACTGTGAGAAGAAGCTGTCTGTCTAGCTTGAGACTGTGAAGAAGCCGTCTGTCTAGCTTGAGACTGTGAAGAAGCTGTCTGTCTAGCTTGAGACTGTGAGAAGAAGCTGTCTGTCTAGCTTGAGACTGTGTGAAGAAGCTGTCTGTCTAGCTTGAGACTGTGAAGAAGCTGTCTGTCTAGCTTGAGACTGTGAGAAGAAGCTGTCTGTCTAGCTTGAGACTGCGAAGAAGCTGTCTGTCTCGCTTGAGACTGTGAAGAAGCTGTCTGTCTAGCTTGAGACTGTGAGAAGAAGCTGTCTGTCTAGCTTGAGACTGTGTGAAGAAGCTGTCTGTCTAGCTTGAGACTGTGAAGAAGCTGTCTGTCTAGCTTGAGACTGTGAAGAAGCTGTCTGTCTAGCTTGAGACTGTGAAGAAGCTGTCTGTCTAGCTTGAGACTGTGAGAAGAAGCTGTCTGTCTAGCTTGAAACTGTGAAGAAGCTGTCTGTCTAGCTTGAGACTGTGAAGAAGCTGTCTGTCTAGCTTGAGACTGTGAGAAGAAGCTGCCTGTCTAGCTTGAGACTGTGAGAAGAAGCTGTCTGTCTAGCTTGAGACTGTGAAGAAGCTGTCTGTCTAGCTTGAGACTGTGAAGAAGCTGTCTGTCTAGCTTGAGACTGTGAAGAAGCTGTCTGTCTAGCTTGAGACTGTGAAGAAGCTTTCTGTCTAGCTTGAGACTGTGAGAAGAAGCTGTCTGTCTAGCTTGAGACTGTGAAGAAGCCGTCTGTCTAGCTTGAGACTGTGAAGAAGCTGTCTGTCTAGCTTGAGGCTGTGAGAAGAAGCTGTCTGTCTAGCTTGAGACTGTGAAGAAGCTGTCTGTCTAGCTTGAGACTGTGAGAAGAAGCTGTCTGTCTAGCTTGAGACTGTGTGAAGAAGCTGTCTGTCTAGCTTGAGACTGTGAAGAAGCTGTCTGTCTAGCTTGAGACTGTGAGAAGAAGCTGTCTGTCTAGCTTGAGACTGTGAAGAAGCTGTCTGTCTCGCTTGAGACTGTGAAGAAGCTGTCTGTCTAGCTTGAGACTGTGAGAAGAAGCTGTCTGTCTAGCTTGAGACTGTGTGAAGAAGCTGTCTGTCTAGCTTGAGACTGTGAAGAAGCTGTCTGTCTAGCTTGAGACTGTGAAGAAGCTGTCTGTCTAGCTTGAGACTGTGAGAAGAAGCTGTCTGTCTAGCTTGAGACTGTGAAGAAGCTGTCTGTCTAGCTTGAGACTGTGAAGAAGCTGTCTGTCTAGCTTGAGACTGTGAAGAAGCTGTCTGTCTAGCTTGAGACTGTGAGAAGAAGCTGTCTGTCTAGCTTGAGACTGTGAAGAAGCCGTCTATCTAGCTTGAGACTGTGAAGAAGCTGTCTGTCTAGCTTGAGACTGTGAGAAGAAGCTGTCTGTCTAGCTTGAGACTGTGAAGAAGCTGTCTGTCTAGCTTGAGACTGTGAGAAGAAGCTGTCTGTCTAGCTTGAGACTGTGTGAAGAAGCTGTCTGTCTAGCTTGAGACTGTGAGAAGAAGCTGTCTGTCTAGCTTGAGACTGTGAAGAAGCTGTCTGTCTAGCTTGAGACTGTGAAGAAGCTGTCTGTCTAGCTTGAGACTGTGAAGAAGCTGTCTGTCTAGCTTGAGACTGTGAAGAAGCTGTCTGTCTAGCTTGAGACTGTGAGAAGAAGCTGTCTGTCTAGCTTGAGACTGTGAAGAAGCCGTCTATCTAGCTTGAGACTGTGAAGAAGCTGTCTGTCTAGCTTGAGACTGTGAGAAGAAGCTGTCTGTCTAGCTTGAGACTGTGTGAAGAAGCTGTCTGTCTAGCTTGAGACTGTGAAGAAGCTGTCTGTCTAGCTTGAGACTGTGAAGAAGCTGTCTGTCTAGCTTGAGACTGTGAAGAAGCTGTCTGTCTAGCTTGAGACTGTGAGAAGAAGCTGTCTGTCTAGCTTGAGACTGTGAAGAAGCTGTCTGTCTAGCTTGAGACTGTGAGAAGAAGCTGTCTGTCTAGCTTGAGACTGTGAGAAGAAGCTGTCTGTCTAGCTTGAGACTGTGAGAAGAAGCCGTCTGTCTAGCTTGAGACTGTGAAGAAGCTGTCTGTCTAGCTTGAGACTGTGAGAAGAAGCTGTCTGTCTAGCTTGAGACTGTGAGAAGAAGCCGTCTGTCTAGCTTGAGACTGTGAAGAAGCTGTCTGTCTAGCTTGAGACTGTGAGAAGAAGCTGTCTGTCTAGCTTGAGACTGTGAAGAAGCTGTCTGTCTAGCTTGAGACTGTGAAGAAGCTGTCTGTCTAGCTTGAGACTGAGAAGAAGCCGTCTGTCTAGCTTGAGACTGTGAAGAAGCTGTCTGTCTAGCTTGAGACTGTGAGAAGAAGCTGTCTGTCTAGCTTGAGACTGTGAGAAGAAGCTGTCTGTCTAGCTTGAGACTGTGAAGAAGCTGTCTGTCTAGCTTGAGACTGTGAAGAAGCTGTCTGTCTAGCTTGAGACTGTTAAGAAGCTGTCTGTCTAGCTTGAGACTGTGAGAAGAAGCTGTCTGTCTAGCTTGAGACTGTTAAGAAGCTGTCTGTCTAGCTTGAGACTGTGAAGAAGCTGTCTGTCTAGCTTGAGACTGTGAAAATGGCTATCGTGATTTCCATTATGATTTATACCTTGACTGTCTAACCAATCAAGATGTTTCTAAAGGGACCCAAGGCACTCACAGTGAGTAAATGTGCAAAACTTATAAAAGTCTGTAAAAACACCAAGAAAACATTAACCCTTTACCCAACAAACCGGCCAAAAATGCCCAAATAAAGCTTCAACAGACTAAAATATCTTCGGTCTGTCTCAATAGAACCATACACATATGGGTATCATTGGAACCGGCTCATTGACCACATTGTGATGGTTACAGTTATGCCCTGTGCCAATGCATTCTCTTATATATGCGAGTCGACCATAGGTCGCCTCGCATATATAAGAGAATCAGGCCTGGCATTCTCAGAAATCTAGGAGAGCTAAAAATCGCCCTCCTGAAAAGGTCTAGGAGGGCTATTATTTGTGCCGAGCACAGGAGGGCGAAAATGTTTGCCAAAATCAGACATAGTAAATATTCCACTCCACATGTACAGTATTGATAAAAATAAAGTACATGTCAGTATTAAACTATTACAATAATTGCTGAGTTTGTTGTTTTCATTACACAAAATATTTTAATATTAAATAACAAGATATGTTGTTACTTTAGCTAGTAATGTATTTAGTAACAATTCAGACAACTATTCTTTTTACATTTAAGTATTTTATTAGTATTTACATGAACATTGAATTTGAAATCCAAATCAGTCCCATTGTATTACGAAATGAAAGCGTTGTTTCAGAGTAGCAGCTCTTCTATCGATAGTGGTGATAAATCCAGTGACAGTATTGTGAGTCAGATTACACAGACTATGACTTCACCGATAACTTCATAAGTACATGTTAGTTGTTACTCATCATAATCATCAGTGGAGGCGCCATAGTCTGCCAAATCTAACAATGCCTCAATGATGCCTGACATTATATAGCACTGTCCAGTTGCGTGGGAGGCATGACGCAATACTTCAAAGTGACATAACTCTGAACGGTGTGTCTATTTCACAGAGGCACGTGCTTCCGGCGGAAATGTTGCTACAACGTAATCAATATCGCTTGTACATTTCGCCAGGGACAGTCAGAATGCGGCTTATAGATCAAAGGTCCCATACCGACATCGTTTAACACTTCGTTGCCGACTCTGTTAGTACATAGATCATTACTTACACCTGGGTCCTGGAGAGCGATGTTTTGCCGTTTGGGAGGGCGTTATTTCGTCCGCCTGGATTATTTTCAGGCGGGCGGTAGGCGAGCGATTTTATCGCTCGCCTCAGAATGCCAGGCCTGAGAGAATGCATTGGCCTAAATAAAATCTTTTTTTTAACACTTTTTACCATTTTTTCTTACATTCTTTAACAATTTTATAATTTTTAATGTGTTAAGCCAATGCATTCTCTTATATATGCGAGGCGACCTATGGTCGACTCGCATATATAAGAGAATGCATTGGCACAGGGCCCTTCTGTTGGGTAAAGGGTTAAGAAATAGATAAACTTTGTTCTAATATTAATTATTGATAGCTTTCCAATACAAAATTTTTGCATGTTGAAACCATTGTTATGTAAACAAATTTGTGACAGGATTTGTCAACAAACATTGCTCATCACGTAGTAATTTCAAATATTTTAGTTAAATATGATTTTCAGAATATTTTCCAAAGCTTTGACCTTTTCCAATATTTACCATCAAGGTTTTATTAAACTTGGTATCTAATAAATTAGACGGTAATGCCACTGTAACAGTAATGTTTAATGTAATTTTTTTATTGGAAAGTTATTAATAATGAAAATAAGATCAAAATTGATTTATTTTTACATGTACTTATTGATGAAAGTTGTTTTATTGACTTTTATAAAATTTACATTTTTTTCACATGAACCCTCTTTGAAAGCCTTGATGTACCCATGTTCACATAAACATACCTTGTAGACATTTATATATTCTGCTAATTTATGAGGTAGTGTCTCATTATCTGCACCAACGTAACTCATTTGAGCCAGCTCATCTGATTGGATACATAAACCGATCACTTTCGCACACCGAGGAACCACAAATCCGTTAGTAGATAGATTCTTTTGTCTGAAAGAAATAACTTACAGTAATGCTCTGAAAAGTTACCCATAATTCTGCTGTGGTTAAGGAGTCGATTATTTAGAGCATTACTGTACAAATCGTATCACATCATACAGCGTCCATTCTTAATTAACTTTTGCCAAATGAAACTATTAATTGCAAATTCTGTTAGAAGTTGCCAAATGATGTCGGACTGAAATTTTGGGACTTGTGAAAAATTTGTTCTTAATCATAAACAATGGCTATTTTATAGACATCTTATTATTTTTATGTTTAAACATACTCTGTTGAGTTGGATAGTCATGGCTTCAAGCATGAAAACAGTTTGAGAACGAGCCAGGGTATGTTTATCCCCAAATCCTCAATCAACCAAACAAATGGAAAGAAACTATATGAAATGTGCTTTTTATCGGCATTGCCATGAAGTGAGATATCCTTTTTCGGTGATCAAATCTCTCAGTTTGTTCCATGGGTTTATTCGGAACAGTGCCCGAACAACTCCTGTCAACAGTATCTATAGTAAACAACTGTGAGCGGTTGATTCAACTATGCAACTCCTGGCTGCATGGGGATGTATTTTACGCTTGTTGTCATGACACGGTGCTCCATTCAAAATTTGTTAACAGATCAGCGGCAGTTGCTGGTGTATTGAAAACTAAAGTTAGCAACTCTCAACCAATCAGAATGAGTGTTTCAGAGATAAATAATCAACTGGAATTACAATTTTAGATGATGCTATTCTTCTATCTTTCTCACAATTACAATTCATCTGCAGACTTCTGCAGGCTGTGTTAACCCTTTCCATACTAAATACAGTAATGCCCTAAATAATCGACTCCTTAACCACATCAGTATTATGGGTAATTTTACAGGATTTAGTCGGAAATATGGCTTGTTGCCATTCAACGGAAAGCTGTCACTGAGAGCTTTCCGATGAATGGCAACAAGCCATATTTCCGACTAACTCCTGAAAAAATACCCATAATTCTGCTGTGGTTAAGGAGTCGATTATTTAGGGCATTACTGTACTCACTGTCGAGTAGTTCCCTTATGAGGATAGTGAATCCTACTATTATGTTGATGATAATTATGATGATGATGATTGTGACGGTGATGATTCTGAGAGCGAAGATAATATGATGGCGATGACAATAACGGAGAGACGATGTTAATAGTGGCCCCTTTTTTGTAAATAATGTATATATGTTACCTATATTACTCTCTATTCACCACTTATTTGTGGAGTTGAGTTAATAAACATTCATTCGATAATAAGTTCAACAAACGACCATATCTCGATTGTTGAACTTATTATCTGATAATTTCCCACCAATGAAAGACTCCATATGCACTTGTTTGAAGTTTTCGTCTGTCTGTTGTCTGCTAATTTTTTCAGAACACCCCTCCCAATGAACAATAGTCCATTCCAATATATACATTTAAAATTAATGGGAGAATCCATTTGGTATAGAAAGGGTTAAATTGACACCAAACAAGAAATCAATCCTGACAGCACCTCATGTAATTTTGTTCCTCCACTGGATTATCACAAAAAAATAAACTAATCAGCCGCAAATATAATCATTGAAGGGCAACATGAACTTGTGGGCACCTCTGAAGGGGATTATTTATGTAAAAATAACCATGCAACACCTGTCTAATATGCAATGAGATTAATTACCTGTTGATATCTCTCCCTGACTTGCATATGCATGTACAAGTACTACAGTAAAGCCCTAAATAATCGACTCCTTAACCACAACAGAATTATGGGTAATTTTTCAGGATTTAGTCGAAAATATGGCTTGTTGCCATTCATCGTGAGAGCTTTCCGATGAATTACAACAAGCCATATTTCCGACTGAATCCTGAAAAGTTACCCATAATTCTGCTGTGGTTAAGGAGTCGATTATTTAGGGCATTACTCTACATAACATTATAGTTGGGGAGCCCGCATATGTTCTATTTACACTTTTGCGTACAAAAGGTTTGATCCCCTAAAGTTGGTACCAATAATGGAACATTCTGAAAAACCGATTTCTTAAGTTGCGCATTCCTGGGGTTTAGGGGCTGCTGAACCCCAAAAAGTGCCAAAAATCACTTCTATTTACACTTCCGCGTACATCGATGAATTTTGGTTTGATGATACTCCTAAGTGTACTCATTAAGAAAACACAACTTAAGAAAGGGATTTTCCTGGGGTTTTCAGATAAGAAAGGGGGGTCCCATGCTGAACCCCAAAACGTGATTTTTCACCTTTTTTTTACACTTTCGCGTACATCCATAATTTTTGGTCTCAAAGTACTTTGATATATACTAATTATAAAAACACAACTTAAGAAGCAACTTTTCCTGGGGTTTTAAGATAAGAAGGGGGGTCATCGGGTCACCCCTCAAAACGTAAAAAAATCACTTTTATTTACATGATTGCATTCGTCCAACGTGTGTATATGTGCGTACACCCCTGGAACGTTGCACCATTATAACCAATACATCCCTAAATCGATACGAACAACTTAAGAAATATATATTCATGTCGTTTTCTGATAAGAACGAGACTTGTTACCCCCCAAACCCCCCCCCACCCCCCCCCCCCCCCCCCACAACCCGATCAATTTTCTAGAACTATAAGTGAGCCAGTTTTATGAAAATTATAGCGGGAAAATCTAGTAAAATGTATACAAATGTATATATTTTCGTGAAGCTAAGACATAATGACACTTTTTTGAAACTCACCATCCAAGATGGCAACTTTATTTTGTGTTTTTTATATTAACTGATCATTAGAGCAATTAAATATGCAATTATTGGGGTCCTAACCCCTTCCGATCCCTCAAAAATTCGATTTTACAGAACGCAGTACAAAATTTTACAAAAAATCACAATTGAGATTCTAGTCATATTTCAATAAGAAATGAAAAGAACATTGTAATGTAAGTGAGGCATATCATTACCTATGAATATTCCAAATCTCTGGAACCATAAATCTTACCTTGGCTCAAAATGGCTGCGAAAATGGCCGCTAAAATATGGAAAATGGTAAATATTGCCCCAGGGTGTCCTGCAATCGCTTACAAGTTGTGGTTGATGTACACAATTGGCTAATCTGTTTTCTATACATTGCATACTAACATGTCTGATGCACCATGGATCATTTTTACTATTGTCACCACTGACATTTACCAGAAATATTGGACATAAATATCGGCAAGAATTCACTTTTCGGGGTTCGACCATTTGTTCAAGTAAAATGTAACTATCTTTGGATTGAAAGGTGTTTATTGTTTTGGTCTATCTTAAATGTGTCACACTACGGTGTTTATAGACTAAATTGCTCAAGATGGCTTCCAAAATGGCAACCAAATTTGTAAAAAGTAAAAAGTTAACATATCCCGAACATTATTCTCTGCGTTATCCGAAAAAAGGTGGCAAATTGTGACTCACTTGGTTATTGTACGTGTTAGTTACAATGTAATTAACTGACAACTACGTTCTATTATGTTTGTCCCAGTTCCGTATGGGGCATGACAAATTCATTTTAAAGTTGCGGTATGGAATTTTGCGGAGAACCATATTATTGAAAGGAAATGGGCAGAACTTTGAGACTGAACTGAGATGAACCATGATATGTGGGTATTCTGGCCCATTATGATAAAAATTTATCAACTGGATACAGGGTGGAAGCCAAGAAGGTAGCCAGGGAGTTATGACCATATATGAGGATAATAGGTATACAGGGAGTTATTGTATGGTCATGAATGGTGTGTGGGTATATAGGGAGTGCCCTGTTGGTAACGGTGGGGCGTATATTTATATATGTTGTGGATGTGTTATCATTGGTGGTGTATGGGGAGTAGATTTATTATCATGGATGGCGTGTGTGAGTATGGCAAGTATGGAACTTATGAGTGGTCGTAGGTGCGGATATTGGTATATCTGGACGGGCTCATCATTGGTGATGTGCATATGTAAACCTGGATTTACTCCATGGTCATGGGTATGGCGAATAGGTATACATGCAGTGGCTGTATGGTCCATGTGAGGTGAATATGTATACATTGAGTGACTGTATGATCGTGAATGTAGTGAATATGTATACATAGAGTGACTATATGGTCGGGTGTAGGTGTTCATGCATGGTGACTCGTGACTGTATCGTCATTTGTGGTATGTACGGGTATAACCAAGTATGGCTGTATGACCAGGTGTACTAGTACATGTACGTGTATAAAGTGGGTGACTATGTTGTCATTTGTGTGGTGTTTATGTACATATGGAGTGACTGGGGTAATGGTTGGGTTGTACATATGTACCTTGAGTGGCTATCGCTTTCCACAATAACTCAAGGATATGTTAATCAATAGAGAGGTCATGTCATATCGTGGAAAGTGATAGCCACCCATTAACACACAGTCATTTACATATATATATATAAACACCACATACATAACAATATAGTTACCCACTGTATACATGTACACCTGACCCATGACCACGGATGACCATACAGCCACGCGTCACAATGCAGGCACACCGGGTATACTCCTAAACATGACCCATAACCATATAGTCACTCCATGTATACCCATTCATCTCACCATTTGCCATAAGATCATCCCCTGTATACCTATTCTCCAAACGCTTGGTCAAATGAACAATCAATATATACATCTACACCACAACAATGACCATAAAGTCATTCCGGTATACATATGCACATCACAATGGCCATATAGCCACTCGCTTCATACACATACCCTCACCCATGTTACCTGGTATACTCCTTCACCTGACATTATGGCCATATAGTCACCCCATGTGTACCGTGTGTACTCAAAACATTCATACACGATCATGGTCAATCCTTGTATTCATATTCACCCAACAGTGGCCATGTCAATCCATGTATTCCTATTTGTCACACCATAGCCGAATAGCCACTCAAGATATACTAATACACCCCAGCCATGTCAGTATAGTCACTCCATGTATGCATATGCACCTCATCCATGGCCATATAGCCACTCGCTATATACACATATCCCTCGCCCATGACAATAAAGCAACACGTGTGTGTACTGGTATAACCTACACATGACGATACCGACACGAGTCACCAAACAGGAACACCAGGTACATGTATACTCATACGCCTGTCACCCCCTGTATAGATGTTCATTACATTTATGATCATACGGTCACTACTTGTATACCTACATGTACTCATCTCACCATTAACCATACAGTCACTACATGTATACCTATTCGACACATATAGTCATATAACCACTTGATATACGTATGCAGCCTATCATAGACCATAGATTCACTCCAGGTATACATGTAACGCTCACTAATGGCCATTCAGCCCTTCCAGATATACAAAAAACCCGCACATACCACCACTCAAACAATCCATATTTGCATATACACCTCACACATGACAATTCAGCAATTCACTGTATAATCATACACGCCATCCATGATAATACAGCTAAGACCTATACACCCACCAATGATAATACATCCACGATATATATAAATATACATCCCACCCGTTACCACAAGGACATTCCCTATGTACCCACACGCTCGATAATGTCCACCAGCTTACTCCAGGTATTCATATTAAATAATGACCGTACAGTCATTCCATATATACCTATACACATTACCCGCAACCATAAAATCACTACCTATTTATCCACACACCTCATCCATGATCATACAGGCAACACATGTACATCCCACCCATGACCTTACAGTCACTCCATATATACATAATCAACACATAGATGACCATGTAGATATATCCATACACCACACCAATGACCATACAGGCACACCGGATGCACCCGTACTGGATATACACAATCATACACCATACAGTCACTCCGTGTATACCGATTCACCTCACACCTGACCATGACCTCTCCCTGTATACCTAGATGCATCTTACCATGGACAACCCACTTATAACCATATAGTCACTCATTGTATACCTACTCACATCAGTCATGACATACAATAACTCAATGTATACCTATTCACCTCACATATGATCACAGAGTAACTCCCTGGCTACGATCTTGGCATCCACACTGTATCATGTAGACATTTTTTTTATCATAATGGACCAGAATAGCCAACGATTATGGTCCATCTCAGTTCTGTCTCAAATTTCTGCCCATTTCCTTTCAATAAATATGGCCAAAATCACAAAAGAGGTCTCGGCAAATTACATACTTTAAAATGAATTTGTCATGCCCCATACGGAACTGGGACAACTGGGAATAGAACATGTAGTTGTCAGTTAATTAACTAACACGTATAATAACCAAGTGAGTCACAATTTGCTATCTTTTCGGATAATGCAGAGAATGTTCGGGATATATGTAAAAAATTAGCATTTTACAAATTTGGTTGCCATTTTGGAAGCCATCTTGAGCTTTTAGAAATTTGGTCTATAAACACCTTAGTGTGACACATTTAAGATAGACCAAAACAATAAACACCTTTCAATCCAAAGATAGTTATATTTTACCTGAAAAAATGGTTCAAACCTGAAAACTGAATTTTTGCCATTATTTATGTCAAGTTTGTTAGAGAAAAGTGCAATATTTTTGACGATGTCAGTGGTGAAAATAGAACAATTAACCATGGTGCATCAGACATGTTAGCATTCAATGTATATAATGCAGAATGGCCCATTTTATACATCAACACAACTTGTAAGCGATTGCAGGACACGCTGGTGTAATATTTACCATTTTCCATATTTTGGCGGCCATATTGGCAGCCATTTTGAGCCAAAGTAAGAATTTTGGTTCCAGTGATTTGGAATATGCATAGGTAATGATATGCCTCACTCACATTACAAAGTTCTGTTCATTTCTTGTTGAAATATGACTAGAATCCCAATTGTGATTTTTTTTGGTGAAATTTTATACCGCATTCTGTACAATCGAAGTTTTGAGGGATCGGAAGGGGTTAGGACCCCAATAATTGCATATTTAATTGCTCCAATGATCAGTTAATATAAAAAAACACAAAATAAAGTTGCATTACTCAACCAGTTCCAAACAGCATGAATTGATCTAGAAGATATTTGTGAAAAAATGTCATATTTTCAACTTCCGGCAGCCATCTTGGATGGTGAGTTTCAATTTTGGCCCAAAAAAGTGTCATTATGTCTTAGCTTCACGAAAATATATACATTTGTGTACATTTTACTAGATTTTCCCGCTATAATTTTCATAAAACTGGCTCACTTATAGTTCTAGAAAATGGATCGGGTTGTGGGGGGGGGGGGGGGGGGGGGTAGCAAGTCTCGTTCTTATCAGAAAACGACATGAATATATATTTCTTAAGTTGACCGTATCGATTTAGGAATGTATTAGTTGTAATAGTGCAACGTACAAGGGATGTACGCACATACACATACGTTGGACAAATGCAATCATGTAAATAAAAGTGATTTTTTTTTACGTTTTGAGGGGTGACCCGATGACCCCCTTTCTTATCTGAAAACCCCAGGAAAATCCCTTTCTTAAGTTGTGTTTTCTTAATGAGTACACTTAGGAGTATCATCAAACCAAAATTCATCGATGTACGCGGAAGTGTAAATAGAAGTGATTTTTGGCACTTTTTGGGGTTCAGCAGCCCCTAAACCCCAGGAATGCGCAACTTAAGAAATCGGTTTTTCAGAATGTTCCATTATTGGTACCAACTTTATGGGGTCAAACCTTTTGTACGCAAAAGTGTAAATAGAACATATGCGGGCTCCCTAACTAGTTAGTTAGGTGATGCTTTCTCAGTGGATATCGGTGCATATTCTCTGTTGATCTCGGAACTAAGGTATATAGATATGATGGTGTCATTTTATAGAACATTTTTAGAAGGTATATTTAGAACTTTATGCGCATGTTACGTATATAGAACAATCCAGAAATAATAATTCGCCATCGAGTGGCAACACAAAGGATTTGAATATCAAATCAGGAAGAAGTAAACTCTATATGAAAGAATGTTTGTAGGAGCTGGTGATAGTATAGTTGTATGTATCAAGATCCATGTTTTCTGAGATTTTGTTAATATGGTTTCGCCTACCCCATTTTTCTGATATTCAAATTTGGAGTTTGTTTCCAGAAACATGAGTAAAACCAGTGACATTCATTGACATATCCCATGTAACGCTATTATTTCAGCACTTAAGAGTTTTATGGTAAATGAGCATTGCTTTTACTATTTATACCCAAAAATACTTTAAAAATGGACAAAAACGCCCCAAAATCGCAATTTTAGAAAAAAGTTAATACTGAGGATTCATTGGGCAATAAGTTGATTTTCTACACAACGTTTTTGGAAATTCCTTCACATTGTGATTAACCATGTATACTTAGGTTATTGTGAGAAGTACAGGGAACGTGGATTTATATTTATTGAGTTGTATGACCTCAAATATGCTATTTCGTCACGCCGGTTCTCGATCACAGGCAAATTTGACTGTCCATGCAATGGAAGACACAATGGTTTTAGGAATATTTTTTGTCTTCTCAATCATAGATGCATAAAGAAATCATTTTTGGTTTGTGCACAATCTACAGAAGACATTTAATAAAACAACAAGAAATCCCTTCAATTTTCTTTAGTTTTAAAAATACAAGACAATAAAAAAATGGATTTTAGCTAATTTTGAGAAATTGCGGCTCTGAAATTAGATAAACTCCCAATTTTGGAGGCAAATAACTCGAAAAACACTGAACGTATCTGGGAAATGTTTTTTGTTCTGTATTCAGGATTGTCTACGCACTTTACAAGATGGATATACAAATGAAAGGCCTTGTGAAATATCATTTTTTATAAACATTGTTGAAAAGCCATAAATTGATTATTTTACCACATTTTGACAAATTTATTTCACAAAATTCACAATTCATCAATTTCGCCTTTCTTGATTCTTTTTTATTTTTAATATGTTGCTTGTGATGGGTTATTGTACTTATTCCCAATGAGAAACTTTTGTTACAATTAGTTTGAGGGGAAACCGCAAATGCACTGGAGTTTTAACATAATACTAAAGTTCCGGTGTTGCCATCGATATAATTGCTCTAAGCTCTTACGTCACTGCTCGTGCCGGTAATACACGTGTGTTTTGCTAAATCATGAGGCCGAATTTAGGGGCTAATTGTGTGATAAATATATATATTAAATTTATAATACTTTCCACATATACGTGAATAAATCTTGTAAAATAGTTCATGGGGGATCTGATGCATGCATCTTCTTTTCTTGTGTATGTTGTCAGTTGGTGCTACCGCGTTTATGGTATGATAGTGACTTGACAATAATCCTGCAGGACGGAATTCAAGACATGTAAATGTATATGCACTGAATTTTGTTCATGTTTGTTCCCAGATATCGTGGTGTGTGGGGTGTAATTTCATTTGTCAGAGGATTTGGATATGTCGAAATTATCGTGAGTTAATTGTCTTTGAAAAGCATATTCAACTATTATCTGGTACATGCATCTCTCCCGTGTAGGCACATTCCTTGACATTATGTCATACTAAACTGTGCCGCTATAGCAACGTTCCTGTAATGATGACATTCCTCGATATGTTTGCGGGGCAAATGTGAGTTGCCATTTGCGGAATACTACAATATTAATTGAATAAATATAATAATACTGCTAGCAATGTCATTGATACTGTGCTTTTTGAATCGAGTATAACAGCTGTGCATTTTATTCGGGGTTATTTTGTGTTATTTTGCCTAAATAGTGTCAGCATGATTATTAATTTTGGAGAAAATTCCACCACAACTATTAGGCACCTGAGAGTATAGTTGAATTCAATTACTATAGTTGAATACAACCACAACATTAGTCAAAATATAAATGCTAGTTGAGCAGTTCTCCAAACTATAATTTGTTTGTGGTGTGTCTAATCTAGTAACTAAAATAACGTTCGTTTTAATATATTCCCCACAATTATACCGAAAATGGATGCATATATCACTTTAGTATGCCGCAATACATATTTCCCAGTATTTTACACCGAACACGCATATGTTCGTATTATATGTGCAAAATAATATAAATAAACATAAAAAATACTATGTGCAATATGGATTCTTTTAAGAGATTGATTGTGTCGTTTTAATATTGTCGCAATGATATCAAGATTACTTTTGATAGATGGCAAACTAAAAAAAATCATCTGGCAATCTACGGTTTCTAATCGTTCTATTTTTGATAAATGTAATTGAACTGGAATCTATATATATAAAACCCGTCGTCTGTGTGTGTGTGTGTGTGTGTATCTGTGTGTCTGTGTGTGTGTATAACTCGGTCACGCTTCTGGCGCGTTTATAACCTTTCAACCATGCGTCCAATGTGGCCCAAATTATTACCCCAACCTATAGTGTGTCATAAAAGGCGACTCACCAAATTTCACGCCGATTGGTTAAAGCAAACCTGAGATCTAACATGCTCCCCAAATGCAGCATTTGCACTCAAGTAGACACTATTTCTTATGACGTTTGTCGAAATGACGTCATTGACGTCGAACGCAAACCAACACTTGCTTGCTATTGTAGGCGAAACTTCCATGCGCTCTACCAAAGCGTTGTTGGAAATTAATGTGTCAGTTCAGGTTCAGTGTGAATTTAGGTAACGAATGTTGATTTTGTCGCGGAAGTGCATGTATAGTGGGGTGTAGAGTCAAGACTCGAACGTTCTACCGTCGTTGGGAATGGGTGGATGTAGTGGTGTGCAGATCCAAGACTCGAACGTTCGTCGTTGGGAATGGGTGCTAATATGGTATTTTAATTTGCCAGTTGGGTTTGAACATAAGTAAAGAATGCTGTCTTTGATACGAAAGTACCGGTATACATGTGGGTAGGCGGTACCCAGTGGGTACCGTGAACTCAGTAAATTCGCCGGAACTCAGTTGGAAAAAGCACATTCCAGGGACAGGCCTAATAATAGGGCCTACAGTGTAAACAATACTGCCGACGCTAATTAATGCTCTTTTAATCTTTCGGTTGAGTGCAAATCTGATACAAGAATAAATGTTTAAAAGATCACAATGCGCGAAGCGCACGCAGTTTAAATTCATATAATGTGCGCGAAGCTCACAAACGGGCTGCAGGCCCCTCCCCCGCTAAATAAAGGTTCCGAATTGAGCCTGTTTCATGCAGTTAGTATAGATTAAGTAAAATATCTTGATTGTTGCGTTCCATATATGTGCATGCATATACGTGGGTTGGGGAGATGATGGTGGGGGCAAAAATACAGTTTTATTGAAATAAAGTGTTCATACAAATGGGCCACGCAGTGCAGGGCGTGTGATCAATATGCTGCATGTTGAATACAGGGTCCGTTTAAAATGTGCTGCAAGCTCCCTATATATGTGCGCGAAGCTCACGCAGTTTAAGATCATATAATGTGCGCGAAGCGCAGAAAGGGGCTGTACATAGCCCCCCCCCTCTAAATAAAGATTCCGAATTGAGCCTGTTTCAGTTAGTATAGATAAAGTAAAAAATATTTTGATTGTTGCGTTCCATATGTGCATGCATATACATAGGTCGGGGAGATGGGGGTGGGGGTAAAAATACAGTTTTATTGAAATAAAGTGTTCATACAAACGGGCCGCGCAGTGCAGGCGTGTGATCATTAGGCGGCATGCTGAATACAGGTTCC
Organism: Siphonodentalium dalli; assembly: GCA_032622095.1. Taxonomy (NCBI): domain Eukaryota; kingdom Metazoa; phylum Mollusca; class Scaphopoda; order Gadilida; family Siphonodentaliidae; genus Siphonodentalium; species Siphonodentalium dalli. The sequence continues at coordinate 212,265,814 of CP136063.1, forward strand.
AAAGGGGGTCCGTTCAAAATGTGCAGCAAGCTCCCGAATGTAGGCTCCTGAATTGAGTATGTTTCACTTGGTGCATAGTATTTAAATAATATACTGATTTTGTTTCGTTGCGCATATGTGGACTGGGTGTGTAGACATACAGTTTTAGTGAAATAAAGTGTCCCAACGCGCATCCAGTAACAAAAAAGAGAAGCATGCCCATTCCACGTGCCCATGAACGCGGGCACTAGAAAATAACAAAGAAAATTTATATACCCGTCATTTTGTGACGGGCAACCCCCTAGTCTATATATATATAACCCGTCGTCTGTGTGTGTGTGTGTGTGTGTGTATCTGTGTATCTGTGTGTGTGTGTGTGTATAACTCGGTCACGCTTTTGGCGCGTTTATAACTTTTTAACCATGCGTCCAATGTGACCCAAATTTGTACCACTGCCTATAGTGTGTCATAAAATGTGACTCACCAAATTTCACGCCGATTGGTCTGAGCAAACCTGAGATCTAACATGGTCCCCAAATGCGGTATCTGCACTCAAGTAGACACTATTTCTTATGACGTTTGTCCAAATGACGTCATTGACGTCGAACGCAAACCAACACTTGCTTTGCTATTGTAGGCGAAACTTCCATAATTGTATGTGTCAGTTCAGGTACATTGTGAATTTAGATAACGAATGTTGATTTTGTCGCGGAACTGCATGTATAGTGGGGTGTAGTCAAGACTCGAACGTTCTACCGTCGTTGGGAATGGGTGGATGTAGTGGGGTCAAGACGCGAACGTTCGTCGTTGGGCATGGGTACTAATTCTAATATGGTATTTGGATTCTATTTTAATTTGCCAGTTGGGTTTGAACATAAGTAAATAATGCTGTCTTTGATACGAAAGTTGTGTATTGAGTGTGGTATCGAAGGAGTACCGGTATACACGGAAGATGGCGAATGGACACGGTCTGACCTCCCGTCAGTGTGTAACGTGAACTCAGTAAATTCGCCGGAACTCAGTTGGAAAAAGCACATTCCCGGGACAGGCCCAATAATAGGGCCTACAGGGTAAACAATACTGCCGACGCTAATTAATGCTCTTTTAATCTTTCGGTTGAGTGCAAATCTGATACAAGAATAAATGGTTAAAAGATCACAATGCGCGAGGCGCACGCAGTTTAAATTCATATAATGTGCGCGAAGCTCACAAAGGGGCTGCAGGCCCCTCCCCCGCTAAATAAAGGTTCCGAATTGAGCATGTTTCAGTTAGTATAGATTAAGTAAAATATCTTGTTTGTTGCGTTCCATATATGTGCATGCATATACGTGGGTTGGGTAGATGATGGTGGGGGCAAAAATACAGTTTTATTGAAATAAAGTGTTCATACAAATGGGCCACGCAGTGCAGGGCGTGTGATCAATAGGCTGCATGTTGAATACAGGGTCCGTTTAAAATGTGCTGCAAGCTCCCTATATATGTGCGCGAAGCTCACGCAGTTTAAGATCATATAATGTGCGCGAAGCGCAGAAAGGGGCTGTAGGCCCACCCCCTCTAAGTAAAGATTCCGAATTGAGCCTGTTTCAGTTAGTATAGATAAAGTAAAATATTTTGATTGTTGCGTTCCATATGTGCATGCATATACATGGGTTGGGGGTAAAAATACAGTTTTATTGAAATAAAGTGTTCATACAAACGGGCCGCGCAGTAACGGCGTGTGATCATTATAGGCGGCATGCTGAATACAGGTTCCAAAGGGGGTCCGTTCAAAATGTGCCACAAGCTGCCGAATGTAGGCTCCTGAATTGAGTATGTTTCAGTTGGTGCATAGTAGTATTTAAATAATATACTGATTTTGTTTCGTTCAATATGTGCAAGCGCATATGTGGACTGGTGTGTAGAAATACAGTTTTAGTGAAATAAAGTGTTCCAACGCGCATCCAGTAACAAAAAGGAGAAGCATGACCATTCCATGTGTCCATGAACGCGGACACTAGAAAATAACAAAGAAAATTTATATACCCGTCATTTTGTGACGGGCAACCCCCTAGTCTATATATATATAAAAACCCGTCGTCTGTGTGTGTGCGTATCTGTGTATCTGTGTGTGTGTGTGTGTGTGTGTGTGTGTGTAACTCGGTCACGCTTTTGGCGCGTTTATAACTTTTCAACCATGCGTCCAATGTGGCCCAAATTTGTACCACGACCTATAGTGTGTCATAAAAGGTTACCCACCAAATTTCACGCCGATTGGTCAAAGCAAACCTGAGATCTAACGTGGTCCCCAAATGCCGTATTTGCACTCAAGTAGACACTATTTCTTATGACGTTTGTCGAAATGACGTCATGTGACGTCATTCGCAAACCCAAACTTGCGTTGCTATTGCATTGACGAAATTTTCATGCGCTCTACCAAAGCGTTTTGAAAGTCAGGGCGCTATAAATTAATTGTCAGATCAGGTTGAGTGTGAATATAATTAATGCATGTTGCTTTTGTCGTGGAAGTGCATGTATAGTGGGGTGTAGTCAAGACTCGAACGTTCTACGTCGTTGGGAATGGGTGGATGTAGTGGGTGCAGAGTCAAGACTCGAACGTTCGTCGTTGGGCATAGGTGCTAACATGGTATTTTAATTTGCCAGTTGGGTTTAAACATAAGTAAATACTGCTGTCTTTGATACGAAAGTTGTGCATTGAATGTAGTATCGAAGGAGTAGGCCCTACCGGTATACACGGAAGATGGCGAATGGACAGTCTGGCCTCCCGCCAGTGGGTACAGTGAATTCAGTAAATTCGCCAAACTGAGTTAGAAAATCACATTCCCGGGACAGGCCTAATAATAGGGCCTATAGTGTAAACAATACTTCGACGCTAATTTATGTTCTTTTAATTTTTCGGCTGAGTGCAATTCTGATAAAAGAATAAAACCAATGTGCGCGAAGCGCACGCAGTTTAAATTCATATAATGTGCGCGAAGCTCACTAAGGGGCTGCAGACCCCCCCCCCCCCCCACTGGTAAATAAAGGTTCCGAATAGAGCCTGTTTCAGTTAGTAGGCCCTATAGATAAAGTAAAATATCTTGATTGTGGCGTTCCACATGTGCATGCATATACGTGGGTTGGGGAGATGATGGTGGGGGCAAAAATACAGTTTTATTGAAATAAAGTGTTCATACAAATGGGCCGCGCAGTGCAGGGCGTGTGATCAGCATTATAGGCTGCATGCTGAAAACAGGTTCCAAAGGGGGTCCGTTTAAAATGTGCTGCAAGCTCCCTATGTGGGCGCGAAGCTCACACAGTTTAAGATCATATAATGTGCGCGATGCGCAGAAAGGGACTGTAGACCCCTCCCCGCTAAATAAAGTCTCCCGAATTGAGCCGGTTTCAGTATAGATAAAGTACAATATTTTGATTGTTGCGTTCCATATGTGCATGCATACACATGGGTTGGTGAGATGGGGGGGGGGGGTAAAAAATACAATTTTATTGAAAAGTGTTCATACAAATGGATCGCACAGTGCAGGCGTTTGATAATTAGGCGGCGTGCGGAATACAGGTTCCACAGTGGGTCCGTTCCGTTCCATTCCATGTGTCCATGAAAGCGGACACTAGAAAATAACAATTTATATACCCGTCATTTTGTGACGAGCAACCCCCTAGTTTAATAATAATGACGATATGACTTCTCCTGATATTTTTGCACATAATTCCTTGCACATCTGGTACGCATATTACGATATTGGCTTTTTACTCGGCAAATGGAAAGCATGATCAATTTTACTTACCTGTGTTTTCCATGGCGGCGAGTGTGCATATTGTCGTCTTCTCGCGGAATCAGACTCTATGGACAAAACAGATAATTTCGCGAAAAAACAGTTAAAGGCTCCTCTCATGTACACTAAATGCTATAATACAATAATGCATTCTTCAGGTCAATATCTTTTAGATAATTTGATGTTCTCGGTACCGAAAGACATGTTATTTTCCTCATATATTTCCCAAAGTTGTCAAATTAAAGAGTTCTTTTAAAAATAAAAACCCACCTCGGGCACACTATACAGCAGTTCACCAACACATGATATGTGTAATACTGAGCTATGTGAAATGTGGTTGCTATGCATTTTTTCTATTTTATGTTGTTGTTTTTGGCTCAACACAAGTGATGTTTCAATGATTTCAGCCATTTTGTTTTGGCAAAACGTGCATCTGCCCATAAAAGCATATAATTACAACAACCAAGCGTTGCTAAATAAAGCACTGTTTACAAATCCATCTTAAGCCGATGAATGCATCGAGTTCCTTAAGTTTCAAAGTCTTGGGTACACTGCAGCAGTATATATCTTTGGTTTTCGGTGGCAGAAAACAATGGAGAAATAAAACCATTTGTCGACCAAGGTACATTGGCAATAGTAATCAACGTCTATGAGTTTCATTACCTTCGTGTGAATGAGGCATGTTTCAGCTTATGTAATCGTCAAAACAATCGGTAGCATATGTGTAACTGACGTGGCACTTTTCCCCAAAAAAATCATATCCGATATTTAGACGCGATAACTGAGCTCCGTCTTTAGATGTAAGAAATTACATAAATCAGCCAAACAGAATTACACGTGGCCAGTGACAACGAAATCAAATGATATATTGATTTCAAGTGGTCACATGAAACTGCGTATATGTGATTAACTTAATCCCCCTGATAGAAATCAAATCACGACAATCGTACCTTTGAGTACTGCTCACAAGTAGTGGTCAGTTATAAAGGAGAGCAAATAATTATATCGACAGTGCTACGTGAACGTTATGGCAACGTTACGTTTGTTCATATTGTTCGTTGTGACATTCAGTCTGGGGGTATGGAATCCGGTGGAAACCACTCCTCAGTTGAGACAAGAGGAATCCCAAGAATGCACGACGTGTCGTGTGGTTTTTGGTCGTGTAAGCGAACGAGCTAAAACCGAGGCGACGGAGGCCGCTCTGTCTGAAGCCATAATCGCCATGTGTGATGGACGCTCGGGCACTAGAGAAAAGAGGCTCTGCCACGAAGGAGTCGATGACGTCATCGCCGAACTCGTGACAGAAATTGACAACACATTTGATCCAGATACGGCCTGCGTGGAAATCGGAAAATGTCAAATGGGCCCGAGTAGCGCGGTCCTGCGCATGTCTGGCAGTCAGAATCAAGCGACAGACTGCGAACAATGTGAGGCGGACATACAGCTAATGGTGGACGAACTCGGGACCTTCTTATTCAGATCGAAGATGAGACTGAAGCTGGACAACGTATGCAGAGGACTGGGGTCACACCGTGGATCTTGCGTCAGAGCTATATATAAGATAACTCCTAAGATCGTGACGTACCTTGGAGAAGGAATAAACCCGGAATTCACCTGCTTAGAAATAGGTTTATGCTCTACTTTGCGGTCAGGTCCAATGGTGTACACCATCAAGCCGGTGCAGACTAGCAGAGATGTGGGATCCCCTAATATATTTCTGTGTAGCCTATGCACATCCGGAGTCTCGATTCTCGTGGGAGTAACTGTAGGCACCGTGACGTCAATCATTGCAGGAGTCGTAGACAACGTGTGTGTGTTTCTTATTTTTCCATTTCTATCTGACTTGTGTGTTAACATAATTTGGTTGGTTGATGGTTTTGTTGATAACGCCATACAAACAGTGGTCTCCAGGGTAGCATGTTCATTGATAGGATTGTGCTGATGTACAACGACAACGATGACTCACACTGTAAGAACGACGAACAAAACACACTTGACGAATAACACTCAAAGAAACACGAACCGTGTCTACAAGAATCAAAGAAATACCCAAGAAACGAGTATCAGATGTTAATATAAATCAGGTTTATTCTGGACAATTTGTTCATTCTGGTGTTCGCTTGGTTTTCGCGAAGACATGAGTATGGCTTTTGTTTTTGGGACACCGGTTCCGAACAAGTTAGATACTAGTTTTCTGAAGGAACGCGGAACGAAATAAAGATGAACCCAGACAATTTGTCCACAAGGAACCAGATATATATTAAACAGAATTGTCTCATTGACCTTAAAAAATTAAGTTTACGTAATTTGGTAACATGGAGAATATGTATAAGGGATATTCTTCATGTTCTTATGTAAGAACATGTACACTGATAAATGCATTTGGGACGGAATAACTCGCGAAGAGATTATAGAAGTTTAGAAATACACCAACTACCCTATTTACTCGAGAGAAAAAACCTATACAGATCCTACTCGAATAACCTAACCGGAGTTATAGTAATTTTCCGGCTGTTTGAAATTTATCGCACTGTCGTACAGAAGTGAGCTAAATATACTGATACACCCTGGTTAAATGGTCCTGCTGATTTGTTATGGTACTGTTTGGTCATGCTTGATTGGTATGATGCTGGTAGGGAAAACTAATGTTGTTAAGGAAATGTACCGTTGTTTTTTATGTGGTCATTTTAACGGCATTTTGGCTAACCTGAACGAATGGAGATAAACACATTATATTTATATAACATTCAAAACCAATTATGTATATAAAACATTAAAAACCCATTATGTTTACAAAACATTAAAACCCATTCGGCCGAATTCTGGTCCCTGGTTTAGACCAGGGTTTCATGTAAACCATAGTCTAGACCAGGCCGAAACCACGGTGATCGCCATGTGTTACCCAGCTTCGAGGCGAGTAAGCTGGGATTATTGGTCAGCACTGGTCCGTATTCTCGTCTTTTTGAAACTCAGGTTTACGTAAACCAAGGTTTGCCTTCTTATTGTCATTCAAGCCTGTGTCGGTCTGTTCATAATTCGAACCATGTGGTAACGTACAAGTTCTGGTAACAGAAACATATGTATTTTTTGGAAGCATTTATCTTTATGTTAACCAAATAGGAATTGTGTTTTATTGATATGCCGTGTAGAAGAAAGATTATAATTATATATGAACTGGACAAAATGTAATATAATCGATAATTATGTGTGTTATAGGTAATAGTCTACAACTGAGACCTAGTACCCCCCTGGTCTGAGATTTTTGTATAAACCTAGACTTGAACCTGAGACGAGAATACCAATTTCTGTTTTCGCAGTAACGATACAGATTGGTAATTTGATTGTAATCATGCGTGCGTTTATCTGGCTTTACAGCGGAGGTTTATTTATAACACCCTTGCCTTGTTTGAAAGCATATTACCGTTAGATGGATTAAGTCAGATTTTCGTGCTATTATTTCTAATATGTTATCGATGGGTTTGGTTGACACGGATAACTAGGGAATGATAGTAGTTTTGCAATCGGAACGTAATCCGCATTGGATGCGGGTGTCTTTCGTTCCGTGTTTCTGAAATGAATTGAGGTCGGAGCTAGTTTTGATAGTACTAATTCATCATTTGAGAATAAATTATTGCTGGACTGGATATACAATATAACAGCAAAATAAGGAAATGTCCGATTAAATTGAATTAAATTAAATTAAATGCATGGGACCCCTGCTCTTGATTAATGATTATTTGGTCCAGTTTCTTAAGTCTTGACATTTCAAATTGGTTTATTTGTCATAATTTATCTTTAAACATGGATTTGGAAACAAATTACATGGCTATGGAAATATCTGCTACTCCTATCGGAAGTGTGATACAACGCACCCATGTGGATTTTTTCCGATACCCCCACTACCCCCCCCCCCCCCACACACGCCCCCACCCCCCCCCCCAGGTTGTGTACATTTTCAATCACGGCGATAGTTATTTAGAATCTTTCTAAATTTTCAACTTATTGCAAATTCCCAAGACCGCGAAATTACGTTGCACATGTCACCCCCTCACCCCAATGAATTGTTGAAAAATTCCAACAAGTACCTCACTATTTCTAGTTGTTGGAAATTCCCACCTGATATCCCCTATAATAATGGTTCAAAATGTTTTCAAGAGCTGAATGTAATTTATGTGTAATATTTTGACGCAAAGTTGAACAATATATAGTTGGTTCTTGATCTGAACAAACAATATTTTACACTATACATTGATTGTAAAGGACGCCGGTGGTACCGTCGGTAGAATGCTCGGGGCATTACGCCGCCATTTGCCATCTAGCGCTGACGAAGCTTGTTCGAAAGCGCGGTTTCGCAATCCACTCTAAGTGAGGATAATCTTATTCGTGTATCTGGGCAAGTTTGTCGGTCCCATTCCGGGGTCGGTATTTCTACACACAGCGGAGTGTTTCTCGGTGAAATTTACTCTCTGCGTAGACTTTCCTCCACCCGTAAAACTGACAACGTCGTGACATCCGCATAGGGGGTGAGAAACCCGCACCACCCCCTGCCCCGTGATCCCTGTCGAACGGCGACGGCATACAGATACCGCTATACAACACGGATATAAGCCGCTTTCACGTGCTCAGATTTGGAGACACCAACACACCAATCTCGATGCAGCGCTCAGCACGCTTTTGTCCATAGATTGTCATTGATTGTCGTTGATTGTACAACAATGCGCCGATCCCAGCTTGCGACCAGGTGGTTTCTCGAAACCAAGTCCTGACATGGAACACCGTGATTATTAGGGTGGTCTAGACCCGAGACCAGAATTCAGCCGATTATATTTATAAAACTCATAAAATTACTATTCTTTTGCAAACACATGAGAAGCCATGATTACAATATTTTAACATACTCTGTTCGTGACTGTTTTGTGCAACACTTTTTTCTCAAATCGTTCGTTTAAGCCAAACACCACAAAACGACAAATAAAGAATAAGTGACGCTAAAATTTCCCAACAACATCAGTTTGCCCTACCAACATCATCAGCAGGACCCACTAGAATCATAGCAAATTAGCAGAACCACTAAATCAGGAGTGTAACAAGAAAACCATAGTCAGAAATGGTAACGCCACCAAGATTATAGTATTACATATAAATAGAAATTAAAAAAAAATACATAAAATATTTTTATAACAATTGTGTTTAAACAAGTAATCCTTCAAATTATTACTAACAAAGCAAGTAAACGACTGTGGGGTCGTTCAACAGATTATAAAGACTTGGACTTAGTATACTGTAAATACTAAAATTTAAATGAGATAATTAAAAGATAAAATTTAGCAAGTAGTAAAAGTTAAATTTTCTCATTTTTGTTTTGGTTAAATAAAGCAATAATTTAAATGTAACATTTGGTTTTTAAAAAATGATTGACCGTGGCTCTTCAAATAATTGCGCGACTGACCTGGTCAATTGTTCTTAAGAAGTTGTTTTGAGAATTACTATGGAGGGAAATAGTTGTGGCTGTGGCTTCGCAAGTAATTACCTTGGTGACGTGATGATAACAAATCTGAACTCCAGTTAACCAAGGACGCTTCATACCAAATATAAGGTGAATTATTAATTCTTTAGAAGTTGTTTTAAGATTTACTATGGAGGTAAAGAATTGTGGTGCTGGCTTCGCAACTATTTGAACTCATTGTAACAAATATAAATATTAGTCACTCAGGCAATAGATGTAGCTATTCTGTATATTAACTTATTGGGTCTTACGTGTCTTGAGATGTCTAAATAGTTGTCGATGGACAGATCGCGCCAATCTTCTCTGTTGGGATTCCAATTGTTGGCTCATTAAATAGGCACATATGCTTAAGATACAGTCGCACGCTCCCGTAAGTCGGGTTTTGGATCACAGTTAATGAAAATATCATTGAAATAATCGGTTTCCCCCAATAAACATCCATATATTGAATATACATGTTTTGGAGCAGAATTAGGCAGTCCATATTGGACGCCATCATGGAATTTATTTTGTTTTGTTTTAATTTTCACACATAATTATTAGTTATATGGATGGAGTTCTCATTAAACCTCACATCCTTGTATTGTTACAGTAATACCCAAAGTAATTGACCACTTAACCACATCAGAATTATTGGTAATTTTTCAGGATTGAAAATTTACCAATAATTTTGCTGTGGTCAATTACTTTGGACATTACTGTATGAGGATTGAGTTATCATTAAACCTCAAATCCTTATATTGGTTACAGTAATGCCCAAAGTAATTGACCACTTAACCACAGCAGAATTATGTATTTTTTCAGCATTTACAATCCTCAAATTACCCATTATTCTGCTGTGGTTAAGTGGTCAATTGCTTTGAACATTACTGTATGATGATTGAGTTATCATTAAACCTCAAATCCTTATATTGGTTACAGTAATGCCCAAAGTAATTGACCCTTTAACCACAGCATAATTATGGGTAATTTCTCAGGATTTAGAATCATGAAAAAATACACACAATTTTGCTGTGGTTAAGTGATGAATTACTTTGGACATTACTGTATGTAGATGGAGTTAAACCTCACATCAGTGTGTTGGGGATTTGGACCTTGACTTGGGACCTTTGGTTTTTAACGCAACAAATGCGCGTACACCTTATACACAAATTTTTTATGTAACCAGAGTTTTTCTTGGATAAGATGAGTTTGAAGCCTGCTTACATTTCAAAATGTTGTCAGTTTTTTATTGTCTGCAGCGGATCTCGACGCGTTGAAGCAAAAGTTACAAAAGATAAAATGTGTATGTGACGAGACTGTAATACAAATGAAAAAATAAATTGAGGGAGGGGTGAGCGATACAGGGAACTAAGGGTTGAACCGATATAAATTTGTAGAGCAATAACGACCAATGTTGACATATTATGCATATCAACTCTACTGTTGCAACAAGGCTATAAAATAGGGGGGTGTCAGAATCTTAGTCATCTCTATAATATGCCAGAATAGTCATTTATGGAGTTCTATAAGATGTTGGGTTGGTTATATGGACTCGGAGAAAAAAGGGGTTTGTACCGATGAAGTTGATGAACTGACATAAATTCGTGGATCGATGTTGCCATGTAATGCATCGTGACTGTACTAAAGCAGCAATTATATAAAATTGGGGGGGGGTCTGAAATTATCTCTATAGTTGGCACCAGGATTATATAGAAAGGAATAGCAATTGATATACATATACGGTATACTATAGTAATACCATAGACATATAAGTACAAGTATCACGAGATAAAATATTACGTAACATGACTATATACCGATGAAAGAAATAAATAAATTGGACCGGGATTAGAGGTTGGGTTGGTTATATGTGGATAAATTTTTATGTAACCAGAGTTTTTCTTGGAAAATATGAGTTTGAAGCCTGCTTACATTTCAAAATGTGTCAGTTTTTTATTGTCTGCAGCGGATCTCGACGCGTTGAAGCAAAAGATACAAAAGATAAAATGTGTATGTGACAAGACTATAATACAAATGAAAAAATAAATTGAGGGAGGGGTGGGCGATACAGGGAACTAAGGGTTGAACAGATATAAATTTGTAGAGCAATAACGACCAATGTTGACATATTATGCATATCAACTCTACTGTTGCAACAAGGCTATAAAATAGGGGGGTGTCAGAATCTTAGTCATCTCTATATAGTGCCAGAATAGTCATTTATGGAGTTCTATAAGATGTTGGGTTGGTTATATGGACTCGGAGAAAAAAGGGGTTTGTACCGATGAAGTTGATGAACTGACATAAATTAGGGGATCGATGTTGCCATGTAATGCGTCGTGACTGTACTAAAGCAGCAATTATATAAAATTGGGGAGGGGGGGGTCTGAAATTATCTCTATAGTTGGCACCAGGATTATATAGAAAGAAATAGCAATTGATATACATATACGGTATACTATAGTAATACCATAGACATATAAGTACAAGTATCACGAGATAAAATATTACGTAACATGACTATATACCGATGAAAGAAATAAATAAATTGGACCGGGATTAGAGGTTGGGTTGGTTATATGTGGATAATTGGATATGGAATTCATACCGATGAAACGATACAAATTAGTGGAGCGATAAAGACACTTAGTCAGGCTACGCGGGGGAAATAGGGGTTGATACGATAGACCGAAATAAATTTGTCGAGTGATAATGACCAATGTTGACGTAGAAAGTAACGCGACTGTACTGTCACACAATTATCAGGTAGAACCGGTCAAATATGACAGGGTACAGCACGTAATTATTTCCTAGATCGAAGAAATGATTTATTTTTTTCGATGATAAAATTTGCCATTAAAATCGATTTATGTCTCTAAAACTGTCATTTTTCAAAATTTTGAGCTGAAACTTGGTGTGTATGTGTATAATATTACTATATTCTTAAAATGACAGAGTTCAGCGCGTAATTATGTTTTAGATGGAAGAAATTGAATTTGTTTTCGATAAAAACTTTACAGCGTGTACGGCCTACGGGTCATTGAGTATGCTCAATTTTTGTAAACAAACTTTTGTCAATAGCCGTTTTGGTCAAACTAAACCTTCTTCGACCGGGACAGCAGATCCGAATAGTAGCTAAGATGTATTTAGATAGAATTATCAAAAGAATATGACCGATCAGGGTACATTTTAAGAGAATAGACTGGAGAAATCTTGGTGATAATTCCAGAAAATAAAGATGCAGGAGAATCACAATTAAACTTCCCACAATGCACTTCACTAATCCAGGGGTTCTCAATGGGTTACACATTATTTTCAGTCTATCAGATTATTTATATTTTCAACAACAAGTGACTTTAAGTTTACAATTTCAGCCTGTCCTGACTCTATCGATATGATATAACACATTTTCAAAAACGTATTATACACCGGTGGCGTTAACTTTACAATTTAAGCATCTACGTGATTCTATCGGTACGATTGAGTAAGGTACAAACAAGAATACATCAGGGGCTCCCAATGGGTTATACAATATTTTCAGGCTATCAGATTATTTATATTTTCAACAACATATTATTACACCGGTGACTTTAAGCTTACAATTTGAGCCTGTCCTGACTCTATCGATACGATTTATCATATTTTCATAAACGTATTATACACCGCTGGCGTTAACTTTACAATTTCGGCATCTACGTGATTCTATCGGTACGATTAAGTAAGGTACAAACAATCTCCAAGAATACATTCGCCCTGTCCACCACTCAATATCAAAATCTCAAAAGCTAGAAACACCACAGGTGGCGTAATAATGAACACCCTTCTGTGACTGATGCTGAAGATGGAGTGCGTATATACAAGTATTTCACGCATTAACCATTTCTTTACCAAATATATTTTCCTATTCAGTTGTACAAGTCTACATTGGAATGGCCTAGTATTCATTTGGAGGGATGTCCATGCGATTAAAGCAGACGACAGGCAGACGAATATATAACACTGCGGTTGAATGATTTTTATCAATTGATGGGAAATGTTCAGAAAATAAGTTCAACTTGTCGTTTGAATTTATTATCTGAACATTTCCTAAGGGATAACTATGCCCATTCATCAATGATTATTTAGTACAAAAAGGATTAAAAACATATTTTGATCCTTACAATAGGGCCGGAATCGGACTGTGACACGATCGAGCGTCCTAAATCGAAAGGAGGGTGTTTATGATGTCTTGTGGACACATGTTTTAATTTGACCGACGTCACTTGATATACTTTTGGGACTCAAACAGCCATTTGACATTAACGTATGGCCCGGGTTCTTGGTTTCTTCTCGAATTCTTTTGTAGTACCGGATCTGGAATTCTTGTAGGCATGTGTCAGTGTGTTTAGTTCGCACAGAGTGTGTGCAATCTCTCAGATAACGATAACTCTTACCGGCAAAAAAAATGAAAATCTTAAAAGTAAAACAAAGCTTCAGAATCCACAAAAAGGATGTGACGACATGGAGTAAAGAACTGGTCTAAACTCGAGTGAAATCTCTTAAATGACTTAAATGGATAGTCAACAGAAGCAGAAGAATAGAAAACGATACAACGAGACCACGTGTAAAATGGACGGACATTCATTAATATTTACATGAATGCGCATGTGCAGAAGAATGAGTCAGAAAAATGTTAACATTATTATGAAGCATATTATAAAGCATATTATAAAGCATATTATAAAGCATATTATAAAGCATAAAAAGACTATTCCAATTATTTGACCACTTGCTAAGAAAACTGGGTGTCACTCCCCTATTTTAGTCTAAACTTTAGTCATACAATCGGTATACGCAGCAGGAATTCGTAGAACTAGGTCATCACGAGACCCGTGATCAACGTTGACTATACTATTTTCGATGTTTTGGGCTATATTATTGCAAAACACACCCTAGATGGCATTAATTTTGCTATGACATATATTGTTAATATAGACGGATATAATGTCACTAAGCCATTAAATCGGAACACGCAGCTGGGATTCTAAACAAGGTCATCACGAGACCCGTTATTGACGTTGACTATCCTATTTTTTCTGTTTTGCCTATATTATGACAAAACACACCCCTAGATGATATTTGATATTGATATTGTACATATAGAGATATATAATTTCACTAAGCCATAAAATCGGTACACACAGCTGGGATTCGTAGAACTAGGTCATCACAAAACCCGTGATCAACGTTTACTGTGCTATTTTCGATGCTTTGGGCTATATTATGGCAAAACACACCACATATTAACTTTCGTAACGAAAAAACGTATCATTTCCTCACTAGTGCTGATGTCGGATAGATCAGTATATCACGTGTCATCAAAGTTTATGACTGTCTTATATGATATTGAGCGCACTGATAACAAGATAGACGTGCAGAACTATATATACCGATTACCGAATAAGCGTTCTGATTATATCTGGCCATGCAGGTCCGCTAAAATTGTACCTGGACAATAAATATGCTCCAGTTTTTTACTTATGTAAATAACTTTTGTCTGCAGAGGAGTTGTATAGGACTTCGATATTGGCATGTTATTTGGCAGTGAAATGTGTTTGCAAGTTTCGAGTTTGGGATGATACCCGGGAAGATTTGAAAGGGCCATCGGACCTCTCCTACAACCCACATTTGAATGCCGTAATTCCGCTGAAGAGTGTTTGCAGGGTTTGTGAGATTGATATATGCACACTAGGTGTTTGGCTACTGTGCATGATGTGTATGCCACCAAAGCAAGAAACAAAGCCCCCACCAATTCCGAACCAGGACCGGCGGAGAAGACTTACCTTTATTTAACTGTGTGAGTTTTGTGCGTTGATGTGTAAATCTATTGTTTCGAGTTGTGAATAGTTGTACATAATGTCCTATTTAGTGATTGCATGGACTCCAGTTGCCTTAATCTGTTGTATTCCGGGCTTGTATTACGGGCTCAACTCTAGGGAGAGGGTGCAATGCCAGTCCGTTAACTTAAGGTCGGTTTGGGCTCCTCGATTCTCGATGGTGCAATGCCCGCCTTCCACCCCTGTGCGAGTGTCAGAACCCGTTGACCTGGTTGTGTAGTGCGTGCGCAGATGAGGAAGCAGCTGAGGTCAGACTGTGTTGGTTGGTGTGTCTCTGAAGATTTTGAGTGCCAAGTAGTGTTTCTAATTATTATGTCCCACCCGTCCTCCCATAAGCACAGGCGCGGGTGAAAGCATGTATTTGCAAATTTGTATAATATGTAGTTGTTAGTAATTTTGAAGGAGATAATTATTCGATAGCTTATACTACTGCCACGACAAGCGTATCTATGCCGCCCGAGGACATTCATATGCGCCCAAGGAGCCATATAGGGCGTGAGCCCGCTAACCTAGATATTGATATAGGGGTTAGTCGTGTTGTGTTCAGGTTTGTGAGCTTGTTGCTCTGTGTAATGGTTTTATAAGGTAAGCAGGTTGGTTGGTTGTTTGATGGAGATAATTACTCAATGGCTTATACTACGGCCACGACAAGCGTATATATCTACGCCGCCCGATGACATTCATCAGCGCACAAGGAGCCATCTAGGGCGTGAGCCCGCAACCCTACGTTTTGATATATATTATTGTTAGTCTTGTTAGGCGGTCGATATTGCGTGTAGTGGGTTAGTACAAGATGAGTTGTTTATACTGAGTTCTAGCGTTGGACTTTATTGATGACTTGCATTACTGCAGGGGGCGTGGCCAATCCACTGTGTTAGCCTGCCGATTATCAGTACGAACCAAAGAGCCCTCTGAAACATAATTACCTGTGTTTTAGGTGGGGATGACTGGTAGAATTACCTGTTTGGGAAGTTGTTCCGTGGGTAGCTAAAAGAGAGTTTGATTATTAGACTTACCATCCGTTTGTCTGGACTGTGTTGGTAACCTGAGCGACCTCGCGTGTTTATTAAGTTCTTAAGATGTAGGTCTATCTGTTTGTTTGTTGATTGTTTTGGATAGTAGTGTTTTCCTAAGTTCGAGTTCGTCAATTATGGTGCTGCCTTGTAGTCTGATTAGAGCTTTTGCCGCTAGTGTTTGGAGTCTAGTGTGGGTATGTCGGTTGTGTTGTGTAATGCCCTGATGGTGGTTCTTATATTTTCTTGGAGTGCCATTTTTAATGCTTTGTTTTGGATTACTTGTAGTTTGTTGCGTGTGGATTTGGGTAGATCGGCGATTATGATGATGATTGGTCATATAAATGGCTTATATAGCTTAATTAGGGTTCCGGGATTGAGTCCCCATGATGTGCCCCTGAGCATTCTTAATAGCCCAATTGTTTGGTAGACCCTGGTTGAGATGTTTTTAATATGTGTTTGGAAAGATAGTTTATGGTAAAAAGTTATGCCCAGGAGTGCTTTGCCCCTGAGTTTGTTCGAAAGTTTCCCCGTATATGGACAATTTAAGTTTGTACTTGGTATGTGTTCTGCTGAAGAGGATTAATTGCGTTTTTTGGCATTCAGTTTAATGTGCCATTTAGAGTAGCACCCTTCCAGGTCATTGAGTTGTTTTTGTAATCTGTATTCCAGCGTTTTGGGGTTCTCCCCTGTGGTCCAAATGCCCAGGTCATCGGCAAATTGTGATATATGTATGTTGTGTAGTGGATTGTTTGGTATGTCGTTGATGTATATTAAGAAAAGTAACGGACTTAAGACGGACCCCTGGGGCGTACCAGCTTTAAGGTTGACGCTGACTGAAATTTCTTCCCCGACCCTTACTTTGATAGATCTTTGCATGAGAAATGAGGAGATAAGTCTTAACATTTTAGTGGGGATGCCGGTAGTTGTTTTTAGTTTGTATCGACGGCCGTGGTTTGATCTGTTTGCATATTGATCCAAGATAATTAATATTCATCTCATGGTCCAATGAGGATGCATAATTACAGAACAAAGGAATAGCGGTGAGACTCCTTTGACGGGGAATAAGATAGAGTTAATTTCAACTACCGAACGCTCAGGACGCGATGTTGTTATGCCTTTGTTGTGAGAATATAAAAGTCTTGAAATTTCAACGAATCTGTTGTTCCCAGACAAAACGCTCGGGACCAGAGTGTTATGATCGCGCCCGTTATGATCGCGCCCGGGAATAGTACATGCATGGTTACACCCCTGGTCGAGTGGTCCTGCTAATTTGCTATGATTCTGTTGGGTTCTGTTGAATTGATATAATGCTGTTAGGGCAAAATGATACCGTTATTATTAATAAATGTGTCGTGCTCGCGGTGTTCGGATAATCTGAACATATCCAAGAAAAGCCATTATGAGTATCAAACATTCAAAAACATATACAGTAATGCTCTAATTAATCTACTCCTTAACCACAGCAGAATTATGGGTAACTTTTCAGGATTTAGTCGGAAATATGGCTTGTTGCCATTCATCGGAAAGCTCTCGGGGATGGCTGTGGTTAAGGAGTCGATTAATTAGAGCATTACTGTATATTGCGAAATATTGTAATACATGGTATTAGTTTTTTGCAAATCGACTATAATAAAGATGGCTATTCACGTCGTTTTTGCACCAGCGCAGGCATTATTAAAAATAACAAAAACGTATACATTCTGGAATGTTTTATACAGACACTAGCTTTTTCTCAATTCACTCCGATTAGCCAAACACTGCCAAAATTACAACTTTAGAATACAAGGGTACTTTTCGTAACGGCACCAGTTTGTCCTACAAGCACCATATAAAGCACCACCTGCATCATAGCACATCAGCAGTACCACTTGGCCGTGGGTGTGTTAATATTGCCTAACCATTATAGTTGGACCTGTCATTTTATTTCGCAATTTTTTCGACAAAATCCGTGTTCAATCTACGAAAAGAAAATATTTTGCGTGACACCTGCTCTGGGTTATTTTGTGCCCCCCCCCTAAATACAAGATACACATTCCCAGCAATGGACCAAGAGCATAACACCCATTTGCGTTTTAAATTAGAGTTGATGTACAGCTACAAGCTGCTTGCTGCAATGCCAACGCAAAAGCAAACGAGCATTTGCTCGCACAGCGCAGGTTCATGTGGACTCCAACTAGTCGTGCATACTTCAGATTTGCAAGCAATCGGATTAAAACAGTCTTATGGTGTAATACCCACCGCTTATACTTCAACAAGCTAGGTTATGTACGTCAGTACCATGCCCATTCAAACTTTGTATCTGGGATGTTATGTTATAACGAATAGAAAGCAAGTTTTAGTGCGACCTCAGATGCTGCGATTTAAATCACAGGTGGAAAAAATTCATGGGTGGAGAACCCACTTCGCATCACGACACGACAGCAGGCATATGTTAGCTATTATAAAACACTCTGGTAAACCATGGTGGAAAACCTCTGGTATTTTACCAGGGTGTTTGTAACAAGTACTCGGAGTTGAATTGATCTAGTGTATGCATGCTTACCATATTATGCACACATATGTAGACACACTTATGTAGTTTTCTTCGAATAAAATGTTCCCACCCATGTATTTTACCGAGATGTAAGTATGTATGCGGTGGTTCTACTAGAGTAATTCTACAAGAGTAATTCGGTAATTAATTACCTCGATATTTGGGTAAATTTAGCATTGTAGTACCGAGGTGCGGTTTCAGAAGCATTGACATTTGAGAAAACAGATTGGTGGCTATACGGATTACACATGTGATTGCATAAGGTTGTAAACCCTTTTGACCCCTTTAAACTATATGCTATAACTTTTGAGTATGGCATCGGGTAAAATTGTTTTCCACTGACTGACTAACAAGATAATATTTTTGCTCTCACAAAGAGACAGAAAACACCTGTTACTCAGTGGATTAGAGTTATCGCTCACGCAGTGGTAAAATAGCTCTGGTAAGAGCCCGGTAAACCACGGTTACCATGCTCTATTGTGGTGCAAAAGGATCTGTTTTTCATGGGTTTTACCCATTCATGTCCTGTTTCACAAACATTTTACGAGATTAAAGTGTGGTGCACCGTGCATTTACTTGGAATTCGCAAGGGTATGTCGGGGGCATCGGTGGCTCAATCGGTTAGGGGTACAACTCCAAGCCGTTTCGCCTTCCAGCGCTGGCGATAAGGGTTCAAATCCACATGTTTCCATCGTGGACTTTGTAACTCGAAATCGTTATCTGAGAAAGTTGCCAGTTACTTGCCGATGGCCGGTGGTTTGCCGCACATGGTCGACGAGTTTATCAGCCATTGAAATCACTGTTAGATTAGCCGTAAGTGTGAGGATTTCCTCCACCATTAAAACTGGCAATGTCGTGATATGGCCTTAGTGGCTAAAGCGACATAAAACCCTAATCAATCAATCAACAAGGGTATGTCTTTTTACATGGGTGTATATGGTTTTAGCAGAGTGTATCATTGTAAACCTGACTTTACCTGTTTACCATGATTTACTCGGAATTAACAAGGGTATGTCCTTTTTAGATGGCTTTTATATGGCTTTTACCAGAGTATATCATTGTTAACCTGACTTTACCACATTTTCCAGAGTAGAGCCTGGTAAACCATGGTTGTTTTTACCAGGAAAATCGTGGCGTTTCCTTGGCAACGCGCGCAAACGACACATCCAATTGATCGGACTTTATTGGAGTGTTTATATGTTTCCATTCTCTGCTATGCCGACAGAGAGAAGAGGGCCACCGCAATTGCTGACATTGCGCAATCGGTTAAGTTGTGGGTACAAAATAAGTTGAAATTGAGTATTTTAGCTTAGAAACTTGAGATACATGCCATGAATATATAATTTCATAAAGAGGAGAATGTAATATAACCCTTTGCCGTGGCTTTGTTTTGACACAAAATACATATACATATATAGCAGACAGGTTTAAACATCGCAGCACAACAGTGTCTGCATGCTTGCCACAGATCTCCACCTACGAATTACATGTTTTATTAAAGTTAAATTCTCAGCGTCTGCTCTACAACTCAGCCATCTCAGTATGGTACTAGAAGAAATTGGGTCTCGTTAGCTCAAACTATAAAGTTGGGCGTAAATTATTGTCAGCTTGGATCCAATAATTGTCACAAATTGACGTCAACTGTCACTGTGTTACCAACTAATTCCAAGTAAAGCATTGCATTAACCCTTGTGAATAACAAGTAAAGGCATGGTGTACATCGATATGATACTATTACACGGTATACGTGCGCACAGTGTTCAATGAGGTTTTTTTCAAAACGAGAGGTGTGTCCGAAAGCTTGTGTGCATTATACAATAAAGAGTCTATAAAGGTGTTATCATTCTTTTTCCTGTCATCTTACAGCTTGATCAAGACTCACACGGCTATACATATACTTAACCAGTTATCACCTGTGCGTCACTGTTCTTTGATCTCGTGTTATTTGACACATTTGTTGTTACACAATCAGTTCATTGGTTTCGATGTCTAAATAATCTCGATTAACGGCGTGACGGCTTAGTGTGCCCATGTCGAAATTGATTCATCCTTACACTAGGGATGTTATACGCGTGAACTTTTTCGAGCTAATTGAGTGGGTGCCAATAACCAGTAAATACAAGTACAAAACGGAGATGAGTAATCACAACCGACATGTTGATTTACGATTCAGGAGCTACACACGTATATGTGTGACGTCACTAATTTATGAAGTCCATCAACCTGATTATTTATTTTTTTACATACGGGCGTTTCGGACCTATGGGACCCATGGGCAAATAACTTCGAACCAGCGTGTAACATTGACAAAGCAACAAAACAGTTTATTTTTCTCCTTCAATCAGTCTCCCTATAGCTACAATTTTTAATTTTAAATATAAAATCAACCGTATTCAAAATTAAATGAGGAACCTTTCTTTAGTGTAAGTAGACGGATATCAACCAGGGAACGTTGGAATTGGTGATGTAATTATCGTAACAAAATGGCGGCGCCCAGTTAATTATTGGAGAATGCAATTCGAACTTCTCCGTTGTGGTTCTCGTGATGAATTCGAGTGGTATAAGCCACAGGGCTTGATTGGGCACACATTGTTTGTGAAGCCCCGATCCAGACTTCGGTGAAGTTGAATATTGAAAGTGAAACTCAGTGAAACTGAATGATGAATCTTTGAAAAAATGAAAATGAAGATGATTTGACTTGTTCTTTAAAATTTAAGTCTGTTTTCACCTGGACTGGTTGGTGCTGCAAGCGGCAAGTTGTGCTTTCTATTTATTCAAATTTAATATATGGCACTGCCAGGTCAAAACAATCAGAAAATTGACGTTTTAAAGCTTACTTAGTGATTAGTCTTTACTGTGATTCAAGATTCAATTTTAGCCACCTACTCAGACTACTATGGTTCTGGGTCATTTCACAATCAGGTTGAGAATTTCAGTTTTCTTACTCTAATGGAAGTTGTTCCCATAATACCTGTAGATTTATAGGACAGCTACTGTCGTCTTACCGATGTACACATTTGGCTGAACATTTTAAATGGTCATGCTATATATAATAAATAGAACATGGATATCGTTTGCCCTGTCAAACACCAACATCCAGTAAAATTGCTTTCTCAAATTTTGAAATGCAGAACTCACATATGAGATAAAGAAATTATGCACTGTGAATTTGAAAATGTTATGTTGCTTGCCAGACTAGAAATCACCAACTGATTCAACTACAGAACACGGTATTAAAAATACCCAAATAATAATCGAGTAACACTTGTTTGATTGTACAGACAATTAATGTCCAAAATTAGCTTTTTATGATGTCCACTCCGAAACTGGGTACAGTTGTGAATGATATGTACTATTCATGTGGACATAATGGTCTTAATATAGCAAAGAGTAACAATTCTTGTTGATAAATGTGAGACATTAATTCAGATCTTTCCCATTGTATGTTTTAGTCAGCGGAACTAATATGTCAAACAAAATGTCCACTCCGAAACACACTCGTTTGCCCTGTCAAACACCAACATCCAGTAAAATTGCTTTCTCAAATTTTGCAATGCAGAACTCACATATGAGATGAAGAAATTATGCACTGTGAATTTGAAAATGTTATGTTGCTTGCCAGACTAGATATCACCAACTGATTCAACTACAGAACACGGTATTAAAAATACCCAAATAATAATCGAGTAACACTTGTTTGATTGTACAGACAATTAATGTCCAAAATTAGCTTTTTATGATGTCCACTCCGAAACTGGGTACAGTTGTGAATGATATGTACTATTCATGTGGACATAATGGTCTTAATATAGCAAAGAGTAACAATCCTTGTTGATAAATATGAGTCATTAATTCAGATTTTCCCATTGTATGTTTTAGTCCGCGGAACTAATATGTCAAATAAAATTTCCACTCCGAAACACACTCTGAAACGTGCTTTGCATCATGAAATTTAATAAGAAAATCTATACGTTTACTACCTCTACATCCAGGTAGTGGTGGTATTCACACATTCACTAGATGTTTACTCACCATCAAGGATCATGGAGCTCCGTATCCACTTAAAGATATATTATGTACTTATTCGGGTGCGTGAAACTAGTAAGTTAGTATTCGGGTACTATGCCAACTGGAGGAATATAGCATTCTAGTATCATCGCCGAAAATTTCAAACAAATCAACATTACAACTCCATAGAAAACATCGTCTGAACTGCGCGCAATTGTAAATATTTACTTCTAGATTCGGGACGCATCTATCTGCAATAAACTGACGAAAACGATTTCGCCATCGAGAGTCACTGTATTTAATTAATATATTAGAATCGCGGTGTTTGTTGTCAATTTGGATATAATATTTGTAAATATTACTACTTTGAGCAAGATTGTTCTCCATTTCTATTTGATCCCCCTGCCGGAATGTTTCACATCACTTTAAATTCTAAGAAATTATAAAATGTCCACTCCGAAACAGGTGCATATAATTGGGTTAAAATAGACGATTGACGAATATTGAAGGAAATCAAGTACAATTTTACTGTATGTGCTCCAGTTGACTTGTAGAATATAAAATCCATCAAAGAAACTTGGAAATATTTTGACATTGGGAGCTACTGTTTTGAAATTGTGTAAGTTTGTAGGTACAATTTTGTTTAATTGGTGACAAAATTTATTTAAGAACAATTGATGGATGGATGATATTGCAATGAAATGACTATTTAATGTATTTTACTCAGACCAGTTTCCAACTTTGCATCAGCTACTGACAGCTAGTGCGTATAATGCTTAATATAGAGTCATGGGTTCAGAAAGCTCCCCTACTCAACCATTTGCATGCCATAAAATACAGAATTTGATTCGAGGGAGGGTAATTTGGCATATTTG
Organism: Siphonodentalium dalli; assembly: GCA_032622095.1. Lineage (NCBI taxonomy): Eukaryota > Metazoa > Mollusca > Scaphopoda > Gadilida > Siphonodentaliidae > Siphonodentalium > Siphonodentalium dalli. The sequence continues at coordinate 212,289,359 of CP136063.1, forward strand.
TTCATCAACAATGACTTATGAGTATGAAAAATGGAATATGAACACATAATTTTGAAAAGAATTCATTGTGGTTAGTCAGTCGGTGAGAAAAAGTGCTCATCTTGATTGTGAAATGACCCTTCTACACACTACACACGACAGTGACAAACATGTGAAGACTAGTGAACTGGTGACTAAGTGAGTCCTTTAACTTGGTCAGTGTATTGTTCATAGTACACTATTGTTAACGAATCATCAATGTCGTGAGCATCATGGAAATATATTTCCTATCTCGGTACCAAAACATTCCCGTCTCCCCCTCCGTTCGTATTATTGAAATACTCTCCGTTCAAATTAGACCACGAACAACAGCCAAACCACCAACTTGCATGCCGATATATTGTACAGATTCCCATGCCACACCCTGATTCGCTGTGTTCATTATCAGGTGTGCTGAACTGTTGCCCGTTGTGATAATTCAATGAGTCACCGGCATTGCCACTATAGCCACGGATGTAGATGGTGTACGTCGTATCTTCTCCTGCTATCCTGAAACTGGAGTACCTGAAAAACCAAGATGATTGAGATTAACCCTTTACCCAACAAACCGGCCAAAACCGGCCAAATAAAGCTTCAACAGCCTAAAATATCTTCGGTCTGTCTTAATAGAACCATACAAATATGGATATCATTGGAACCGGCTCCTTGACCACATTGTGATAGTTACAGTTATGCCCTGTGCCAATGCATTCTCTTATATATGCGAGTCGACCATAGGTCGCCTCGCATATATAAGAGAATGCATTGGCCTAAAAAAAATCTTTTTTTAACACTTTTTACCATTTTTTCTTACATTCTTTAACAATTTTATAATTTTTAATGTGTTAAGCCAATGCATTCTCTTATATATGCGAGGCGACCTATGGTCGACTCGCATATATAAGAGAATGCATTGGCACAGGGTAAAAAAAATTCCGACTTCCGACTGTTGGGTAAAGGGTTAACAAAGTAACGCTATTCGTTGCCAAGCTCAGTGCGTACGACCGATCGACATCCAGACCGCCGTCTAGCAGTGACCGTATCCTCAATCCGTCCATCGAACAAGCCTGGATATAGTGCGTCTGACATTTGCAAATGAGATCACAAGAAGGTGCATTTAGTGATGCTACCCCACACAGCGGGCTTGTATCACCAAATGTATCCTCTGGTGACCTCGTTCTGCTTATGCCTCATCTTCTGTGAAGTATCGATAGTCAACAATTAATATTATGTTAGTTGATTTTTTTCACCTTCAGTTCAGTTTCTTTATCTCCTAATTTGCAGAACAAGAAGATAAAATGCATAATCGAGGTGACTAAGGGGTGAACATCACCAACTTTAACTAGAACACTTCAATCTGATCCTATGTCTCCCATAGCATTTGATGGCAACGCAAAATGATGTTCCCAGAGGGTGAATTTGGTGAGCTGAGAGAGAAATCCAATATTTCTGGCAATGTCTTTGTTACAATAGTGACGATTAACCAAGGTGTATCAGACATTTTAGTATTCAATGTATAGAAGGCAGAATAGAACTAATGTTATTCAACAACCACAACTTGTTAGCGATTTCGTGGCACGCTGAGGCAATATCTGCCATATTCAATATTTGGCGGCCATTTTGGCATCCATTTTGAGCCAATGTAACAATTTTGACGCCAATAAGTAACAATATTCATGGGTAATGGTATTTCTCACGTTCAGTACACAATTCTGCTCATTTCTTGTTGAAATGTGACTAGAATCCCAATTGTGATTATTTTGTTTGTTAAATTTTATACCGCGTTCTGTAAAATCATTTTTTTTAGGGATTGGAAGGAGCCAGTATCTAGAGAATGGCATAGTTCATTGCTCCAATGATGAATTAACATACAAAATGCAAAATAGAATTGCAATTCTCAAACAGTACCAAACAGCAGCAACTGATATATATGATATTAGTGAAAAACGTCATATTTTCCACTTCCGGTGTCCATTTTGGCGGCAATTTTGGACTGAGAGGTCCAATTACGCCATATAAAGGTGGTATTATACCGTATTGGATTTTCAACAAAACTCACAAATACATAATATATAAGCAATAGCTATCCGTAATAATTATCTGTCGTCGTTCGTTATGTCGTTTTGGACAAATTCTTTTTGTGTCATATTTTAATCAACGGTTTGATAACGCGTGGGCACGCATGTTCTCGCTAACACGGTGTGGATATATTCAACATATTTCGCATAACAAACTACTGCTGATACGAATTACGAATAGCTTATAGTAGTCGTGACGTGTTCATCACAGTCCAAAACCTTTTTTGGACACCCACCCTGTGAGTTGCGGAAACAAATGTGTGTTGGAACCATCGACCACCCACCCACCCGGCATACGTGCCCGGAAACTCCTTGTTATTCTAAGGTGTTTTAAGCCAAACTCATTGCAAAAACAGTCAAAACCTTTTTTTTTTTAATTGTGACAAAAATTGTTTGTTGGTTACATCGACCACCCACCCACCCACCTATACGTGTGCAAGGGGGGTCTCTGGGGACTTTGACATAATCCCGGGAAATGGGGACTCGGAGATAGATGTGTTGGAATCATTCCATTCCGTTGTACATTTGACACATTGGTCCGTGTCCTTATAGCACTGTCGAACTGTTGACATGTTGCCCGTTGCGACATTTTAAAAATAATGCCATAGAATGGGGACTTCAAAATGGGGACCTTGTCAACCGGACGTGCATGTGAATGTAACTGGGGACGTGCGTTTATCTTTTCGATAAAGCACACCTAACCATCCATATGGGGACCTTTGTCATACATGTATGCGTGTGAATGTAACCGGGGACGTGCGTTAATCTTTTCGATAAAGCACACCTAACCATCCATATGGGGACCTTTGTCATACATGTATGCGTGTGAATGTAACTGGGGACGTGCGTTTATCTTTTCGATAAAGCACACCTAACCATCCATATGGGGACCTTTGTCATACATGTATGCGTGTGAATGTAACTGGGGACGTGCGTTTATCTTTTCGATAAAGCACACCTAACCATCCATATGGGGACCTTTGTCATACATGTATGCGTGTGAATGTAAATATTATTTCCAAATTCACAACACACACCGTCATTCTTATATATTATTGAAATGCAGTGACTTTCGTTGGCGGAATCATTTTTGTAAATTTATCGTTGCATCCCGAATCTAGTCATAAATATTTACATTTGAGTGTAGTTCAGGCGATGTTTTCAATGGAGTGGTACGGTCGATTTGTTTCAGATTTTTGGCTCTGAGCCTCTGATAGTAGAATGCTACATTCTCCCAGTTGGCATGGTGCCTGAATACTAACTTATCAGTTTCACGAGCCCGAATAAGTCCATAATATGTCTTTAATATATTAACTTTATAATGTTTAATAATAAAGGTTGTGTTAAACATGCTGCCTCATTACATTATTAACATTGGATTACCCGTATTTGTCTGCCCGAGTCTCAATGATCTAGTCATTTGGACAGACATTTGTTTACTACAGTTCCTTATGCCAAATTTCTAATTTGTTTATGAATAGAACCTGGTGTGAAATTGTCTACAATGGAGGTTACGAGCAGTTTACCTCATCAAAATACAAACCATTAATAGAACCATGCATATATAGCATCAGTTCTGACCGTCGCTCGCAGACGAGTATGATTCGCCACACCGTAGCATTTCAACCAGGCTCTGCTCAATGCTCATAATTAATTTTGACCAAATGTATATTTGTTTTCAATATTTAATAATTTGTGCAATAATAGCAAATAAGTCTCAATAGAAATATGCATTTTTTCAAGACTGAGTTGACAATAATGAAATTGATCATCTGGACGATACAGACACCGTGAAATAACATCAACCGAAAGAACCAACAACGAACATCAACATATTTAGCATATATGTACAACCCAACTAATAGAGCTATAAATATGACTTGTACGTTAAATACCGTAACGAATCAACACAGATATATATCTATTGGCCTATCATATATGTAAAGATAAGTTTATTGACAATCAAGTCACCTTCGTGAAGATTGGATGAGAAATGCGACATGTAGCCTGAACGGAAGAAATTGTTGACAGACAGACATACTCACAGACTTCTGCTCGATCGATGACAATGGGGATATCATTTAAGTCTGTTTGTTTGAGGTCCCCAGTCAGTGTAAAGTGACTAAAGTATAAAATCACATTGAAGTCCCCAGTTTGCACCCATATAGTCTTATATAATCAAATTACATGGTTACATCGCAAGTTGATTCTTTTGATATCGATAGAAAGTAGAAACCGACCGGTCTCCATGACTTGCATTTGTTATAAAATTATGACGTGATTAACTGTATTGTTATATCACCCATTACATTGTGTATTGAGACTGTGGTCGGTTATGGTAGGTGATATTCGGTATTCGTACGGATCACATTTGACATGTCAGATCGTGTGACTATATTTTCTACTTTCAATTTGAGGTGCGTCTGCGATGTGTTCAAATTGGAAGCTTTGTTTATTGTTCTGTGGATTACTTTTACACCCGATATGGATAGTCATGTGCATTTATAATAATACCGACAGGTCACATATCATATTCAAGGTAAATAGTTTCGTTTAACGACACCTGTAAATGGCTGTATGTAATAAACTGGCTGATAATCATGCATTTATGGAGGTCACTTTTTGCTACCAAATTTTGTAGGGAATCTGCGATAATGAAAAATAGGCCCACTACATGGGCAGATGTGAACCCACATATAGGGTCTACTACAAGAACAAATTGAGACCACCACCGATTCAGGTACAGTGGTCCACAGTAATATCAAGAGTAGAGTTATTCCTCTTAGCTATATACAATAATTTTATTATCCAGAATTAAGCACTGGTCAGCTATATAGCATATAAGCACTTGAATTGGTAGATTTGGGTATTTGACCTTCAATCGACCAAATTTCAAGGTCAAGGTCATGTCGGCCAACTGTGTGGACATTCCCAAGTTAGTCCTCATATGATAGTAACCATATATACAATTTTTCTTTAAAATCCAGTGATATTTGGGCATTTGACCTTGATATGACCAGATTTCAAGGTCAAGGTCATATCGCACAGCGCTCATATTCGAACTTGACCAGCCTATGGACGAGACCTAACCACATACCAAATATACAGTTCATATCTCAAACGGTTCAAAAGTTATCGTCTTTCGCACAGACGGACAGACAGACGGACGGACGCCGTGACACACGACATATCACCAACTCAGATGCCGACATTACGTGGACCCACTAGGGTGGGTGCACATAAAAATGGAGTATTTGTATCAACTAAAGCTGAAAGTAGATAGGCCTATACTATAGTAGTATGGACAACGGTAGTGCAACATGACTAGAATACTACCGCTCACAAAGTTTCTCTACCGAAATCTATATAACTCGTCTTCGGTACGTTTCGAACTAGGACTACGGTATAAAAAATCCAAATATAAATTATAAATCATATTTAATAAATGGGCCTACTTTTGCGAGAGGTTGCGATCAAATCATGTCCGCCTGAAGACACCCTAAACAGGCAGATCACGTGATCAGACAGTAACAGTTGTGACTAGGCAATAAATGATTTTTTTATCACTTTATTATTATATTATAATTTAATTTATATCACTTAGCCTATCACTTAACACAATTTCGGCGGTTTAATACAAAATTCAGTTTTCTGTCATGTTTCAGGGGACAAAATCTGCTTTGGGGGAGGGGTAGATCCGAGGTATCTCTGAATCTGATCGGTGGCTAGGCGAGTAATCACAGCCTGACCCCGGGCTAGGGGAGTTGTAGCTAAATTTCAAAGTATCAGGTAGGCCTATCACTAGTGCAACATGACTAGAATACTACCGCTCACAGAGTTTCTCTACCAGGTCCTGGTCAACGCTCAATCGATCTAGTCCCAAATATGGTCCAGTTTTATACCGGGAGATATCGTTATGTTTCGTCTCCAACACACACATACAGCAACGGCGGAATATACCGTGATTGGCCGATGTAAATTATCGTCTGCAAACGATGTTATTTCGTTCTAAATGACGCACACACCATTCCGATAAATGAATACAGCATGAAGTTAGACATGTCAAATGTCAATAAACGTTCTCACCTAGGCATTGAGATGAACAAATATACAAAATTTGGTGATGATAGGATGAGAAATCTGGCATGCAACCTGAACAAAACAAATATAGTGATACAAAGAACAGGAAACCAAAGATGGCTCAATGGCGGCCATTTTGGAACGGAACCAAAAGGGGACGCTAATCACTTAGGCATTGAGATGAACATAAATACAAAATTTGGTGATGATTGGATGAGAAATGCAGCCGGTAGCCTGAACAGAACAAATTGTTGACAGACTCAGACTGACAGACTTCCGCTCGACCGATGACAATAGCTTAGCTTGACTTTGTCAAGATAATCTAAAAAGCGGAAGAATCAAATTATTCATACAAAGTAGGGCCCTGCGAAGCTTCGAATCGATGTCGACATCGGCGATCTGGCTGAATCGGGATCGACATAGAATCGGCTGTCGGCCCGTGTTGGGTATTTTTCTAATCGGGTAACATGCGATTTTGTCGGGAGATTTGCACATATATTAATATATATTAATATTGCATTGATAGGCCTATATGGTTGGTTACGTTCAATACGTTGAAATAAAACAAATAGAATAGATAATAATGGATAATAAGTCCGAAATTGGCATCCAAATATACGTGAATACGATAATAAGTTTGTCATTTTCCGGATTTTGTCCCGACTTTTACTTTTTGTCCCGATTCGTATTCGATATCGATGTCGACATCGGGCAGCCGATTCGATTCGAGATTCGAGGATGGAATTACCAATTCGCAGGGCACTAATACAAAGTATTACACAATCAACTAAATTATACATTGACATACTTGAAATACACAATCTCTTAAAGGTGCACAATGCAATGTTTTGTATGAAACTATGAATCCCAAGCATCTTATTGAGTTTTCTCGACTTGTCGACTGGCAGATTTCAGGATCGACTTTCCTGAAAATCCAGTCGAGGTAACCATTTCAAACAAATAAAGAATACAACTTTGAAATGAAAACCGAAGAAACTTATTAATAAAAGGTGTAATGTCAGTTTGTGGCTAGAGAACTTCTTCAAATAACAGAGTTTTGGCCAAAATGAGTTTTATAAACGGTTTAACCTTGATGTAGACCATTATATATTGTCAACATTGAAGAAAGCCACCCCTTTTAAAAGAAATCAGAGAAAAAGTGGGGTTTTTTTTAAGTCGACCCTTGAAATATTGAAGAATTCATGAAAAGTCTGTGGGTGACGTGCAATGTGGGCGTTATGAAAACTTGATATCTTTCCTCTGTCGATTAATATCCCAATGCTCTGCAAACTGTAGCATAGCTCAGATATCTGTATCGTACCTATTTTTGACAATTAATGTTGTACATACATCTTTAATTATGCGCATTATCTTCACATAACGTCGGCTCAGTGCAATCTTGTTCTAACTTCTAATTCCATAATGGCGGCAAAATGAGTTATTGGTACTCGTCGAGTCGTCATATGATTAGCCATCTTATGCACACTTGACATGGTGCAATATTGTGCACCAAATTTGAATGAGATGCCATGCAATCTTGTTCCAAGACCGAAAACCCACATTTCGGTAATGCTATAATGTCCTATGTCATTTTAGCCATTGAAAAGGGCGAGCGCTACCATGTGACAACTACACAGCGAATGACAATACACAAAACAACTGCACTTACTAGCTAAATATAGCACAAGTTTACACCGTTAATTCTATAATGTTCTAAGTTCATGTATAGTGCTGTATATATACCGGTATGGCTCTAAATTGACGGCTTCATTGCTCTAATACTATTGCACATATGTATGTAATGTATAATCGTTTAGAAATAAATAATATACAGAGACGTGAATGTCGACATATTCGATCATTTATAATCGCTATAATAAAACAGAGATGTGTACGCAAACGTTGCAAAACGATTGGGTGCATTTGTGGAATAAGACAATTCGATTGGTCGGCAGCTTATAGGACATTATAGCATTAACGCGAACAACTAAATGTAGATGAAATCGGTCGCAAATTGTTCTATCTCCAAACACATTTCGTGGAATATATTATGCAGACTACTGACATATATCGCATGGAATTGTGCACACATTACCTTTTCAATACCACGGACCCAACAACACCACATTATGGAACCAACGGTGCGCGCCCTTATACCCAAACCAGGCAGTCAAAACTTCAAATCGCGTTTACCAAGAAATGCAGATTACCGACTTAGAACAAGATAGCACTAAGCCGACGATAAGTTACTACATTTAGTCAAAAGATCACGTTGTGTAGATGCTTTGATTTTGTGAAAGGTCATTGCTTGAATGAAGCCTTGTGTTGACATAAAACAAGGAAGTAGTGACACTGCCAAGGTCATAATATGCATATTTAAATAATATATATTTATACCTAGTTCGATTTTGCCTGACGCTCCTGTTTTAAAATCTGATATTTATCTGGGAGCATCAGATTTCGCTCCATAGGCCTGGCCGCCTCTGTGTTTTATAGCTAGGAATTTGTTTGCCAAACGTTATATCAGTTATATCATCGACACATCCATACATCAGCATTAATCTGTGCTGTGCGACATGTGCTCAGTGTGATGTTATGTATCTATAAATAGCGTTGATGCATGACTCCGTAAAGCAAGCCGAAAGGTAAATGACTAATATGGCACCATTTATCCTACTTGTTTGTGTCAAATTGACTATAATAAGCTGTCTATCATATACATTAATTTGATTATGATGACAACGCATGCAATATACTTTATTTTTTGATAAAAACAATGGTAGTCTCTGTGTTCGATACACATGCTCAATAACCATATCATGAAAGTGAAGTATCTCTGACTCACTGACTGTAAACAGATATACGGTAAGAACTAAGTTTACAGGAAGACGAATCTCGTACTATATATTACCATGATAAGAAAATTGGGCCTTTTTATAAGAAATGAGAATTTTGAAGTGGTAAATATTGGTATAAATGAGATATCTCACTGATGTCGAAATCAGTATATCAGAAAACTGAATAATTTGAATTATAATTTTAGTTTGTATGTTGTAATTTCACTAATTTGTTACCAATTTTGGCATTATTTTGCACATTAAACTGATATTATACCTGTAATGTAATTATTTGTTTTTATTTACTTACCCATCAACTAAAACAGGTACACTATGCTGCACGGAATACCATTTTGCCAGAGAAAATTATCAACAGTAATCAGCTCATCAACATTCATAAAATACAGAACACAACTTAAATCAATAAAGTCAAAATATTGAAAATATTGAAAAATAACATTCAATGCAACAATTCTTGTGTTCAATGACCTCCTATGGCCCGATGACCAGGATGCACCCCGTGGCTTTTCAAGGAAGAAGAAGTTGGTAGGCTAATACTAGGCTACACCTACAGAAACTGAGAAACTTCAGAAAGGACTTAATTCTGTAGCAGAATTTATTATTCAATTTATTGCATAAATACTCGAGTGTACACACCTACTGACCTAGTATTGTTCTAAATTAAATGAGACACCCATTAGCTGCACACAACCACAACAGAAAGAAGAAATAATCGCGATTAAAAAAAATCCAAGAGTTTTTCGAATTCCATTGCATCTTCGGCAGTGAATATATGTCAGGGAAAATTTACTGATTTTCTTTTTTACGGTCACGAAACGTAACCGGAATATAAAAAAATGCCTGGATAATTAATCATTCGGGCGGCCCATGATGTGGGGCTGCAACTCTGCATGCAGTTTGTTGAGGTCCCCAGTGTTAGTGTAGAGTATAATTAATATCACATCGAAGTCCCCAGTTTGACATGGTGATGTTATTTAAAATATCAACTAATTGCGAAGTTGCGAACGGAAATCAGGGCGATACATTAACATTTCCTCCACGTTCTTTTAACTTTAAGGTCGTCGATTTACACGACCCGCTGTAGGCCTACATATGTTCGCAATCAGAAATTTAAGAAAGCATAAAAAGAGAATTTTCTATCTTTTCTGAGTTATCAATTTTTGGCCACAAGATCGAAATGCCAACACCTCGAATTTTAATTTTAACACATCGGGGGTTTAAATATCTAATCTATAGACCTAAACGCTTATTGAAAATTCTATTAATGGACACATTCGACTCTAGTCTAAATTCAGTCAGGCTAATTAAATGTATAAAAGTAACAAAACTTACCGAAATGGCATCCTAATATGATAAATATCCGAAAATTCACCGAGCGCGCCAAGAAAACATTGAGAAATCGTCGTGACGTATCATCATAGGCATCTAGGTGCGCATGCGCAGTCATTTGACATGTAGGCCCTATGCGCATGCGTAGTAACTTGACACGTGTGTGAATGCGAACTGTGCTAGCGAGACACACTCCCAGCGTGAGGATGGAGTCTGAAGGTGTCTGACTGAAATCATAAACTGGGGACTTTTTTAATTTTAGTTTTTTCTTGTTCAAGGTCCCCATTTGTGTATTTCAAAGTGGGCAAAAAAATGGGGACCTCATTTAGGTCCCCATTTTTTTTTAGGTCCCCAGTGCAAGGCATAAAATCAGGTCGACGTCCCCAGTTTGACGTAGTCGCGGACGCCGGCATACGTGCCCGGAACCCCCCCCCCCCCTCCCGCTTAATTCTGTTTTTATCAAGTCACAGTCAGTTGTAGTCATTGATTGCATGCAAGGTCGCATGCATGTTCTTAGTTTCTCTACATTTATCGTAGTCGTAACTACGCATATGGCAAAACGACGTTTGTTAAAAAGAACACAGATTTGAGTGACGTACAGTGTCATGTTCCAGGCCATGCGCACGGGTGTAGTTATCAAACAATATGTGATCCTCCGTAGGATAGGGTATCATATAATATGTGACCCTCGTCTCAGGAGTCACTCGTGGCTCAATGAAGGCAGGAGCATATATAAAAATGAGAGGATATGGTGATCCCATGAAAAGGGGATCACCATATCCTCTCATTTTGATATGTGATCCTAAAATAAGATCCTAAAATAATTTTATTAACTAAACAACCAGAAACAACGGAGATATTTAAAGAAGTTTTTTTGACGAAACAACGGAAATATTTTGAAGAAGCCCTGATCGGTCATTCGGTTAACAGAATCGCTGTCTGCACAGCCCTGATCGGTCATTCGGTTAACAGAATCGCTGTCAGCACAGCCCTGATATGTCATTCGGTTAACAGAATCGCTGTCTGCACAGCCCTGATCGGTCATTCGGTTAACAGAATCGCTGTCTGCACAGCACAGATCGGTCATTCGGTTAACAGAATCGCTGTCTGCACAGCCCTGATCGGCCTTTCGGTTGACAAAATCGCTGTCTGCACAGCCCTGATCGGTCATTCGGTTAACACAATCGCTGTCTGCACAGCCATGATCGGTCATTCGGTTAACGGAATCGCTGTCTGCACAGCCCTGATCGGTCATTCGGTTAACAGAATCGCTGTCTGCACAGCCCTGATCGGTCATTCGGTTAACATAATCGCTGTCTGCAGAGCCCTGATCTTTCATTCGGTTAACAGAATCGCTGTCTGCACATCCCTGATCGGTCATTCGGTTAACAGAATCGCTGTCTGCACAGCCCTGATAGGTCATTCGGTTAACAGAATCGCTGTCTGCACAGCCCTGATCGGTCATTCGGTTAACAGAATCGCTGTCTTCACAGCCCTGATCGGTCATTCGGTTAACAGAATCGCTGTCTGCACAGCCCTGATCGGTCATTCGGTTAACAGAATCGCCGTCTGCACAGCCCCGATCGGTCATTCGGTTAACAGAATCGCTGCCTGCACAGCCATGATCGGTCATTCGGTTAACATAATCGCTGTCTGCACAGCCCTGATCGGTCATTCGGTTAACAGAATCGCTGCCTGCACAGCCCTTATCGATCATTCGGTTAAAAGAATCGCTGTCTCCACAACCCTGATCGGTCATTCGGTTAACAGAATCGCTGTCTTCACAGCCCTGGTCTGTCATTCGGTTACCAGAATCGCTGTCTGCACAGCCCTGATCGGTCATTCGGTTAACAGAATCGCTGTCTGCACAGCCCTGATCGGTCATTCGGTTAACAGAATCGCTGTCTGCACAGCCATGCTCGGTCATTCGGTTAACAGAATCGCTGTCTGCACAGCCCTGATCGGTAATTCGGTTAACAGAATCGCTGTCTGCACAGCCCTGATCGGTCATTCGGTTAACAGAATCGCTGCCTGCACAGCCATGATCGGTCATTCGGTTAACAGAATCGCTGTCTGCACAGCCCTGATCGGTCATTCGGTTAACAGAATCGCTGTCTGCACAGCCCTGATCGGTCATTCGGTTAACAGAATCGCTGTCTGCACAGCCCTGGTCGGTCATTCGGTTAACAGAATCGCTGTCTGCACAGCCCTGATCGGTCATTCGGTTAACATAATCGCTGTCTGCACAGCCCTGATCGGTCATTCGGTTAACATAATCGCTGTCTGCACAGCCCTGATCGGTCATTCGGTTAACAGAATCGCTGTTTGCACAGCCCTGATAGGTCATTCGGTTAACAGAATCGCTGTCTGCACAGCCCTGATCGGTCCAACATATTTAAATATTAACACTTTAACTGAATATGTCTTTAGATTCAATATAAATAGTCGACATTTCCACAATAAAATAATTCATGGATATATAGCAACCAGACCAGATGAAAGGCAGATAACACAGATTGTTTCGATTGCATCAATCTGTCTAACTCAGCCAAGCGACCATCCCCTCTGATTTGACTAGTAACTGAGAAAGCATTTATGTCCACTACAAGTTAACTCTTTATAAGAATATCATTTACAATAGTGGCCATGGTCCTCTTCACTGGGCAAACCTTTTTCATTCTTGGTTCACACATTCATTGTCGATTCAGCAAATACAACTGGACCCAAATCCCTATTTGTATCTATCCACATAAGTCCTAAATACTATTTAATTTTCATGTAAAGCTACCGATTCCAGCAACATTTATAAGAATTGATTGTCGTAAAATAATACTAACCACTGTAAAATATCGTCTGAAATTGCCCGAAAATTAATATATTTATCAACATCTTCGACCAAATTTTGCCTTGTTATACACATAAAGCCCATTTATTTAAAGTTATCCATCTTAAACCGCAATTTGGTCCGATACTGACAACTAACTTACTCTTTGTTAGACCAATAATACTAGATACTAATGAATATCGCCTTTCATTGGTGGTTTCCTCGACTCAGATCAAAGTTTTCTGACTGCCCAATATTTATAATTAAAAAATTGTGACTGCTTAATAGGATTCTGTATTTTTAACTGCTATTCAAAAGAAAAAGTTGCAGTATCCCTTAATATAAAATCCTTCATTCAATAATCTCCAAATTGCATATCTAGTTTCAATAGTGGTTACACGTCACACACCCCCTCATCATTTGCCAATTGTACACCCTTTTTTGCTGCTGCCATATTGCAACTGCTCAATTTTCTTAAAAAATAAATAGCCCCTCCCGCCGACATTCATCTCTGATTTTGTTTTCGATCATCGGTTTACACCAAAATTTAGCACACGTCCCTATCTATTCTACCTATTATTTAAACCGATTATAAACGGTGGTGTAATAGATCCACCGATCAACCATATAAGTAGCACATTTTCACGTATAACTTATCACGACAAATCCCTGCTGATCGGTTATTAATGAACCAAATGATTAACATGTCAACACACACTCTGGCCCGCCAATACTACACGTGTATAAACGTAACGGGACAAATAGGCTAATTGTATTAGCAGCTAACGAGAACATTCATGACCACCAATCTGCTCCTCATCATTTCAGTCGATACGATGGAAACTAAACGATCTGTTACTTCTAATTACCCGTACTTAATTACACTACTTGCGTGTGAATAAAGTACGATCCCATTACCACTAAAGGCGGAACATAAGATTTAGAACATTAATATTCACTCTTACATAGTTCCACATTCAAGGTTCGTCCTGTGTAATCGTATGTCAGTTGTAACGTTGCTAATAAATGCAACTGTGAAACTCCAATCGAAATTGCAGGACAATTCACAGAGCTGAATTATTCTATGCTAAATAGTTTATGGGTGACCTGATGCATGCATCTTAGTTTTCTTGTTAATGTATGACAGTAGATGTAATTTAATACATACCAGAAATGGGCCATTAACAAATACCGATAAACGGCCAATAGTGTCGGCCAACAATGGGCCATTAATGTACACCAGTAAAGTGCCAAGAGTTATTTTCTGGCAGCCTTTAATTTCTCATCTATGTGGGTCATCTACCAGGCCTCTGCGTGCACTTAATTCAAATTATGACTGCATTAACTAAATGGACAGTAGAAGAGCATTGCCAGACACCGATGGCACTTTATTGGCCTATTGATGGTTGCCATAACAAATTGTCCCGGTTTTTTTATGGACTATTCCTTTATTGGAAAGACTATAATTAATGTATGTGAGTTACTTATATCATTATGATTTGGTTTTCTTGAATATTATTATTTTCCATTAAATTCTCATCAATGGCCACGCGTGCACTTATTCAAATTCCCATCGATGGCATCGACGGCAGCCATCGAAGGCATCTAATTTTACGTTGTAACTTCAGTGCAACCACTGGGTATATCAGGGTGGTGCACTGGGATACATCTGGGTAAGATAAGATAAGATATGTTTTAATGGTCTTTAAGGTACACATTGGTGTAGGACAACCTACATGTATAGATAAAAATAAACAGGAATACATGGTATATATGTGATATGCATGTAACAAGTAGCAGATTAACATAAATTGTAAAGATGTAGAATATCAAATTATTTGATTTATTACTGGTAATAGGTCACCTGCGGAAGGATGTGATGTACCATATGGTGCATCATCACTTCCCGCAGTTGAACAATGCCCAGCATAATTATGGCGATTATAAAGGTATGAAACTGTAAAGGGGTTGACCAAAAACCATCGGGAATAGCATAAGAAACAGTCCTAAGACCATTTATTTCCATTATGGTCCCCAATGGATTCAAGCCACATGCAAGACCGGAACACACCCATACGCTTCATACCATCACAAACCACTGGATTGAAAATATATTATGTTTGATTTAACAAATGAAATCATACGGTCAATTGAAATTAAAGTCACGATAGGTGAAAGTGAGCTAAACAGGAAGTTTTCCACTAGAAGTTAAAAAACTCTGGAGAGATGTATCGAATAAAATAGGAGAGAGGATTTCTTTGACTACTGTGTATGTTCGGTGGCTATCTGTTGGTAATAAGACTAGTACCAACTTATCGCAGTGTACCATGGACAGTAAGGTGGTGTTATTCACTTCGACCTGGATGACACTGTGCGATCACGTACTACGGCACCACAATCAAAGGCTACCCTCCCCTTGTCATTCAATACAAGTTATATACAAAGCAAACTCTCCTAAGTGTATGATGAAACTACACACTCGCGTACTTTGTTAATAGTACTTATAGATGGAACTTTCACATTTTTGATATCTGTTAAAATACTCTGAGTGAATTGTGTTCTGACCTTTGGGACCAATTTTTTTTATAGAAAAATCATTCCAAAGTACTATTTCTGTATAACAGAAACTGTCCGAGCCAAAAGGACTACACGAGGGATTAAGATTTTTGTTGCCCTGATCTTAATTCATAGCTGCAGTTAGAGCTAACTCTGGTAAAGTGTTCGTAGAGATATATCGGATCCTTGAGTCCACAATCTCCTTCATTGGCAACAGCTTCCTTTGGTTAACCCGCCGTTAACATGTTCATTTTTAGATGTTCCTTATATCCCGCAGTTGCTCGATTATGCAGCGCAAGACAAAATCGGATCAATCTATTCTGAGTTTTTTGCCATTTCCCTTTGGTTATTGCTCTATACCATGAGCATAGATGGACACACTAGTTTTGTCCCAAAAAACCTGGGTGGATTTACCAGGGTGGGTTTTTATATGGGCCATCCCAATTTATGTTAGAAAACCGAAAACCCTTCTAGCGGTTGCAATAAATACCGAAACGCCAATGGGTGTCCTTTTTGACACATCTTGTGGCAACCGCACGGACTACATATTATAGTATAACATGGGGTATACCACCCTACCGCACCGTTTATTTGGTCAAAATCCGTCCATAAATACCGAAACGGCAATGGCGCCCTTTTGCCACCTCTTGTGGAAACCACACGAGCTAGAGATTTGAGGTTATCCGTTTTGATGGTATATTGTGGGTGAGCCTCCCTACTGCAATATTTATTTGGTCACAATTGGTCAATAAATGAAATCAAATATAACATGCACGCATAATCCACTAAATTCTAATAATAATGACAGTCCACGCCCGTGCTTATGTTGGGCGTCGTTGGTATATGCTAATACGCTTCATTTGGAATTTACAATGAGCTGACCACCGTGTGTCACTGTGACTTTGTGTATGTCAATGCGCAATTCTACTCCGCATTCGTAAGTCAATAAATGCAAATGTTTCACCAAAAATCGAAACCTCAGGTGGTAACTAGTTACGTCTATGTATAGTGCCGTATATGCTGATAGGTTTGGCATTCCACAAGTCGCGTGGCGATTCAAATCACAATGAAAATGACCATCGAATTGTAGTTTGCGTTTCATGAAATTGACTCTGTCTTGTTGATCCTCTAGATATTGCACTGTGGCGAGACTCGTTTATGACTCGTTGTGACGTGTTTTTATGTTATTGAAGCGGAGGCGACGGGAGGCGAGATCAAATTGAGATGGAGAGGCACTGAACATATATACGTGTATTACAATGAACTATATTCCTGTAGAAGGATATTAGACCAAACGACTTACCACTTCTGTGGTTCTCTGTTTGTTTCTAGAACCTGAGAAATAGTCTACATAAAATTCCGGGGGCGATTCTGACCATGTTCACTCGACAGAAACACGATCAGTTACCCACTCCTAAATACATTCTGACATCACGCTGGTCGTCTCCACATAAGAACCATCATCCCTGCATAAACACTCGATCCGCTTGCATTATCAGATATAGATACCGTACATGTACTTAATTGCAGATATCATTTACCATCTATATATACTTAATTGGTTACCGTATACGCCCATCTTAATACTGAACTGACCACTGGCACAATATGATGATTATATTGACAAAAAAGCGGAGATATTCAGAATTTAAACACAAAATAAAGATATTTTTAAAGAGAGTTCTTTTTTATCTTATAAAATAATTTAATGAAGTTATATATAAAAATATATAATAATATTAATAGGATAGACTATAGCATATAGTATAGGTGTTTCATAAAAATGTTAATATTTTGAATTTTTGTCAGTCAGTCAGTCACGTAAGTCATAACTTAATAAACACTAAAATAGCATATAAAGCCATTGATCATAGACATCATTGATGACCTCACGCTCACCGGTGTTAATCATTCAATCAATCAATGTTTATTTTTTAGATATTTTGAATTACAATTTGTTTATGATATGGTATATACGTGTATCTCCAAATTCTAAATGTATCTATGCCTATTAAAAAAAGGAATTGCTGTAAAACCAGCGACACTTTCATATTAATATTCAGTTCTCCGTGTCATATAACAAATAAGAATAACAGGTAGATATCATTTGAAGACAGCTTCTCTAACTGAGACCCACTAACTTATACTTCTAAAGCTATAAATATTTTAACAAATGTAATTAAATATCATTTCCATGTTACCACCTTCTGATATTAATAGTCACATCAGAGATGATTTGGATAAATCACCAACATGCAAATTGGCCCTATCCCTTTATAGTCTGGTCGATAAAAGGTTTGACCTAGAAAAAATTTGGACTAAGTTGGTTTTTATTCCATTTTGAAGAGGAATATTTCCTCTACAACATATCCAAGATCCGCTAAGATCCGCTCTGAGAAAACTTTTTTACAGAGATTTTAAAAAATGCTAATTTTTCGACCTTGCGACGTACGTTTTTCTACAATATCCCTCATCGGCGACACCAGAACGCATTCATCCTCCATCAGATATACCAGTTTGTGTAAAAGAGTATAGGGGCGAATAGAGTGACAAGGACAGAAAACAATGCAATCGCGGCGATGAAATGGCTGTCAAAATGGCCGCAACTACAATCCATGCTACGATGAGTGCAACATATTGGATAACCCCCTATAAGCGAAAATACACATTTGTAATTTACAAGAATGTTGTTATATATCTTTAAAGGTACACATATAATTAAAACAGATCTATCTGAATGATTTATCGATCACTGCTACGCACGTTAACCCAATGATTTACGTTCGGGTTTTCTTATTAGAATACATCCAACAGTCGGACCAAAAACAGTTATTTTGGGCATGCAACACACGAAGTAATATTTCGCCACACAGTGCGTGGTAGTTTCCTTTTGGAATGATGATTAATTATTAAATGTAAAGCAGAAATTGAAGAGCCCACCCTATCTGTGTAAATACTAGTTATATTTCCAGAATTTTCAACACTCTCCGTGACAATAAACCATACACGTATGTCGTAATGCTGATTATACTGTCAAGAAACACTTATCTCTTCAACAGAATAGTACCCTATCTCACTAGATCGAAGAGACTGTACGTCGTACATTTTATTTAGTACTAATTTTCATGGTGCTCCCAACCCGGTTTATTAGTAGACAATTATGTTCAAATTACTTCAATCGGCACTTTACGACATGAATATGTACCCCGCAATACACACTATTAGTTGTCAGTATCTTGTTGTTTGAAATTATGTTACCATTGCCACCCACTTATACTTGCGCTAAATATCAGGTCATCAGCGTTTACAGTTATTAGTTCTGCGTTTACCATTCACTCAATGTTGCTATTTATGGTTTTGTATGCAGCAGATATGTGTAACATTAGGGAGAATTGGTAAACGCGGCGATGCGGTTGCAGAAAAGGTCGTACGTTTCGCGTATATGTGGCCTTAGTGCATTTAAGTGCACATAATTTCCAGGTGTAAAGACAGTCTCTGCCATAGAGTATGTAGGCAAATTGGGTTATGTTGAGAATTTATTGAAGAGAGTCTATTGTAATCCTTTGTATTTTGATAAATAGCGTTCATGGTATACCACCATGTATTTGTGTGATAAAAATGAAATATTCGTGTTTAATCACTTGACCGGAGGCAACTATGACTACTATTTTAAGACACGGACAATAGGATCTACACATTTTACCCAGTACCATATGTATAGCTCTCATACTGTTCTATAGTAGTGAATTGTGACAGACCGTGTGTTGTAGATTCAAAAATAAATGATTATCGGTCACATTCGTGAGACTGTTTTCATTACATATATTTCTGCTTCTAGAAAAGGTCACACAATGACTACATCCCTAGATCACATTTAACTGTTTTAATACACATATAGTACACGATTCAAGATAAACAGTACAGATAAAACTGCGTTATTCTTCTATTTCTTGGCGCCCAAAAAGTCCACATTCAATCGTTGTATGAGACCTGGCTTTCGGTTGCTCTCTCGCGAGATACATTAGAGAGAATTCTTACATACTATTATTAATAGCTCCCCTTATACTCTGAAATCATTCTTCCTCGTATAATTTGACGGCCTGTTCGTTCTTGTATAACAAGCTATTCTATTTTCCGCAAATTGTAAATTTTATTCGATTTTGTCCATTTTGGCGGCCATTTTGGACAGACATTCTACCGAAATGGTTTACGACTAAGGATTGTTTGTGTGGATTTTATTTTATTACTAATTTGGTATTTGTTGGCGCACCTACCACCGAAATTCAGGATTTTTCTATACCAACTGCCATCATGGACGCCATCTTGTATTACAGAAAATGCTCAAAGCGGATTTTAGCGGATTTTGGATATGTTATAGAGGATAAATTCCTCTTCAAAATGAAATAGAAACCAACTTAGTCCAAATTTTTTCTAGGTTGACCCTAAAATTTTAGTTTATCGACCAGACTATTAAGTTGAACATGATTTATGTCGACAGATGAATTACCGGTAGACTGGAACTTCGAGCTGTGGTAAAAATACTATTCTTTTGAAATTGACCTTTATACTGGAAATGTTTCACCCGTGGATACTCGATAAAACATATTTAAGCGGGTTAACATAATTATTCATTTACAATTTTAATAAACTCTTGTCCAAGAAAACGTGCTGATCAATTTCGAAAGTCCGCAAAAATGCACCAAATTCGTGATACTGTCATTCCTGGTTCGTTGACTTTGGTCAAAAATATTAAATAGCTGGAAATTTCATGCCTGACACAAAACTACTGCGACATTTTAGACCAATGAAGTTTGAAATTGTTCTCATTGTTTGATTTCCAAAATATATTTTTAGACAAACAGAGGCATATTTTTCTACTTGTCAAAATTTGCTCTGAAATGGCCATCAGTTGGAATATTACACATTTACAGGTTGGACATTCCGAACATTTGGACATTTTCAGGTACATCTACCAGTTGGATAGTTTCAACAAAGGGTGTACATATGGTATATCGTCAACCTAGATAAGTTTGGTCTGGTTCAGATGTGTGTGGGATGCAATTGGAATTTTGTACAGTCTAGCCACGTGCCTGACCCGAATTGTCAACAATTTGAGATGCAGCCTGGCACAACATCTCTCGAAATTGTTCTCTTAGTATTTATTGTGGTTTACACTTTGTGGTTTAAAATTTTTAGACCACAAACTCTTAATTTAGGTCCTGTTTTCGACTGATAAGGCCATCAGTGTCTCCGGGTGTTCAAAACTGCTCTTGGACCACAACCGCGGTTTTATTTCTACTTTTCTTTTCTGATGGACGAATTCTTTGGAATCGAAGGATAAGCTTAATGCATCTGCGACGCCCAAATATTGGTTGAAATAATGTAGTTTTGTCACAATGTATATGGCATCAGTAAAACGTCACGCGAAGACTTAGTGCTACGACAGAAAAGATAGCCTAACAGAGGCAGTCAAAGAAGTACATCCACATGATTTTATTACACAGTATACGTGCGCACAGTGTTCAATGAGTTTCAAAACGAGAGGTGCGGTATATCTTCGCGAACAGGCTGTGCACGAACTATGACAATTATAACCCTTACACCTGCCTACCCCAAATTATGTCGGACACTCTGACCTATGGGAATCCTGTCGGCTGACACTCGCGTCCACCTAAACAAATGTCCGACACTCTGGCCTGGTGGGTCCCCGTTTGGGCGATTTGTTGTTTGTCACCCCTGTGCGGAGAATGTTTTTGCAGACCCCCCCCCCCCCCTCTGAAAGTGAGAAAATATTCGGTTCTTGGACTAAAAACAGCATTATTTACACTTGATATCGATTGTAAAAATAAACTAGCGGGACATTCCCAAAATCCCTCTAAAATGTCCAACTCCCCTTGATTCTGACATGAACGTTTCCAGTTGTTTTGACCAAAGTAGGGGAGCAAGACCCTTTGCTCTTAGCAAGTGGTCAAATAATTGGAATAGACTTGTTAAGCTTTATAATATGCTTTATAATAAGCTTCATAATTGTTTACATTTCTCTGACTCATTATTCTGCACATGCGCATTCATGTAAATATTAATGAACGTCCGTCCATTTTACACGTGTTCGCGTTGTGTCGTTTCCTATACTTCTGCATCTGTTGATTATCCATTTAAGTCATTTAAGAGATTTCACTCGAGTTTAGTCCAGTTCTTTACTCCATGTCGTCACATCCTTTTTGTGGATTCTGAAGCTTTGTTTCACTTTTAAGAATTTCACTTTTTTGCCGGTAAGAGTTATCGTTCTCTGAGAGATTGCACACACAATGTGCGAACGAAACACACTGACACATGTCTACAAGAATTGAAAATCCGGTCTACAGAAGAATTCGAGAAGAATACAAGAACCCGGGTCATATGTTAAAGAAAATGGCTGTTTGAGGCACAACAGTATATCAAGTGACGCTTTGTCGTGTTACAATCGGGGTCTAATGCTAGGATCAAAATATATTTTAGCCCTTTTTATACTAGATAATCATTGGAGCGTATAGTTATTCCGTAGGAAGTGTTCAGATAATAAATTCAAACGACCAGTCTGACCATTTCACACCCATTGTTAAAAATAATTCAACCCCTGGGTTATCTATTAGTCTGCGTGTCGTCTGCTGTAATCACATGAACATCCCTCCAAATGAATACTGGACCATTCCAATGTAATTTTATAACTGAATGGGAAAATACATTCGCTAAAGAAAGGGTTAATGCGCGAAATACTTGTATTGACACTTCATCTTCAGCATCAATCACAAAATAGTGTTCATTATCACACTCCTGGTGAAGTGGTTCTGATAATTTGCTACGATTTTAGTGGGTCCTGCTGAATTGCAATGTTGTTGGTAGGGCAAACTGATGTTGTTGGGGAAATTTAGCGTTATTTTTCTTTAGTTGTCGTTTTGTGGTGTTTGGCTTATGCGAACGATTTGAGAAAAACCAGTGTTGCACGAAACAATCACGAACATAAAATATTTTAATCATGGCTTTCCATTTGTTTGCAAAACGACAAGAATAGTCATTTTATAAGTTTTTGATTGTTTTATAAACATAATGGTTTTTTATGAGGTTTTGTATATTTTATAAACATAATGTGTTTTAATGTTTTATAACCATGTATGTATTATAAACATAATGGTTTTTTTTATGAGGTTTGGAATGTATTATAAACATAATGGGTTTTTCTGAGGTTTGGAATGTATTATAAACATAATTGTTTTTTCTCCCTTCGTTCAGGTTAGCCAAAAGGCCGTTAAAATGACAACATAAAAAATAACGGTACATTTCCTTAACAACATTAGTTTGCCCTACCAGCATCATATTAATTCAACAGGACAGACCATCACCATAACAAATTGGCAGGATCATTTATACAGACTGAATCAGTATATTTTGGTATGAACAAAGTTCGTTCAGTTTAGCTCACTTCTGGGCAATAAAGTTCAAACAGCTGGAAAATTACTATGACTTCGGTTAGGATATTCGAGTAAGTAGGGTCTATATATGTTTTTTACTCTCGAGTAAATAAGGCCGTTGGTGTATCTCTAAACTTCAATAATCTCCTCGCGAGTTCTATGTTTTTATTCCGGCCCACATTTGCACATGAAATTACATAAGAACGTGAAGAATATTCCAAAATTATTCTCACTGGTACCAAATTACTTTAAAACATTTGAGGTAAAAAGGAGTCAAATCCGTTTACTATTTATCTGGTTTCTTGTGGACATTTGTCGGGGTTCATCTTGATTTCGTTCCGTGTTTCTCCAGAAAACTAGTATCCAACTTGTTCCGCATTTGTATAAAAAAAAAGCCATAACCATGTTTTCACGAAAACCAAGTGAACGCAAGAACGAACAAATTGACCTGAAGAAACCTGATTTATATTAACATCTGATACTGGTTTCGTGGGTATTTCTTTGATTATTGTAGACACGGTTCGTGTTTCTTTGGGTGCTATTCGTCAAGTGTCTGAGTCGTCGTTGTACATCACACTGCCTAGCATCCTTGAATATATATAATTAGCAAAATGATGAACAATCTGACTGGAATGTACGCAACAACTCCATACATGGTCCATATTATGTTAACACACGTGTCAGCTAGAACTGGAAAAATAAGAAACACGCATACGTTATCTGCCATATCTACAATAATCTGCATTGCTTGTATTATTCCCCCCAAAAGCGCGATAACGGCGTATAGTAGACCACAAAGTATGCCATTAGAAGATCTCACATCTCTGCTAGTCTGCACCGACTTGATGTTGTACATCCCTCGACCTGACCACAAAGCAGAGCAATAACCTATTTCTAAGCATGTGGTTTCCGGGTGTATTCCTTCAACAAGGTATGTCACGATCTTATGAGTTATCTTATATATGGCTCTGATGCAAGCTCCACGGTGTGACACCAGGCTTCTGCATACCTTATCCAGATTCAGTCTCATCTTCATTGTGAATAACGAGGTCCCGAGTTCGTCCACCATTAGCTGTATGTCCGACTCACATTGTTCGCAGTCTGTCGCTTGATTCCGACTGCCAGACATGGGCAGTACCGCGCTACTCTGTCTCATTTGACATTTTCCGATTTCCACACAGGCAGTATCTGGATCAAATGTGTTTTCAATTTCTGTCACGAGTTCGGCGATGACGTCATCAACTCCTTCGTGACAAAGCCTTTTTTCTCTAGTGCCCGAGCGTCCATCACACATGGCGATTATGGCCTCAGACAGAGCGGCCTCCGTCGCCTCGGTTTTAAATTGTTCGCTTACATGACCCATAACCGTACGACACATCGTGCATTCTTGGGGTTCCTCTTGTCTCCACTGATGAGTGGCTTCCACCGGATTCCATACCCCCAGACTGAATATCACCACGAACGACGTGAACAAATGTTTAGCTGTCATGATGTTCATGTAGTACTGTCGATATTATCATTTCCTCTTCTTTATAACCGAGCACTACTTGTGAGCAGCACTCAGGTGATGTGCAGATTGTCGTGATTTGATTTTTATTAGCGGGATTAAGTTAACTCCATATACGCAGTTTCACAAGACCACTTGAATTCAATATTGTGTTGTGAACGGAAACTGCAATGCCCGATTAGTCGTCTCCAGTTTAAAGTCCGCCATAAGAGACTAATGGAAGCGGTCTCGTACGTAAACAAGCATCTTGCTGTCCCAATATCCTAGCTGTTTACGTACGAGCAGACTTGGACTATTGAAAACACTTTCAATTCACCGACAAATGATCGGTAACCAAGGACACACCATATACACTCTAGGCAGATTCGCCCTGGGGACAATCGACTCACCAGAATGGTAACCCTACTGAATTCCTGAATTTACATCTTTATCGAGAACTCCAAGCAACAAGTAACTAAGGCGTTGTTAGGACTTGTACAATCAGAATCGAGGAAAATGAAAGAGAAAATTAGAGGTGCATTTATAAGTTCTTACGTGTCACCAGCCTTTTGTAAAGTTTAAAAAAAATATCTGATAAATTTATTTGGCAAAAAAGCAATACATGTTTGATAACACTTACAGTGTAATCAAAGTGTTTTAATCTTCATTACAATATAAATGTAGAAAATTACTGTCATGGTTGTTTCCAGATGCTTCTAATGAACTAATCAAAATTGTGGTGGTGATGAAAGAAGAACAAATACAGTTCGCAGCTGAGCTTAATGCTACGAAGTCGAGGTCTGAAATGGTGAGAACTTACTCCATATGCACCTGAATTTTATTTCTTAATTAAAGGAAAGGATGGCCTTCGTGCGGGTATGCTGTTAAAATAGTCACACCCGATAAAACTGCCGTAAACAGAAAGTATCTTAAAATATAGACATATATCGTTCTTTTACCAATCATAAATATCGCGTAAATAGTATGTTATTGTCAATTTTTTGTCCTTTGTTTACATAACACAGCATACGACCTAAACATTAACATACTATATACGCGATATTTATGATTGATATAAGAAGAAAATATGTCTATATTTTAATATACTCTCTGTTTATGACGGTTTTAACGGATGTGCAATTTTAGCACCTATAACCGCAAGGAAAGCCATCCGTACTTTGAATTAAATTGATGTGAAACACTCTGGTATGGTGATCAAATAGAAATGGAGAATAATTTTGATCAAAGTAGTTATTTTACAAATACTATATCCAAATTGACAACACTCGCCGTCATTCGTATATAATGGAGAATAATTTTGATCAAAGTAGTTATTTTACAACTACTATATCCAAATTGACAACACACGCCGTCATTCGTATATATTAATTAATTGCAGTGACTGTCGATGGCGAAATAGTTTTCATTAGTTTATCACCGATAGTTGCGATCATTAATGCATGACAGTAGAGGTCCTTTAATACATACCAGAAATGGGCCATTAACAAATACCGATAAAGGGCCAATAGTGTCAGCCATCAATGGGCCATTAATGTTCACCAGTAAAGTGCCAACAGTTATTTTCTGGCAGCCTTTAATTTCTCATCTACAGTAATGCCCTAAGTAATCGACTCCTTAAACACTGCAGAATTATGGGTAACTTTTCAGGATTTAGTCGGAAATATGACTTGTTGCCATTCATCGCAAAGCTCTCCCCGAGAGCTTTCCGATGAATGGCAACAAGCCATATTTACGACTAAATCCTGAAAAGTTACCCATAATTCTGCTGTGTTTAATAGTCCGTGGGCCAAACAAGATATTTTTCGAGTTGGCTGCACCCTCCCCCTCCCTCCAACAAAGGTTTCTGCATATCAAATTAAAGACCATCATATGTCGCATCAGATTTTGCTTGTTGCCAGTTTCAGAAAGTGTCCCAAAATAGATTTTTCAGGGAAGACAACTCTTACCCCTAAAATAAAATGAATATTTTCTTGAGTACAAGTGTCAGAGCATAAACAAAATATTGCGGTTATAAACTGCACAATCTGTAGTTTATATTAATAAGAAATGATCGTAAAATGATACGAGATACAAAACTAGACCAATTTATGAGCTAGTTAGAAAAATTTGCGATAAATATTTTTAAATCGCGAAAAATTACTTGGATTATGAAAAAAATGGTCACATATAAATGGCTATAACTTGTGAACCACATGGGCTATTGATCGGCAGCATGGCTCAAAAATTGCCCCAATGGCATATCAAAACGAATTTAGTAATGGAATGCCAAGAATATTGCTGTGAATATGTTATATGAGCGTAAAGTTAACCCCATCCCCTAAAATATAACTTTTGCAGAAAAACGAATTATGTAGTTTACACTTAGAATGCTGCATGTCAAGTTGGCTTTAGAAGCATAAACAGAAAGAGTGTACAGAGTGATGAAGAGAATTGTAAATAACGGTGTCTAAACGTGATCTAAGATTAAAATTATATATATATATATATATTTCAACTGAACACATATGGCTACAAAGGCTTGCGAGTGAGACTTACCTTATATAGAACGGTATTTTCTTATTTGTGCCGCGCATGTCGGGACAGTGATCACAACCGACAATAGATGCGGCATTACATGCACCCCATATTTGACAATAAGTTTAGGATGGCATCCAAATCGGCCAACAAAATCGAAGACAAGGGAATGGTTAATCACGAGTTCACTGGTAACCATAAACAGACCATAGAACCCTTCTATTGTTTCAATTAATTTAAGCTAATGAGTAATTGGTTGTCTTAAGGACTATAGATAATCATTTATTGGGAGAATGCTTGATACAAGTCAATGCATAGAAAGATAAAAACATTCATCACTAAACATGTGCCTTTTGGACCAGTTTAGATAAGCAATATAATTTTATATAATTTTTCTGAAGAAAATTTAAATTGTATGCCCAAATTACAAGTCTCCAATTTCAAGTTGCCTATCTCTGATGCAAACATGTGTTCAGGAGTAGTATTTTATATTTTAAAAATTAGTTGTTATACAGAGGATTTTTTGTCAATAAAGGAATGACTTTTGTAGTATATAGTACTATGTTGCCAACAGTTTTCATGACATGCTACTACTTCCTGTTCTATGATTTCAGTATCTATAGTCCTTAAATGTTCTCTCACTCTACTCATCATAAGAGTCGTCAAAATTAATACTATGTCGGTTATTGTAGACATTCCCACATACACCGTTACATGGTTAGTCTGCGCTGAAACAAGATCATGTGTCAGATTCACATGAATCTTTGCAGCCAAAGCTCAGTAGTCACAGTCCATCAGGAGAAGTATAATCTGTCTTGTTTGTAGGACTCAATCAAAGAGCGACCAGCCATTGCTGTCATGGCATGGTACACCAGGCTTGTGAGTTAGTATGATGTGCCAATCACTGATATAGTTCGCACGAAGATGTGTTGATGTGATTTCTTAAGGAGTCTGTGGCTGCTGGGGGTAGAAGATGTTCCAGTGTTCGGTTATACAATATAAGAACGTGTGCATTAATTTGTCGAATAGACGAAATTATGGCCCACCATAATATAGCCCACATGCAGACTCTTGGTAGGATATATCTTCAAAATTAATATAATACACAAATTGATGAAAATTTTAAGTCGCATCACATTTTACTGCTTTTGAGTACCAATTCAAACGGATTCATTTGATAGGTATTTGTGAATGTCGCAGCCTGTCAACGCGTGAATTGGAGGCAAGGATTCACACACCTCATTGGACAATACTGTCCGCTATGTCGTTCACGGAAATGGAACATGACCTATTTTTGGATTTAGTATGAAGAACTATCCTAGCTCATATTCATTGAGAAACATAACATTCTAGTATTTCGACATGTACCTCAGTGGAATAAAACAATAACTAGCTTCCGACCGAGGCGTGGTGCATTGGCTGCATGTAACAGTACATGTATCCGCTTCCTCGTGGTAACATACTAGCACTAGAGCAGGAACTAACTGTAAGCGAATGTCACCATTCGGGGACCATATCACGTAACATTCCACCCCATGGCAAACATAATAATTCAGTGTTTTTGAAACACATGTAGATTATGCACTCAACCATTCGCGAAAAAAAATAGAAACCTGTCAAGGAGTCTTTGTTATCACCACCTGATAAATATTAGGCATTGTCTGGAACTGAGTCATGGACACATGACGTGTGAAGCATTACCTGAATACCAGGATTGTATTCTCGGGTTGCAGAAAAAAGGTACCATAATGACTTATTCTGAAAAAGAATTGCAATGTATCATATTATGCAACATCTTCAACAATCTACTAATATCGATGGTGACCTACTTACATCCTGTCAAGAATTTGTATGTGCATTATGTGAGAAGCCGACATGTATTCAAGTCCACGAATTGCGATTAATGTTCTCCTGTTGTTAAACAAGAATAACAAAAATACAGACTTCTTAAGCAACACTATTTTCGTGCAAACTATCAGGCAATTACTTGACACAATAACTCAACCCATTCTAGTATGCCATTTCCTTATAACCCTATGCAATTTGGGTGTGTGGCATATATAACCATAGCCCTATCTATAGTGGACGAGATACATGTTTATGGCATACGATAACAACACTAGGCGGGGTGAAATTCACTGTAAACAGCTGTATATGAATTTCTGTGCATACTATTTATCATGGATGTTAACATGGACATGTAAATAGGAATGAGTCATTTTGGGGTCATTCGGCCAAAAAAACATGGCTGCCAGTGGCCATCTTGGATTTCAAAATTTGCAACAAAATACAACACGATAACTGTTTACCAGTTAGAATTACATTATTTCTCTCATTCAAAGTGGTTTTGAAGCCCAACCCATTGCCAAAACACTAAAAAAACAAGCAGGAATTTTTTTTTTTTTAGTTGCGGAAAAAATTGCTTGCTGGTGGCTTTGACCACCCACCCACCCCGGCATACGTGCCGGAAATTTTTTTCACCCCCCTCCCCCTGAACAAAGGGGAAAATTTTTACAATTACATACTGTTTATGCCATATTTCTGATTTGTGTAAGAACAAAATCTGTCTATATTTTACTATTCTTTCTGATTGAACGGAGGTGAATATTTTAACAGCATACCGACCGCCAACGCCGCCCGTATCTTTAAGTTTTAAAGTCTTGGGTACACTGCAGCAGTATATCTCTTTGGATTTCTGTCGCAGAAAAAAAAATGAGAAATAAAACCATTTGTCGACCCAGGTACATTGGCAATAGTAATCAACGTCTGTGAGTTTGATTACCTTCATGTCAATGAGGCATGTTTCAGCTTATGTAATCGTCAAAACAATCGGTAGCATATGTGTAACTGACGTGGCACTTTTCCAGCAATGAATCATATCCGATATTTAGACGCGATAACTGAGATCCGTCTTCAGATGTAAGAAATTACACAAACAGCCAAACAGAATTACAAGTGGCCAATGACAACGTAATCAAATGATATATTGATTTCAAGTGGTCACATGAAACTGCGTATATGGAACTTAATCCCGCTGATAGAAATCAAATCACGACAATCGTACCTTTGAGTACTGCTCACAAGTAGTGGTCAGTTATAAAGGAGAGCACATAATTATATCGACAGTGCTACGTGAACGTTATGGCAGCGTTACGTTTGTTCATATTGTTCGTTGTGATATTCAGTCTGGGGGTATGGAATCCGGTGGAAGCCACTCCTCAGTTGTTGAGACAAGAGGAATCCCAAGAATGCACGACGTGTCGTGTGGTTTTTGGTCGTGTAAGCGAACGAGCTAAAACCGAGGCGACGGAGGCCGCTCTGTCTGAAGCCACAATCGCCATGTGTGATGGACGCTCGAGCACTAAAGAAAAGAGGCTCTGTCACGAAGGAGTCGATGACGTCATCGCCGAACTCGTGACAGAAATTGAGAACACATTTGATCCAGATACGGCCTGCGTGGAAATCGGAAAATGTCAAATTGGCCCGAGTAGCGCGGTCCTGCGCATGTATGGCAGTCAGAATCAAGCGACAGACTGCGAACAATGTGAGTCGGACATACAGCTAATGGTGGCTGAACTCGGGACCTTCTTATTTAGATCGAAGACTGGATAACGTATGCAGAGGACTGGGGTCACACCGTGGATCTTGCGTCAGAGCTATCTATAAGATAACTCCTCAGATCGTAACATTCCTTTGAGAAGGAATAAACCCGGAATCCACCTGCTTAGAAATAGGTTTATGCTCTGCTGTGCGGCCAGGTCGAGGGATGTACAACATCAAGCCGGTGCAGACTAACAGAGATGTGGGATCTTCTAATTTTTTCTGTGTGGCCTATGCAAATCCGGAGTCTCGATTCTCGTGGGAGTAACTGTAGGCACCGTGACGTCAATCATTGCAGGAGTCGTAGACAACGTGTGTGCGTTTCTTATTATTCCATTTCTATCTGACTTGTGTGTTAACATAATTTGGTTGGTTGATGATGTTGCTGATAACGCCATACACACAGTGGTCTCCAGGGTAGTATGTTCATTGATAGGATTGTGCTGATGTACAACGACAACGATGACTCACACTGTAAGAACGACGAACAAAACGCACTTGACGAATAGCACCCAAAGAAACACGAACCGTGTCTACAAGAATCAAAGAAATACCCAAGAAACTAGTATCAGATGTTAATATAAATCAGGTTTCTTCTGGACAATGTGTTCATTCTTGTGTTCGCTTGGTTTTCGCGAAGACATGATTATGGCTTTTTTTTGGGACACCGGTTCGGAACAAGTTGGATACTAGTTTTCTGGAGGAACGCGGAACGAAACGAAGATGAACCCCGACAATTTGTCCACAAGGAACCAGATATATATTAAACAGAATTGTCTCATTGACCTTAAAAAATTAAGTTTACGTAATTTGGTACCATGGAGAATATGTATAAGGAATATTATTCATGTTCTTATGTAAGAACATGTACACTGATAAATGCATTTGGGTCGGAATAACTCGCGAAGAGATTATAGAAGTTTAGAAATACAGCAACTTCCCTATTTCCTCGAGAGAAAAAAACCTATACAGACCCTACTCGAATAACCTAACCGGAGTTATAGTAATTTTCCAGCTGTTTGAAATTTATCGCACTGTCGCACAGAAGTGAGCTAAACTGAACGAACTTTGTTCATATCAAAATATACTGATACACCCTGGTTAAATGGTCTTGCTGATTTGTTATGGTACTGTTTGGTACTGCTGGATTGGTATGATGCTGGTAGGGAAAACTAATGTTGTTAAGGAAATGTACCGTTATTTTTTATGTTGTCATTTTAACGGCCTTTTGGCTAACCTGAACGAATGGAGATAAACACATTATATTTATATAACATTCAAAACCTCATAAAAACCTATTAGGTTTATAAAACATTAAAACCCATTATGTTTATAAAAAAAAACATTAAAAACCCATTATGTTTATAAAACATTAAAACCCATTATGTTTATAAAACATTGAAACCCATTATATTTATAAAACATTAAAAACTCGTAAAATTACTATTTTTTTGCAAACACATGAGAAGCCATGATTACAATATTTTAACATACTCTGTTCGTGACTGTTTTGTGCAACACTTTTTTCTCAAATCGTTCGTTTAAGCCAAACACCACAAAACGACAAATAAAGAATGAGTGACGCTAAAATTTCCCAACAACATCAGTTTGCCATACCAACATCATCAGCAGGACCCACTAGATTCATAACAAATTAGCAGAACCACTAAACCAGGAGTGTAATAATGAACACCCTTCTGTGACTGATGCTGAAGATGGAGTGCGTATATACAAGTATTTCACGCATTAACCATGTCTTTACCAAATATATTTTCCTATTCAGTTGTACAAGTCTACATTGGAATGGCCTAGTATTCATTTGGAGGGATGTTCATGCGATTAAAGCAGACGACAGGCAGACGAATATATAACACTGCGGTTGAATGATTTCTATCAATTGATGGGAAATGTTCAGAAAATAAGTTCAACATGTCGTTTGAATTTATTATCTGAACATTTCCTAAGGGATAACTATGCCCATCATGCATCAATGATTATTTAGTACAAAAAGGATTAAAAACATTTTGATCCTTACAATAGGGCCGGAATCGGACTGTGACACGATCGAGCGTCCTAAATCGGGGGGGGGGTGTGGTGTTTATGATGTCTTGTGGACACATGTTTTAATTTGAGCGACGTCACTTGATATACTTTTGGGACTCAAACAGCCATTTGACATTAACAAATGACCCGTGTCCTTGGTTTCTTCTCGAATTCTTGTGTAGTACCGGATCTGGAATTCTTGTAGACATGTGTCAGTGTGTTTCGTTCGCACAGTGTGTGCAATCTCTCAGAGAACGATAACTCTTACCGATAAAAAAAATGTAAATCTTAAAAGTAAAACAAAGCTTCAGAATCCATAAAAAGGATGTGACGACATGGAGTAAAGAACTGGTATAAACTCGAGTGAAATCTCTTAAATGACTTAAATGGATAGTCAACAGAAGCAGAAGAATAGAAAACGATACAACGAGGACACGTGTAAAATGGTCGGACGTTCGTTAATATTTACATGTATGTGCGTGTGCAGAAGAATAGAAAACGATACAACGAGGACACGTGTAAAATGGTCGGCGTTCCTTAATATTTACATGTATGCGCGTGTGCAGAAGAATGAGTAAGAGAAATGTTAACATTATTATGAAGCTTATAAAGCATATTATAAAGCATAAAAAGACTATTCCAGTTATTTGACCACTTGCTAAGAAAACTGGGTGTCACTCCCCTACTTTAGTCTAAACTTTAGTAATAAAATCGGTACACGCAACAGGGATTCGTAGAACTAGGTCATCACGAGACCCGTGATCAACGTTGACTATACTATTTTCGATGATTTGGGCTATATTATTGCAAAACACACCCTAGATGGCATTAATTTTGCTATGACATATATTGTTAATATAGACGGATATAATGTCACTAAGCCATTAAATCGGAACATGCAGCTGGGATTCTAAACAAGGTCATCACGAGACCCGTTATTGACGTTGACTATCCTATTTTTTCTGTTTTGCCTATATTATGACAAAACACACCCCTAGATGATATTTGATATTGATATTGTACATATAGAGATATATAATTTCACTAAGCCATAAAATCGGTACACACAGCTGGGATTCGTAGAACTAGGTCATCACAAAACCCGTGATCAACGTTTACTGTGCTATTTTCGATGCTTTGGGCTATATTATGGCAAAACACACCACATATTAACTTTCGTAACGAAAAAACGCTGTCAAGAACGTATCATTTCCTCACTAGTGCTGATGTCGGATAGATCATATATCACGTGTCATCAAAGTTTATGACTGTCTTATATGATATTGAGCGCACTGATAACAAGATAGACGTGCAGAACTATATATACCGATTACCGAATAAGCGTTCTGATTATATCTGGCCATGCAGGTCCGCTAAAATTGTACCTGGACAATAAATATGCTCCAGTTTTTTACTTATGTAAATAACTTTTGTCTGCAGAGGAGTTGTATAGGACTTCGATATTGGCATGTTATTTGGCAGTGAAATGTGTTTGCAAGTTTGGGATGATACCCGGGAAGATTTGAAAGGGCCGTCGGACCTCTCCTACAACCCACATTTGAATGCCGTAATTCCGCTGAAGAGTGTTTGCAGGGTTTGTGAGATTGATATATGCACACTAGGTGTTTGGCTACTGTGCATGATGTGTATGCCACCAAAGCAAGAAACAAAGCCCCACCCAATTCCGAACCAGGACCGGCGGAGAAGACTTACCTTTATTTAACTGTGTGAGTTTTGTGCGTTGATGTGTAAATCTATTGTTTCGAGTTGTGAATAGTTGTACATAATGTCCTATTTAGTGATTGCGTGGACTCCAGTTGCCTTAATCTGTTGTATTCCGGGCTTGTATTACGGGCTCAACTCTAGGGAGAGGGTGCAATGCCAGCCGGTTAACTTAAGGTCGGTTTGGGCTCCTCGATTCTCGATGGTGCAATGCCCGCCTTCCACTCCTGTGCGAGTGTCAGAACCCGTTGACATGGTTGTGTAGTGCGTGCGCAGATGAGGAAGCAGCTGAGGTCAGACTGTGTTGGTTGGTGTGTCTCTGAAGATTTTGAGTGCCAAGTAGTGTTTCTAATTATAATATGTAGTTGTTAGTAATTTTGAAGGAGATAATTATTCGATAGCTTATACTACTGCCACGACAAGCGTATCTATGCCGCCCGAGGACATTCATCTGCGCCCAATGAGCCATATAGGGCGTGAGCCCGCTAACCTAGATATTGATATTGGGGTTAGTAGTGTTGTGTTCAGGTTTGTGAGCTTGTTGTTCTGTGTAATGGTTTTATAAGGTAAGCAGGTTGGTTGGTTGTTTGATGGAGATAATTACTCAATGGCTTATACTACGGCCACGACAAGCGTATATATCTACGCCGCCCGATGACATTCATCAGTGCACAAGGAGCCATCTAGGGCGTGAGCCCGCAACCCTACGTTTTGATATATATTATTGTTAGTCTTGTTAGGCGGTCGATATTGCGTGTAGTGGGTTAGTACAAGATGAGTTGTTTATACTGAGTTCTAGCGTTGGACTTTATTGATGACTTGCATTACTGCAGGGGGCGTGGCCAATCCACTGTGTTAGCCTGCCGATGATCAGTACGAACCAAAGAGCCCTCTGAAACATAATTACCTGTGTTTTAGGTGGGGATGACTGGTAGAATTACCTGTTTGGGAAGTTGTTCTGTGGGTAGCTAAAAGAGAGTTTGATTATTAGACTTACCATCCGTTTGTCTGGACTGTGTTGGTAACCTGATCGACCTCGCGTGTTTATTAAGTTCTTAAGATGTAGGTCTATCTGTTTGTTTGTTGATTGTTTTGGATAGTAGTGTTTTCCTAAGTTCGAGTTCGTCAATTATGGTGCTGCCTTGTAGTCTGATTAGAGCTTTTGTCGCTAGTGTTTGGAGTCTAGTGTGGGTATGTCGGTTGTGTTGTGTAATGCCCTGATGGTGGTTATTATATTTTCTTGGAGTGCCATTTTTGATGCTTTGTTTTGGATTACTTGTAGTTTGTTGAGTGTGGATTTGGGTAGATCGGCGATTATGATGATGATTGGTCATATAAATGGCTTATGTAGCTTAATTAGGGTTCCGGGATTGAGTCCCCATGATGTGCCCCTGAGCATTCTTAATAGCCCAATTGTTTGGTAGACCCTGGTTGAGATGTTTTTAATATGTGTTTGGAAAGATAGTTTATGGTCAAAAGTTATGCCCAGGAGTGCTTTATTTAAGTTTGTACTTGGTATGTTTTCTGCTGAAGAGGATTAATTGCGTTTTTTTTGGCATTCAGTTTAATGTGCCATTTAGAGCACCACCCTTCCAGGTCATTGAGTTGTTTTTGTAATCTGTATTCCAGCGTTTTGGGGTTCTCCCCTGTGGTCCAAATGCCCAGGTCATCGGCAAATTGTGATATATGTATGTTGTGTAGTGGATTGTTTGGTATGTCGTTGATGTATATTAAGAAAAGTAACGGACTTAAGACGAACCCCTGGGGCGTACCAGCTTTAAGGTTGACGCTGTCTGAAATTTCTTCCCCGACCCTTACTTTGATAGATCTTTGCATGAGAAATGAGGAGATACGTCTTAACATTTTAGTGGGGATGCCGGTAGTTGTTTTTAGTTTGTATCGACGGCCGTGGTTTGATCTGTTTGCATATTGATCCAAGATAATTAATATTCATCTCATGGTCCAATGAGGATGCATAATTACAGAACAAAGGAATAGCGGTGAGACTCCTTTGACGGGGAATAAGATAGAGTTAATTTCAACTACCGAACGCTCAGGACGTGATGTTGTTATGCCTTTGTTGTGAGAATATAAAAGTCGTGAAATTTCAGAGTGTTATGGTCGCGCCCGGGAATAGTACATGCATGGTTACACCCCTGGTCGAGTGGTCCTGCTAATTTGCTATGATGCTGTTGGGTTCTGCTGAATTGATATGGCGCTGTCGGGGCAAAATGATACCGTTATTATTAATAAATGTGTCGTGCTCGCGGTGTTCGGGTAATCTGAACATATCCAAGAAAAGCCATTATGAGTATCAAACATTCAAAAATATATACAGTAATGCTATAATTAATCGACTCCTTAACCACAGCAGAATTATGGGTAACTTTTCAGGATTTAGTCGGAAATATGGCTTGTTGCCAGTCATCGGAAAGCTCTCCCCGAGAAACGCGCGCAAACGACACATCCAATTGATCGGACTTTATTGGAGTGTTTATATGTTTCCATTCTCTGTTATGCCGACAGAGAGAAGAAGACCACCGCAATTGCTGACATTGCGCAATGGGTGCAGTCGGCAGGTACAAAATAAGTTGAAATTGAAACAAAAATGACCTAGTAATTTAGCTTAGAAACTTGAGATACATGCCATGAATATATAATTTCATAAAGAGGAGAATGTAATATAACCCTTTGCCTTTGGCTTTGTTTTGACACGAAATACATATACATATATAGCAGACAGGTTTAGACATCGCAGCACAACAGTGTCTGCGTGCTTGCCACAGATCTCCACCTACGAATTACATGTTTTATTAAAGTTAAATTCTCAGCGTCTGCTCTACAACTCAGCCATCTCAGTATGGTACTAGAAGAAATTGGGTCACGTTAGCTCAAACTATAAAGTTGGGCGTAAATTATTGTCACCTTGGATCCAATAATTGTCACAAATTGACGTCAACTGTCACTTTGTTACCAACTAATTCCAACTTCCAAGTAAAGCATTGCATTAATCCCTTGTGGATAACAAGTAAAGGCATGGTGTACATCGATATGATACTATCACACGGAAAACGTGGGCACAGTGTTCAATGAGTTTGTTTTTTTTTAAACGAGAGGTGTGTCCGAAAGCTTGTGTGCATTATACAATAAAGAGTCTATAAAGGTGGTATCATTCTTGTTCCTGTCATCTTACAGCTTGATCAAGACTCACACGGCTATACATATACTTAACCAGTTATCATATGTGCGTCAAATTTAATATATGGCACTGCCAGGTTAAAGCAATCAGAAAATGGACGTTTTAAAGCTTACTTAGTGATTAGTCTTTACAGTGTCGGACTCAGGATTCAATTCTAGCCACCTGCTCAGACTACTATGGTTCTGGGTCATTTCACAATCAGGTTGAGCATTTCAGTTTTCTTACTCTAAGTTGTTCCCATAATACATGTATAATTATAAGACAGCTACTGTCGTCTTACCGATGTACACATTTAGCTGAACATTTTAAATGGTTATGCTATATATAATAAATAGAACATGGATGTCGTTTTCCCTGTCAAACACCAACATCCAGTAAAATTGCTTTCTCAAAATTTGCAATGCAGAACTTACATATGAGATAAAGAAATTATGCACTGTGAATTTGAAAATGTTATGTTGCTTGCCAGACTAGAAATCACCAACTGATTCAACTGCAGAACACGGTGTTAAAAATAACCAAATAATAATCGAGTAACACTTGTTTGTTTGTATAGACAATTAATGTACAAAATTAGCTTTTTATGATGTCCACTCCGAAACTGGGTACAGTTGTGAATGATATGTACTATTCATGTGGACATAATGGTCTTAATATAGCAAAGAGTAACAATTCTTGTTGATAAATGTGAGACATTAATTCAGATCTTTCCCATTGTATGTTTTAGTCAGCGGAACTAATATGTCAAACAAAATGTCCACTCCGAAACACACTCTGAAACGTGCTTTGCATCATGAAATTTAATAAGGAAATTTATACGTTTACTACCTCTACATCCAGGTAGTGGTGGTATTCACACATTCACTAGATGTTTACTCACCATCAAGGATCATGGAGCTCCGTAGCCACTTAAAGATATATTATGTACTTATTCGGGTGCGTGAAACTAGTAAGTTAGTATTCAGGTACTATGCCAACTGGAGGAATATAGCATTCTAGTATCATCGCCGAAAAATTCAAACAAATCAACATTACAACTCCATAGAAAACATCGTCTGAACTGCGCGCAATTGTAAATATTTACTTCTAGATTCGGGACGCATCTATCTGCAATAAACTGACGAAAACGATTTCGCCATCGAGAGTCACTGTATTTAATTAATATATTAGAATGCCGGTGTTTGTTGTCAATTTGGATATAATATTTGTAAATATTACTACTTTGAGCAAGATTGTTCTCCATTTCTATTTGATCCCCCTGCCGGAATGTTTCACATCACTTTAAATTCTAAGAAATTATAAAATGTCCACTCCGAAACAGGTGCATATAATTGGGTTAAAATAGACGATTGACGAATATTGAAGGAAATCAAGTACAATTTTACTGTATGTGCTCCAGTTGACTTGTAGAATATAAAATCCATCAAAGAAACTTGGAAATATTTTGACATTGGGAGCTACTGTTTGGAAATTGTGTAATTTTGTAGGTACAATTTTGTTTAATTGGTGACAAAATTTATTTAAGAACAATTGATGGATGGATGATATTGCAATGAAATGACTATTTAATGTATTTTACTCAGATCAGTTTCCAACTTTGCATCAGCTACTGACAGCTAGTGCGTATAATGCTTAATATAGAGTCATGGGTTCAGAAAGCTCCCCTACTCAACCATTTGCATGCCATAAAATACAGAATTTGATTCTAGGGAGGGTAATTTGGCATATTTTTTTATCAACAATGACTTATGAGTATGAAAAATGGAATATGAACACATAATTTTGAAAAGAATTCATTGTAGTTAGTCAGTCGGTGAGAAAAAGTGCTCATCTTGATTGTGAAATGACCCTTCTACACACTACACACGACAGTGACAAACATGTGAAGACTAGTGAACTGGTGACCAAGTGAGTCCTTTAACTTGGTCAGTGTATTGTTCATAGTACACTATTGTTAACGAATCATCAATGTCGTGAGCATCATGGAAATATATTTCCTATCTCGGTACCAAAACATTCCCGTCTCCCCCTCCGTTCGTATTATTGAAATACTCTCCGTTCAAATTAGACCACGAACAACAGCCAAACCACCAACTTGCATGCCGATATATTGTACAGATTCCCATGCCACACCCTGATTCGCTGTGTTCATTATCAGGTGTGCTGAACTGTTGCCCGTTGTGATAATTCAATGAGTCACCGGCATTGCCACTATAGCCACTGATGTAGATGGTGTACGTCGTATCTTCTCCTGCTATCCTGAAACTGGAATACCTGAAAAACCAAGATGATTGAGATTAACCCTTTACCCAACAAACCGGCCAAATCCGGCCAAATAAAGCTTCAACAGCCTAAAATATCTTCGGTCTGTCTCAATAGAACCATACAAATATGGATATCATTGGAACCGGCTCCTTGACCACATTGTGATAGTTACAGTTATGCCCTGTGCCAATGCATTCTCTTATATATGCGAGTCGACCATAGGTCGCCTCGCATATATAAGAGAATGCATTGGCCTAAAAAAAATCTGTTTTTAACACTTTTTACCATTTTTTCTTACATTCTTTAACAATTTTATAATTTTTAATGTGTTAAGCCAATGCATTCTCTTATATATGCGAGGCGACCTATGGTCGACTCGCATATATAAGAGAATGCATTGGCACAGGGTAAAAAAAATCCCGACTTCCGACTGTTGGGTAAAGGGTTAACAAAGTAACGCTATTCGTTGCCAAGCTCAGTGCGTACGACCGATCGACATCCAGACCGCCGTCTAGCAGTGACCGTATCCTCAATCCGTCCATCGAACAAGCCTGGATATAGTGCGTCTGACATTTGCAAATGAGATCACAAGAAGGTGCATTTAGTGATGCTACCCCACACAGCGGGCTTGTATCACCAAATGTATCCTCTGGTGACCTCGTTCTGCTTATGCCTCATCTTCTGTGAAGTATCGATAGTCAACAATTAATATTATGTTAGTTGATTTTTTTCACCTTCAGTTCAGTTTCTTTATCTCCTAATTTGCAGAACAAGAAGATAAAATGCATAATCGAGGTGACTAAGGGGTGAACATCACCAACTTTAACCTGAACACTTCAATCTGATCCTATGTCTCCCATAGCATTTGATGGCAACGCAAAATGATGTTCCCAGAGGGTGAATTTGGTGAGCTGAGAGAGAAATCCAATATTTCTGGCAATGTCTTTGTTACAATAGTGACGATTAACCAAGGTGTATCAGACATTTTAGTATTCAATGTATAGAAGGCAGAATAGAACTAATGTTATTCAACAACCACAACTTGTTAGCGATTTCGTGGCACGCTGAGGCAATATCTGCCATATTCAATATTTGGCGGCCATTTTGGCATCCATTTTAAGCCAATGTAACAATTTTGATGCCAATAAGTAAGAATATTCATGGGTAATGGTATTTCTCACGTTCAGTACACAATTCTGCTCATTTCTTGTTGAAATGTGACTAGAATCCCAATTGTGATTATTTTGTTTGTTAAATTTTATACCGCGTTCTGTAAAATCATTTTTTTTAGGGATCGGAAGGGGCCAGTATCTAGAGAATGGCATAGTTCATTGCTCCAATGATGAATTAACATACAAAATGCAAAATAGAATTGCAATTCTCAAACAGTACCAAACAGCAGCAACTGATATATATGATATCAATGAAAAACGTCATATTTTCCACTTCCGGTGTCCATTTTGGCGGCAATTTTGGACTGAGAGGTCCAATTACGCCATATAAAGGTGGTATTATACCGTATTGGATTTTCAACAAAACTCACAAATACATAATATATAAGCAATAGCTATCCGTAATAATTATCTGTCGTCGTTCGTTATGTCGTTTTGGACAAATTCTTTTTGTGTCATATTTTAATCAACGGTTTGATAACGCGTGGGCACGCATGTTCTCGCTAACACGGTGTGGATATATTCAACATATTTCGCATAACAAACTACTGCTGATACGAATTACGAATAGCTTATAGTAGTCGTGACGTGTTCATCACAGTCCAAAACCTTTTTTGGACACCCACCCTGTGAGTTGCGGAAACAAATGTGTGTTGGAACCATCGACCACCCTCCCACCCGGCATACGTGCCCGGAAACCCCTTGTTATTCTAAGGTGTTTTAAGCCAAACTCATTGCAAAAACAGTCAAAACATTTTTTTTTTTAATTGTGACAAAAATTGTTTGTTGGTTACATCGACCACCCACCCACCCCGGCATACGTGCCCGGAACCCCCCCCCCCTCCCGCTTAATTCTGTTTTTATCAAGTCACAGTCAGTTGTAGTCATTGATTGCATGCAAGGTCGCATGCATGTTCTTAGTTTCTCTACATTTATCGTAGTCGTAACTACGCATATGGCAAAACGACGTTTGTTAAAAAGAACACAGATTTGAGTGACGTACAGTGTCATGTTCCAGGCCATGCGCACTGGTGTAGTTATCAAACAATATGTGATCCTCCGTAGGATAGGGTATCATATAATATGTGACCCTCGTCTCAGGAGTCACTCGTGGCTCAATGAAGGCAGGAGCATATATAAAAATGAGAGGATATGGTGATCCCATGAAAAGGGGATCACCATATCCTCTCATTTTGATATGTGATCCTAAAATAAGAAAATAATTTTATTAACTAAACAACGGAGATATTTAAAGAAGTTTTTTTGACGAAACAACGGAAATATTTAGAAGAAGCCCTGATCGGTCATTCGGTTAACAGAATCGCTATCTGCACAGCCCTGATCGGTCATTCGGTTAACAGAATCGCTGTCAGCACAGCCCTGATATGTCATTCGGTTAACAGAATCGCTGTCTGCACAGCCCTGATCGGTCATTCGGTTAACATAATCGCTGTCTGCACAGCCCCGATCAGTCATTCGGTTACAGAATCGCTGTCTGCACAGCACAGATCGGTCATTCGGTTAACAGAATCGCTGTCTGCACAGCCCTGATCGGCCATTCGGTTGACAAAATCGCTGTCTGCACAGCCCTGATCGGTCATTCGGTTAACACAATCGCTGTCTGCACAGCCATGATCGGTCATTCGGTTAACGGAATCGCTGTCTGCACAGCCCTGATCGGTCATTCGGTTAACAGAATCGCTGTCTGCACAGCCCTGATCGGTCATTCGGTTAACAGAATCGCTGTCTGCAGAGCCCTGATCTTTCATTCGGTTAACAGAATCGCTGTCTGCACATCCCTGATCGGTCATTCGGTTAACAGAATCGCTGTCTGCACAGCCCTGATAGGTCATTCGGTTAACAGAATCGCTGTATGCACAGCCCTGATCGGTCATTCGGTTAACAGAATCGCTGTCTGCACATCCCTGATCGGTCATTCGGTTAACAGAATCGCTGTCTGCACAGCCCTGATAGGTCATTCGGTTAACAGAATCGCTGTATGCACAGCCCTGATCGGTCATTCGGTTAACAGAATCGCTGTCTGCACAGCCCTGATCGGTCATTCGGTTAACAGAATCGCTGTCTGCACAGCCCTGATCGGTCATTCGGTTAACAGAATTGCTGTCTGCACAGCCCCGATCGGTCATTCGGTTAACAGAATCGCTGCCTGCACAGCCATGATCGGTCATTCGGTTAACATAATCGCTGTCTGCACAGCCCTGATCGGCCATTCGGTTAACATAATCGCTGCCTGCACAGCCCTTATCGATCATTCGGTTAAAAGAATCGTTATCTCCACAACCCTGATCGGTCATTCGGTTAACAGAATCGCTGTCTTCACAGCCCTGGTCTGTCATTCGGTTAACAGAATCGCTGTCTGCACAGCCCTGATCGGTCATTCGGTTAACAGAATCGCTGTCTGCACAGCCCTGATCGGTCATTCGGTTAACAGAATCGCTGTCTGCACAGCCATGCTCGGTCATTCGGTTAACAGAATCGCTGTCTGCACAGCCCTGATCGGTAATTCGGTTAACAGAATCGCTGTCTGCACAGCCCTGATCGGTCATTCGGTTAACAGAATCGCTGCATGCACAGCCATGATCGGTCATTCGGTTAACAGAATCGCTGTCTGCACAGCCCTGATCGGTCATTCTGTTAACAGAATCGCTGTCTGCACAGCCCTGGTCGGTCATTCGGTTAACAGAATCGCTGTCTGCACAGCCCTGATCGGTCATTCGGTTAACATAATCGCTGTCTGCACAGCCCTGATCGGTCATTCGGTTAACATAATCGCTGTCTGCACAGCCCTGATCGGTCATTCGGTTAACAGAATCGCTGTTTGCACAGCCCTGATAGGTCATTCGGTTAACAGAATCGCTGTCTGCACAGCCCTGATCGGTCCAACATATTTAAATATTAACACTTTAACTGAATATGTCTTTAGATTCAATATAAATAGTTGACATTTCCACAATAAAATAATTCATGGATATATAGCAACCAGACCAGATGAAAGGCAGATAACACAGATTGTTTCGATTGCATCAATCTGTCTAACTCAGCCAAGCGACCATCC
Organism: Siphonodentalium dalli; assembly: GCA_032622095.1. Classification (NCBI taxonomy): domain Eukaryota; kingdom Metazoa; phylum Mollusca; class Scaphopoda; order Gadilida; family Siphonodentaliidae; genus Siphonodentalium; species Siphonodentalium dalli. The sequence continues at coordinate 212,333,648 of CP136063.1, forward strand.
CCTCTGATTTGACTAGTAACTGAGAAAGCATTTATGTCCACTACAAGTTAACTCTTTATAAGAATATCATTTACAATAGTGGCCATGGTCCTCTTCACTGGGCAAACCTTTTTCATTCTTGGTTCACACATTCATTGTCGATTCAGCAAATACAACTGGACCCAAATCCCTATTTGTATCTATCCACATAAGTCCTAAATACTATTTAATTTTCATGTAAAGCTACCGATTCCAGCAACATTTATAAGAATTGATTGTCGTAAAATAATACTAACCACTATAAAATATCGTCTGAAATTGCCCGAAAATTTATATATTTATCAACATCTTCGACCAAATTTTGCCTTGTTATACACATAAAGCCCATTTATTTAAAGTTATCCATCTTAAACCGCAATTTGGTCCGATACTGACAACTAACTTACTCTTTGTTAGACCAATAATACTAGATACTAATGAATATCGCCTTTCATTGGTGGTTTCCTCGACTCAGATCAAAGTTTTCTGACTGCCCAATATTTATAATTAAAAAATTGTGACTGCTTAATAGGATTCTGTATTTTTAACTGCTATTCAAAAGAAAAAGTTGCAGTATCCCTTAATATAAAATCCCTCATTCAATAATCTCCAAATTGCATATCTAGTTTCAATAGTAGTTACACGTCACACACCCCCTCATCATTTGCCAATTGTACACCCTTTTTTGCTGCTGCCATATTGCAACTGCTCAATTTTCTTAAAAAATTTAAAAAATAAATAGCCCCTCCCGCCGACATTCATCTCTGATTTTGTTTTCGATCATCGGTTTACACCAAAATTTAGGACACGTCCCTATCTATTCTACCTATTATTTAAACCGATTATAAACGGTGGTGTAATAGATCCACCGATCAACCATATAAGTAGCACATTTTCACGTATAACTTATCACGACAAATCCCTGCTGATCGGTTATTAATGAACCAAATTATTAACATGTCAACACACACTCTGGCCCGCCAATACTACACGTGTATAAACGTAACGGGACAAATAGGCTAATTGTATTAGCAGCTAACGAGAACATTCATGACCACCAATCTGCTCCTCATAATTTCAGTCGATACGATGGAAACTAAACGATCTGTTACTTCTAATTACCCGTACTTAATTACACTACTTGCGTGTGAATAAAGTACGATCCCATTACCACTAAAGGCGGAACATAAGATTTAGAACATTAATATTCACTCTTACATAGTTCCATTCCACATTCAAGGTTCGTCCTGTGTAATCGTATGTCAGTTGTAACGTTGCTAATAAATGCAACTGTGAAACTCCAATCGAAATTGCAGGACAATTCACAGAGCTGAATTATTCTATGCTAAATAGTTTATGGGTGACCTGATGCATGCATCTTAGTTTTCTTGTTAATGTATGGCAGTAGATTAATACATACCAGAAATGGGTCATTAACAAATACCGATAAACGGCCAATAGTGTCGGCCAACAATGGGCCATTAATGTACACCAGTAAAGTGCCAAGAGTTATTTTCTGGCAGCCTTTAATTTCTCATCTATGTGGGTCATCTACCAGGCCTCTGCGTGCACTTAATTCAAATTATGACTGCATTAACTAAATGGACAGTAGAAGAGCATTGCCAGACACCGATGGCACTTTATTGGCCTATTGATGGTTGCCATAACAAATTGTCCCGGTTTTTTTATGGACTATTCCTTTATTGGAAAGACTATAATTAATGTATGTGAGTTACTTATATCATTATGATTTGGTTTTCTTGAATATTATTATTTGCCATTAAATTCTCATCGATGGCCACGCATGCATTTATTCAAATTCCCATCGATGGCATCGACGACAGCCATCGAAGGCATCTAATTTTACGCTGTAACTTCAGTGCAACCACTGGGTATATCAGGGTGGTGCACTGGGATACATCTGGGTAAGATAAGATAATATATGTTTTAATGGTCTTTAAGGTACACATTGGTGTATGACAACCTACATGTATAGATAAAAATAAACAGGAATACATGGTATATATGTGATATACATGTAACAAGTAGCAGATTAACATAAATTGTAAAGAAGTAGAATATCAAATTATTTGATTTATTACTGGTAATAGGTCACCTGCGGAAGGATGTGATGTACCATATGGTACATCATCACTTCCCGCAGTTGACCAATGCCCAGCATAATTATGGCGATTATAAAGATATGAAACTGTAAAGGGGTTGACCAAAAACCATCGGGAATAGCATAAGAAACAGTCCTAAGACCATTTATTTCCATTATGGTCCCCAATGGATTCAAGCCACATGAAAGACCGGAACACACCCATACGCTTCCTGCCATCACAAACCACTGGATTGAAAATATATTATGTTTGATTTAACAAATGAAATCATACGGTCAATTGAAATTAAAGTCACGATAGGTGAAAGTGAGCTAAACAGCAAGTTTTCCACTAGAAGTTAAAAAACTCTGGAGAGATGTATCGAATAAAATAGGAGAGAGGGTGTCTTTGACTACTGTGCATGTTCGGTGGCTATCTGTTGGTAATAAGACTAGTACCAACTTATCGCAGTGTACCATGGACAGTAAGGTGGTGTTATTCACTTCGACCTGGATGACACTGTGCGATCACGTACTACGACACCACACTCAAAGGCTACCCTCCCCTTGTCATTCAATACAAGTTATATACAAAGCAAACTCTCCTAAGTGTATGATGAAACTACACACTCGCGTACTTTGTTAATAGTACTTATAGATGGAACTTTCACATTTTTTATATCTGTTAAAATACTCTGAGTGAATTGTGTTGTGACCTTTGGGACCAATTTTTTTTAGAAAAATCATTCCAAAGTACTATTTCTGTATAACAGAAACTGTCCGAGCCAAAATGACCTACATGAGGGATTTGTGTTGCCCTGATCTTAATTCATAGCTGCAGTAAGAGCTAACTCTGGTAAAGTGTTCGGAGAGATATTTCGGATCCTTGAGTCCACAATCTCCTACATTGGTTAACCCGCCGTTAACATGTTCATTTTTAGATGTTCCTTATATCCCGCAGTTGCTCGATTATGCAGCCCAAGACAAAATCGGATCAATCTATTCTGAGTTTTTTGCCATTTCCCTTTGGTTATTGCTCTATACCATGAGCATAGATGGACACACTAGTTTTGTCCCAAAAAACCTGGGTGGATTTACCAGGGTGAGTTTATATATGGGCCATCCCAATTTATGTTAGAAAACCGAAAACCCTTCTAGCGGTTGCAATAAATACCGAAACGCCAATGGGTGTCCTTGTTGACACATCTTGTGGCAACCGCACGGACTACAGGGGTGCGGTTTGTGGTTTTTATAGTATAACATGGGGTATACCACCCTACCGCACCGTTTATTTGGTCAAAATCCGTCCATAAATACCGAAACGGCAATGGCGCCCTTTTGCCACCTCTTGTGGAAACCACACGAGCTAGAGATTTGAGGTTATCCGTTTTGATGGTATATTGTGGGTGAGCCTCCCTACTGCAATATTTATTTGGTCACAATTGGTCAATAAATGAAATCAAATATAACATGCACGCATAATCCACTAAATTCTAATAATAATGACAGTCCACGCCCGTGCTTATGTTGGGCGTCGTTGCTATATGCTAATACGCTTCATTTGGAATTTACAATGAGCTGACCACCGTGTGTCACTGTGACTTTGTGTATGTCAATGCGCAATTCTACTCCGCATTCGTAAGTCAATAAATGCAAATGTTTCACCAACAATCGAAACCTCACGTGGAAACTAGTTACGTCTAAGTATAGTGCCGTATATGCTGATAGGTTTGGCATTCCACAAGTCGCGTGGCGATTCAAATCACAATGAAAATGACCATCGAATTGTAGTTTGCGTTTCATGAAATTGACTCTGTCTTGTTGATCCTCTAGATATTGCACTGTGACGAGACTCGTTTATGACTCGTTGTGACGTGTTTTTATGTTATTGAAGCGGAGGCGACGGGAGGCGAGATCAAATCGAGATGGAGAGGCACTGAACATATATACGTGTATTACAATGAACTATATTCCTGTAGAATGATATTAGACCAAACGACTTACCACTTCTGTGGTTCTCTGTTTGTTTCTAGAACCTGAGAAATAGTCTACATAAAATTCCGGGGGCGATTCTGACCATGTTCACTCGACAGAAACACGATCAGTTACCCACTCCTAAATACATTCTGACATCACGCTGGTCGTCTCCACATAAGAACCATCATCCCTGCATAAACACTCGATCCGCTTGCATTATCAGATATAGATACCGTACATGTACTTAATTGCAGATATCATTTACCATCTATATATACTTAATTGGTTACCGTATACGCCCATCTTAATACTTAACTGACCACTGGCACAATATGATGATTATATTGACAAAAAAGCGGAGATATTCAGAATTTAAACACAAAATAAAGATATTTTTAAAGAGAGTTCTTTGTTATCTTATAAAATAATTTAATGAAGTTATATATAAAAATATATAATAATATTAATAGGATAGACTATAGCATATAGTATAGGTGTTTCATAAAAATGTTAATATTTTGAATTTTTGTCAGTCAGTCAGTCACGTAAGTCATAACTTAATAAACACTAAAATAGCATATAAAGCCATTGATCATAGACATCATTGATGACCTCACGCTCACCGGTGTTAATCATTCAATCAATCAATGTTTATTTTTTAGATATTTTGAATTACAATTTGTTTATGATATGGTATATACGTGTATCTCCAAATTCTAAATGTATCTATGCCTATTAAAAAAAGGAATTGCTGTAAAACCAGCGACACTTTCATATTAATATTCAGTTCTCCGTGTCATATAACAAATAAGAATAACAGGTAGATATCATTTGAAGACAGCTTCTCTAACTGAGACCCACTAACTTATACTTCTAAAGCTATAAATATTTTAACAAATGTAATTAAATATCATTTCCATGTTACCACCTTCTGATATTAATAGTCACATCAGAGATGATTTGGATAAATCACCAACATGCAAATTGGCCCTATCCCTTTATAGTCTGGTCGATAAAAGGTTTGACCTAGAAAAAATTTGGACTAAGTTGGTTTTTATTCCATTTTGAAGAGGAATATTTCCTCTACAACATATCCAAAATCCGCTAAGATCCGCTTTGAGAAAACTTTTTTACAGAGATTTTAAAAAATGCTAATTTTTCGACCTTGCGACGTACGTTTTTCTACAATATCCCTCATCGGCGACACCAGAACGCATTAATCCTCCATCAGATATACCAGTTTGTGTAAAAGAGTATAGGGGCGAATAGAGTGACAAGGACAGAAAACAATGCAATCGCGGCGATGAAATGGATGTCAAAATGGCCGCAACTACAATCCATGCTACGATGAGTGCAACATATTGGATAACTCCCTATAAGCGAAAATACACATTTGTAATTTACAAGAATGTTGTTATATATCTTTAAAGGTACACATATAATTAAAACAGATCTATCTGAATGATTTATCGATCACTGCTACGCACGTTAACCCAATGATTTACGTTCGGGTTTTCTTATTAGAATACATCCAACAGTCGGACCAAAAACAGTTATTTTGGGCATGCAACACACGAAGTAATATTTCGCCACACAGTGCGTGGTAGTTTCCTTTTGGAATGATGATTAATTATTAAATGTAAAGCAGAAATTGAAGAGCCCACCCTATCTGTGTAAATACTAGTTATATTTCCAGAATTTTCAACACTCTCCGTGACAATAAACCATACACGTATGTCGTAATGCTGATTATACTGTCAAGAAACACTTATCTCTTCAACAGAATAGTACCCTATCTCACTAGATCGAAGAGACTGTACGTCGTACATTTTATTTAGTACTAATTTTCATGGTGCTCCCAACCCGGTTTATTAGTAGACAATTATGTTCAAATTACTTCAATCGGCACTTTACAACATGAATATGTACCCCGCAATACACACTATTAGTTGTCAGTATCTTGTTGTTTGAAATTATGTTACCATTGCCACCCACATATACTTGCGCTAAATATCAGGTCATCAGCGTTTACAGTTATTAGTTCTGCGTTTACCATTCACTCAATGTTGCTATTTATGGTTTTGTATGCAGCAGATATGTGTAACATTAGGGAGAATTGGTAAACGCGGCGATGCGGTTGCAGAAAAGGTCGTACGTTTCGCGTATATGTGGCCTTAGTGCATTTGAGTGCACATAATTTCCAGGTGTAAAGACAGTCTCTGCCATAGAGTATGTAGGCAAATTGGGTTATGTTGAGAATTTATTGAAGAGAGTCTATTGTAATCCTTTGTATTTTGATAAATAGCGTTCATGGTATACCACCATGTATTTGTGTGATAAAAATGAAATATTCGTGTTTAATCACTTGACCGGAGGCAACTATGACTACTATTTTAAGACACGGACAATAGGATCTACACATTTTACCCAGTACCATATGTATAGCTCTCATACTGTTCTATAGTAGTGAATTTTGACAGACCGTGTGTTGTAGATTCAAAAATAAATGATTATCGGTCACATTCGTGAGACTGTTTTCATTACATATATTTCTGCTTCTAGAAAAGGTCACACAATGACTACATCCCTAGATCACATTTAACTGTTTTAATACACATATAGTACACGATTCAAGATAAACAGTACAGATAAAACTGCGTTATTCTTCTATTTCTTGGCGCCCAAAAAGTCCACATTCAATCGTTGTATGAGACCTGGCTTTCGGTTGCTCTCTCGCGAGATACATTAGAGAGAATTCTTACATACTATTATTAATAGCTCCCCTTATACTCTGAAATCATTCTTCCTCGTATAGTTCGACGGCCTGTTCGTTCTTGTATAACCAGCTATTCTATTTTCCGCAAATTGTAAATTTCATTCGATTTTGTCCATTTTGGCGGCCATTTTGGACAGACATTCTACCGAAATGGTTTACGACTAAGGATTGTTTGTGTGGATTTTATTTTATTACTAATTTGGTATTTGTTGGCGCACCTACCACCGAAATTCAGGATTTTTCTATACCAACTGCCATCATGGACGCCATCTTGTATTACAGAAAATGCTCAAAGCGGATTTTAGCGGATTTTGGATATGTTATAGAGGATAAATTCCTCTTCAAAATGAAATAGAAACCAACTTAGTCCAATTTTTTTCTAGGTTGACCCTAAAATGTTAGTTTATCGACCAGACTATTAAGTTGAACATGATTTATGTCGACAGATGAATTACCGGTAGACTGGAACTTCGAGCTGTGGTAAAAATACTATTCTTTTGAAATTGACCTTTATACTGGAAATGTTTCACCCGTGGATACTCGATAAAACATATTTAAGCGGGTTAACATAATTATTCATTTACAATTTTAATAAACTCTTGTCCAAGAAAACGTGCTGATCAATTTCGAAAGTCCGCAAAAATGCACCAAATTCGTGATACTGTCATTCCTGGTTCGTTGACTTTGGTCAAAAATATTAAACAGCTGGAAATTTCATGCCTGACACAAAACTACTGCGACATTTTAGACCAATGAAGTTTGAAATTGTTCTCATTGTTTGATTTCCAACAGGTAATTAGTTTTAAAATATATTTTTAGACAAACAGAGGCATATTTTTCTACTTGTCAAAATTTGCTCTGAAATGGCCATCAGTTGGAATATTACACATTTACAGGTTGGACATTCCGAACATTTGGACATTTTCAGGTACATCTACCAGTTGGATAGTTTCAACAAAGGGTGTACATATGGTATATCGTCAACCTAGATAAGTTTGGTCTGGTTCAGATGTGTGTGGGATGCAATTGGAATTTTGTACAGTCTAGCCACGTGCCTGACCCGAATTGTCAACAATTTGAGATGCAGCCTGGCACAACATCTCTCGAAATTGTTCTCTTAGTATTTATTGTGGTTTAAACTTTGTGGTTTAAAATTTTTAGACCACAAACTCTTAATTTAGGTCCTGTTTTCGACTGATAAGGCCATCAGTGTCTCCGGGTGTTCAAAACTGCTCTTGGACCACAACCGCGGTTTTATTTCTACTTTTCTTTTCTGATGGACGAATTCTTTGGAATCGAAGGATAAGCTTAATGCATCTGCGACGCCCAAATATTGGTTGAAATAATGTAGTTTTGTCACAATGTATATGGCATCAGTAAAACGTCACGCGAAGACTTAGTGCTACGACAGAAAAGATAGCCTAACAGAGGCAGTCAAAGAAGTACCTCCACATGGTTTTATTACACAGTATACGTGCGCACAGTGTTCAATGAGTTTCAAAACGAGAGGTGCGGTATATCTTCGCGAACAGGCTGTGCACGAACTATGACAATTATAACCCTTACACCTGCCTACCCCAAATTATGTCGGACACTCTGACCTATGGGAATCCTGTCGGCTGACACTCGCGTCCACCTAAAAAAATGTCAGACACTCTGGCCTGATGAGTCCCCGTTTGGGCGATTTGTTGTTTGTCACCCCTGTGCGGAGAATGTTTTTGCAGACCCCCCCCCCCCCCCTCTGAAAGTGAGAAAATATTCGGTTCTTGGACTAAAAACAGCATTATTTACACTTGATATCGATTGTAAAAATAAACTAGCGGGACATTCCCAAAATCCCTCTAAAATGTCCAACTCCCCTTGATTCTGACATGAACGTTTCCAGTTGTTTTGACCAAAGTAGGGGAGCAAGACCCTTTGTTCTTAGCAAGTGGTCAAATAATTGGAATAGACTTGTTAAGCTTTATGATATGCTTTATAATAAGCTTCATAATTGTTTACATTTCTCTGACTCATTATTCTGCACATGCGCATTCATGTAAATATTAATGAACGTCCGTCCATTTTACACGTGTTCGCGTTGTGTCGTTTCCTATACTTCTGCATCTGTTGACTATCCATTTAAGTCATTTAAGAGATTTCACTCGAGTTTAGTCCAGTTCTTTACTCCATGTCGTCACATCCTTTTTGTGGATTCTGAAGCTTTGTTTCACTTTTAAGAATTTCACTTTTTTGCCGGTAAGAGTTATCGTTCTCTGAGAGATTGCACACACAATGTGCGAACGAAACACACTGACACATGTCTACAAGAATTGAAAATCCGGTCTACAGAAGAATTCGAGAAGAATACAAGAACCCGGGTCATATGTTAAAGAAAATGGCTGTTTGAGGCACAACAGTATATCAAGTGACGCTTTGTCGTGTTACAATCGGGTTCTAATGCTAGGATCAAAATATATTTTAGCCCTTTTTATACTAGATAATCATTGGAGCGTATAGTTATTCCGTAGGAAGTGTTCAGATAATAAATTCAAACGACCAGTCTGACCATTTCACACCCATTGTTAAAAATAATTCAACCCCTGGGTTATCTATTAGTCTGCGTGTCGTCTGCTGTAATCACATGAACATCCCTCCAAATGAATACTGGACCATTCCAATGTAAAATTTTATAACTGAATGGGAAAATACATTCGCTAAAGAAAGGGTTAATGCGCGAAATACTTGTATTGACACTTCATCTTCAGCATTAATCACAAAATAGTGTTCATTGTCACACTCCTGATGAAGTGGTTCTGATAATTTGCTACGATTTTAGTGGGTCCTGCTGAATTGCAATGTTGTTGGTAGGGCAAACTGATGTTGTTGGGGAAATTTAGCGTTATTTTTCTTTAGTTGTCGTTTTGTGGTGTTTGGCTTATGCGAACGATTTGAGAAAAACCAGTGTTGCACGAAACAATCACGAACATAAAATATTTTAATCATGGCTTTCCATTTGTTTGCAAAACGACAAGAATAGTCATTTTATAAGTTTTTGATTGTTTTATAAACATAATGGTTTTTTATGAGGTTTTGTATATTTTATAAACATAATGTGTTTTAATGTTTTATAACCATGTATGTATTATAAACATAATGGTTTTTTTATGAGGTTTGGAATGTATTATAAACATAATGGGTTTTTCTGAGGTTTGGAATGTATTATAAACATAATTGTTTTTTCTCCCTTCGTTCAGGTTAGCCAAAAGGCCGTTAAAATGACAACATAAAAAATAACGGTACATTTCCTTAACAACATTAGTTTGCCCTACCAGCATCATATTAATTCAACAGGACAGACCATCACCATAACAAATTGGCAGGATCATTTATACAGACTGAATCAGTATATTTTGGTATGAACAAAGTTCGTTCAGTTTAGCTCACTTCTGGGCAATAAAGTTCAAACAGCTGGAAAATTACTATGACTTCGGTTAGGATATTCGAGTAAGTAGGGTCTATATATGTTTTTTACTCTCGAGTAAATAAGGCCGTTGGTGTATCTCTAAACTTCAATAATCTCCTCGCGAGTTCTATGTTTTTATTCCGGCCCAAATTTGCACATGAAATTACATAAGAACGTGAAGAATATTCCATAATTATTCTCACTGGTACCAAATTACTTTAAAACATTTGAGGTAAAAAGGAGTCAAATCCGTTTACTATTTATCTGGTTTCTTGTGGACATTTGTCGGGATTTCGTTCCTTCGTTCCGTGTTTCTCCAGAAAACTAGTATCCAACTTGTTCCGCATTTGTATAAAAAAAAAGCCATAACCATGTTTTCACGAAAACCAAGTGAACGCAAGAATGAACAAATTGACCTGAAGAAACCTGATTTATATTAACATCTGATACTGGTTTCGTGGGTATTTCTTTGATTATTGTAGACACGGTTCGTGTTTCTTTGGGTGCTATTCGTCAAGTGTGTGTTGTGTGTCATTCTCACAGTCTGAGTCGTCGTTGTACATCACACTGCCTAGCATCCTTGAATATATATAATTAGCAAAATGATGAACAATCTGACTGGAATGTACGCAACAACTCCATACATGGTCCATATTATGTTAACACACGTGTCAGCTAGAACTGGAAAAATAAGAAACACGCATACGTTATCTGCCATATCTACAATAATCTGCATTGCTTGTATTATTCCCCCCAAAAGCGCGATAACGGCGTATAGTAGACCACAAAGTATGCCATTAGAAGATCTCACATCTCTGCTAGTCTGCACCGACTTGATGTTGTACATCCCTCGACCTGACCACAAAGCAGAGCAATAGCCTATTTCTAAGCATGTGGTTTCCGGGTGTATTCCTTCAACAAGGTATGTCACGATCTTATGAGTTATCTTATATATGGCTCTGATGCAAGCTCCACGGTGTGACACCAGGCTTCTGCATACCTTATCCAGATTCAGTCTCATCTTCATTGTGAATAACGAGGTCCCGAGTTCGTCCACCATTAGCTGTATGTCCGCCTCACATTGTTCGCAGTCTGTCGCTTGATTCCGACTGCCAGACATGGGCAGGACCGCGCTACTCTGTCTCATTTGACATTTTCCGATTTCCACACAGGCAGTATCTGGATCAAATGTGTTTTCAATTTCTGTCACGAGTTCGGCGATGACGTCATCAACTCCTTCGTGACAAAGCCTTTTTTCTCTAGTGCCCGAGCGTCCATCACACATGGCGATTATGGCCTCAGACAGAGCGGCCTCCGTCGCGTCGGTTTTAAATTGTTCGCTTACAAGACCCATAACCGTACGACACATCGTGCATTCTTGGGGTTCCTCTTGTCTCGACTGATGAGTGGCTTCCACCGGATTCCATACCCCCAGACTGAATATCACCACGAACGACGTGAACAAATGTTTAGCTGTCATGATGTTCATGTAGTACTGTCGATATTATCATTTCATCTTCTTTATAACCGAGCACTACTTGTGAGCAGCACTCAGGTGATGTGCAGATTGTCGTGATTTGATTTTTATTAGCGGGATTAAGTTAACTCCATATACGCAGTTTCACAAGACCACTTGAATTCAATATTGTGTTGTGAACGGAAACTGCAATGCCCGATTAGTCGTCTCCAGTTTAAAGTCCGCCATAAGAGACTAATGGAAGCGTACTCGTACGTAAACAAGCATCTTGCTGTCCCAATATCCTAGCTGTTTACGTACGAGCAGACTTGGACTATTGACAACACTTTCAATTCACCGACAAATGATCGGTAACCAAGGACACACCATATACACTCTAGGCAAATTCGCCCTGGGGACAATCGACTCACCAGAATGGTAACCCTACTGAATTCCTGAATTTACATCTTTATCGAGAACTCCAAGCAACAAGTAACTAAGGCGTTGTTAGGACTTGTACAATCAGAATCGAGGAAAATGAAAGAGAAAATTAGAGGTGCATTTATAAGTTCTTACGTGTCACCAGCCTTTTGTAAAGTTTAAAAAAAATATCTGATAAATTTATTTGGCAAAAAAGCAATACATGTTTGATAACACTTACAGTGTAATCAAAGTGTTTTAATCTTCATTACAATATAAATGTAGAAAATTACTGTCATGGTTGTTTCCAGATGCTTCTGATGAACTAAACAAAATTGTGGTGGTGATGAAAGAAGAACAAAGACAGTTCGCAGCTGAGCTTAATGCTACGAAGTCGAGGTCTGAAATGGTGAGAACTTACTCCATATGCACCTGAATTTTATTTCTTAATTAAAGGCAAGGATGGCCTTCGTGAGGGTATGCTGTTAAAATAGTCACACCCGATAAAACTGCCGTAAACATAAAGTATCTTAAAATATAGACATATATCGTTCTTTTACCAATCATAAATATCGCGTAAATAGTATGTTATTGTCAATTTTTTGTCCTTTGTTTACATAACACAGCATACGATCTAAACATTAACATACTATATACGCGATATTTATGATTGATATAAGAACAAAATATGCCTATATTTTAATATACTCTCCGTTTATGACGGTTTTAACGGATGTGCAATTTTAGCACCTATAACCGCAAGGAAAGCCATCCGTACTTTGAATTAAATTGATGTGAAACACTCTGGTATGGTGATCAAATAGAAATGGAGAATAATTTTGATCAAAGTAGTTATTTTACAAATACTATATCCAAATTGACAACACTCGCCGTCATTCGTATATAATGGAGAATAATTTTGATCAAAGTAGTTATTTTACAACTACTATATCCAAATTGACAACACACGCCGTCATTCGTATATATTAATTAATTGCAGTGACTGTCGATGGCGAAATAGTTTTCATTAGTTTATCACCGATAGTTGCGACCATTAATGCATGACAGTAGAGGTCCTTTAATACATACCAGAAATGGGCCATTAACAAATACCGATAAAGGGCCAATAGTGTCAGCCATCAATGGGCCATTAATGTTCACCAGTAAAGTGCCAACAGTTATTTTCTGGCAGCCTTTAATTTCTCATCTACAGTAATGCCCTAAGTAATCGACTCCTTAACCACTGCAGAATTATGGGTAACTTTTCAGGATTTAGTCGGAAATATGACTTGTTGCCATTCATCGTAAAGCTCCTGAAATCCTGAAAAGTTACCCATAATTCTGCTGTGTTTAATAGTCCGTGGGCCAAACAAGATATTTTTCGAGTTGGCTGTACCCCCCCCCCCCCCTCCAACAAAGGTTTCTGCATATCAAATTAAAGATCATCATATGGCGCATCAGATTTTGCTTGGGAAGACAACTCTTACCCCTAAAATAAAATGAATATTTTCTTGAGTACAAGTGTCAGAGCATAAACAAAATATTGCGGTTATAAACTGCACAATCTGTAGTTTATATTAATAAGAAATGATCGTAAAATGATACGAGATACAAAACTAGACCAATTTATGAGCTAGTTAGAAAAATTTGCGATAAATATTTTTAAATCGCGAAAAATTACTTGGATTATGAAAAAAATGGTCACATATAAATGGCTATAACTTGTGAACCACATGGGCTATTGATCGGCAGCATGGCTCAAAAATTGCCCCAATGGCATATCAAAACGAATTTAGTAATGGAATGCCAAGAATATTGCTGTGAATATGTTATATGAGCGTAAAGTTAAAATATAACTTTTGCAGAAAAACGAATTATGTAGTTTACACTTAGAATGCTGCATGTCAAGTTGGCTTTAGAAGCATAAACAGAAAGAGTGTACAGAGTGATGAAGGGAATTGTAAATAACGGTGTCTAAACGTGATCTAAAATTAAAATTATATATATATATATATTTCAACTGAACACATATGGCTACAAAGGCTTGTGAGTGAGACTTACCTTATATAGAACGGTATTTTCTTATTTGTGCCGCGCATGTCGGGACAGTGATTACAACCGACAATAGATGCGGCATTACATGCACCCCATATTTGACAATAAGTTTAGGATGGCATCCAAATCGGCCAACAAAATCGAAGTTTCTCACACTTTCCATCACAAACGTGACTGATTTCGTTATCTGCGGACAAGGGAATTGTTAATCACGAGTTCACTGGTAACCATAAACAGACCATAGAACCCTACTATTGTTTCAATTAATTTAAGCTAATGAGTAATTGGTTGTCTTGAGGACTATAGATAATCATTTATTGGGAGAATGCTTGATACAAGTCAATGCATAGAAAGATAAAAACATTCATCACTAAACATGTGCCTTTTGGACCAGTTTAGATAAGCAATATAATTTTATATAATTTTTCTGAAGAAAATTTAAATTGTATGCCCAAATTACAAGTCTCCAATTTCAAGTTGCCTATCTCTGATGTAAACATATGTTCAGGTGTAGTATTTTATATTTTAAAAATTAGTTGTTATACAGAGGATTTTTTGTCAATAAAGAAATGACTTTTGTAGTATATAATACTATGTTGCCAACAGTTTTCATGACATGCTACTACTTCCTGTTCTATGATTTCAGTATCTATAGTCCTTAAATGTTCTCTCACTCTACTCATCATAAGAGTCATCAAAATTAATACTATTTCGGTTATTGTAGACATTCCCACATACACCGTTACATGGTTAGTCTGCGCTGAAACAAGATCATGTGTCAGATTCACATGAATCTTTGCAGCCAAAGCTCAGTAGTCACAGTCCATCAGGAGAAGTATAATCTGTCTTGTTTGTAGGACTCAATCAAAGAGCGACCAGCCATGGCTGTCATGGCATGGTACACCAGGCTTGTGAGTTAGTATGATGTGCCAATCACTGATATAGTTCGCACGAAGATGTGTTGATGTGATTTCTTAAGGAGTCTGTGGCTGCTGGGGGTAGAAGATGTTCCAGTGTTCGGTTATACAATATAAGAACGTGTGCATTAATTTGTCGAATAGACGAAATTATGGCCCACCATAATATAGCCCACATGCAGACTCTTGGTAGGATATATCTTCAAAATTAATATATTACACAAATTGATGAAAATTTTAAGTCGCATCACATTTTACTGCTTTTGACTACCAAGTCAAACGGATTCATTTTATAGGTATTTGTGAATGTCGCAGCCTGTCAACGCGTGAATTGGAGGCAAGGATTCACACACCTCATTGGACAATACTGTCCGCTATGTCGTTCACGGAAATGGAACATGACCTATTTTTGGATTTAGTATGAAGAACTATCCTAGCTCATATTCATTGAGAAACATAACATTCTAGTATTTCGACATGTACCTCAGTGGAATAAAACAATAACTAGCTTCCGACCGAGGCGTGGTGCATTGGCTGCATGTAACAGTACATGTATCCGCTTCCTCGTGGTAACATACTAGCACGAGAGCAGGAACTAACTGTAAGCGAATGTCACCATTCTGGGACCATATCACGTAACATTCCACCCCATGGCAAACATAATAATTCAGTGTTTTTGAAACACATGTAGATTATGCACTCAACCATTCGCGAAAAAAATAGAAACCTGTCAAGGAGTCTTTGTTATCACCACCTGATAAATATTAGGCATTGTCTGGAACTGAGTCATGGACACATGACGTGTGAAGCATTACCTGAATACCAGGATTGTATTCTCGGGTTGCAGAAAAAAAGGTAGCATAATGACTTATTCTGAAAAAGAATTGCAATGTATCATATTATGCAACATCTTCAACAATCTACTAATATCGATGATGACCTACTTACACCCTGTCAATAATTTGTATGTGCTTTATGTGACAAGCCGACATGTATTCAAGTCCACGAATTGCGATTAATGTTCTCCTGTTGTTAAACAAGAATAACAAAAATACAGACTTCTTAAGCAACACTATTTTCGTGCAAACTATCAGGCAATTACTTGACACAATAACTCAACCCATTCTAGTATGCCATGTCCTTATAACCCTATGCAATGTGGGTGTGTGGCATATATAACCATAGCCCTATCTATGGTGGACGAGATACATGTTATGGCATACGATAACAACACTAGGCGGGGTGAAATTCACTGTAAACAGCTGTATATGAATTTCTGTGCATACTATTTATCATGGATGTTAACATGGACATGTAAATAGGAATGAGTCATTTTGGGGTCATTCGGCCAAAAAAACATGGCTGCCAGTGGCCATCTTGGATTTCAAAATTTGCAACAAAATACAACACGATAACTGTTTACCAGTTAGAATTACATTATTTCTCTCATTCAAAGTGGTTTTGAAGCCCAACTCATTGCCAAAACACTAAAAAAACAAGCAGGAATTGTTTTTTTTTTAGTTGCGGAAAAAATTGCTTGCTGGTGGCTTTGACCACCCACCCACCCCGGCATACGTGCCGGAATTTTTGTTCACCCCCCTCCCCCTGAACAAAGGGAAACAAAATTACAATTACATACTGTTTATGCCATATTTCTGATTTGTGTAAGAACAAAATCTGTCTATATTTTATTATTCTTTCTGATTGAACGGAGGTGAATATTTTAACATCATTTTTTTTTTAAGTTTTAAAGTCTTGGGTACACTGCAGCAGTATATCTCTTTGGATTTCTGTCGCAGAAAAAAAATTGAGAAATAAAACCATTTGTCGACCCAGGTACATTGGCAATAGTAATCAACGTCTGTGAGTTTGATTACCTTCGTGTCAATGAGGCATGTTTCAGCTTATGCAATCGTCAAAACAATCGGTAGCATATGTGTAACTGACGTGGCACTTTTCCAGCAATGAATCATATCCGATATTTAGACGCGATAACTGAGATCCGTCTTCAGATGTAAGAAATTACACAAACAGCCAAACAGAATTACAAGTGGCCAATGACAACGAAATCAAATGATATATTGATTTCAAGTGGTCACATGAAACTGCGTATATGGAACTTAATCCCGCTGATAGAAATCAAATCACGACAATCGTACCTTTGAGTACTGCTCACAAGTAGTGGTCAGTTATAAAGGAGAGCACATAATTATATCGACAGTGCTACGTGAACGTTATGGCAGCGTTACGTTTGTTCATATTGTTCGTTGTGATATTCAGTCTGGGGGTATGGAATCCGGTGGAAGCCACTCCTCAGTTGTTGAGACAAGAGGAATCCCAAGAATGCACGACGTGTCGTGTGGTTTTTGGTCGTGTAAGCGAACCAGCTAAAACCGAGGCGAAGGAGGCCGCTCTGTCTGAAGCCACAATCGCCATGTGTGATGGACGCTCGAGCACTAAAGAAAAGAGGCTCTGTCACGAAGGAGTCGATGACGTCATCGCCGAACTCGTGACAGAAATTGAGAAGACATTTGATCCAGATACGGCCTGCGTGGAAATCGGAAAATGTCAAATGGGCCCGAGTAGCGCGGTCCTGCGCATGTATGGCAGTCAGAATCAAGCGACAGACTGCGAACAATGTGAGTCGGACATACAGCTAATGGTGGCTGAACTCGGGACCTTCTTGTTTAGATCGAAGACTGGATAACGTATGCAGAGGACTGGGGTCACACCGTGGAGCTTGCGTCAGAGCTATCTATAAGATAACTCCTCAGATCGTAACATTCCTTTGAGAAGGAATAAACCCGGAATCCACCTGCTTAGAAATAGGTTTATGCTCTGCTGTGCGGCCAGGTCGAGGGATGTACAACATCAAGCCGGTGCAGACTAACAGAGATGTGGGATCTTCTAATTTTTTTCTGTGTGGCCTATGCAAATCCGGAGTCTCGATTCTCGTGGGAGTAACTGTAGGCACCGTGACGTCAATCATTGCAGGAGTCGTAGACAACGTGTGTGCGTTTCTTATTATTCCATTTCTATCTGACTTGTGTGTTAACATAATTTGGTTGGTTGATGATGTTGCTGATAACGCCATACACACAGTGGTCTCCAGGGTAGTATGTTCATTGATAGGATTGTGCTGATGTACAACGACAACGATGACTCACACTGTAAGAACGACGAACAAAACGCACTTGACGAATAGCACCCAAAGAAACACGAACCGTGTCTACAAGAATCAAAGAAATACCCAAGAAACTAGTATCAGATGTTAATATAAATCAGGTTTCTTCTGGACAATGTGTTCATTCTTGTGTTCGCTTGGTTTTCGCGAAGACATGATTATGGCTTCTTTTTTTTGGGACACCGGTTCGGAACAAGTTGGATACTAGTTTTCTGGAGGAACGCGGAACGAAACGAAGATGAACCCCGACAATTTGTCCACAAGGAACCAGATATATATTAAACAGAATTGTCTCATTGACCTTCAAAAATTAAGTTTACGTAATTTGGTACCATGGAGAATATGTATAAGGAATATTATTCATGTTCTTATGTAAGAACATGTACACTGATAAATGCATTTGGGTCGGAATAACTCGCGAAGAGATTATAGAAGTTTAGAAATACACCAACTTCCCTATTTCCTCGAGAGAAAAAAACCTATACAGACCCTACTCGAATAACCTAACCGGAGTTATAGTAATTTTCCAGCTGTTTGAAATGTATCGCACTGTCGCACAGAAGTGAGATAAACTGAACGAACTTTGTTCATATCAAAATATACTGATACACCCTGGTTAAATGGTCTTGCTGATTTGTTATGGTACTGTTTGGTACTGCTGGATTGGTATGATGCTGGTAGGGAAAACTAATTTTGTTAAGGAAATGTACCGTTATTTTTTATGTTGTCATTTTAACGGCCTTTTGGCTAACCTGAACGAATGGAGATAAACACATTATATTTATATAACATTCAAAACCTCATAAAAACCTATTATGTTTATAAAACATTAAAACCCATTATGTTTATAAAAAAAACATTAAAAACCCATTATGTTTATAAAACATTAAAACCCATTATGTTTATAAAACATTGAAACCCATTATATTTATAAAACATTAAAAACTCGTAAAATTACTATTATTTTGCAAACACATGAAAAGCCATGATTACAATATTTTAACATACTCTGTTCGTGACTGTTTTGTGCAACACTTTTTTCTCAAATCGTTCGTTTAAGCCAAACACCACAAAACGACAAATAAAGAATAAATGACGCTAAAATTTCCCAACAACATCAGTTTGCCATACCAACATCATCAGCAGGACCCACTAGATTCATAACAAATTAGCAGAACCACTAAACCAGGAGTGTAATAATGAACACGCTTCTGTGACTGATGCTGAAGATGGAGTGCGTATATACAAGTATTTCACGCATTTTATATATGCTTTATTCTCTGATCCAGAATACATAAATGGATATTGAGAAATATAAATGGAGATAGTATACAAAAAATAAATAGGGTGAAACATGGAATATGCATGTATGTACATAATATACATAGACTCTCCGGTTGACATGCAGCCTGATCAATATTACTGGGTATAAATACTTAGTGACTTTTGTAGAGCAAATCCGTGCTCATATCAGCAGCATTTTCATTTTCTACCACAACCACTACTACCACTCTCATTTTCTCAATCACCACCGTCATCAACATAGTCACCATAATCATCATCATCTTTGCCACCATCATATGTACTTCACACCACCATCATCATCATTATCATGGACATCATCATCACCATCATCATCAACATCATCATCATCATCATCACATATACTCGACATCACCATCACACCACCATCATCATCATTATCCTCATCAGCATCATCATCATCATCGTGATGATCACTCTCAGCATCGTCAGTGACCATATTTAAATCATCATCGTGATCATCATCACCATTTTTCATCATCATTATCGTCATCTCCATCTCCGTAGTCATCGTCGTGAGATCCATCGTCACCGGCATCGCCATCACCGTAGTCGTATACATCATAATCATCCTAGTCATCATCAACGACAGCAACAAAAACAACAACAACAACAGAAACAATAAAGCAATAACAACAATGTCACGTTAAGAAAACCCCTGGTTAATAATACGGATAAAAGCACACAACCTTCGCAAGGAAGCTACATCCGTCATGTTCAGAATATCATTCATGATTATTGTATTTGGTCGGTCCAGACATTCTCTTGGCAAATACCGTGTACGTTGTTCAGTAAATTTCTTGCATTCAAACAAATAATGAAATTCGTCACCGACCCTCCCATCATCGCAAATGGTACACATGTCGTCGCATCCAATGTGGCATGACCACCGGCTGGTTTCAATTGGTAATCTATGATTGCTTGTGCGAAATTTACACAATGTGGTTCTATTTCTGTCGTCCAATGTATTCAAATATTCTTCAAAGTTAATGTCATGCTTGAATATGCGATATATTTTACCTCTACTTGATAGGTCTAATTCGTGTTGCCAACTATCTCTGTATTTGCTAATCAGACTACATTTCACATACTCTAAGATTGTTTCTGGAAACGACAGGTGATCAGTTTGTAGGAGGTGCCCCTGACCACAATTTATCAGAATAAGTCGGATCTTTCTTATCCACAAAAAGCTAGGCAGAGTATTTTTATGAAATGTTCTAGCTAAGTTGTATAGGTTTTTACAGTATCTGTTTCCATTCATGTTTATTATTTTAGCCCAATACTTCACCATTCTGAAATGGATTGTTACGTCAATCGGTGATCTTCCGCTTTCACCATAAATCATGAAGTTTGGTGTTGAAGGTTTAAGTGGGTCCTGCTGATGATGTTGGTATGGCAAACTGATGTTGTTGGGAAATTTTAGCGTCACTTATTCTTTATTTGTCGTTTTGTGGTGTTTGGCTTAAACGAACGATTTGAGAAAAAAGTGTTGCACAAAACAGTCACGAACAGAGTATGTTAAAATATTGTAATCATGGCTTTTCATGTGTTTGCAAAAGAATAGTAATTTTACGAGTTTTTAATGTTTTATAAATATAATGGGTTTCAAATTTTCAATGTTTTATAAACATAATGGGTTTTAATGTTTTATAAACATAATGGGTTTTTAATGTTTTTTTTATAAACATAATGGGTTTTAATGTTTTATAAACATAATAGGTTTTTATGAGGTTTTGAATGTTATATAAATATAATGTGTTTATCTCCATTCGTTCAGGTTAGCCAAAAGGCCGTTAAAATGACAACATAAAAAATAACGGTACATTTCCTTAACAACATTAGTTTTCCCTACCAGCATCATACCAATCCAGCAGTACCAAACAGTACCATAACAAATCAGCAAGACCATTTAACCAGGGTGTATCAGTATATTTTGATATGAACAAAGTTCGTTCAGTTTAGCTCACTTCTGTGCGACAGTGCGATAAATTTCAAACAGCTGGAAAATTACTATAACTCCGGTTAGGTTATTCGAGTAGGGTCTGTATAGGTTTTTTTCTCTCGAGGAAATAGGGAAGTTGCTGTATTTCTAAACTTCTATAATCTCTTCGCGAGTTATTCCGACCCAAATGCATTTATCAGTGTACATGTTCTTACATAAGAACATGAATAATATTCCTTATACATATTCTCCATGGTACCAAATTACGTAAACTTAATTTTTGAAGGTCAATGAGACAATTCTGTTTAATATATATCTGGTTCCTTGTGGACAAATTGTCGGGGTTCATCTTCGTTTCGTTCCGCGTTCCTCCAGAAAACTAGTATCCAACTTGTTCCGAACCGGTGTCCCCAAAAAAAAGCCATAATCATGTCTTCGCGAAAACCAAGCGAACACAAGAATGAACACATTGTCCAGAAGAAACCTGATTTATATTAACATCTGATACTAGTTTCTTGGGTATTTCTTTGATTCTTGTAGACACGGTTCGTGTTTCTTTGTGTGCTATTCGTCAAGTGCGTTTTGTTCGTCGTTCTTACAGTGTGAGTCATCGTTGTCGTTTTACATCAGCACAATCCTATCAATGAACATACTACCCTGGAGACCACTGTGTGTATGGCGTTATCAGCAACATCATCAACCAACCAAATTATGTTAACACACAAGTCAGATAGAAATGGAATAATAAGAAACGCACACACGTTGTCTACGACTCATGCAATGATTGACGTCACGGTGCATACAGTTACTCCCACGAGAATCGAGACTCCGGATTTGCATAGGCCACACAGAAAAAAATTAGAAGATCCCACATCTCTGTTAGTCTGCACCGGCTTGATGTTGTACATCCCTCGACCTGGCCGCACAGCAGAGCATAAACCTATTCCTAAGCAGGTGGATTCCGGGTTTATTCCTTCTCAAAGGAATGTTACGATCTGAGGAGTTATCTTATAGATAGCTCTGACGCAAGCTCCACGGTGTGACCCCAGTCCTCTGCATACGTTATCCAGTCTTCGATCTAAATAAGAAGGTCCCGAGTTCAGCCACCATTAGCTGTATGTCCGACTCACATTGTTCGCAGTCTGTCGCTTGATTCTGACTGCCATACATGCGCAGGACCGCGCTACTCGGGCCCATTTGACATTTTCCGATTTCCACGCAGGCCGTATCTGGATCAAATGTGTTCTCAATTTCTGTCACGAGTTCGGCGATGACGTCATCGACTCCTTCGTGACAGAGCCTCTTTTCTTTAGTGCTCGAGCGTCCATCACACATGGCGATTGTGGCTTCAGACAGAGGGGGGTGAACAAACTTTCCGGCACGTATGCCGGGGTGGGTGGGTGGTCAAAGCCACCAGCAAGCAATTTTTTCCGCAACTAAAAAAAAAACAATTCCTGCTTTTTTGTTTAGTGTTTTGGCAATGAGTTGGGCTTCAAAACCACTTTGAATGGGAGAAATAATGTAATTCTAACTGGTAAACAGTTATCGTGTTGTATTTTGTTGCAAATTTTGAAATCCAAGATGGCCACTGGCAGCCATGTTTTTTTGGCCGAATGACCTCAAAATGACTCATTCCTATTTACATGTCCATGTTAACATCCATGATAAATAGTATGCACAGAAATTCATATACAGCTGTTTACAGTGAATTTCACCCCGCCTAGTGTTGTTATCGTATGCCATAAACATGTATCTCGTCCACTATAGATAGGGCTATGGTTATATATGCCACACACCCACATTGCATAGGGTTATAAGGACATGGCATACTAGAATGGGTTGAGTTATTGTGTCAAGTAATTGCCTGATAGTTTGCACGAAAATAGTGTTGCTTAAGAAGTCTGTATTTTTGTTATTCTTGTTTAACAACAGGAGAACATTAATCGCAATTCCTGGACTTGAATACATGTCGGCTTGTCACATAAAGCACATACAAATTCTTGGCAGGATGTAAGTAGGTCATCATCGATATTAATAGATTGTTGCATAATATGATACATTGCAATTCATTTCAGAATAAGTCATTATGCTACCTTTTTTTCTGCAACCCGAGAATACAATCCTGGTATTCAGGTAATGCTTCACACGTCATGTGTCCATGACTCAGTTCCAGACAATGCCTAATATTTATCAGGTGGTGATAACAAAGACTCCTTGACAGGTTTCTATTTTTTTTTCGCGAATGGTTGAGTGCATAATCTACATGTGTTTCAAAAACACTGAATTATTATGTTTGCCATGGGGTGGAATGTTACGTGATATGGTCCCCGAATGGTGACATTCGCTTACAGTTAGTTCCTGCTCTCGTGCTAGTATGTTACCACGAGGAAGCACTCCGAAACACACTCTGAAACGTGCTTTGCATCATGAAATTTAATAAGAAAATCTATACGTTTACTACCTCTACATCCAGGTAGTGGTGGTATTCACACATTCACTAGATGTTTACTCACCATCAATGATCATGGAGCTCCGTAGCCACTTAAAGATATATTATGTACTTATTCGGGTGCGTGAAACTAGTAAGTTAGTATTCAGGTACTATGCCAACTGGAGGAATATAGCATTCTATTAACATCACCGAAAATTTAAAACAAATCCACATTACAACTCCATAGAAAACATCGTCTGATCTGCGCGCAATTGTAAATATTTACTTCTAGATTCGGGACGCATCTATCTGCAATAAACTAACGAAAACGATTTCGCCATCGAGAGTCACTGTATTTAATTGATATATAAGAATGGCGGTGTTTGTTGTCAATTTGGATATAATATTTGTAAAAATTACTACTTTGAGCAAGATTATTCTCCATTTCTATTTGATCTCCCTACCGGAGTGTTTCACATCACTTTAAATTCTAAGAAATTATAAAATGTCCACTCCTAAACAGATGAAGAATATTGAAGGAAATCAAGCACAATTTTACTGTATGTGCTCCAGTTGACTTGTAGAATATAAAATCCATCAAAGAAACTTGGAAATATTTTGACACTGGGAGCTACTGTTTGGAAATTGTATAATTTTAGAGGTACAATTTTGTTTAATTGGTGACAAAATTTATTTAAGAACAATTGATGGATGGATGATATTGCAATGAAATGACTATTTAATGTATTTTACTCAGACAATTTTCCAACTTTGCATCAGCTACTGACAGCTAGTGCGTATAATGCTTAATATAGAGTCATGGGTTCAGAAAGCGCCCATACTCAACCATTTGCATGCCATAAAATACAGAATTTGATTCCAGGGAGGGTAATATGGCATATTTTTCATCAACAACGACTTATGAGTATGCAAAATGGAATATGAACACATAATTTTGAAAAGAATTCATTGTGGTTGGTCAGTCGGTGAGAAAAAGTGCTCTTCTTGATTGTGAAATGACCCTTCTACACACTACACACGACAGTGACAAACATGTGAAGCCTGGTGAACTGGTGACTAAGTGAGTCCTTTAACTTGGTCAGTGTATTGTTCATAGTCCACTATTGTTAACGAATCATCAATGTCGTGTGCATCATGGAAATATATTTCCTATCTCGGTACCAAAACATTCCCGTCTCCCCTCCGTTCGTATTATTGAAATACTCTCCGTTCAAATTAGACCACGAACAACAGCCAAACCACCAACTTGCATGCCGATATATTGTACAGATTCCCATGCCACACCCTGATTCGCTGTGTTCATTATCAGGTGTGCTGAACTGTTGCCCGTTGTGATAATTCAATGAGTCACCGGCATTGCCACTATAGCCACTGATGTAGAGGGTGTACGTCGTATCTTCTCCTGCTATCCTGAAACTGGAATACCTGAAAAACCAAGATGATTGAGATTAACAAAGTAACGCTATTCGTTGCCAAGCTAAGTACGGACGACCGATCGACATTTAGACCGCCGTCTAGCAGTGACCGTATCCTCAATCCGTCCATCGAACAAGTCTGGATATAGTGCGTCTGACATTTGCAAATGAGATCACAAGAATGTGCATTTAGTGATGCTACCCCACACAGCGGGCTTGTGTCACCAAATGTACCATCTGGTGACCTCGTTCTGCTTATGCCTCATCTTCTGTGAAGTATCGATAGTCAACAATTAATATTATGTTAGTTGATTTTTTTCACCTTCAGTTCAGTTTCTTTATCTCATAATTTGCAGAACAAGAAGATAAAATGCATAATCGAGGCGACTAAGGGGTGAACATCACCAACTTTAACTAGAACACTTCAATCTGATCCTATGTCTCCCATAGCATTTGATGGCAACGCAAAATGATGTTCCCAGAGGGTGAATTTGGTGAGCTGAGAGAGAAATCCAATATTTCTGGCAATGCCTTTGTTACAATAGTGACGATTAACCAAGGTGTATCAGACATTTTAGTATTCAATGTATAGAAGGCAGAATAGAACTAATGTTATTCAACAACCACAACTTGTTAGCGATTTCGTGGCACGCTGAGGCAATATCTGCCATATTCAATATTTGGCGGCCATTTTGGCATCCATTTTGAGCCAATGTAACAATTTTGATGCCAATAAGTAAGAATATTCATGGGTAATGGTATTTCTCACGTTCAGTACACAATTCTGCTCATTTCTTGTTGAAATGTGACTAGAATCCCAATTGTGATTATTTTGTTTGTTAAATTTTATACCGCGTTCTGTAAAATCATTTTTTTTAGGGATCGGAAGGGGCCAGTATCTAGAGAATGGCATAGTTCATTGCTCCAATGATGAATTAACATACAAAATGCAAAATAGAATTGCAATTCTCAAACAGTACCAAACAGCAGCAACTGATATATATGATATTAGTGAAAAACGTCATATTTTCCACTTCCGGTGTCCGTTTTGGCGGCAATTTTGGACTGAGAGGTCCAATTACGCCATATAAAGGTGGTATTATACCGTATTGGATTTTCAACAAAACTCACAAATACGTAATATATAAGTAATAGCTATCCGTAATAATTATCTGTCGTCGTTTGTTATGTCGTTTTGGACAAATTATTTTTGTGTCATATTTTAATCAACGGTTTGATAACGCGTGGGCACGCATGTTCTCGCTAACACGGTGTGGATATATTCAACATATTTCGCATAACAAACTACTGCTGATACGAATTACGAATAACTTATAGTAGTCGTGACGTGTTCGTCACAGTCCAAACCCTTTTCGCAGAATTGACTCTACTATACAATCGTGTCAGTTTGTGAGAAAATAGGGCAATTTTAAGACAAAGTTCTTGCCGCTCACAGTAAGGTGATATAGTTATCTTAGCATGATTATTTTATACTTAATTCAGGGGGGTCGGAAAAAAATTTCAGGCACGTATGCTGATTTGTCCTTTCGACCCTTGTTGGGACCCCCGCGTCCAAATATTTTTCCCTTTTCGGCAGTTTTTTCCTATCATTTTTGGACACCCACCCTGTGAGTTGCGGAAACAAATGTGTGTTGGAACCATCGACCACCCACCCACCCGGCATACGTGCCCGGAAACCCCTTGTTATTCTAAGGTGTTTTAAGCCAAACTCATTGCAAAAACAGTCAAAACATTTTTTTTTTAATTGTGACAAAAATTGTTTGTTGGTTACATCGACCACCCACCCACCCCGGCATACGAGCCCGGAACCCCCCCCCCCCTCGTTTAATTCTGTTTTTATCAAGTCACAGTCAGTTGTAGTCATTGATTGCATGCAAGGTCGCATGCATGTTCTTAGTTTCTCTACATTTATCGTAATCGTAACTACGCATATGGCAAAACGACGTTTGTTAAAAAGAACACAGATTTGAGTGACGTACAGTGTCATGTTCCAGGCCATGCGCACGGGTGTAGATATCAAACAATATGTGATCCTCCGTAGGATAGGGTATCATATAATATGTGATCCTCGTCTCAGGAGTCACTCGTGGCTCAATGAAGGCAGGAGCATATATCAAAATGAGAGGATATGGTGATCCCATGAAAAGAGGATCACCATATCCTCTCATTTTGATATGCGATCCTAAAATAAGAAAATATTTTTATTAACTAAATAACGGAGATATTTGAAGAAGTGTTTTTGACGAAATAACGGAAATATTTGAAGAAGTGTTTTAAAGGGCGTACCCCAAACCTCCCCCAAAGCCCACCCACCCTATAGAAGAATTTGACTTATATTTCACCAGAGTTGATCTATTGTGGTGTAATTTCTCATACAAATCGCCGTTATTTAGCAAAGGGACATTATTTATAGAGTTATTATACCATTCATATAAAATCACTAAAAACAGATAAAGATCGCATATCAAAACCTATGTTATCCTCCGTAGAATCAGATATCGTTTATAGTCCACACTCGTGCGCATTAGTTGCATGTTCGTAATACCTATTAGTAGTAGTTCATTATACGAATTGTGTCAATTATTGTATAAATGTGTATTGCAATATGTTTACTAAATCAGTATTACCTTGCATACCAATCAGCTCCGCCCGGCTCTCGCATTTCTACATAGAGTTCCGAGCTTCTGCCATCTGTCAGTCGGTGCATGTTCTGCAGCCCTAACCAGTAACTGCCACCAGGTGAAACATCACCGAAGCCGTTAACATATTCATCCCAATTCCGGTAAAAGTCGACCAATCCGTTTCTTCTTTGCTGAAACACCGTCCAACCTCCACCGAGTGTCGTCATGTCGCACGTGACATTTACTTGAGTCAAACCGTCGGGGCTGATTTTGTATACGCCATCTGTCGTCATACCCGCGTTGTACCATGATAGACAGTCTGCAAAAACACGACAAATTAAAGTTGCCATGTTTTGACACCATAAAACCACAAGTTTTCTCGGTCCACAACAACTTGGGATATCGGTTAATTGGGTTGATGCTGTTTGTGGCCGAGAGCAACCGGATATGTATTTGGCGGGAAACGTCATGTGATATTACGGCGCCAAACTTACACGTGTATACATATCTGCCAACGTCTGGGGCAACTTGTAAATAATAGTCGGTACAGATAAGGCAAGATAACTCTATTCTGTTTAATGTTCCTGTTGTGCTCATCCACACATTACTGGCACCATGATAAACGATACACGCATGTTGATTTTCCGTTATGTTCCAACACGACATGCGAATGCGAGTACAAGAAGCCAACATTGGATTCAATCAAATTAAAATAATCACATGTCTGCAAATCGCTGTCTGCACGGCCCTGATCGGTCATTCGGTTAACAAAATCGCTGTCTGCACAGCCCTGATCGGTCATTCGGTTAACAGAATCGCTGTCTGCACAGTCCTGATCGGTCATTCGGTTAACAGAATCGCTGTCTTCACAGTCCTGATCGGTCATTCGGTTAACAGAATCGCTGTCTGCACAGTCCTGATCGGTCATTCGGTTAACAGAATCGCTGTCTGCACAGTCCTGATCTGTCATTCGGTTAACAGAATCGCTGTCTGCACAGCCCTGATCGGTCATTCGGTTAACATAATCGCTGTCTGCACAGCCCTGATCGGTCATTCGGTTAACGGAATCGCTGTCTGAACAGCCCTGATCGGTCATTCGGTAAACAGAATCGCTGTCTGAACAGCCCTGATCGGTCATTCGGTTAACAGAATCGCTGTCTGCACAGCCCTGATCGGTCATTCGGTTAACAGAATCGCTGTCTGCACAGCCCTGATCGGTCATTCGGTTAACAGAATCGCTGTCTGCACAGCCCTGATCGGTCATTCGGTTAACAGAATAGCTGTCTGCACAGCCCTGATCGGTCATTCGGTTAACAGAATCGCTGTCTGCACAGCCCTGATCGGTCATTCGGTTAACAGAATCGCTGTCTGCACAGCCCTGATCGGTCATTCGGTTAACAGAATCGCTGTCTGCACAGCCCTGATCGGTCATTCGGTTAACAGAATCGCTGCCTGCACAGTCCTGATCGGTCATTCGGTTAACAGAAGATTGGATTACTCCTCTTCGTTTTACACGTTTCGTAAAGCTAGACGTAGACACAACACTTCTGAGCGGTTTGACGTGTATGTGTGGGCATCGTGGTCATGTGAGTCAGCAATCTCTACCAGATCGCACCAGTCATACTTCCTTTCTGACTCTGTCACCGGCTGGGTACTAGTTTCCGTTTCTATATTTAGCGCGGGGTTTTCCGAACATAATGGCGAAAACCGATCGCCCCAAAGTCAAATTTCCTATGTGCTTTGAGAACGATTCCCGCACTAAAAACTTAATGACAGAATGGAGGATCAGAGCGGTAGTTTTGTTGACGATTTTCGCAAGCAACTCATCAAAATTGGAGCAAATTAGAACTCTTGTGTCTAACTTGC
This sequence comes from Siphonodentalium dalli, assembly GCA_032622095.1. Classification (NCBI taxonomy): domain Eukaryota; kingdom Metazoa; phylum Mollusca; class Scaphopoda; order Gadilida; family Siphonodentaliidae; genus Siphonodentalium; species Siphonodentalium dalli. The sequence goes on from CP136063.1 coordinate 212,363,637, forward strand.
CATGGGTGTTGTCGTGACATTGTCGTCCATGTGCGTTTTGACTTTTGTGTTGATAAAATAATCGGAGAACCGAATCACACCGCTTCGAAATATAGTTCTTCGGTTTTAGTGGGACTTTTCAAACTTAGGGTTCAAAATTTATACAAATTTTGTTCGATGTTTTGTATGCTTAACAAGAGCAGCATGTTGCTCTGTTCGCTTAGAATATATCTTATTTTCGCGGAAGTCCGCCAAATGTGGGTGAAATGTCGCCGGTTGCAGCGGTATTACCGAGTCAACAAGGGAGGTAAACCCTGCATGGAGTTTGGTGAGTCAGGGGGACTTTCGTTGGCAATGACAACACACGTTAGAAGTTACACGTATACGTGTGTCTGGTCATGACTATTATCGGAGCACACAACACAAATAAACACGATGTTGATGTATACGTTATTACCGAAGGAAGTTATAAAAAGGAACCAGCATTGATCAAACTGAGTTCACTGTCATGGTACCAGTATTAATATGTAACACTACCAATAACTTCATTCAAGAGAGCAAAATAAAATCCCAATTCGAGAGAGAGATAGAGAGAGAGAGAGAGAGAGAGAGAGGGAGAGAGAGAGACAAAAGTGAGTCGTTGGTCTATACTCTTGAAGTCAATTGCTACTGGCATGGTAAGTTAATACGACAAGAACGACGTCCAGGATATACGGCTTGTTGCCATCCAGATTACACGGGCTTGTTGCCATCCAGATTACACGGGCTTGTTGCCATCCAGATTACACGGGCTTGTTGTCATCCAGGGTATACGGCTTGTTGCCATCCAGGATATACGGCTTGTTGCCATCCAGGATATACGGCTTGTTGCCATCCAGATTACACGGGCTTGTTGTCATCCAGGATATACGGCTTGTTGACATCCAGGATATACGGCTTGTTGACATCCAGGATATACGGCTTGTTGCCATCCAGGATATACGGCTTGTTGACATCCAGGATATACGGCTTGTTGCCATCCAGGATATACGGCTTGTTGCCATCCAGGATATACGGCTTGTTGCCATCCAGATTACACGGGCTTGTTGTCATCCAGGATATACGGCTTGCAGACATCCAGGATATACGGCTTGTTGTCATCCAGGATATACGCCTTGTTGACATCCATCATATACGGCTTGTTGCCATCCAGGATACACGGCTTGTTGATATCCAGGATATACGGCTTGTAGCCATCCAGGATATACGACCTGCAGACATCCATGGTATATGGCTTGTTGACATCCAGGATATACGGCTTGTTGCCATCCAGGATATACGGCTTGTTGCCATCCAGGATATACGGCTTGTTGCCATCCAGGATATACGGCTTGTTGCCATCCAGGATATACGGCTTGTTGTCATCCAGGATATACGGCTTGTTGCCATCCAGGATATACGGCTTGCAGACATCCAGGATATACGGCTTGTTGTCATCCAGGATATACGGCTTGTTGACATCCATCATATACGGCTTGTTGCCATCCAGGATACACGGCTTGTTGATATCCAGGATATACGGCTTGTTGCCATCCAGGATATACGGCTTGCAGACATCCAGGATATACGGCTTGTTGTCATCCAGGATATACGGCTTGTTGACATCCATCATATACGGCTTGTTGCCATCCAGGATATACGGCTTGTTGCCATCCAGGATATACGGCTTGTTGCCATCCAGGATACACGGCTTGTTGATATCCAGGATATACGGCTTGTTGACATCCATCATATACGGCTTGTTGATATCCAGGATATACGGCTTGTTGCCATCCAGGATATACGGCTTGTTGTCATCCAGGATATACGGCTTGTTGACATCCATCATATACGGCTTGTTGCCATCCAGGATATACGGCTTGTTGCCATCCAGGATATACGGCTTGTTGTCATCCAGGATATACGGCTTGTTGACATCCATCATATACGGCTTGTTGTCATCCAGGATATACGGCTTGTTGCCATCCAGGATATACGGCTTGTTGCCATCCAGGATATACGGCTTGTTGCCATCCAGGATATACGGCTTGTTGTCATCCAGGATATACGGCTTGTTGCCATCCAGGATATACGGCTTGTTGCCATCCAGGATATACGGCTTGTTGCCATCCAGGATATACGGCTTGTTGCCATCCAGGATATACGGCTTGTTGTCATCCAGGATATACGGCTTGTTGTCATCCAGGATATACGGCTTGTTGCCATCCAGGATATACGGCTTGTTGTCATCCAGGATATACGGCTTGTTGACATCCATCATATACGGCTTGTTGTCATCCAGGATATACGGCTTGTTGCCATCCAGGATATACGGCTTGTTGTCATCCAGGATATACGGCTTGTTGACATCCATCATATACGGCTTGTTGCCATCCAGGATATACGGCTTGTTGCCATCCAGGATATACGGCTTGTTGCCATCCAGGATATACGGCTTGTTGCCATCCAGGATATACGGCTTGTTGACATCCAGGATATACGGCTTGTTGCCATCCAGGATATACGGCTTGTTGCCATCCAGGATATACGGCTTGTTGCCATCCAGGATATACGGCTTGTTGCCATCCAGGATATACGGCTTGTTGTCATCCAGGATATACGGCTTGTTGCCATCCAGGATATACGGCTTGCAGACATCCAGGATATACGGCTTGTTGTCATCCAGGATATACGGCTTGTTGACATCCATCATATACGGCTTGTTGCCATCCAGGATACACGGCTTGTTGATATCCAGGATATACGGCTTGTTGCCATCCAGGATATACGGCTTGCAGACATCCAGGATATACGGCTTGTTGTCATCCAGGATATACGGCTTGTTGACATCCATCATATACGGCTTGTTGCCATCCAGGATATACGGCTTGTTGCCATCCAGGATATACGGCTTGTTGCCATCCAGGATACACGGCTTGTTGATATCCAGGATATACGGCTTGTTGACATCCATCATATACGGCTTGTTGATATCCAGGATATACGGCTTGTTGCCATCCAGGATATACGGCTTGTTGATATCCAGGATATACGGCTTGTTGCCATCCAGGATATACGGCTTGTTGTCATCCAGGATATACGGCTTGTTGACATCCATCATATACGGCTTGTTGCCATCCAGGATATACGGCTTGTTGCCATCCAGGATATACGGCTTGTTGCCATCCAGGATATACGGCTTGCAGACATCCAGGATATACGGCTTGTTGTCATCCAGGATATACGGCTTGTTGACATCCATCATATACGGCTTGTTGCCATCCAGGATACACGGCTTGTTGCCATCCAGGATATACGGCTTGTTGATATCCAGGATATACGGCTTGTTGCCATCCAGGATATACGGCTTGTTGTCATCCAGGATATACGGCTTGTTGACATCCATCATATACGGCTTGTTGACATCCAGGATATACGGCTTGTTGCCATCCAGGATATACGGCTTGTTGCCATCCAGGATACACGGCTTGTTGATATCCAGGATATACGGCTTGTTGCCATCCAGGATATACGGCTTGTAGCCATCCAGGATATACGACCTGCAGACATCCAGGATATACGACCTGCAGACATCCATGGTATATGGCTTGTTGACATCCAGGATATACGGCTTGTTGCCATCCAGGATATACGGCTTGTTGCCATCCAGGATATACGGCTTGTTGCCATCCAGGATATACGGGTTGTTGCCATCCAGGATATACGGCTTGTTGCCATCCAGGATATACGGGTTGCAGACATCCAGGATATACGGCTTGTTGACATCCAGGATATACGGCTTGTTGCCATCCAGGATATACGGCTTGTTGCCATCCAGGATATACGGGTTGTTGCCATCCAGGATATACGGCTTGTTGCCATCCAGGATATACGGCTTGTTGCCATCCAGGATATACGACCTGCAGACATCCAGGGTATACGGCTTGTTGCCATCCAGGATATACGGGTTGCAGACATCCAGGATATACGGCTTGTTGCCATCCAGGATATACGGCTTTTACAACCATCGAGGATATACGGGTTGTTACCGTCCAGTATATACCACTTGTTGCTATTTGGGTTTGTGGGGGTCTCAATTTAGGCAAACTTTTCCAAAGTTGGAAATTTCATGCCTGATACATCATCAGTTGGAAATTAAAAAAATTAGGTTGAAATTATTCTCATAGTTTGATTTTCCAAATGGGACAAATAGTCGCTTTCCTACTTTTGATCAAATGATTTGACTGAATGGGCCATGAGTTGCCAACAGTGTTCACCTGGGCCTAGCAAACATTTGGTAATTTTTTTTGGCAAATTCTGATTTTTTTGGGGGAATATTTTTGGCCAATTAAAAAACTTTGGCCAAAGTAAATCCTCATTTTTGGTCTCACAATTAATGAATACTTATGTTTCTTTTAACAGCTAGCATTCTATATAATTATGTCCATATCTTCAGAAACCGTGTCAAGACTTCTTTAATCCCACACTGTTACTTGAAAAGGTACTACTACCCACCATCTACCATTCAGCCTTATGACAGATAACGGATTCATTAGTGTTAATACGTATTACTGTTGTATTACAATTGGTTGATAGTGCAGTGCCATGTGTTACTTTTGTCATCCATTAAGCTGTATTGCCTAATCAATTAGCTGATGATGATAATATAAATCGTATTCTCATGTCCCTCTCGTTACAAAATGAATTTGGGTTTTTGAATTAGATTTCAGATTTTGGGGCAAACAAAACAAAACCAAAGGTTTTGCCAAATTATATTGTTGTTTTTGTTTTGGCCATTTTAGAACAATTCGCCAATTTGGTCTGTGACAGCGTGAACCCGGTGGCCAACTTAGGATTGTGTCATGTTGGAAAGCTTTAGGAACTATTTGGAAATTTCCAACCTCAGGGAATGGATGCAAATAACATTTCGCGAAATTGGAGTTTGGTCTGTTGAAGGGGGCGCAGAATGAAAATTTCAAGTTAGACACCCCAAAATTGAAACCATCTAGCAAAGTACCTGCTTGGTCAAATCTGCTAGAGTGTTCACACAGAATACGAACCAGACACAATACATATAAGAAGAAACATCGTTTAACCTTTAATAACTGGATTATCCCGTTCAGTTATAAAAGTAAACAAATCGAACGTCTATTCATTTGAATGGATATTAAGCATATATGAGCAGACAAGTGCAGAAGGATTCATATTCAGTGGTGGGAAAGGTTTAGATAATAAATTCAACGAACGACATATGAACTACTCATCAATTAGTATTTATTATAAAAAATGATAAAAGTTGTGCGAAACACTCCGCTAGATTATTCATAGTAGAATAACAAAAACTCTTTCCTAAAATAGTTATTGTCCTGACGACGAAATCAACGTGACTTGTATGAACTCAATTACCTGCATGTATTATTGTTGTTTCTGTCGTAGTCGCGTCTGTTAATGGTGTCGTAGTCGCGTCTGTTAATGGTGTCATAGTTGTTGGTATTGTTGTGGTTGTTAGTGTTGATGTTGGCGTTTGTGTTGTTGTTGTTGTTTCTGTTGCTGCTGCTGTTGTTGTAGAAGAAGAATCTGAAAGAATGAACTATCGTTGGAATTGACCTGACTGCTGAAAGTGTTCAACCCGAAGTTCACACCACTTTCCAGCAAAGTTATCAACCGTTATTGTAGATGATTCGTACCCAGATCATTTTCACTATTCTTCTCGGCATATTATTATGCCTGCCCATTCTTGCTGCGAGTATGTTGACATAGTTGAGGCATCAGTCAATCGGGGCGGCATTCAGACTTTTGAACAAGTTAGATGTTCCAGAGTCTGAATGATTTCACCATCTCCCATATTACCGCCGTTATATATAGCTACCGCGCGTAATACCTGCAATATGACGTCACAGTGCACAAATAGTTTTTGTATCATTAACATATATATGCACTAGAAGGTGACCCGACTTCGTCCGGGCTTGGACCTTGAATTGACCATTTTGAAGGTCACGGTCAGGTGGGTTAACGATTTGACCCGTCCAAAACACTGCCCGGACAAAAGTACCCGACAAAAGTACCCGTCGAAATCCATCCGGTTTTACCCGATTTGACCTTGAATTTATCATTTTGAAGGTCAAGGTCAGGTCAGGGTCACGACTCGGCCCGTCCAAAACAATCAGTGGACAAAAGTAACCCCACGTATCAAATTTCGTCGAAATCCCATCAAAATTGGCGATTTGACATTGAAGTTACCCGATTTCAAGGTCAAGGTCACGTCGCACGGGCAAATGAATATGCTTATGAGACTCCCCATACGAAAGGACCCCCACATACCAAGTTTCATCGAAATCCCGTAATATTCGGGCGTTTGACCTTGAAATGACCCGATTTCAAGGTCAAGGTCACGTCGCACCGTCAAATTAATAGGCCTATGCCACTCCCCGGCCGAAGATATCCCCACATACCAAGTGTCATCGAAATCCCGTGATATTCGGGCATTTGACCTTGAAATTACCCGATTTCAAGGTCAAGGTCACGTCGCACGGGCAAATTAATATGCCTATTCCGGTTCCCGGCCGAAAATAGCCCCACATACAAAGTTTCATCGAAATCGTGTCGGCCGTTTTCGAGTTCATCGCGAACACACACACAGACACACAGACACACAGACAGATCTTCCAAAATATATAATAGATATCCTTTCGGTCACGTTTTGCCGAATAACTATAACAAGCATTGGAAATACTTAATGTAGTCTAGATATAAATGATAAATTCTGGACTCTTCGCAGACTTTTTTAGTGTTCAATCAGTTGTCGCCATCTCTAAATTTGTAAACACTGTCATAAATTATCAATGTGACAGAACATTTAGCACGGTATTAATAACGCCACCCGTCTACAAATTTTAGAAATCTGTGGTCCCATGGGGATTTTATAAATAGATAATTGTTTTTTCCGGTTATTTTGGGACGCGTTAAAGTTGTACTGCGACCCCGAGTCCGGTATAAGCTGTAGTTGGAATGTCCAAGTTCGTGAAAGTTCTACTGACTATGCCGATGATTTGAGAAGCTTTATTGTATTAGGATATTGTAGGAAGACTAATCTGGCCGTGTCAAATTGAGCTATAGCGATGGGATATCTCGCAGGACAACACATTTCGGGTTTTCGTGGGGTGTGTTTTCGCTGGATGTCTTATAGTTGCAGTGTGTAACTATTATGACCGAGTTAACTGCGTTCGATGTTTAGGTATGAACAATGGCTGGGCCATGCACACTTGCAGATTTTATGGCGGGTACACAATTCTATGAGACTGATTTTTCTGTAGCATGGTTAACCTTTTCATGGTGGGAGCTGCGCTGGTGCACCATTAAATATCATGTGCCATACATTCTCGTTATATACGCGAGTCTCCCATAGGGAGCCTCGCCTATATTAGAGAATGCACTGGCTTACAAGATCATGGTAATATTGTTATGCCAATGCATTCTGTTGTATATGCGAGGCTCCCTATTTGGAAACTCGCATATATAAGAGAATGCACTGGCTTACAAGATCATGGTAATATTATTATGCCATTGAATTTTCCTGTATATGCGAGGCTCCCTGTAAAATAATGCATTGGCACAGAGTGTTAGGACAACATTCAGGAAGCTTCATTCAAGTAAACAAATGGTGCGGGGACTTTTTTCAATGTCAAAGATATGCGCATGTTCAATATATAAAGCATCGAAGAGTTAGAAGGACAACACTGACTATCTCACTGATTATATGAAATACAGACAAAACCCATGTATGCCACAGGGTTAGAGTGAAAGACAACAACTGGAATGCGTTTATAGCTACCTGTTTCGAAAATCATAATTATTTACAGGAAGCCGATACAATAAATGTAGTAGTAACCAATACAAACAAGAGGGTGACCATTTTTGAGGCACAATAACCGCCTATATAGATGTATGCCAAAGGGGGGGGGGGGAGACATCAATCGAATGCGTATTTCCCAAAACAAAAAACAAACAAACAAAAATCAAAAACAGGGAGGGTGGGAGGGTTGTCAAAATAAGCGACCGTCTTCGGCGACAAATTTATTGGAAAGAAAGTTATCACAGTCACTGTGCGCATCCCTCCGGCAAAAAATATAGTTCCCACGATTCTGCTCTACAAATTATTCCCATTCGCTAACTACTAACTAAATAGCAATACTGCCAAATTACTTGTACTTTATAATTATGTTTTATTTTCGTCCAAGTACTTCGCAACATCAGTGTATGGCTTACTTATCTGAAATGTCATGCGGTATGGTGTAGTGATCTATACCAGTGAAAGATCTCGTTACCAAACATGTTTCTGTTTGTACACAATTGTTGGTTTAAATTGACACATCTGGCTAACCCTTTGGGTTAAAATACGTCGCTCTTATACGACTATGTTATAGACTGCCGTTTTAAAGTCTACTTGGTGCGTCGCATGTTCGTATTAAACGTCTCCATGGTGGATCGGATTGTTGTTTGCAAGACTGGTTGATATGTTGCATTTTGTTATTGATCGAACCCATACCTGCATGGTATATAATTTAGTTACAATAATACTACCATGCAATAGTTGGTATGTATGTTGTTGGCACTATAAGTCATGAAGCCATTATACATATATGCACCTTTAAATGTGGTCTATCTCTTTATAAACATGTGATATATAGTTACCGGGGTATAAAATATTAGATATGAATCGAAGACCCCCTGTACGGAAATGCTTCTATCCATTAATATTGATTATATTTCGAAAATTTTCTAGTCGATAAACGTGTGGTTGTTTAGCTAGCGCACAATAGTGGTTCTTGTTAACGGAGACCAGAAATTTTATTGTGTAATTTTGCCCAAAATATACGTTAACTAGACTCATTATCGCTTGTAACTATGTAATAAAACAATACAAACAATCAATCTGGGACTTCGGCGATCGAATGAGGAACACCCTGATGATCTCTATAGCAATATGGTATCGCCTGAATGGATTGTTCTAAAATAGAACAATAAAGTGTCCCACTTAATCATCTCATTTTATAATAAAATATTCGAAATAAAATCAATATTAATTGATAGAAGCGTTTCCGAACATGGGTCTTCAAATTATATTTATTATTTTATGCCCACGAAACAATTTCAAGATTGTTATATGAAGAGGTAGTCCATCTTTAACTAACGTAATCAACGCATTCCATAGATGGTGGTCAACACGTTCACACGAAGTACACATATCATATTCGCGCGAGTTAGGATGTTACATAACGTTGTCGGAAATGACTCAAATAACCCGTTCATCGCGGAAGCCTCGCATACATAAGAGAATGCACTGGCATACAACATCGAGGTAAATATTGTTAGGCCAATGCATTCTCTTTTATATGCGAGGCTCCCTGTGGGAGACTCGCATATATAAGAAAATCCATTGGCACAGGGTTTCGCAAACAAAATCAGGGAGCTGCAGTCTTGAAAGGGTTAAGCACAATGATTATCTGTCCGTATGTATGTATGTATGTATGTTTTTCAAGTTCAACGCCCTAATACAGTGAGCCGTCAGCCACACTGTCTGTGGTTTAAGAGAGATAATTACCTCGTGCTTGAAAATTCGGCTCACAATGCATTTGGGCCCTGTGGGCTCTCTGCATTCTGAGTTTGAATGTTCTAACACTCGGTTATTATCCATTACGAAATTAGGAATGTTGTCTCTTTAGGCATATTCGAATGTGTCCATGCATTTAAGTCTAGACCAGTCATATACACATCCAAATGGATACGCTTTTGTAATCGGTCACTGCATGTTGCAGGTATCGGCTATTACACACTATTGCCATTTAACTCCCAGGTTGGTAAGTAACTTATCAACCTGCGACGAGGAGTTAGTAAGCTGCTTACTAACCTGTATGGAGTGGTCGTGTTGAACAAGTGCGATCAGACGCAATGAGTGAGATAATTCCAGGCCACAACTAGGACATTAACACATCAAATAATCGATTACCAATAGAAAGTGGACGGTGGAAAAAATCAAAACGGAATGGCAGAGTGTGTACGTGTACATTATGTAATGACGGCATAGGAGATGAGTAACACTTTGTAATTATGTGTTCACACCTTAATGATATCCGAATCAAATATATCCCGGACTATTACTGGAAATATCCCAGCGAAGAAAAGTTTTATAGACTTCTATCGATTGAAAATATTAGTATTGCGGAGATTGTCATTATACCTGAAGTGTGCCTTTGAGGAACTCCCCATTTCAAAACACATCCCATTTGTTAAGACCGGGGTTACATATAACTGCTGTTCCCCTGCATTATTCGATGTGTGTGACAAAATGGAAATACAAAGGGGTTGAGATATATAAATATTATATGGTATTGTGTCCGTGGCATGAGTAAATTGAGAAGATTATAGCCACTATAGTGTCCTGCTATTGTACATATATGTATATACTAGCAGGGTTACTCGGCGTTGCCCAGGTTAATGTATGCTGTGGATATTTGTTGGGAATAGAGAATGCTCTTGCTTAAAGTGGTATACGTTTTCTCATAAATTGTATATTCAAATAGCATAACAAAACATGATTATTACAGTTATGGAATATAAGTAGTGTCTCACCTTGTCAATTGTCATTCTGTTTATCGCGATTAATCCGTTCCACCAATAATGAAGTATTTATTTATTTACAACTGCGTATGCATTAGACGTTATAATATGATACATGAACATTATAAACACATTAGTTCGATAAAAGATGATAATTGGGTTTTACATATTGAGATGTATCAATCAATATAGTGGGTTGGACAAAGATCTCGAGGACACCTGTCTATCATATCTCCATGAAAATACAGATGTTTCAAAGAAATTTCCAGGTGCTCCTCTGTTCATGGTGCTATATATTGGCTAAATATTCTTAGTTTGAACGAAATGTTGCTGCGCAAATATATCAGCTACATGTGCCAGACACAGAGCGCGATTTTGAGTTGTTTATGTCAGTCGATGAGTCTGTACTAAAACCATTGTCAGATGTCAGTATTGGTAGGATCCTGAAAAGTCTTGTGCTACTAACTGCATTTTCTTGTATATCAGAAGAAATTATATTTGACTGCACACTGTGACCACTATTTTTGAACAGGCCTTCCATATCTCTTGACAAATTGTAACTTTTTGTGGAAACTGTATTGAATGGAACAGACTAAATTTTGTTATTATATATATGCAATCCTCTGACGGTTCGAGGTCTCTCAGTTTGCACGAATATATGTATCTCTTCAATAGAATGATAAATATACGTTTAATGCTTCTTCTACGGTATCTCTTATTGCTAGCTTATTGCGTGAATGCCTTGATTGCCATACCCATATAAATATGACTGTTAAGAAGATACAATTGTTCAAGTGACTTATGTGGGTCACCATATGTCGGGATTGTGAAATGTGAACGCCCAACTACTTAAAATGATATGGAGATGGCCTGGTGACTGTATATAACTTATATGTGGATATCGGCGAATAGCAATCTTATCAATGGTAGTGCATATCCGCTCGCCATCCGTGACGCAAACGACACCAAATGTGATTTAATTCATGGTATATCATTAGAGAAAAATGTGTATGCATTTGGTGGAATTTGGTTTATTAAATCAATTGTTGATGCAACGCTGACTCGAACAACGCCATATTGCGAAAGTGATTATGTATTCGTTTGGTGGAAATCAGCGACAAAACTATTTCACCATATTTTTTTAATTTCCCCTCCCACCAACAGCGTCATTTTAGAAAATTTTAACCCGCACCATTATCTTCCTTGTAAAAAGTTACCCCTCTTAGAGTGCCATATCGATTGTACCGCGTGAAGTTATATATAGAACGCACACAGACAGACAAAACGACAGACAGACAGCACGATTTTATTTCTTGTATCATTTGAGAAGAACGTGTCTGAATTTGATGGTAATTGGTACTAAAAATATTTTGTATCAATTTTGGTGACCCTCCCGTCCCTATTTCGGACTCAAGCTGCACACACTAAGACTCATTAGAGATTAGAGATGCATATAATAATATTATATGAAATTGGTGAAAATTGGCGAGTATACAAATTCCTATCAAATTTAAGGTCCCAATATCTCTCACCCATAGGGCACCAATTTGGTGTATCTAAACCACACGATAAGATTCCTCGTATCACGGAGAAGAATATGTATCAATCTGGTGGAAATCGGCACTAAACATATAGATATAATTTTTTGTGTCCCTCTCATCTCTATACACCACTGACTCGAATGGCCCCACTTGTGACATCCTTAAACCACACGATTACACTCCTGATATCATGGAGATGATTGTTTATAAGTTTGGTGATAATCGGCGACTAAACAATTTTTTTATCAAATTTGGTGCCAATCCCTTCCCTCTCCATCTCTCACCCAAACAGCACCACTATGTCGTCTTTAAATCACGATTAGATTCATCGTATCATGGATAAGAACGTGTATCAATTTGGTGGAAATTGGCGTTAAAACAATTGTGCATCAATGTTGGTGCCCCTGTCTCTTTCAATGCAACCCTGGCTTGAATGAGGCCGCATTTGACAGACAAAAGCCACACCATTAGACTCCTCATACCACGGGGATGATTTTGTATTAGTGTGGTGGCAATCGGCGACTTATTATCAAATTTAGTGCCCACCCCTCCCAATCTCTCATTCAAAAACAACAATTTGGCGTTGTTAAATCGTACAATTAGATGCCTTGTATCATGAAGAAGAATATATATCAATTTGGTGGAAATCGGCGCTAAAATAAGTTTTATCAATTTCGGTGCCCCTCTCCCCTTCCGTTCATCCCTGTCTCAAACGATGCATATTTAAACCACACCGTTGGATTCTTCATATCATGGGGATGATTATAAATTATGTAAGTTTCGTGGCAATCGGCGACAGAAAATAAATCTGCCCCCCCCCCTTCCGGGCACCGCTGACGCGAACGGCGCGACTTTTGCCATATTTAAACCACGCCATTAGATTCCTCATATTATGGGGATGATTATATATAAGTTTGGTGGCAATCGGCGACAAATTTTTGTTCTGCCCCTCCCCCTTTTCTGCCCCTGACAACAACGGCGTCACTTTAGAAAATTATAACCCCGACTATTATCTTTCTCGTAAAAATGTTACTCCTAGTAGACCCCTTTGGCATCATCTAGATGGTCCCCTGTGAATTTATATAGAACACAGACAGACAGACAGACAGACATTCGCAAATATAGATATAGATATTGCATGTTCTGTGTTAAATCATAGTTTTTGCAATAAACTGATTCTGATTCTGACTAATCCGCTTCGGTAGTGTGAATTTATTTCAGATGAATATGCAACAGCTGTCAATTATCCAACCGCGCTATTGTAAATAGGACACATTTTGCGAACTTCACCCAATAGGCCTATTGAACTGCCTGGGAGTAGTGACAGGGGTTGTGGTTCTCCAATTCGGGTCAAAATTCTCACAGTATAGACATTTCATTGCAACTGTTGTTTGTTTAAACCAAACGTCAAATAATTTCCTACTTTTAGTCAATTTTGGACCGTCGTTTGGAAAACATACAATCATGCAATATATACTAGAATTTTGTTGGAAATCTGTGGCATTTTTGCCTGTTTTGGGAGGTGAGGGACTTCAGTTTCAAAGCTGCTTTGTAATCATCAACAGAGACACCACCAGCCACGACCCAGCCAATGGTCAATTATCAAACAATCAATTTGTAAATGATCTAGGCACGGAAAGATTGAGTAGTTTGTGGAATAAATATACAAGCCGAAATTTTTCTGATGATTGCAGAGGTTTCGATGGATTTCAATTTTAAACCAAACACAACGCATACATGTATAGCGTGAGACTTCTGAAGTTCTGAACGTTCTAGACACTCTCTTAAATTACATGTAATTCTAGCCTGAAGTGCACGTTAAAAAGTGATATGGGATTGCCATGGACGTGGCTAGAGAATCTCCATCTGGGCATCTAAATTATAATTTTAATTAGATATATTCTCATTACACTAATTTTATTTTTGACTGGCTAAAACTGCTCCTACGGCAGACTGTCTGTTCATCATTAGCATAATATAAGCTTCCGGTGAGCAAGGCGGGGTACCTTGTTTGTGGGCCCAGGACACTGTGGCATCACCTGCTCATTCTGTATATGGGCTCTATAAAACAAAGTACGGGAAATTGGCATTTACTGTACTGGCAGTGTCCAACTGGTACCCCAACATTTGCATTTCAAACTATCGGAAATTATTGAACCTGATCGACACTCCAAACAAGCGTGTGGTTAGAAATGTTCGAACTGGTTGCAATTTCAGTCCAAACTTTCGACCCGAAGTAGATAAATATTCGACTTTTCTTCTATAAGCAACATGTTACACACTATATATGGTCTAGTGGCTCGGAAATCATACTGTTAGAACAAATTTAACGTATGCGGATCGAACATTTATTTTCAGATAATGCTGTGTAATGTATGCAATTGTAACTTTTGAAACTTGTGGCCTAAGTTATTGGGTTGACATCCCAACAATCTGTCAACACGTCCCCGTGGAATGCCGAACCCCATCGAACCACAGCTCGGCCTGTGTGTCTCTCCCCTGGAGACGATAACCTATGCACAGCGTAACATTGTGAAAAGCGAATGTCATTATATTGAACTTACACACATGAATTAAAAAAAAATATTTAGTTTGAAAATGAGTCCATGGGTTTTGTGCATCCAATATGCAAACAATGTACATTAAAATCACTACATATATGTTATGGACGGCATGGGCGTAACTATAGCTATGGTTCGATAGGATTCGGAGGAACCCGACCTGGTAAGCAAAATGCTCTATTGTCTGAGAAATCGGTATATGTAGGCGTCCAGAACATTTCGTACCAACATATTGGCGTTTATCCACTTAGGCAATGTATAGAGCAAAACTGGCTACGTCCAAGACTGTTGGGAAACAAAGAACATACAGCCAATGAGCCTTTCCCTCTATTTATACGCAGGGACGCGGTTTCATGGGGGTTGGGATGTCTCACACCCAACATTTCTCACCACGCCATCAGATGGAAATTCGCACCAAAAATAGGTTGAAATGGTTCTCGTAGTTTAATTTTCGAACCAGCCTTTAGCGTGCAACTCGTTGATTTCAGATTAAAAGTCGCCTATTTCCAGTCTTTTCGGTCAGATTTTTGGATAAGATGTTATAAATATCTTATCAATCATCCAGAAAGCGACGTTGTCAGCTATTCCATATATTTCGATATGCAGATGGCTTAATACATTATTTATAATTGATTAAAACATTTCATGTCGGCTTTATATTTTCTGTTTTCAAAGCAGTATTGCTATCGGTTTTGATATTCTGTTTTACATTTGTTTGCACAATGGTCCGTTTCTTAATTGCCCTGGCCCCAATCGAGCACCACGCTCTGATTTGGGTGTTTTTATCTCATATATATTTTGAAGACCTCTGCTTGTCTGTCTGTATGTTTGTCTGTATGTCTGTATGTCATTTATACAAATCTACGATTCTCGACCGATCGGGACGAAACTTGGTAGGTGTGTGTAGTTTGACCAGGCGGTCGTCGTTGTCGTATTGGCGATCCCGTGCGGCGCCCGCTTCGCGCATGCGCAGACGAGATCTCGGAAACGATGGAGCTATCGACTTGAAATTTGCTATGTGAATGTATCTTGCCCCGGATACGAATTTTATCGGGTCGCCGAGCCCGTGCGGTGCCAGCTTCGCGCACGCGCAGACGAGATCTCGGAAACGGGTGGAGCTATCGACTTTAAATTTGGTATGTGAATGTATCTTGCCCCGGATATATGTTAATGTTGATCTATATATTGTAACATATATGTATATCATACGAAATCTTATTTCGTTATATCGAAATATTATTTCGCGAAGCGCTTTACTCTAAATGTACCATAACGACCACACACACTGCATTCTTTTCTTATATTTATTTAGCTTTTTGGTGATTTATTCCATAAAAAGCTGAATGTATTATAATTTATTTTCACAGTATCTGCCGAGAATTTGAGACTAGCCCACGCCGAACTGTAAGTCAGCCCAATATTAGAAGAGTTTCACATGTGAATTATCGATCGATTTCCGTGTTCTTATCACGTGATGCCACGGGCGATGCATTTGAAATGTGAGGGGGAAAATGTCATTGGCGATTTAGTTTTTGTGTGAAACGCACTATAAAAGATAAAATGCCACGTATTAAGTGATCTGAGAAGTTCATAGGAACATACCTGTTTTAATTGTAATGATATATTTATGTTTTGATCCCCTGTCGATAACCGACATTTAGTGACCCACTTGGCAGTTGACTAATCACCGAACAGGGTTTAGTGTAACACATGCGAACACAAAAAAAAGAGTTTACTTGGCACCTCCCGGGCTCCGTACCTTCGGCGTCGCAATGCAGTTACATGTATATCGATATGATAAGCTGTCACATAACGTCTCACCTTCATTTTGCAGTGGTTTACACCAATATCCCAAATTGCTGAGCTGATTACGTCCGCATGTTTGATTTTCATCACAGGGAGAAAGAAAGCAGGGATGTGTTGGTGTCTGCAATATAATAAGCATTCAAAATCATCACGGAAATATTACACTTGTAAATACTGTTAAACCCCCACAGCCTAACAACAAGCATTCAAGTCAACAATCATTATAAAGCTCTTTAAATTTTTTTATATTTTTGTTGAATTTTAACTATAATGATTCGAATTTTCTAAGTTGCGTTAGCTGAACGGATGTTATTACGTATCAAATTGTAAGGATTATCTTAATTGAAGACCTACAGTTAGACCTTTCCTGATTTAACCCTTTCAGTGCCAAGTCCGATTTTTGTATCAACCCATATACCCTGTGCCAATGCATTCTCTTATATATGCGAGTCGACTATAGGTCGCCTCGCATATATAAGAGAATGCATTGGCCTAACAATTTTTCATCATTTGCTATTATTTTTTACAATTTTTTACAATTTTAATATTGTTTTCTTATATTCTTTAACAGACTTATTTTGTAGGTTTAGTGCCAGGGAATCTTACGTTTTTCATGGGCATCAAACTTATTACTATGAATACTTGGTGATAGTTTTGAGATATAACATGCCCCTAAGGTTTTATCCAGTTTGTTTTTAAATACGCCATAGCATGCTTAAGCATACCCAAAATAATTCAACCCAAAAACAAATTTATTTTTTTATTTTTTTAGGGCCGATTTTACAGACCATAAATTAGGGCCGATGAGATCGGCCCTGGCACTGAAAGGGTTAAATGTCATCTCCCATTTGAACAGTTCTCATCCAGTGCATCAGTATTTCATGTTAACTTTTAGCTTCGACTACAATGTATTTCATCTACCATGGAAACTAATAACTCATTGATATGGCATAGCGAATATAGTGGTTCGGTCAAAGGAAGCTAAGTGATCGTAAAATCTTCAACATCCATGCATGTAGTTCGATGTCTAAACATTAAATAAATTTAACTTGCCGCATAATCGTACTGTCTGTGTATTGCGATGGTTGTATTTTAACCTGACTTTTTTTCTGATATGCAATTGAATCAGCAGATCGATTAACTGTTTAATGGTGTGTATGTAGGAATAAAACACATACCAATGTAGTCTTCGTTGCATATTTTACGGTGGGTCCAACTGGGGTAGTCCCCATTCCACTTTTTAATAGATCACACATCCTGCTCCGCACGTTGTATGCAACTTTTTCGCATGGCTCTGTGAATATACATAGTCAAAAGAAAGTATTAATTACGACACACTGTTATTTGAGCAATAAAGGAAAAATGAAGATAAAATTAAAAATATATACACATACAAGATGTACAGATATACGCTGCACGTATATGTAGAACACACTCTGTGTGAAACATTTTCTCTTGGGATTATGGGTCTTACCTCACCAAAAGAGCAGGCTTGCTTCAATTCAAATCAATTAACATGATTATTACATGGAATGCCAACCAATCAGACAAAAATAAATAAGATTGATGCAATATGTAATACCCCGGAGCGGTATATCGAAATTGTATGTGAGAAAATGCCCAATCAAAGCAAAGATTAATTTTTCGACGCGGATGAGTACAATGCGTCGTAATATTAGATATCGTTCTTTTTTAGCTTCTTGAGGAATCAGAGGGGGTGGAATTCAACATATGATATTTTATTGCCCAAGTAGTTACTTAACATTGAGAGTTGAAGAAAAAGCCAGAATGTACCAAAAATTTTAAACGGGAAAGATTGTTATATGAGATATCCGTAAAACTTGGTCGCCATTTTGGACGCCATCTTTTTTTTAATTTTGTATTGGAATACACAGACATCAATGAAGGAATGTAAATATAAACATAGGTACATATTATTATATATCAGGTGACATTCTTCCAATTCGCTCACATCTCGCTCGCTTCATTTACAAGTCTTTCGTACACCATATGCACTCCCAGTGAATGACATGTAAATTGGACGCCATCTTGTGTTGGGTGTGGGGTAACAGATTTCATTCACAACAGGTAGAATAGTATCACATGTACATACAGCATCACAAACACATATAGAATAATGTCACATGTACATACAGCACCACAAACATATATACAATAATGTCACATGTACATACAGCATCACAAACAAATGTAGAATAATGTCACATGTACATACAGCATCACATACAAATGTAGAATAATGTCACATGTACATACAGCATCGCAAACAAATTTAGAATAATGTCACATGTACATACAGCATCACAAACAAATGTAGAATAATGTCACATGTACATACAGCATCACAAACAAATGTAGAATAATGTCACATGTACATACAGCATCACAAACAAATGCAGAATAATGTCACATGTACATACAGCATCACAAACAAAATACAAGTGGAACAAAATTTACGATTCAATGATAGATATACTCCTGAATTTTTAAATCTTATTGTGGCCATATTGTTTCCCGATTTTCAAGGCCAATGGCACTGAACTCGGTCTGATACCGTGGCTCATTTTTGTTCAATATTCACATACGAACTTGACATATGCCAAATTACAAGACCACCATCCGTCTGGATCGTGCATTTTCATTATCGAACAGCGAATATCGAACTGACATATATTCGTTTTATATTATGCTAAGTACGCCATGATAAAAACCGAAACAACTACCCACACAAACCATTAGCTATGCATCGCAAACAGACATGCTTTCAACATTGTATGACATTATAGGCCTATGGCTACCCCTTGGGACTTCATGTACTTTGAAACGCGACAGTTTGTGCAATTGACACAAAGCAGCAATCGAATGAACGTAACAAAACATTAAATAAGTAATTAAGTATACCCCCGCAACGAAGTTGTGGGGGTATACTGGAATCAGCTTGTCCGTCCGTCGTCCGTGGACACAAATTTTTCCGGAGTTTTTTCTCAGTCGTTTTTCAATCTTGGTCCGTGCAACTTGACAGACATCACATGTGTGGAATTATCTCTCTTTTTCGATTTAGAACATTTTAGCAACATGCACAATTTTGTCTGAACTTTTATTCCTACATTTTTAGATCAATTTGATTAAAACTTGCCACAGATCTTTAGTACCATGAGAGCCTGTGCACATGCGATTATGACGCATGTTCGACTTGTTTTGGTGGAGTTACCCCCCTTTTCGACTTAGAACATTTTCGCAATATGCATAATTTTGTCCGAGCTTTTATTCCTACATTCTTCGGTCAATAGGTTTAGGATTAGGGTTATGGATTAGGGTTGGGCACCTGCAATAGGAATATGTTATTCTATTATTTTAACTTAATCTTTACTGACATGTGAAACATCTTATTGTTTTAAAATCACGGGGGTATCCTTAATCCCATTGGGACAGTCACGCCTCTAGTTCTTTCTCAAACATTATTCATGTGACATGAAAACGTATATATATATAGATGATCTCCAACGAGCTATGTCGGGATATAAGATTTTATCAAACGAGTTTGACAAATTTGATTCCCATCAAGTCGTAGACGAGTTGTGAATCAAATTTATCAAACGAGTTTCATAAAATCTTATATCCCGACATAACGAGTTGAAGATCTTGTATATCACATGAAAAAAACTAGAGCATTATGCCTTTTCAACAAATCAAAATAGTTAAAAGAAGCTGAAAAATGCATGCAAAGTGCATACATTTAGGGCGTTGTCTGAGACGCTTCACAACAGTATACGACAAGTATTACGCGCTCCGACTGGCAACGAAAATCATAGTACCCCAATTTGCCTCTTTGTTTTTTGTGTCTATTTACGTAGTGCAATGTCTGGTGTTGGTGTCATGCGCGGCTTCTCGAAATAGCTAGTATTAATCCGCGCGGTTATTTTGTAGGCGCGATCGATGCCAAGTATCGCGGGAAGCATGCGCCTATTCATCACTAGTGAGATATAAGGAAAAACGTAATGACTTTTTAAATGATATAATAGGGATTCCATGTGATAGACACTATTATCATTGTACAAATGAGAACGCTCCAGTGGTTTGTTCCGAATATTGGAGCTTGCAGTAAGTGCATATGTATATATAAATCAAACACAAAGGAACCAATCATTAGTTACAATCCAATATTGCATTATGATGTCCGGAATAGAAGTGAAGAAAAGCCTTTCGACAGATATATCTTAACATTCTAAGCTATCCAAAAAAAAAGGAACTACATTAGGTGTACATCATGGTCAATATATAGACGCCACAATGCTTTTTTGCTTGTGTTTTTTTCAAGCCAAGATGTTGTAAAGAACCATTCATAGGTTGTATATCAATTGCGCCAAGCTATTAAGTAATATGTGGCGATGCACTAATTTTATACGTATATTATTGTTATCTGCAATGAAAATGAGTTTTATAGATATATACACATATAGGTTATGAAATATTGCATGTGTAAACCTGAAACATTAACAAGCACTTCCGCAAAAAAAAAATGTGTGAAGGCACATGGTTCAAAAATTCTGCTTATTAGTATGGTTACGTAGCGTTTTTCCGAAGACCCATAACTCCGAAGGTCCGATTCTCCGAAGGTCAGATTCTCCGACGCCCCGATTCTCCGAAAGCCCATAACTCCGAAGTCCCGATTCTCCGAAGTCCCGATTCTCCGAAGACCCATAACTCCGAAAGCCCATAACTCCGAAGGCCTATAACTCCGAACGCCCATAACTCCGAAGGTCTATAACTCCGAAGGGCCGATTCTCCGAAGGTCCGATTCTCCGAAGATCATGTTTTATCGCTTATTAAATAGTGTACAGTCCAGTGGCGGGGTCAATGGGGCCCTAGGGAAGACCGCCCCCAAAAAACATGTCAAATGTCATGTAAACGTCAGTAAATCCCTCCTAGGCATTCAAATATTCACAGTGTTCCTGCCCAGGGGAGCCCCCGGACCAACGATTGGGGGCGACCCCTCCCATGTATGCGCTCCCCAAATCAGGCCTTCGTGATATGCTTTCGGCATATCATATGCATGATATATCCCCCACATATCCCCCACATATGCTAATTAATGTGCACCCCTAAATGGGAACCCTGGCTCCGCCACTGGTGTGCGCCGCGTATATTATAACGAAACGCTGCAAGAATGTCAGAGTAGCCTAACATGCACAGGGGCGACAAGTTCTTCCCCGTTCACCCCTGTACATTTTACTCTGGCATCTCATGGGCCAACGTAACGTTATAGTATCTGGTGTATAGTCAGTGGCGGGCCAGGATTCCCATTTAGGTGGGGGCAGTAGGAAAAGTTTGAATATTTTGATGCCCCATGAACGATTTCCGGGCCTTTACATGACATTGGACGTGTTTTGGTAGGGGCCCATATTGTCTGAAATAGCAAGTAGAGGTTTAATGGGGGCAGTGGGAATTTTGAGACCCCTTGGCTTCGCCGCTGGACTGTACACTATTTAGTAAACGATAATACCCCGATAAAACAAAATCTTCGGAGAATCGGACCTTCGGAGAATTGGACCTTCGGAGTTATGGGCCGTCGGAGAATCGGGCCTTCGGAGTTATAGGTCTTCGGAGAATCGGCCCTTCGGAGTTATAGGTCTTCGGAGTTATAGGTCTTCGGAGAATCGGCCCTTCGGAGTTATGGGCTTTCGGAGAATCGGATCTTCGGAGTTATGGGCCGTCGGAGAATCGGGTCTTCGGAGTTGTCGGCCTTCGTAGTAATAGGTCTTCGGAAAACCGGTCTGACACCATTTGGGTTGATTCGTGTGTAGATAAAAACAATAACTGCGGGCTTGGGTGAGAAAGAATAAAAAGGTAAGTAATATTTCGTCATCCACTTTGATTGTCAGTATCGGCAGGCCCCACACTTTAGGACAATTTTTTATACAAATCCCGTGTAGTGTTTAAAGTTATGTGAAACACTCCGGTAGTGTGATCAAATATAAATGGAGAATAATCTTGCTCAAAGTAGTTATTGTTATGAATATTAATCCTATCCAAATTTACAACACACACCGTCAGTCTTATATATGTTTATATGCAATGAGTATCGATGGCGAAATAATTTGCATTAGTTTATCGCCGATTGTTGCGTCCCGAATCGAGATGTAAATATTTACAATTGAGCGAAGTTCAGTCGGTGTTTTCTGTGGAGTTGTAAGGTTGATTTCTTTGAGATTTTGGGCGATGTTAGTAGAATGCTACATTCCCCCAATTGACATAGCGCCTGAGTATTAAATTATCAGTTTCACGCACCCGAACAATTCCATAATATGTCTTTAACTATTTTCATCAAGTATAGAACGTATACGGATACATAGAAAACATAAAAATAGCATCATATGCATCAATAGCATCATATGAACAGTTTTGCTATATGAACGAACAAAATTCGACGTGCCTTTGTATGTTCACGAATATGCACACACATGTAAGTAATGGATGTAAATACCACGCTCGTCCAGTATTTGAATAGTTATCTAAATTGTTTCAACCTTATTTTTATAAAGTTTTAAAGTTTTTTGAGTTTCGTCGTTTAATAAACAATACAAAGGCTCTCTCGACGGATTTTCTCAGATCTATTCGTCAATACCTTTGATCCGGCATTCACGTAATTTTGGACAAACTATTACGAAATTATATTTCCCTCGCGAGTGCAGATGGAGATACTTCACAAATCCACTGAAGGAAAACAATTGTAAAAATAATTTGTTGTGCATAAATTGAAGTTTAGAAATCGTAATTGGTAAATGTATTTACAGTTGTCTTCGCAATTCGCACGAACACACATGTCATGTGATCACATGTGATCAAAATATAGTGTTCTTTTGCTATCGCCTTCCATAGCTAAAATTAGCATGTAAAAAATTAACCTAAATATTCACATAAAGTGCATATTGGAAATACATATTCACAATATAGGTGCATATTGGACCTAAATATTCACATATAGGTGCATATTTACCTAAAAATTCATAGATATGTGCATATTGGACCTAAATACATGTATTCACACAATTATAGGTGCATATTGGGCCTAAATATTCAAAAATATGTGCATATTGGATTTGAATATTCACATATTATAGTGTGGGGGCAAAATAATGTATATCTTGTATACTTTTTTAGTAGAAGTAAGCGACTATGATTTTCTTAACGTATTCAGTTTTTGGGGGATTTTAAGGCTGCATTAGCTTGGTTTGACTTTAAAATCCAACACTGGACCCCTAAAATGGAGTAGCTGAAATCACAACTAAACTTCTTCCACTATACATGTATTTCACCAATGACTTCTTCTTGTGATGTTCAAACAACAGAGCCCACGTGTATATGTTATTCTGGCTTATGCCAGGGTGCATCCAAATATGTGTATTGAGATGAATTTAGTCAAGCGATGACAACATTGTTTGCGTGACTGACATTACATGAAAATATCAAAGCACGCACTGTGATAACTTGTTTTCAAATTAAATTTGTTTTAAATTTACAGAAACTCAAGACTTGTTTGGGGGGATTTTTAAGACTGTATTTCTGTTTTTTATCCAACCGGAAGTAGAACAGATGAGAGGGTACCGATATGGTGGAAAACGGCATGTAAATCAGCTCTAGCTTTCAAAATTAAAATCGATAAACAACACAAAATGTCAACTCTGACATTCCTGAGCACATCTTCTGCGTCGCATGAACCAGTAAACCATAAATCAAGTGGATCGGATGAATTGGGGACATACCACAGATGTTTGGGTAGATTTGGTCAAAAAGATGTGCAAAAATCCTCGAAAAGATGCTGATTTTTGCTTATGACGGCAGCCATCTTGGATTTGGAGGTCACGTGACATTATAAAGTTGGAATAGAGTCCAATTATTTCGCAAAACCCATCCCGATCTTGAAAATATACATGCCATGCATGGCTCTACTAAAAAGTATACAAGGAACCAGTTTTTGAAAAGTTGCCCCCATGCACACTATTATAAGTTATTGTGTTGGATTGGCGGCAACATTGTGTGAAATTGACGACTTGGAATTTATGCTCAATCGAGTCGCGAAACGACGAGGTTCAACATAGGCTCCAAGTCACCATGTCACATCATGTTACCGTCAATCCAACACAATAACATATATATGTTCTGTCGACATTCCTCACGCTGGTCATCCTATAGGTTACACTGGTATAAATGTTTTCCATAGGCCTCAGTGCTAACGTTTTAGCGTATAGTGTTGGCAATATAAATGTTGGGTCCAAAATTTTCTTTAAATCTGAAAAATTGACATTTTGGGAAACTTTATACACAAAAAAATCATGTCTGTCTAGCAGGGAATTCGCCTTTAAATCTTATGTTTTCGTAACTAGTGTCATAACCGCATAAAAAAATACTGTCATATTTTAGACCACACCAAAAAATTCAAACTTCACTACAAAGGGTTAATTCCTGTGCCAATGGTTATTTTACCTATGGGAAATCATAAGGAAGAGGTGTGATGATTTTTCTATGTGAAAAGCACACAAGGCTATTTACCAATCAGGGCCCAGTGTCTATTTTATTCTCTCCTATAAATTCCTCCCGCATCCGCTAGATGTCACTCCGAACCCTATTTACACCAGTGTAACCTATAATCCCCGCTGCGGGCAGTAAAACCCGGTGCGGGCGTCACTCCGCGTCAGTAACCCGCACATCGGGCTACAACAGTTAGAGTTTTTCATACCATGCAGGGCTAGTCTAATCAGTTAAAAGTATTCAATTACAAGTTGTACCAACCAATGGAAAACATATATAGCATAGGCAATGCCTATTTATGATGTGACAGGATGCCAGATAAAATTCAGATATCAGTTCTGGAGAAAAACACAATCTTAGTCGTGCGCATTCGGAATTTCGGGGTAAATTTAAGTTTCATTCAACAAAACTTTCACTGCAAATACTTCTCAAGATTTTTTTTGAAAACGTGGAACAATCTATATTGAACACTCTACCCGTGACGTGTTTTTGTCCTAAAAAACCCAAATCCCTTTCCAGTAACTCGAATAAAGACAGCTTTTCAAACATACCGTGCATCAATAAAGTAAAACGTAATGAGTACATGAGTAAACTGCGATGCGGGCAAAATCGTGCCCGCTTCGGGGTTTACTCCGAAATCGTGCAGTATCACACGCAATTGTCAATATTTTCCTACTTAAATGCAGCATATTCACATGTAAATGTAGATTGAGTTTCCTAAACTATCTATAACAATGTAACGTTGACCACGTTGTCCAAATTTATCACCACGCACTCATCTTGGAGCTGAAAACACAAAACTTTGAAACATTGAAGCTAATTCTCACAATTCATCGAGCATTTCGTCACTTTATGAAGCTTTATTCGTCGAACTGTTGATATTTGGCTAAAGATGGGTTCATCAAGCACCTCGTGGATCCGGACTTGTGTCCGAAGAAAAACAATTAATGACAAAATTTCCCTCAAAACAAACCTACCTGTAGTCTTCGCTCGTGTCCACAACGGGGTTTACTCAATATTTGCCCGCAGCGGGTATTATAGGATGACCTATTATAGGTCCTGGTCATTTTTTTAAAAACTGACATTTATTCCGAACATATGTTGCGCGGCTCTCTGACCTATCAACGACACGGTTCTCATTTATGATTTGTACCTCTCAATCATTTCATAAACATGTTTTAAAGATGAATTATCTCTTTAACAAACAAATTTGAAATAGTTACGGGGTATAAAATAATACATATGAATTGAAGACCACTGTCCGGAAACGCTTCTATCAATTAATATTTATTTTATTTCGAATATTTTATTATGAAATGAGATGATTAAATGGAACACTATAATGTTCTATTTTTAGAACAGACCATCCAGGCGATACCATATAGCGATATAGATCATTAGGCTGTTCCCATATATAGCTACGTTTAGAACGTCAAATGTCCCAGATTGATTGTTTGTATTGTTTTATTCCATAGTTATAAACGTTAATAAATCTAATTGACGTTTATTTGCGACAAAATTACACAATAGAATTTTGTCTGGTCTCTGTTAACAGTAACCATTCTTGTTCGTTAGCTAAACAACCACACCTTTTTGGACCAGAAAATATTCGAAATATAATCAATATTAAACGATAGAACCATTTTCGGACAGGAGTCTTCGATTCATGTCTAATATTTTATACCCCGGTAACTATATAATACATGTTTACAAAGAGATAGACCATCTTTAAAGAGAGTGTATAAATAAATGAAAATTAAATTAAATGAAAATGTGAATTAGAAAACAGACTTACAAGGTTTATTCAGGCAGATACAGTGCTTGTTTTGTCGTTGGTGATGAATTTTATGATACTATTTTATATGTAGTTCCGTTTTCGTGGTTGAGGCGAACGGATTTGTAAATACGGCACAGCAAGAAAACTGCAATTCTATATATAAGAATAAACGTGAAATAAAATTCAAATCCAGCAAAACACAACACGTACCTGTATATGCACAAAATAATTGACATCGAAGTATATTCGGTATTATCCGTGAGTAGAAAGAGTTCATGTTAACAGGTACTGTCTCTTGACTATTGACATAAAACAATGTTAATAAGGCGGCATTCAGCGCTCGCACGCAGAATTTCTGATTCATGACATGCAAAGTTCAACTTCTCCAAATTATACGATACTTCAATGTAACAGAATGTTCCGTCGGCAGTTAACAAGTCAATGAATCAAACATAAATTGGGAGGCGATATCTTCCACAGAGCGATTCCTCGAATTGAAATAATCACCGCCCTGTCAATACCTGGGGACATCAGACGGTGGCAGGCATATTGATCGATAACAGCCCGATCGGGCAATAATAGACTGATCGATCTTCCACAGCCATAACGGTTGCATAAACAGATGTTTCGCTCTATATAATATTCCTTATGTCTCAATCGGTATAAATTAACTATAATTTTTCACCGTAAACATCCATCAATTCTTGGTGTGAATAGGAACTCGACATGAAAAACTTCCGTTAAGCAAACGTTATAATGAAATCATGCTAATGCTAATAATAATCTGTGATCGAACCCATATACATGTCGGCTGTGCAAGACCGACCGGTCTATTATATACTAATTTAGTCAAGTTGGGCTATTATACTTTATAGATCAATCAGTGGTTGAATCAGACCTGTATTCATATGTGTTTGGAAAGATTGGAGTATTTTCTACCGGGATGTAATCACTTTATTATCATGTCCCTACAAATATTGCAATAATAGGCAAAAACATAACCCTCCCACAATGTCATAAAATGCGAAATATAGCCAGCGCTGGGGATTGGATCCCAGAATGATAGAATAATGCCCAGTATTTGCTTTTATTTAGTGTAGAACACACATAGCAAGTGTAAAATGCGAATTTCCAACCATATTCACTTTTAAAATCTATCTTATTGTAATGACTACATAGAATAACATTTCATATCAAACATTAATTTCACCATTAACCCTTTACCCAACAAACCGGCCAAAACCGGCCAAATAAAGCTTCAACAGCCTAAAATATCTTCGGTCTGTCTCAATAGAACCATACAAATATGGATATCATTGGAACCGGCTCCTTGACCACATTGTGATAGTTACAGTTATGCCCTGTGCCAATGCATTCTCTTATATATGCGAGTCGACCATAGGTCGCCTCGCATATATAAGAGAATGCATTGGCCTAAAAAAAATCTTTTTTAAACACTTTTTACCATTTTTTCTTACATTCTTTAACAATTTTATAATTTTTAATGTGTTAAGCCAATGCATTCTCTTATATATGCGAGGCAACCTATGGTCGACTCGCATATATAAGAGAATGCATTGGCACAGGGCCCTTCTGTTGGGTAAAGGGTTAATACATGTTTTCAATTGGTAAAATAATAGGAACAAAATTATCCCTCAGTCCAATGTCATAAAATTTGAAATAAAGTTATCTCCTGGGACTGGAACCACTAATGATAGCATGATGCGAAGTATGAACCACTAATGATAGCATGATGCGAAGTATGAACCACTAATGATAGCATGATGCGAAGTATGAACCACTAATGATAGCATGATGCGAAGTATGAACCACTAATGATAGCATGATGCGAAGTATTTTGTTTTATTTAATGTGGAACACACATCGAAATGACAGGCATGAATTTCCATCCATATTCACTATTAGAAGAGTATCATAATCCAAGATGGCGTCCAATATGGCATCCAATTTTAATTGTAACACTTAGCGAACGGACATACGAACGAACTATAAAGGGGGCGTCACCTGTGGCACATTGTATATCATTGAAGTGACTGCATAGACGATATTTCATATCGAACAGTAGTTTCACCATTAGTCCATTTTATCAGATGGAGAATTAATAAACAAAAACTTAACCACCACCCAGTCAAAAACGTCCACATAATGGCGGCACTTAATGCAAAGTCCAGAATGCAAAGAATTAAGCAAATCGTTCGGAATTACTTTGTGTTGAATACAACGAAGTAACATAAAATGTAAAATTTGCATCCACACCTGGTCTTAGGAGACAAAATCCAAGATGGCGCCCAAGATGGCGCCCAACATGACGGTTAATTCTAATGTCAACCCTTTGCGAACAATGAATACGAAATCCAGTCAAAATGTATCATACGGCAGTTTGCAGCGATATATATTGTTTAGATTGTGTGTTTATATTAGATGGCGATAAGTTGTGTTTGAGTGATGGTGGTACGACAACATATTTTTTCAGATAAAGCTTTGGCATGATTGTCTCAAATTATCTTCCTTAAACCGTCGATCATCTCCGTACGGGCGAGTAAACCGTGTGTCTTTCATGTTGCCATTGGTTTGGTAGTATCCTACATCAGGTTCCAAATGTCACACCTAAGCTATGACGCAGGTGTGACGCCAGTATTAACACTGGATGGAACTTAAATAGTTTAATTTGTCGAAATACATCAACGGCAGCCGGGCGATATAGATTGTGTCAAATAAATAGAATAATCGTGTATCGATCTCCAATGCGCACTTTGACTATTGTTTGACACATTTGATGTCATTTTGAGACCTTACGTCAGTAAAGCATTAACACTATGTAGACATCTGGTAGTTATAGAGGATGGTCATTAACCGTTAAAAATAATCATGCATTCGATCCGGTATGAAGTGGTGTTATAATGTTCAATACTAACATATAACTTTCATTAATATATTGTAATAGTCTAGAATGTGCAGTCCTCCTTACCGTGTCATTTTGAATTTCCACCAACATTTTCGGAGAGCCTGGCAACAGTTTTGGCCAAATGAAACATTAAATAACAGAATCACTATCTATTGTTATTTGCAGTAACGCAAAAAGAAAAATGGAATACATTTTGTAATCCAGCAAATAAGATATCTAATCGATCTCTGGTTTTGGGAAAGTGGGATATGAGCCCACGAGCAATCAAAGTTCACGCATTAGAGTAACTATCTATTAATATAACACGGAATTCATCATCGCACACACAAAATGACATAACATGGGACCACAATGTCCATATAATGCAATCAGCGTTATAAATATTATTTATAGTGGTCGACATCTTGCTGCTTTGTGTAATCGTCCGAGTTTCGGCCTAGCGTCCAACAAGAGAACAACACAGCACACCTATGCATATAAGTTGTTCTCGCCATCTGTTACTTGATGTGCATGTATTTCCGTACATTGATATTTTAGTCTCGAGTAATATGTACGTTAAATTGTTGTAAATGTCAATCGTATTCATATATGTTACAAACAGAAGATATTGAGTTTCCGGGCTAGACTAATTGAAATTGAATATTCTATATCTCCGGCGGATATCATATCTGTATTAGTTCTTATGGACGTGGGTCCGAACTACATTTATAGTAATATCTCCCATGCTAATACATTTTATTGATATATAGGTGACAGTGCGATAATCTCCACTGAACATGCACGTTGGTGTTCCATTTATGATTGCCGTTAGATTATATCCATAAGCACGGAAACTCACTGGCAAACCAGAATGCCACTGAAAACAGATGTTTTGTCCACGATTCTTTTGAGTCAGGTGGCATTTTAATTGGATAAAATTGTAAGAAATGGAAAACTGTAGGCTAGTCTATATCTATATTTGCGAATGTCTGTCTGTCTGTCTGTCTGTCTAGATGGCACAAAAGGGGTCTAATAGGGGTAACTTTTTACGAGAAAGATAATGGCGAGGGTTAGAATTTTCTAAAGTAACGCCTTTGTTGTCAGGGGGGGGGGGAAGGGGGAGGGGCAGAATACAAATTTGTCGCCGATTGCCACCAAACTTATATATATAATCATCCCCATAATATGAGGAATCTAATGGTGTGGTTTAAATGTGTCAAAAGTCGCACCGTTCGCGTCAGGGATGCCTGGAAGGGGAGAGGGGCACCAAAATTGATCAAAATAATTTTAGCGCCGAATTCCACCAAATTGATGCACATTCTTCTGAGATCTTTTCCATGATACAAGGAATCTTATTGTGTGATCTAAAGACGCCAAATTGGTGTCGTTGGGATGAGAGATTGGGGGGCGGTGGGTGGGTACTAAACCTGATAATAATTGGTTTAGTCGCTGATTGCCACGAAACTTATAAAAATTCATCCCCATGGTTTTGAGGTGCCAATGGCATGGCTTAAAGCTGTCAAAAATGGCGTCATTCGAGTCAGGGGTGCACTGAAAGGGAGAGGGGCACCAAAATTGATACACAATATTTTTAGCGCCAATTTCCACCAAATTGATACACATTCTTATCCATTATATGAGGAATCTAATCGTGTGATTTTAAAGACGTCATATTGGTGCTGCTTTGGTGAGAGATGGGGGTGCCGGGGTGGGCACTAAATTTGATTTTTTTAAAAATTAGTCGCGGATTAGCACCAAACTTACAAATAATAATCTCCATGATATCAGGAGTTTAATTGTGTGGTTTAAAGATGTCAAAAGTGGGGCCATTCGAGTCAGGGGTGCCTAGAGGGTGAGAGGGGCACACACATTGATAAACAATATGTTTAGCGCCGATTTCCACCTGATTTATACATATTCTTCTCCGTGATACGAATAATCTAATCGTGTGGTTTAAATGCGCCAAATTGGTGCCTTTTGGGTGAGAGATATGCAATGGTGGCCCTAAATTTGATACGAATTTGTATACTCGCCAATTTTCATAAATTTTATATATATTCATCTTTATAATGAGTCTAAGTGTGTGGTTTAATGATGTCAAAAGTGGCGCCGCTTGAGTCCGAAATAGGGACGGGAGGGTCACCAAAAACATATAAAAATGTTTAGTGCCAATTACCATCAAATTCATACACGTTTTTCTCAAATGATACAATGAATGAAATATTTGCGAATATCTGCCTGTGTTCTATACATGTATATATAACTTTAAGGGTACAATGGAGATGGCACCAATGCGGTCTATATATATAACATGGGTAACTTTTTACGAGTAAGATAATG
This sequence comes from Siphonodentalium dalli, assembly GCA_032622095.1. Taxonomy (NCBI): domain Eukaryota; kingdom Metazoa; phylum Mollusca; class Scaphopoda; order Gadilida; family Siphonodentaliidae; genus Siphonodentalium; species Siphonodentalium dalli. Next base: position 212,395,731 of record CP136063.1, read on the forward strand.
GTGCGGGTTAACATTTTCTAAAGTGACGTTGTTGGTGCAGGCCTGTGTTTGTGTCAGGGGAGGGGCTATTTTTAGCGCAGATTTCGACCAAATTGATATATTATTCTTCTCCGTGATACGAGGAATATAAACGTGTGATTTAAAGACGCGCAATTGGTGCCGGTTGGGTGAGTGATGGGGGGGTAATAACTATGATAACAATTTGTTTAGTTGCCGATTACCACCAAACTTATATATATATATTTAGCACTGATTCCACCATGATGCACGTTCTTCTCTAATGATATGATGAATTAAATCACATTGGGGGTCGTTTGGGCCATGGGTGGCGAGAGGAGATTCACTAGCATTTATAAGATTGTTCAATTCGCCGATATCCAACAAAGTTATATATAGTCATCTCCCAGGCCATCCCCATGTCGTTCTAAGGAGTTTTTGGCATTCCAATTTCACAATCTCGACAAATGGTGACCGAATTAAGTCACTTGAACAATTATATCTTCTCGACTGTCATATGTATATGGGGACGGAAATCAGGGCATTCCTATAATGATCTAGCAACACAGATACATAGAAGAAAGCATTAAAAGTATATTTATATCAATCCATTTAAGAGATACATATATTCATTCAAACTGAGGGACCTTGAATCGTCAGAGGATTGCATATTAGAATGGCTCATGTATATATTATAACATGATTGAGTCTGTCCCATTTAATATAGTTTCCACACAAAAAGTTACAATTGCCAAGAGATATGGAAATGTAGAGCAGGCCTGTTCAAACATAGTGGTCACAGTGTGCAGTCAAATATGATTACTTCTGAGATAAAGGAAAACGCAGTCCGTAGCTCATGACTTTTCAGGATCCTCCAATAGTGACATCTGACAAGGGTATATCTGCCCGATACAGAGGATTTCTTTCATTTTTTTAGAACAGACTCATCGCCTAACATAAACAACTCAAAATATCGCTGTGTCGGGCACATGTAGCTGATATACGTGCATAACATCATTTCTTTTAAACTGAAAATGATTAGCCAGTATATAGCACCAGAACAGAGGAGCACCTGGACATATCTTTAAAACATCTGTATCTTCATGAAGATATGATAAACTAGATAATATTGATTGATTGATTGATTGATTGATACATCTCTATGTAAAACATAATTGTCGTCTTTTATTTTTTCGAACTAATGTGTTTATGATGTTCATGTTTCATGCTATAACGTCTGAAGTATTCGCAGTTGTAAATAAATAAATACTTCTTTATTGGTGGGACGGATTAAACGCGATAAACAAAATGATAATCGCTGATCGCTCGCTCCGACCCGACAAGGTGAGCCACTACTTATATTCCATGTGTAAGAATCATGTTTTGTTATGCCATTTGGATATACAATTTATGAGAATACGTGTAATACTTTGAGAGCAAGAGTATTCTCTATTCCAACCAAATATCCACAGAGGGTTTCACATCACTTTAACCTGGGCAACGCCGGGTAACCCTGCTAGTAGCAAATATAAACACAATTGAAATGGCGACAAGCATAAGGCAATTCACAATAAACACTTGTCATTAGTCTTGATATATAGATATTCAAATTGTGCTTATGTTTTGGTCTATGGTACATAGGCCAAATCACGACATTGTATGCTTATGGGTGGCGGAAAGACGGCGCAGATCTTACCGCGGAATCAATATACTAAGTGTACACATAAACCACATACCCCCAAACTTGCACAGATATTCGATAGATATTTTCACTTAACATGGACCCCATATCAGTGTTGCTGATCGGGATTCATAACACCTTCGTCTTTGATGTAGTGTTTTATGGGGATACAAGTAACTGAGTGTAAATCAGAGTGATGTGATAAACTCAAAATCACTGGCATATAGTGTTGTTTTCTTGTTTACGCAGTAGAGTCCTTTGTGTTTCTCCAGAAAAACCTGGAAATGCCATGCTCAAGTGCCCAATTGCTGCAAATGCATATATTCACATTGTATGACTCATATTCAATGAAAATTTGGGAATTAGAAATGTATTTCTCAGACCCCTCTGTCTCAATGTCTCTATAAACATGTCGTCACTGGAGTCATGTTTGACATGTAGTCACTGAACGCTAATTGAACGGTTGGCTATCAGAGCCATGTAGTACTTCTGATTGAGAAAAGCAAATGTAGATAAATATATGTCGATGCTATTCCATTCCAAAATTTTATTATTGAAAAGTTAACTTATCACGTGATACCTACAATCAACTACCGACACTAGAGCGAAAAAACACACCATTTGAACGGTTGTTGATGACTTATGGCACTTCTACAACAAATTCAGCGCAAAGCACCACAAAGGGAAGTCTCTTCTCTGGCTGTTGTACTTCATCGCAAAATTGAAATGACATCCATATTATGGGATGTCATCTTGTATTTTAATATCCCTCTGCGATTGTGGTTGTCACACAATTATGTCGCACAAAAAGACATCTACAACTGCGCATTTGTTTTATTCGTGGTTACGATTCTCAGAGATTTCTTTGTGTACAATGTTATAACTTTAGAGATGAGGAATGTTGAGTTTTGTGTTAATGACAGAACTACTATTTCATGTGACTAATGTAATGAGATTAATGTAATAAATCGCCATAATATATACCACAGGTGACGTCATTTCTCCTGTTTTCTCGTATTTCTTTTCACGAAGTGTTATAAATTTGAGACATGTCAAAGCTCATCTGATTTTGTGTGTATATACATGATCGCCATATTTTGGTCTCCGTCGTCACGCAAACAATAAATTGCCGTTTAATAATGGAACACACAGTCTAGCTAATACATCGCTATACGTATATAACACCATATGAGACGTCTTTTCCCGCATATCGTATTAGTTGTTCACAACGTGTTGACATTAAACTTACTGCCATGTTGGTCGCCATTATGGCACCATAGTGGATGCGATTTCAAACTTTTTGTTTCTTTATCGTATTCAGTACAAATACTTCTTTTTTACCTGTACTATACTCCTTAGTGGCGTATTTGTGTCTGTAGGGGTCGTTAAGTTTTTTGTCTATTATTTCATCAATTGATAATATGGATTAATTGTGAATCTAATGTTTGATATGAAATATTATATGTAGTCAGTACAATGATATATATAATATACCATAGGGGACGTTTCTTTTCTGTATGCCCGTTCACTAAGTTTTAAAATTAAAATTGGCCTCCATATTGAACGCCATCTTGTATTATGATACTGTAACGATCAAGTGGTCTATACACAACTATGTGACCTTGATATCTAAGAGGCCTGTGAAGTAAGATGAATCGTAATTGCTTCCAGTCACCCGGTGCAATTTATGACCATTTACGACACTGATCTCTGAGAAACCAGATGACATAGAATGAACAAATCACATGAACAATACATAAGTCAGGATAGGCTTTGTGGTATAACCACATAGAAAAATAGATCTGACACCAACATGCTTTGTTTAGGATGGGCCTATTACAGCCGATGATGAAAAATGGAATACTTATAATGACTAGATAATATAAGTTCAACAAGTTTATTAAACTTAACAAATGAAATTAGAATTTGCATGTGTGAATAATATTCCATTAATTATTTTTTACAGTTAGAATGTTGAATGTGTGAAATAAGTGATTTCTTCTGAGGCTGGTTGAATGTGAAAAAACTTAAGTGGTTGAAATATTAAAGGAGAAAGTATTTAATTTACTAAAATTAAAAGTTTACTTAAAATATAGCTAATAAGATATAATTATTATAACTTAGAATATAAAGCTAGTTAAAACTTTATAGATGAAAATTTACTACTAAATTGAGTTTTATAAGTTCCCTAAATATTCCCCACATAAGTTGAATGAAACGTTCATTTATACATTTGTATTTTATATAAGTGATTTCTTTTTGGTGTTCACATGTTTGACTTAGAAATATTTATTAAGAATAGAAATTAGGTGACTGAAAAATGATCTAAGTCAGATAAATTTATTAAAGATTGACTTTAAATTTAACTATCTAAAGTATTTACTTTAAATATGACTATTTAGAGTATTTACTTTAAATATGAGAATTTATTTAAATATATGAATATTTAAAGTATTTGAAACATTGGCATTTATTACTTGCCAATAGAAACTATGAAGATTGAAGTAATTGGTGACAATAACTATCACAACATTTGTACATATACAACACATAACAGTTATTTTCACGTTGTTTGTCTGTGAATATCAATATGTAGGTAAATCAAAGTGTAACAGTTGGGCACAACCAAATATCACACCATGATTGGACTTAGTAAAATTCCACCCCAACAGGTCCCAATATAATATAAACTTATGAGTAATTAGTCAATCAAAGTGTAACCTTTTGGACATAACCATATATCACACCATGATTGGACTTAGTAAACTTCCACCCACACAGGCCCCAATATAATATAAACTTATGAATAACTACTTCCACGAAGGCTACGGTCCACAGAGGCAAAAATTCACAGACTATTTGTGTGAAATAAGAATAAATCTCCATTTAAATATGGAGAAGATAACTTAGCAGAATTTACATGCCAAGTCCAAAAACTATTATTAATACCATGAACTGAACATCTAAGCATCAATTACTTGCTAAGACTAGGTGAATATGAATTAAGATGTGCACTATGAAATGTATGACAACACTTAAAGTGCTTGATATATTAACACTATATTTGTGATTGTGAATAAGACACGAATTTGATCAATGATTGAGTTATAATTTTTCAATGAATGGAACTATGATATATATTGATGTGAGAATATGAAATAATACACAAAGGCTGAAATAAAACCAAGTGGCCAAGGTAAGTTTTATTTCAGGATTCTGCCCTCCAATTAACTTTAAGTAACTTAATGACTTACTTTATTTATTAGAAGAATATTTATTTATTATGGTTGATAAATTTCTAAGTCATGTGCCACTTCAGGCTATAACAAAGATCAAGTTGAGTGCTCATTTCAAGTGGCTAAATAGTTAGGTACAACCTAAACTTATTACATGCCTCTTCAGGCTAGTATGGCATCAGTGCCTAATTTGCCATAGGATAATAGAAATATTAATTGCCTCTTCATGCCAAATTTCAGTGATAGTTGAATTAAATGGCTCTTAACTTCGAAGATCTAACCACTTCAGGCATTGTCCTAACTAGGCTTCTTCAAGCAAACTCAGCTGAGCACATACCATTTAATTCAGCATGCCACTTCAGGCTCTCACTGAAAATTCCCACCATGGAAGGATTCTGTCATATTTGACAGTAATAGTGCATGGCTACTTACAGCACTTGCACAAATACAACAAAGACATCTCATAATTTAAGCCATTGAACAAATTAGTAATGAGCAACATCAAAAGCCATTTGGAAATAGTAATAGAAACACTATTGTTTTTAACCATTAAAAGTTAAATTACTTGTTAGAAAAGTTAGACATTACTTTAAGTAATTAAATAGCATTTAGTAATAACTTAGAAATAATTGCCTGAAAAACATAATAAGTTACAAAACCCATTTTACCAAATACATAGCAGCAGAATGAACAGCAGAAATTTTGAATGAAGCGACAGAATATAGTTCTAAATGATGCCTATCTTTTTATACTTAAATCCTCTACCATTTTCTGGTGGTGGAGCAAACTGGCACAGTGATTGGCCGGCTAATCGTTAACCCTTAACGATTGGCCAGCAGCTCCGCAACCAGAATCTGGTAGAATAAATAGTGCTAATTACGTTTGTGCATAATTAGCGTAATAATCACAAGATATTTATGAAACATTTGTAATATTTTATAAATAGGTACATAATAATTCATAATTATGCATAATTGTGTTGGACACATTTTTATTTGAGTTAATGTGTAGTTTAGGCTGATTACACAAAGATGTTTATACCAGCGTAGGACTACGCAAAAATGGCTGCGCCCATAAAGAAGCGAAACTGCCAAATTATGAAATGAAAGTTTTGACTGTGGTAAGTTATGAACTAGTGATTTGTGACTTATTACGTATGTTGTGATGAAACATTTGTAAGGTGAAACTTCTGAATACGATGAGATTGAGAATGGTGTAGAATACAAAATAGTTTGATGATATGAATATTATGGTTTGGAGAAATTATATAGTCATAAATGCCAGGCCTTTACAATACTCTTCTAATAACAAATCCAGATGGAAATTTTCTCTCGTCAATTCGTATGTGTATTCTACATTAAATAAAACAAAATACTGAGCATTATGCGATCATCCGTGGTTCCAATCCCAGGCGATAACTTTAGTTCGATTTTTATGAAATTGAACGCCAGGATAATTTTTTGCCTATTATTTTACCAATTGATAAGATGTATTAATGGTGAAACTAATGCTTGATATGAAATGTTATTCTATATGGTCATTACAATAATATACATTTTGCCACTGGGTCGTTCCTTTTCTGGATTTTTCGTATGTCGCTTCACTAAGTCTTAAAATTTAAATTGAATGCCATATTGGACGCCATCATGGATTTTGATACTAATAGTGAAAATGGATGGAAAGTTCGCATTTTACACTTGCTATGTGTGTTCTAAATTAAATTAAGGCAAATACTACGCTTTATTCTATCATTCTTGGATCCAATCCCGGCGATGGCTGTATTTCGAAATTTATGACATTGGGAGAGGGTTAAAGGGGTACTGTACGCCATTTTCAATAAATTCCCGGTGATAACAACGATCTATTATCGATACTATATAGAAATATAAGTAATTTGAGTCGAAGATGTATTCTGTAAACGCTCAGGTTAATAGGCTATCTTAAAATTTAATAATTTAAAAGTTAATAATTTAATATAAATTGATTTTATGGCTCCAGCCATAAAATGGCGTCTCTTAAAATTGGAATTTCCGTGTACAAAACGTAATCAAATTATAATTGAGGGATACTGGATTAATAAAACAATTGCACACACGATCGTTTGAAACATTATGCTTATACGGGGAGAAAACCCAAGCCACTCATTGACTAGTGACCATACACTAACTTAAATGGGTATATGGGACTACTAAGCATATAATATAATGTTTATTTGATTCATTTGGTTGAAAACTGTACAAAAATTACTCGACAACGACAATTTGTATATTTGCATTCCGGTAAATTTGCCATCCGTAACAATACTTCGTACTCAACAGACTTTCAAAAAATGGAAAAGTTGTTACCTTATTCTCCGACTCGGGGATTATAGAAACCAACAACAACATCTTGGGTACAGTACCCCTTTAAGTGTTTGCCTATTATTTCAAAATATATAAAGTTTATAACGCCAGGTTGCAAATAATCCACTCTTCCCAAACATATATGATAAGATGGGCTAGGCACAGCGCTTTAGTTTTCTATAGAGTTGGCGGGCGACTGTTTCTCTGAATCGTCATTTTTTTTTACGCAGAACGTTACATTTTCTACAATGACGTCGCGAAACCTCAAACAAACCAGAACAAATAAGAATCTAGTTCCAATCTAGTATCACCATGTGCCACATAATAACAAAAACGTCGTTCGTTTTTATTGTGATTTGATTGTCAACGGGGTTACCATACATATCTGCCACCAATTCCGACAAGGCCAAGAATCATTTTCGTAAACAATATAGATTTACCTTCCAGAAACAGTTGGTATCAACTTGTTCTACCGAGGGTAGGGGTATCTCGAAAACTGATGCCTTTTTTGTATTTGGCCGCTCCTCTAATTGTCTCGTAACAAAGGTAGCTTTGGGAATTTTGACTTAGTTGATGTCGAATTTCTAACGACTTCTACTATAACTCAATTATTCATATGGTCAATGTTCGTTCACTGATCGCCAATTCTGGCATTTATGATGTCGATATACAGGTTTATATGGGACGTGGTTACGACATGAAACCACGCTTTCTACGCAGATTTTTATAATTATCATTACTTAATTGCCCCTAATGTCACATTGTTGATTTAACAAAAAACGTTTTACGCCGATAATGTGCGCGATTTTGATGACCGACCACCGAAAACGATTTACTCGAATATATACGGGCCTCATATATATGCTTTGAGAAATACTTTCCATGGCCACATCCATTTTCCAGCTGTTTACATTTTTTCGAACATAAGTGAAAAACAAAACGCTCTTTATTTCTACCATATCAAGAATAGACTAAGACGGAACGCTATTTTCTTTTCCATGCCATGCAAATGGCTGTTGTTTTTTTTTGGGGATCCAAACATCGGGTTCAATGTCGTATTTTTCCGATTCCTATGCGTCTTTCGGGGATATGTCGTAGAAAGGTAGTTCAAGTGTTTATCGACCTATTTCTCTCCGGGTAAAAAACATAAAAAGCGAATATTATTACGTGTATTTTGGGGAATTTAATACTACAGTCGACCATGTGTGGCGCTACCACAGTCAGCGACGACCAAGATCTTATTATAATCGACTGCACGGGGACAGTCAAGCTGGAGGAACAAGCAAACCATAGTCAGAAATGGTAACGCCCTCAAGATCATATTATTAGCCATATATAAAATATAAATTATACTGGTTTCATAAATATCAGAAGCTCTCAGTTAGAGCTTTCCGGTGAATGGCAACAAGCCAGATTTCCGACTAAATCCTGAAAAATTACCCATAATTCTGCTGTGGTTAAGGAGTCGATTATTTAGTGCATTACTGTACTTCCAATTCACCACCTCAGCAATGTTAGTTGTTATATTATGCATTGTGTTCCCACAATAAAATCTTCAAGAGTGGCCCAGCCATTGTTCACACCTAGATATCGAAAGCAATTAACGCGGTCCTAAAAGTTACATATATATACTGCAACAATGATACATTCGTGAAGATATATCCGCGAATACATACATCCTGCAGAAATTCAAACCGATACCCTATATCGAGTACATTATTAATCAAAGTTACTCTATAGCTCCTATGACATCGCCAGATCAGCCTCGCAGTATACACCCTATGGGCGTAATCAATCATTTCAAACGGGGTAACGTACGTTCCAATGAAATTGCTCACATAGAAGAATGTGATGTCTCGACCAATGGACCTTTCCCTACGTACCGCCCACCTATAGCCTATATCATATCGCTCCACTTTCGGAACGCAAGTTCGAAATCAAACTGATTTCATGAGAATGTGCAAATATGCCGCAGACAGTATATTTGGTTTTAATAAGATTTAATAAGAAAACGATCGTTTGCAATCTACATTTGACACTGGTACACAATACAGAATTTCCGCTAAATTACTAACTATCGGAAAGAGTTCGTTATTTCTTATCGCAAACTGAACATAACTGTCTATATCGTCCATCTCCTTTTTGATCCTACACGCTTTCCTGAATATCTCAATTTCAGTTTTCACTTCTTCCTCATTAATGTCATAATCGCGCATCGTTTCAAATAATCCACCAATCGCTTGGAATGCTTTATGATAACTTGCTTATCACTATATAACGGATCAAACAGTAAGTTGGTCAAACTAGAGAGGATCTCCGAGTCTCATCATCAGCGAACCTACTCTTCAAATTATCAACCAGAACTAGATATGTCCAATGTTGGTGCAGGAAATATATGTTATGCATTTTGTAACCTGGTTACAAAGTTACATTTGGAAGTCGTTTCAAAAATGCGACGTGTTTTCGCGGTTACGGTTACATTTGGAAGTCGTTTAAAAAATGCGACGTGTTTCATTTTTCTAGTTGGAGTTATTCTCTGCTAATCATTTGTAACCGTAACCGAGAAAACACGTCGCATTTTTAAACGACTTCCAAATGTAACCGTAACCGCGAAAACACGTCGCATTTTTGAAACGACTTGCAAATGTAACTTTGTAACCAGTTTTTAACAAGGATGGGTGAAATATTTTCATTTTTCTAGTTGGAGTTATTCTCGGCCATCCATTTGTAACCGTAACCGAGAAAACACGTCGCATTTTTTAAACGACTTCCAAATGTAACCGTAACCGCGAAAACACGTCGCATTTTTGAAACGACTTGCAAATGTAACTTTGTATTTCCTAATGTAACAAAAAAGGGCGCATTTGTAACCGGTTTAGTGGTCGCAGCTAACGTACGAGCAAACGTACAGTCGACTTTGAACAAAATCGAATTGGAAAAAAAATGCACGACGTATTTGTAACCCAGTAACTGGTTACAATTGCGTCGTATTATTTTTCTGCACCAAAATCTGCCATATATGACCAGAACAGACGAAAACTTCCTGTAGGCTGACACTGCATATTGCCTAAGTTTAGGTCCATCTTTAATGTCATGTCCGCGAGTCTCATTGTCCCATTCAACATTGTCCACTGCATTAACGTCCATGAAAAGTGAGAAGTTATTGAATTGAGCGTATATATGACTTCACGCTTTTGCAATCAGTTTATAACACCATAAAAATAAAGCCCTTTTGTTACACAAGAAGCCATTTCATAAAAAATCTATGTTTGCTCATATGTGAGAGCATCTAAAGAATCTACATCTAAACGATCATCAGAAGTTGTAGTAGGGCGCGAAGCGCCCAGGATGGTCGAAAAGATCGAGAGATCTTCTCCTTCACCCTCAATTTGTTGTTTTGATGTGATCTTGCATAGCAAAAGCCCACCAAAAGTCTAACATGTCCGACCGTGGCAAATTGTTGATTGGATAGAGCCCACGAGCTTTAATAAGGGGTGGGGGGTACCCGATGTGTCCCTGCTGAGGTTGATGATGAAGTTGATGATGAAGCTGAGCGAGCCTGTACTGGAGTGGTGTGCTGAAACGGAGAACGGGGCCCCCGTTAAAAGCATGTATTAGTTTTATTAGTTAGTTAAAAGTATGTATATGTATAAACGCAAGCAGGAAAACAATTGCTATGCAGATTGGGCCGCCAATTGCACTGAGAGAGTTTGCATTAGCTATGGCATGTTGTTGCATTTTTTTCCAACCCGCCCTACCTCCCCATGGCACGGGCGTAGGTGAAAGCATATTTTGACAAATTTTATATACAATGTTATTTAGACTTTAAAGGGGTACTGTACGCCATTTTCATTAAATTTCCGGTTAAAACAACGATCTAATATCGATAATATATAGAAACATAAGTAATTTGAGTAAGATGTATTCTGTAAACGCTCAGGTTAATAGGCTATCTTAAAATTTAATAATTTAAAAGTTAATAATTTGATATAAATTGAATTTATGACTGGAGCCATAAAATGGCGTCAATTAAATTACGAATTTCCGTAATCGAATAAAGTTATTGAGGGATACTGGATTGTTAAACCGATCGCACACACGATCGCTTAAAATATTATGATGATACGGGGAGAACACTCAAGCCACTCACTGACTAGCGACGATACAATAACTTAAATGATTATATGGGACTAGTATGCATATAATATAACTTCTATTTGATTCATTTGGTTGAAAACTGTACAAAAATGACTCGACAACGACTATTTGTATTTTTGCATTCCGGTAAATTTGTCATCCGTAACACTACTTCGTACTCAACAGACTTTCAAATAATGAAAAAATTGTTACCTTATTCTCCGACTCGGAGACTATAAAAACCAACAATAACATTTGGCGTTCAGTACCCCTTTAATAGCTGAAATAAATCTGAACGACAATGAACTAGAGAGGATATACATCTATATATATGAATAATATACAGTCAATATATTTGTTTGGTTTATATGAATTTTTTTTTATTTTTTTTTTTTTAGTAAAATGATGTATGTACATATTGGATAATTACAATGTGTTCTTGATACGCCGTCCCTCGCCTCCTGAAGAAAACGTAGAGCAGTAAGCGGGCCGTACATATGTAGGTATATGTCCGGCCTGAACTCGACGAGAGCTTGAATGACCGCTTGTGGGTCTGAAATTCCTTGCACCCCCACCCCAAGCTAAGTGCTAGGTCGGTTTTTATGCCGGGTTCCGCTCGGTAGGTGTTGTCAGGTGAGTGGAATGTGTTAGACACGAGCGCAAGTTTCTGAAAAGTAATTGTTGTATTATTAGACAGATTTTTGGCGAATTGTGCCGAATGTATAGTCGCGTTTTGGTCGATGTTTCGGAATGTCCAAGTTTGTTAGTACCTAAACGATCATTAACCGACGTCTGATAATATAGCTAATCGAACACATCCGTAATCTCGTCCTTCTCGTCAACTCTCGCGAATAACGTTAAGTCGTCTTGTGCTAAGCCGATTAATTTCCTTTGTTTAACATAAATTGTCGTTCAGTCCGCGGTCGACACGAAAAATGCTTGTAGCCATATTTTTAGCCACCAGCATATTTATTTTAACCACTTCGTATTTTTTTTTCGCAAGTTGCTAAAATGGCTAACGGCAGGGCGAACACTGCCTATAGGCAACATGGTTACTAAGCACCACAAGCCATCTCAATCTCTCTCGCTACATGTCCATTACTAAAATGGCTTCCGATGAGAACGGAGTGTGTGTCAAGTTCGCTTTTAAATGTGTTTTAAAACGCCATGTAACACGATAAGAGAGCTTCTTTCCGAGATTCATGATTTTTAAGATGCCTAGGTGTATGTATGCATCTTGTAAATGTGACTGTCGTTAGATACAAACAAAAATAGAACCAGATTTGAAGAAAAAAAACCAAGAGTGATTATGGGCCATTTCCGATAACGAAGAAAGATCGATGTTTACGTTGAATCAAACTGTGTACTAGAACAGAAGCCATTATATCTTAAATATCGAATAGACTATCTAATATCGAAGCAATGCTAATAGCTCCCAACTTGATTAAATAAGCCAACCGGATGTGGACATTAATCTATAATCACTCTTTTGTCGAACAGTATCACCCCAGACATCAAAAGGTGTCAGAAATAAATATAACGATATATATAGGTTATCACCACCATGTGTGTTTCTGAGATCCGTATTCAAGTCGAGCTGCCTTCTCTGGGCAGTCTATCGACGAGTCCGTAGGACGAGTCGATAGACAGCCCAGAGAAGGCAGCGAGACTTGAATACGGATCTCGGAAACACACAGGGTGATGATAACCAATTTATCTTACAATTCGTCCCATAAAAATGCAATAAAACTCAATTTAAAACAGGAACTATTTTATTACGCGCAACACACAACGTACACAATATTCTCAGCACGCGACGTTGTGATAAGTCAAATTATGAGAAATTCACGTCACTATTCAAATTCACTTTGCTGGAATCCGATTCAATGAAGAGGCGACGATATTTTCGTTTCATATGTTCGACATAATTGTCACTTTTAACAGGATAATTGTATTATTTTATGGTGCAATCTCCTTGGATAGTGATAGTGTTGGCGCGAGGCATTGCCGGAGATGACTGTCCATTCAGAGTTTTGGTGAATTTTGAACTTTCCGACACTTCGACAATCGAGTTCTGACTCGCACTAAAATAACCCATTAAACTTCATTTAGAGGAAATGCACTAAATCACGGACTTTTCGTAAGTATTGTGTTTTATATCCTTAACATAAGATAAAATTAATTTGATTTTCCATTCTGTATTTTATCGAATAAAAAATGCGTTCAGTAGCTTTTGATCAAGACCGTACTGAATTACGGGGAATTCCCTACTTCGCTAAAATAGAAATTGTCAAAATAGTCCGTATTCGTGCGCGCTGTTAACAATGTGTAAACTTCGTTACTTTTTTTTTACTTTACATTTTTGGGTGGTTATTTTGAGCTTTTTGGGCCCTGTCTCCACATTTTGTCAACTTTATTGAACTAATTATTGATTATTTTACATTCGTAGCACACGAGTATATTATTTTACGACTTTTAGTTGGTTATTTAGACGTTTTGTTTTGAAAACAAGCCAGTTGTCGAAACGCACGTGCACCAGCTGTTGCCATCGAATATATCCTTGTTGCCATCCAGGATACAAGATCGGAAACCGCCTAGGCGTTTTCGCGTGTATTTGATGAAATATAGCTATATTGTAAGATAAAATCCCGTATACCGAGCGTCCTGCATGAAGGGTGAAGGGAACTGCACAATGCGTTCCGACCATCCTACCCGGCCTGCGGCCGGAAACTACACAACAACAACAAGTCCTGCATGAGCCCCGTTAACATTAGAGGTGTCGACATCTTGGCGACCGGATGCAATATATCAAATAGTGGGCTTTTTAAATTCCACATCTTATTTGGCCGTCAATAAAGTACATGAAAGAAAACGCCCACTATCATGGAGTCAGTTATCATGTGGCAACAATGGCACAAAGTGAACTCGTTCGGTGAAGGTTGCGTGTATACACCACGAAGCACGTTCAATGTAAGAAATTTCGTGTCATTCTCTTGGAAAGCATTAATTGTGTTGATTCCCATTTACGTGTACATTGTCGCAACACTGTGGAGGAAGATTTAGATTCTCAAATTGATTCAGTAAAACGTTCGCAGAAGATCCCACAGATTAGTGTGAATGGCAGACATTTGGCAATGATACCACGGTGTTATAACAGCTCCGTGTACATATATAACGAATAACACTTTACATAAAGAATACACGCGCTGCAATTAATATTCACAACATATCATCGATCGGGACTACAATTTCGAACTAAACCACTCGGGGATAATTGTTTAAATATCATTCGTCAACCAGACATGTTCCCCGTGCACATTTCAGCACCAGTTGTGGGGCTATTCGGTCCCTTCAAGAACGTACGACCAAAAAGCGCCTGTCTTAGACGACGTAAGTTTTTTTATTCCACCTTTTGCTTCCATGTCACATGACATGACGTAAACCTACGCTATACTTCTTAGACTAGTAATGCAGCATGGTGACGGTGTATTCACATTCACATGGTTTGCATTGATCCGCTCCACGCACATATTTATTAGGTTGTAACTGGTCCCAATTCATTGCTCTCCCAATACTTTCAGGCAAAATATTAACCCCGCGATTTCACTATGGTACACTACGAATAGGTCCATTTGTAGCTTCCTGCACTCTTAGAACAAATGTGTATAAATACTACACAAAATGTGTTACATTTGATCTTAAACAAAATTGTGTAGAAATGAAACTTGACATATAATTATTAAATATGTCGGTGGAATATCATCAACGTTGAATATGATTGAATATGTGAGTGTATCATAGTTATTAGATGAAATATGTTCTATTGGAGACAAAAAACTCGTAAGGCTACCACAGAACAAACAATTGGCAGCAGCTTTAAATTTTGTTATACACTATGTTTGTGTAAAAACTGAACAACACATAATTGTGTAGCACAAAGTTTTAAAGCAGCTGGCAATTTTTTATTATGGCAGCTTTTACGAGGTTTATGTCTCAAATAGAAAATATCTCATATATTAAATATAATATACTCACATATTCACTCATATTCAATGTTGAGAAAATTCCACCGACACATTTATGTCATGTTGCATTTCTACACAATTTTGTTTAAGATCAAATGTAACACATATTGTGTATTATTTATACACATTTGTTTTAAGAGTGTGCAAGTGAAAGGCAATTAATATTCACACTTTCAAAACATCACAGCATTAATTACCTCTATATACCTCTATATACATCCATGGAATAAACCCGGCTGGTTAATATCACCACAGGTGTTTAACCCTTTCTATAATATAAATGGATTCTCCATCAGTTAAAATATGTACATGGTCTATTATTAATTTGGAGGGATGTACGGGTAATATAAGCAGACGACAGATATATAAAAGTACAGAAAGAGTCCTATTTATTGAGGAAAATTAATGTTTAGATAATAAGTTCAACAAACGAACTTATTATCTATCTAAACATTTCTTTTGTGATAACTACCTTCAATGGTGCATTAGTATAGAACGTGTAAATGAAAACTGAACATTCCAAACACACAATGGACCATATATTTATACGTAAATATAGAACAGATTATAACATGAACGTCTGTAAAACAGCGATCACCATACTTGGCACAACAGATTGACTTCTTATTTTCATTATCAATAACTCTCCAATAATGAAATGTCGAATATCAAAACCTTTGTTATGTAAACATTACCGTTACAGTGAAATTGCCGATAAAATTCCAATTAGTCTTATACGATACAATAGTTTAATCAAAATTTACAATAAACATTGGTAAATCTCAATTTCAAACAGTCAATTTGAAGGAAAAAAAATCATTATTCCTTATAACCAATGTATGCTGTAGTATTATAACAACACGTGTTTATCCTCACAATATATATGAGAGATATGTTCGAATTATGAAAACAAAGTAGTTTTTAAAAATAAAAACAATTTTTTTTTTCATGTACGTCGATAGTCAGTTTAACCGGAAATCTGTTTTTAAAATACACTGCGTTATCTAGACTATGAACTCAACTGGGGTATGCGCTCAGCCTACCATCTGAAATCATGATTGTCTGCGAGAAAATAAATAAACATTTTTCATTGCATATTTAACTTTTTGGCAGCCATTTGGAGAACTATATTTTTTCTAGGAAAAATCACCACAAAACTACATAATGTCTGAAAAGATGAATCAGTAATGAGTATTTATGTCTGTCAGATTATTTAAAACGTGTTGAATAATATTTCTGTTGTTTTATGGTTTTTTTTTGGGTCCTTTACCCGATAAAAATAGCCCTGCTAATGGCTGCCAAACCCTAAAATATGCATTTAAAAATGTTCTATTTGTTTTCTCGTAGACAGTCTTCATTTCAGATTGTAGACTGAGCGCATACCCTATAGTTGGGTTCATAGTCTAGATAATACAGTGCGTGTTTTTTGTATTATTATTATTTCCTGTCAAACTGACTATCGACCTACAGGAAAAAATGGTTGTTTTTATTTTTAAAAACTACTTTGTTTTCATAATTCGAACATATCTCTTATATTGTGAAGGTAAACTCGTGTTGTAACGGTGTCAGACCGATTCTCCGAAGACCTATTACTACGAAGGCCCACAACTCCGAAGACCCGATTCTCCGACAGCCCACAACTCCGAAGACCCGATTCTCCGACGGCCCATAACTCCGAAGATCCGATTCTCCGAAAGCCCATAACTCCGAAGGGCCGATTCTCTGAAGACCTATAACTCCGAAGACCTATAACTCCGAAGGGCCGATTCTCCGAAGACCTATAACTCCGAAGGTCCGATTCTCCGAAGATTTTGTTTTATCGGGGTATTATCGTTTACTAAATAGTGTACAGTCCAGTGGCGAAGCCAAGGGGTCCCAAAATTCCTACTGCCCTCGTTAAACCTCTACTTGCTATTTCAGACAATATGGGCCCCTACCAAAACATGTCCAATGTCATGTAAACGTCCGGAAATCGTTCATGGGGCATCAAAATATTCAAACCTTTCCTACTGCCCCCACCTAAATGGGAATCCTGGCCCGCCACTAACTATACACCAGATACTATATAACGTTACGTTGGCCCATGATATGCCAGAGTAAAATGTACAGGGGCGAGAAAAAAGGGCGAGTTCTGCCCATTTGGCCCCCGTTCGCCCCTGTGCATGTTAGGCTACTCTGACATTCTTGCAGCTTTTCGTTATAATATACCCGGTGCACACCAGAAAACTGTTGCGGAGCCAGGGTTCCCATTTAGGTGTGCACATTAATTAGCATATGTGGGGGATATGTGGGGGATATATCATGCATATGATATGCCGAAAGCATATCACGAAGGCCTGATTTGGGGAGCGCATGCATGGGAGGGGTCGCCCCCAATCGTTGGTCCGGGAGCTCCCCTGGGCAGGAACACTGTGAATATTTGAATGCCTAGGAGGGATTTCCTGACGTTTACATGACATTTGACATGTTTTTTGTGGGCGGTCTTCCCTAGGGCCCCATTGACTCCGCCACTGGACTGTACACTATTTAATAAGCGATAAAACATTATCTTCGGAGAATCGGACCTTCGGAGAATCGGCCCTTCGGAGAATCGGACCTTCGGAGTTATAGACCTTCGGAGTTATGGGCGTTCGGAGTTATAGGCATTCGGAGTTATGGGCTTTCGGAGTTATGGGTTTTCGGAGAATCGAGACTTCGGAGTTGTGGGATTTCGGAGAATCGGGGCGTCGGAGAATCGGACCTTCGGAGAATCGGAACTTCGGAGTTATGGGTCTTCGGAAAATCGCTACGTAACCTGTTGTTATATTACTATAGCATACATTGTTTATAAAGGATACTTATTTTTCCCTTCAAATTGATTGTTTGAAATTGAGATTATTTGAAAATTCACGAATAGGGCGCCTCCTTAAAGGTACTAAATCCGATCAGACGCTCCTAAATTACTATTTCTTTGGCTTCGGGGGTAAAAATATTTGATTCGAGTCGAGGAACCCACCCATCAAAGCTCAGAGTGATCAGATATCGATTTTTGAAGTTTGTTTCTTCTCGAGATGTGTAATAATATGTGGCCCAGTAACACGTGGTCAAACGGAGGGTCTCGGACAAAATTGCGGATGAAGATGGATTAACTCTAAAATCAGGTGGTAATACTGTCAAATTTCGTGATACTTTAGTGATAATACGGCCATATTTTGTTGAACAAAATATTTGACAATTAACAAGTTTTGGGAAATTTGATACCATATTTGACGGTTGGTTAGCATTATTTTGTTGCAATAAATCGATTCTGACAACTAAGCGTATTTTGAAGAAATGTTGTTGTTCTATCTTCATGGTATGGGGAATGTCTGATCATATTGAGTACCTTTAACATAGCATGGTTTCAACATATATGAATAATGAACACAGTTGGTCTATTTCTCTCTGTTATCCTTAGTGGTGCTGTTTTTTTTACAGACTTTTATATTTGTTTACACGTTTGGGAGTGCCTTAACAATGAACGGTGATATCAATTGTTTATGAGACTAATATATTCATACCCAACAATTGATGCAGATCGCAGATCGATTCTTGTCAATAGTTTTGTTTAACTGTTCATACATGTCATGCATGGCAGTCTGAAGCCAGACTGGGCCATTTGCACAATACATTATGTCACCACAAAACCATCCATGCATGCTTCTGTGAATGCCGATACAAAAATCACTACAGGGTACATATATACATGTAGCTCACGACAAGGGACGTGACTCTGGCTTTTGGGCCTACGTGGAGGGGGGTGTCCACCTTGGGAATTACAACTGCACGCCTTGCACCAGACCAAACTACCATGCTCGCGAAATTCTATTTGCACACCCCTTTAGGTTGAAAATTTTAAAATGGCATACCTCCAACTTGGGAATTACAACTGCACGCCTTGCACCAGACCAAACTACCATGCTCGCGAAATTCTATTTGCACACCCATTTAGGTTGAAAATTTTAAAATGGTATACCTCCAACTTGACCCCCCCCCCCCCCCCCCCCCCCCCCCCCCTGTATTCGGTTTCCAACGGATGGCTATTTTAGACCGAAATTTTCACCAAAAGCACAAATATATGGGGCTGTTGGTCTAAAAACATATTCCCCACTAATATAATACTGGTTGAAAATTCAAATGAGAACAATTTCTATCTACATGATTGTGCATGATGAAAAATTTCCAATTAATGTGTCAGGCATGAAATTTCCAACTGTTGAACGTTTTGAAGAAAGTTGTGGGGAGAGACACCCACAACAACCTCTTCCCCTTCCCTGTCGCCACGTCCCTGTTCACGACCCTGCACATGTATTGAATGCATTTGCTTCCTATGGAATATTGTTGATGCCACACGGGTGCGCTGTAATCGGCAAATGCGAAACAAATGTCCATTTCGTATTTGCAAATCCCAACCCGAAACAAACGAAGCAATCAGGAAATAGGAATTATCTTAAGTATATATCTAGTCCGTGGGCCAAATCTCAGAAAGCCTCAATTTAGATGTTGGCTTCATCCCCTCCCTCCAACAAAGGTTTCTATACACAAAATTAAAGGTCATTATATGACGCGTCCGATTGTCTTTGCTGCCCGCTTCATTATGTATCCCAATATAGATTTTTCAGGGAAGACAACGCTTACCCCTAAAATAAAATAACATTTGACCAATTTATAAGCCAGTTCGAAAAATATTGTGAAATTGCGAAAAAAAAATACTTGGATTTTGAAAATAATTGCCATTTTAACTTTTTTCTCGAAATTTTAACTTTTTTCTCGAAATTTTAACTTTTTTCTCGATATATATGGGGTTCAAGTACAGTTCACATCATACTCTAAAAGTGTCAGCGAAAGCGAGGGAGGAACTTGTCAGATTTTACTTCACTCTTGGTTTGAGTTTCGGTGAGATTGCCGTCACCCTTGCGCATAGACATGCAATCGTTGTAAGCGAGCGGCATTTGAAAAGGATAACTAAGCGGATGCGATTATATCGGCGAAAATACGGATCGGACATTCTCAACGTTGCCACATACATCCAGAGGCAAATCGACCTATCAGGGCAGATGCATGGATATCGATGGATGCACTTGAAGTGTGTTCAAATGGGATATGTCGTGTCTCAGGAAACTCTGAGGATTCTGCTAAATCTGATTGACCCAGAAGGCACTAAACTACGAAAACGTAATCGACTCAGGAGAAGACAGTATAGGTGAAAAGGACCGAACTACACGTGGCACATTGATGGGTACGACAAGCTCAAACCATACGGCATATGTATCCATGGTTGCATTGATGGGTTTTCTCGTAACCTGATTTGGCTCGAAGCGTACACCACCAATAACGATCCTAAAGTGATTGCCGGCTACTACACGAACGCAGTCAAATGCCGCCGTGGAGTTCCACTTTGTGTTCGGGCGGATCGGGGAACAGAAAATGGTCATATAGAACAGATACAAATATTCCTGAAGAACGGAGATCAGACAGAGAATGCGAGAGATTTCATATACGGAAAAAGTACCACAAATCAGAGTATAGAGTCATTTTGGTCTATTCTCCGCAGACAGAATGCCCAATACTGGATAAACCTTTTCGAAAAGTTGAAAGAAGATGGAGATTATGATGGTGAATTTGTCGATAGAAACCTTGTACAGTTTTGCCTCCTAAAGCTGATACAGGTAAGTGGCATAATTAATTATTAATTATAGACCATAGAACTTACTATGCCCAATCTCCACGAATTTCATTGTTATTCTTTGTGGATAACATATATACGATGGGATCCCTTTCTGCCGTCGCACCATACATTGGCATTGAAAGAAGCATGGCATATGTCGGCTTTATTTGAAGATGCTCTATCCGATTAAACGCCCCTGTATTGCTATTTCTTCGACTTCGGGGGTAAAATATATTAGATTCGAGTCGAGGAACCCACCCTTCAAATTTCGGAGTGATCAGATATCGATGTTTGAAATCTGTTATTTCTGGCTAATCTGCTCGAGATGCGTACTTAAAATCGTTATTGGCGATCTAGCAATACATAAGATAGATAACTCTTTATAAAATCAAGTGTCATTCTGTTAATATTTTGACAAATTTCGTCGAACAATATGTTCATAAACAACACGTTTTGGAAACTTATAAACCTTAGTTGATTGCGGATAGCATTATCTTGTTGTAAATAACCGAATTTGATAAGTAAAGCCTCTTTTGAAGAAATGTTGTTGTTGGAATCTAATGATACGAGAACCGCCTGATCGGGTTGACTACCTTTGATTTACCAAATTATTCTTTGTAGCGCGATCTACGTGGTATTTTATGTGCTGACCATCGTGAAACCCGAAAAAGACCCCGTGTGACATGACTTTTAACTATGCACACCGCCTGGTCCTATCGAACTGATGCATGGTTATATAGTCTAAGTCTGCTCCTACGTAAACCAGATAGGATATATGGATAGCGAGATGCAGGTTTACGCCCAAGTCCATTAATATAAGAGGGTTTATAGGAATGGTATCCAGATGATCTTGGACGTAAACCGGCATCTCGCTATCCAAATATCCTAGCTGGTTTACGTGCTATAGTACGAGCATACTTGGAATAATGCATGGTATACGTGGGTGTGTTGCCATAGAAGGAATTGGAGTCGGGTTGGGTAGCCTGTGCCTGTGTGGTATGACATTGACCTTGAAATGAGTGAATGTTACCTCATAATCTCGAGAACGACTGGTCGTATGTGACAATTTGGTACCTATACACGCGTGTACAATTTGGCACGTGGAATGTTTTAAACTGGCACATATATTTTCTCAGGTCTGCCTGTCTGTATTCCATAGACTCGGAATCTGCTGGGGCGATTGGCTGGATACAGGTACTGAGATAGTTCAAATTTTGTTTGTGGGGGACATCTGGTCATGGGTAAACAAAAATACCGGGCACCATTTTTGCCATGAATTTATTATATTTTGATCGAATAATTTCGATCGCATCAGATATCATGTAGGCCCTACGATGTAACCTTAACCATGAAATCGGTAGCAATGGCCTGAAACTGAAAGTTGCGATCGGGTTTTTAAACTGGTATGTCGCCATGCACGTTGACATAATTTGATCGGACCAGGTTTGCTTATCTATATATACATTTGGGGATATCTGTTTGTCTGTACGCTTATAGACTCGAAAACGACTGAACGGATAGAGCTGAAATTTCGTATGTGGGATAAATCAACCAATCGGGTGTCATAAGTTATATGACGTGTTCGTGCGACATTGACCTTGCAACTGGTGAAATTGACCTATTATCTCGGAAACTACTGAACGGATCGAGCTCCAATTTGGTCCCGTTGTTGCGTATTGCGCTCTGAGTACGGGTGCAAAGTTTCGCACAGATTGGTCAATCCGTTTCCGAGATGCCCTTGAACCGGGTATCGCGTTACCTTGAACGGGTATCTCGAAAACTACTGGTCCTATCGTGATGAAATTTTGAATGTTATGTTATTTTTCGACGGGACAACGTTCGCGAGGCCGCGTTGTCCACCCGATATGACTTTGACCTTCAAATGGGTACCACGTGACATTGAACGGGTATCTTGAAAACTACCGGTCCTATCGTGATGACAATTTGAATGTGATGTTACTTTTCGACGGGTATACTGTTTGTGCGGCCGCGTTGTCCACCCGATATGACATTGAGCTTGAAACGGGTACCGCGTGACATTGAACGGATATCTCGAAAACTACTGGTCATATCGTGATTAAATGTTGAATGTATTTTTCGACGGGTATAATACATTGTCCACCGATTATGACCTTGGAGCGGGTACCGCGTAACCTTGACCTTGAAACGGGTACAGCTTGACCTTGAACGGGTATCTCGAAAACTACTGGTCCTATCGTGATGAAATTTTGAATGTAAGGTTATTTTCGGATGACGATAACACCTTTCAACTTAAGCTACGTTTTCCACACAAAAAAAACCCGGACATCGCCGGGTACCCAGCAAGTCTATTGTATACTTTGGAACGTATCTCCGTATGTGGGTATGTATAGACTCGAAAACTACTCGACCGATTCGATTCAAATTTGCATTTGTAGGTATATTATTATTCGGGACACAACATGGACTGGTCAAATTTCACGTGCGACCACCGTGCTCTTGACCTTGAACTCGCTCATATATGCTCTGATATGCATGTTTATTAAAAATTGAGGCTCAAATCTGGTATGTAGGGCTATATTATAACTTGATCTGGGGAACAATATTAACGGGTTCAAGCTCACGTGCGACCCCCGTGTCCTTGATATTGACCTTCACATCGCTCATATGCGCTCATTTAGGCATGTTTCTGGAGACTCGAAAACTACTTGATCGATCCGACTCAAATCTGGTATGCTGGTCTAATTTTATCTGGGGAACAACATGGGTGAGTCAAATTTCACGTGCGACCCACCCGTGTCATTGACCTTGACTTTCATGTGCGCTCATATAGGGCCTAGGCATGTTGCTGGAGACTAGAAAACTACTCGACCGATCCGACTCAAATCTGGTATGTGGGCATATTTTGATCTGGGAAACAACATGGGCGGGTCAAATTTCACGTGCGATTTCGTGTCCTTGACCTTCACATATATCATATGCGCTCATATAGGCATGTTTCTGGAGACTCGAAAACTACTTGCCCGATCCGACTCAAATTTGGTGTGGGTATATTTTGAACTGGGGAATAATATGAGCGGATCCAATTTCACATGCGGTTCGGGTTTGCATATTATGTATTAATGGGTCTATACAACTATGTTCATATATATGGCTATACCGACTGCAAGAGCCATTCATTATAGGCTAACATGTCTGTAATGGAGCTATTGTGTACAAGGGGGGGGGTGCAAAATGTGCATCTGGTCTGATTCAACGGGGGTGGTACAGTTGGAATTTCCAAGGTTGACATTCCCCCAAAACACAAAACAAACCCTCTCTAGTCACTTATACATGTACCTGTCTGGACATATCTGCGCGTGATATCATTTTGGCATAATACTGCCAGCATGCGGTTCCTGCTACATGGAATGTATTAGTGAAACATTGGAATACATGTAATTATATATGCATTATTTTGCAGGTCGAGTTAAACGAGGTATGCACCATCTCGAACTCCCATCGCATAAGGTCAACAAAGAATCAAAGATCACCAAATGGGCGTCCGTTGCTCATGTACCAATTACCTGAACTATATGCTACAACTGATTATTTGCTGCCTGTGGACCAAACCAGAATTGTGTTCTCTGGAGAGGAAGTTACCTACAAATCCGAATATCCTTGTGATGACGACGTGTTTGAGTTATGCTGCATTATGATGCAAGACAATGCATGGGAACCCCCGGCTATTGCAGACGAGGCTATTGCATTGTATAACTCACTGAGGATCAAGTTCATTGATATGTTGTGAACATTACCAATTAATGTTCGATTGTTCACTGGGGGTAGGCTGCTCCGTGGGAAGCGGTTCGCTTGTGATAAAAGCTCCAGTGCGCATGAGCGAAGCTCCAATGCACATCCGGTCAGAAGAAGTTATTTTATTTACAACATTCAAAGAACACAGATTGAAGGTAAGGAATAGAAACGAATTTCCACTGCTGCTCCCTTCTACGATAACATTTATAACAAAATCAGGGACGTTTTGTCACATCAGCTGCTTCTGCATGGTATGGAAATGTGTTCGAATAAATGCGATATGTAAATCACAGTTGAAGCATGTTGGTCATTTGTGATCGACGTTCCATAGAATAATGCTGTTTATAGAGATAATACGTACCATTTTGAATACTTCAGTTTCCTTTTTCACAAAATAATCACAGACGCACCGTCGCATTGTAAACTGCGCACTGGGGCTTTTATCACAAGCGAACCGCTTCCCACAGAGCAGCTTACCCCCAGTGTTGTTGCAATACTTTGGCTGCATTGCTCCATTATAAGTTGAGACATAGCATAATTTCCTTTTTTTCTTACCACGCACGCCATTGGGTTTTCCTCTCATATAAAGTCGGGGAGCGTAAACTTCTTATCTCGTTGTTACTGCGCCACGGACGCCACAGTACATCAAACCAAAAGTATCTTGAGAAGGTGAATTAAAGGCCCACTTAATTTTCGAACCCCCAGATCACATTATATAAAACATATATCATATTATATATCATTTGAAAGAGGAAGCTCCGAAACATTGTATAATCAACTTATGTGGTGAAATAAACTATGATCTCATTAGTTTCTGCTATGCTCAAAAACTCAAAAAACGCATCTATGTGTATTATTTTCAGTGAAAGAGGAATAACTCTATTGAATTATTAGAAGAGTTCCCCCTTTTGCAACATAATTCAACAGAGTTATTCCTCTTTCATTGAAAATAATACACATAGATGCGTTTTTTAGCATAGCAGAAACTAATGAGTTCATAGTTTATTTCACCAGAAGGTTGATAATACAATGTTTTGGAGCGTCCACTTTCAAATGATATATAATATGGTATATATCTTATATATGTCATCTGGGGTTTCGAAAATTAAGTGGGCCTTTAACAACTCATGTAAACAGGTTTTGAAAAGTGTTATATATACTTAGGTCCTGGCGACATAATCAGATCCTTATGATAACTCAGTTTATTTCCACTTATATACCGATAACGTATAGTGTCACACAATTTGTTTTAAAAGAAAAACTAGAATTTGTTCGCACACTATAAGTGTGCGAACAAATTCTAGTTTTTCTTTTAAAATTTCTTCGATACGTTGTACGATAACAATCACTTTTCAAGGTAAGTTAAGGTGGGATATCTCTCCCGGTTGAGGGGTTGCCATGCCGATGAGAGTGTGTTATAGGACTGGAGGCTCATTTTTGACGAAAACTGCGCGCACAGACTAACGTAATTTATACAATATTACAACTGCAGGTCTAGGTTTGGAGTATCAGAAACCAATAGCACTTTCCGAATAAATGTAGGCTAAGTGACAGAAACAATGCGTTGGGAAATTGCTTTGACATTCGTGACAAACAACGCAAAACTACATTTACCCCAAAAAATAACTTGGTGAGTGACGTGTGATAACATGTCCCGACTACAATTCCATTTGAAATCATTTCACAATTGCTATAATAAAGTAAATAAACGAGTTTATTCAGTGGAAGACATCATGTTTTTCCTGTATACCACGTCAGTTGTCAATTGAAGCGGGTAATTTAATGTGAACGAAGGCGCTTACCACACTGTCTACATATGTTTAGATATATATACGAACTCAATTCATGAAGTTAACGCAACCAACCGATGTTAGTCCTAATAATCAGGAATATACGTAATTTGACACGAAAGTTAGATCCTTATATATCATTTTGACCATAAGATATCACTCATTTCAATATATATATATATATGTATTCATTTGTTGGGTAAAATCGAGTATTTAAAAATAATATTGGGCTTTGAAACCACTATACCACCATCTTAGTAGACCCAAAACCCACTATTACCCGAAAACGCCGGAAAGAACAACTCAATCAGGTTGATAGAATGATGATATAGGATATTTTTCTAACGTCAAACCATTTATATGGTGACGGTTACCCACATGTGTGTCAACACTCTAATTTCAGAGCCATACTAAATATTAAGCAGTAGGCCCTACTATATATATATATTATACGTCTAAGGTGATACACAATCAACCAATTTCGTTGTCCAAATCTGATACAGGAAGGTATGCTCTATCACGGTATAACTGCATTTAGACCTGTTTAGACAGTCATATTTCTTTTAAGGTCATACATACTTAAATCATGACTGTGACGTCATTCCAGTGTAGTCTTGGTCCGGTAAATGGCATAATGGATCCAGATAGCTCACTAACTTGAGCGATACCGTCCATTATTAAAATAATAGACATTATATGTGTTCATTATTTTAATAATGGACGGTCCATTGTTCTGATAGTGGACGGAACATATTAAAATACGTGAATATTACATATATTGCCTATCATTTTAATGATGGACGGTATCGCTCAAGGTAAACTCTCGTGAAGGGAACATTCAAAGCACGATGTCTTCCAATGATGATAATATTTTCATTACACAATCCACGTTTTTGGACCCTCAGAGCAATGACGGAATTTTGAGCGATGCGCTAGACCTCGCAAGTCGACACTAACAAGCGTATCCTGGCGCATCGCTCAAAATTCCGTCATTGCTCTGAGGGTCCAAGAACGTGGATTGTGTAATGAAAATAGTATCATCGTCGGAAGACATCTTGCCTTCACGGAAGTTTACAATGAAATGAAATGCCAATAAGTTGACAATGGGGGCGGAATCACATGATCGCGGGTGACGTGACTCAGCATGTCAAAGTCTAATAAGTTGACAATGGGGCGGAGTCAGATGATGTTTTGGACGATTCAACTGATCCGGATAACAATTGGCCCACGAGGCAACTCACGGCTGAGTACTGCGCTCTCCTAATCATGGGTCACGTGACTCAGTGTTGACAATTTGATGTTGTCATGATTTAAGTCGGAAAATAGCCTCAAACTGTACATTATTCCCGAGAATGGATTGATCTCGCCGCGCAATCCATTCTCGGGAATAGGGTAGTTTGGGGCCATTCTCCTATTCTTCTTTGGCACGGGAACTGATATAAATTGTGTTATTGTCATTCCTCAATTTCTGGGGGGGGGGGGGTAAATCAATGTAACGGTTGTACCTTGAAAGTTGAAATAAAAACTAGTCAACTACAATCTAAACTTCAGTCGACTATAATGTTAAGTCTATATCATGTCAATGTTCCAGACCCCACTATCCAGAACGGAACTCATGTCAGAGCGAAACTGAGGGTAGCTGTCGTACTCTTTTGGCAATTGCAGTACACGTCCGCATGTTCTGGCAATTGGCCTTTTTTCGAAGTCACTCATTTCTGTAAAAAATATAGATATTGTAGAAGTGCAATCCAGTATGGTATTGAACCCAGTACAGAATCTTAGAAGTAATGGTTAGAGCACAAGAATAGTTCTTTACCAGAATAAATCGAGTCGGAGACGAGATTTGTTTTGGTAAAGAACTATTCGCGTGCTCTGACCGACTTAGAGCACAATTGACCGCACATACCAAAATATAATTCACCAGCCAATGGAGCAGATTATACGGTCCATGATTTTAGTTCTTTAGGATAGGATAGGATATTTTATTTCAATACACATACATATTACATAATAATGATAACAATTATAGATAATTCTGTCGTATATTGTGGGGGATGGCATAATCTGGCAAGACTGTCTTCCTGCCATCCCCAGTATGGTAAATATAGAAAGTAATAACTAATAGTAAGATGGCCTTGGGTGAGCCGTGCACATATTGTGTATATGTAATTTATGAGTTTAGGGCTTAGTTTAAGAGTGTGTGAAAATGGATACTACCCGAGGGATGTTTAATACCATGTATATGGTTCAAATTCAGACGATCGGGTAGTATGTTTGGCGGATGAGGTTACAGGGACTACTGGTTCGTATAGATTGACGTTGAACGTGTTATATGTATTGTATACTTAACGGGGTACGTTCTGGGGGCAGTCTGGGCATCCTCGATTCTTGCATTTGATATCGTTAGAATATGCGCTTATTATTTTCTCTGTGATGTGTTTTTTGAATACATGCCTACTTTGATTTTTAGTCATAGTGTTATCTAAGTTGTTCCATGAGGTTGGGAATGCATTAAATGGTAGCTGTTCAGAAAAGGAGGTTCTCGGGGTTTTGAGGAATAATGGGCGCTGTTGTCTAGTATCTGGTCCGGCAATACGTTTAGTGAACAATTGGGAAAAGGATTCAGGCAGGCGGTTGTAATACCAGTCATGCATGAATAGGGTAGTATGGACTTTGTGAAGGTCGTATACTTTCAAGATATTCTCTTTTTTAAACAAAGGTTCGGTATGGCTCCTGTATTTGTTATTACACACAATTCGTATTGCTCTGTTTTGTAGTAAAAAACTCGTTTTACCTCGGGAACATGGCCCCATATCTGGATTCCATATACCAAGTGACTTTGGATTAGGGCATAATATAACGTTTTAAGGGCGCTGCCTGGGAAAAAGTTTTTGACTTTGTTTATATGATATATGGCGTGCGCTAATTTGGAGCAGACTGATGATATGTGTTTCTTAAATGATAGATTTTCATCTATGTGAATGCCTAAAAATTTCGTTGAGGTTTCGTGCTCACGATTTCCAATACGTTTCAATTCTGTGTTATTTAAGAGAATTTCCATAGTGCTCCATTTGGTGTCGTTATTTTCCGGGTGCATGAGCATATAATTGCTCTTTTCTGAGTTTATAGAAAGCTTATTGCAGCAACACCAGGTGTATATATTACGTAGTTCATTGTTCACATAGCTTTCAATTTGAGTTCCGTATCCCCGCTAGTCATTAAGGTGGTATCATCTGCGTAAGACAATATATTCATGCTTGTCGCGTTTGGCATATCGTTAGCGTAGATTAAAAAAATTATGGGGCCGAGTATGGAGCCTTGAGGGACCCCGCACGTTATGTCCATTAGTTTGGATTTATTTCCCTGTAGTTCAACATATTGTCGTCTGTTGTCTAGATAGCTTTGGAACCAAGATAGGGCAGTACCCCTTATACCGTAATGATATAATTTTGAAATTAATATATCATGATTTATAGTGTCAAATGCTTTCGAGAGGTCTAGGAATAGTGCTATTGTTGAATCCCTGGTTGTTTTATCATTGTTATTGGCTATTTGGTCGAGAAGATGTACGATTGGATGAAAAGTAGAGTGGTTTGGACGGAAGCCATATTGGTGCTTGTACAAAATATCGTGCTCAGTTAAAAAATCTATTAGGCGTTTTTGCATTATTCGTTCTAACAGCTTGGAAAAAGTAGGTAGGATGCTGATTGGTCTGTAGTTGGAAATTTCGTGTGCATTGTTATTTTTTGGTATTGGAACAACCTTTGCTATTTTCATCTTTTCTGGGACAATTCCTTGTTCAAATGAGAGGTTAAATATATGTTTCAATGAGCTATGGTTTCAATTGTTTCCTTCGTGAGTTTAGTGGTTATCCCTTTAAAATCCATACTAGATTTACCTTTCATTGATAAGCAGGTTAAAATAATTTCTTGGATTGTGGTTGGGGTAACATCAAAGATGTCAAGGTCTTCTATTCTATTCCGGAGATAATCAGAAAAATCTGCGTTGTGTTCATTCGCAACAAGTTGACTGGTTTTACGCCCAATGCTCGAGAAGTACGCATTAAATTTATCAGCCATAAGGCTGGGACAAGTGATTTCAGTCCCGTTATCGAAAAGGACATTAGGGTGATTAACAGTGCCCCCTTCCATCTTTAGTGCACCCTTCAATATTGTCCAAGTTTTCTTCAGATCGTTCTTGTTTTCATCAAGAATTCGTGAGTAATATAATTGTTTGCTCTTTCTGAGAAGTTTATTATATAATTGACGATAATTTAAATATGTATTTGTAGCTCGATCGGATGCTGATTTAAGTTTCTTGGTGTATAATTCTTGCTTTACGATACTTGATTTAATCAGACCTCGTGTCATCCAGGGCTCGTGTTTTATAAATTTCTTGGGTATTTTACGATTCTTGGGTGGAAATGCCAATTCGTAGGCATTCAAATATATTTCAAGGAAATTATCGTATGCACGATCAATTGAATTACATTGTAGTACAGATTCAAATTTGCATGTTTGTAAAACAGATATGAATTTACTGATATTTTCAGCGCTAAAAGATCTTTGTTTGGTATTTGGGCCTGTGTCGAGGGTGTGAGATGCGTGTATTTGTTTATGCGGTTCGCTATAGAATATGCCAAAATGGTCAGATACGTCACATGTAATTATGCCTGCGCTATGTTCATTGCGAATATTGTTTGTGTAAATGTTGTCGATCAGAGTAGCTGAGTGGTCTGTCATTCGAGTTGGCTTGGTTATCGTGGGCACGAATCATCTGGTGAAAATGTTGTTAATAAATTCATTTGTTTTGGAATGCGTTTTAAAATTAAGTAAGTCTATGTTGAAGTCTCCTGCTATGTAGGACTTGTGGTTTTTGATTTTTTCTAAAATGCCATCAAATTTTGCCATGAATTTATCGATATCAGCTTTTGGTGCTGTATTCGGCCTGTAAACACAACCGACAATATGGGAGTTATGCTTTCCTGGGTTTATTTCTATAAATACAGTTTCGATTACATGCGGAATGAATTCAGTAAGATCAGGTCTAATTTTGTATGGAATGTTGTCTTTAACAAATAAGCATACACCTCCCCTGCCATCGTCGTCGTCTAACCGACATCTAAATTCCATAGGATGATAACCCGGAATTTGGTGATCGGATGATTGATTAATTTTAAAAGTTTCTGTTAGGGCAATTATGTCAAATGCATCGGTGGGTTTCAAGTCGCACAGAACGTTACACATCGATTCGAAATTTGCATTTAAGCTTCTACAATTCAAGTTAAAAATGGAAAATTTTGTTTTCTTATTCAAGTAGTCATGGGCCTGTGTTGGGGAGAAATACTGACAATCATTATCGGGTAGAATGCTAGGCTCTAAATACGTATCCGCGTTATTTTCTTCTATATTGGCCCATTTTGCGGCGAAATCATAAGCGTCCGAGTCCCTGACCTCATCCAGAGTAACCACATTACTTGATGACATTGAATTGGATTGTGTGAATTATATATATATCTTTATTGCCTCCAGTATTGAAGATTTAACAAGACATAGTATACATGAATGTAACATAAATACATTTAGCAATCAAGAAGTAATGAAAAGACAGACAAGAGAACAAACTACCGAGGAAAAGAATACCATTCTAATTGTATGTACACGAACACGAGCTTACATATCACATCAACAGAAAACACACACCCTCTCGACCACACCCGTACGCATATACAATCTAACACATGGCGCAGACACAAACACAACCGTACATACATACGTTATGATGCACTGTCACAACAGCACACCATAAGCAGGTGCATACAATTACAAAAGGAACTCTAGTTGGAGTTGGATTCGCTTAGAAGAATCTCTCTCCCCAAAGAGTCAGCAAACGCAATGCCCTTGCTCGACAATAGCTCCCCTATAAATGTATGCACCCATTAAGTGGAATAGACTATATGTAGGATGATGTTGCGACAGTGCAAACGCTAGCGCAAGAAAACATATACACACACGTATACACCCTCACACACACACACACACACACACACACCATCACACCCTCATATACACATACCTATGCATACATATATATATAATGATTTATTAATTTATTCATGTTTATTTAATTTGTCGTCTTCGGATTTTATGGACAGGACAGAATGTGGTACATTTAAGTACGACTTATGGTGAACACCCGTAACGTTCAAACTTCAAAGATCAAAGGTTGTTTAACACAAACCGTCATGCGTAGTGGCTGAGAGTTCGACATAGCGCCTCCAAATTAAGTTTGTGTGAAGAACAATGAATCTCGTAAACTTTGATGTATCCTCAACTTGCTCAAGAAAAGTGAATATATCTCGTGGAAGATGTGTGAGATGGAGCAATACGAGGTCGCTGTTGCTGAGACTCGTGGCCCATACGAATAGCGGTATGCCGAAACGATCAATCATCTGGTACCACATTTCGTTTCTGTGGGAATGCATAAGTGGGCTACTGCATGAGATAAGTATATTCATAGGAATATACAAAATATGTACACAGTCGTACCAGGGTGGTCGTACGTGCACATATAACAATAGGTTTGTTTCATCTAAGCATTATAAGGTGATATATTCGCGTGCTCTGACCGACTTAGAGCACAATTGACCGCACATAATGCGATTATCTCGAATTAATCCACAGTCGCCATATTTTCTATTGTTCTCCCTTGCACAATATCCAGCCGATTGCCCACTGGTAACAATAGCTGTGGATTATTTAAACAATAAGTGTGCATTATTTTAACAATAACTGTGGAATATTAAAATATTCCCCAGGTATTGTCATAACAATCGCAAGTCATTGTTTGCTGTGTTCTCCACTTGCTGACACACCGGAATGTAAAATTGGTGTGACCAATCAATCAATCAAAATAAGAAACTGAACAGTCTTAGGTGATTATAATGATCATAGGGATACTAAGAAAGACGGTGGGTGGAATTTGTTTAATGTAATAACAACAATTTTACATCAATGTTAGACAATTCGGACTAGAAAAATATATATCACCCCTGGTCAAGTGGTCCAGCAATATACTGAATTATGATCTAGTTATGTGTTAATTTATTGTACTATTAATATGTGTATTATAAATAAAATTATCCTATCCTATCCTATCTGCTATGATGCGGTTGGGTCCTGCTGAATTGCTCTGATGATGGTAGGGCAAACTGATGCTGTTAACAAATAGTACCGTGAGTTCCACAACGAATTAAAACAATGTACAAGCTAAAATTGAAGTCTGCTCTTGTGTGAGTTTGGACAATATGCATAGCAAATGCATTGCTCAACGCCACATATGCTGAGTCAGTGTCGTAATTTGGTTGCGAACAAACAATATATTTATTAGATTTATTATTTAAGTTACCAGTGTGATTATGGGAATAAGTGGTTTGAAGGTCTAAATTATGCTCGCGTTTGTTATATTCGTATAAGGCCTCTGTATGCCGCACATAGCCTAGTTCAAGAGATTGAATTGAGAAAGTTCGGTTCCCCAACTTCTTTGGCATTGAACAATAAAGAGCGTTCCTTGTTAATACATTCCTGGTGTGGTATGAATAAAGAGCGTTTTTCTCTCACTTGTGTGCGAAATATTTAAAACAGCTGAAAAATATATGTTATATTAACATTTATTTTCAGAGCACACAAAGCCGGTATATCACTGGGGCTCTCCTCGCCTTTGTCGATTATGCAGAAGCTTGGAAGCTTCAAGTCAATACAAAAAAAACAAAACAAAATGATTTTCACGAAGAAATGGTCGAAAAATCTCCCCACATTCAAGTATGGAGGCTGTAGCCTAGAAATAGTTAAAGAATTCACTTATTTGGGGGGGGGGGGGTAAATTATTTTATAATCGTCGATTCCGCCAGAACATAAAGAAAACAGTTACAAACCGGAATGTGAAATTGGTAATTTCGGAATTAGACAATTCGGACTAGAAAAAATATATTCCACCCCGGTGAAGTGGTCCTGCTATGATGCGGTTGGGTCCTACTGAATTTCTCTGATGATGTTAGGGCAAACTGATGCTGATAACAAATACTACCATTATATATTTTTTAATTTGTCTTTTTCGCGGTGTTGCGATAATCTGAACATATCCACGAAAAGCCATTATGCGTATCAAACATTCAAAACATATTTATTGCGAAATATGTTTAATACTGGTTGTATTAGTTGTTGAAATTCGACTATATTTTCGTACGATGGTGTACGTAAACACACACAAGTTGTGCTCTGCTTACATAACACAGAGCAATTCGATTGGTTATTCATACACAATGATATAAACGCTCTTTATTATTTCCATATCAGGAAAACAGTAATAAATAACGCTCTTTATGTTTACCATATCCGGATCTAAACAAAAGCCAGAAAACGTAACATGTTTTGCTTTTGTTTACATGCCAAAGGGGAAGAAATCGACAATAACATACTGCTTATGTCATATTTCTGATTGCTATAAGAACAAGGTCTGTCTATATTTCACTATTTATGGCGGTTTTTGACGGACGGGAATATTTTAACAGCATACCCACCGCCAACGCCGCCCGTATCTTTAACGACACATTTGCATTGTATTTGAGACTTGTTCTAATAATGAAAAACTTACGAAGGTGGAGCCTTCTTATAACACGGAATCACTCGCACGATATAATTTTCTGGTAAATGCTAAATATTTAAATGTTGATAAACCAAATCAGTTCGTAATGTCGGGTACACCACACTATAACTTAAGTGGATTAGTTACGTTGATTACATGGATTTTAATAAAATGTTAAGAATTTGATGTCAAAATGCTGAAATTGAAGATCGTTTTATACGGGTAACGACTACTATATATTTATAGTAAATAAACCTCATTCGATAACTTACGTTGGTAAATAACTCCTTGTAAATCCAACTTCGAATTCATGGAAATAAATCAGATAAACAGTACAATACGAAAACGACTCATCGAAAGATTTTTTTATTCCAATATTAACGGAAAACATCAGTTTGATCATCGGCTGGATTGTCATTTACCTCCCAGGCTAAGGTCTTACAATCTCGTCCAAATACGGATACGATAGGCGAGAATCGCATGCGTTTTGATATGTCGATGCCGTCTGGAGAGTTTGGCGGGACCAGCATCCCGTCTCGATTTGCTCAGTCTACCCTTGATGCTATAAAGTGGTAGCCGCGGGCGCTTATATATAGAGTTGTTTTTATGAGCCACCAGACCCCCGCGGCAGCGGTCGCTGGCGCGACCTGACTGCCTCGATATCAATTTGAAAAAGGGGTGACGTTGCTTAACGCGCCTGCGGCGCTTCAATAACAGTTTGAATTTTGTGTTTCCCAACAGGTCTTAGACAGTGCCGTCCGCCTCCCACCCTAAAAGTGATTTTTCCTATAGTGTTTTTGAAACGTGTCTCTTTGTGGTGTCATTCTTTTGGTATGATTTTTTACTAAATAACGGGTATGTTAGAGTTACATTTCTTTGAATTTTACAATCGAAACATAGTATAAGATATTCGCATGCGATGCTGAGTCACGCGGGACACGGCAAACTAAATCGCGCGCAAATTGGCTTGCGATTTTTCAGCATCCCACCCCATTTGGCATGCGATAGCGTTTGTACTAGGTGCACCTCCGGGTGCTTGTGATGTTTATTTCGCTTATAAAATGAAGGCCATGCTGATAACATATAACTATGTAATATCCATTTAGATAACGTCGACACAGAAAGTTTAGAAAATTACTTCATTCCCTGTTCGAATGCGGAGTTTGGTCACGTCACGTTTTACTGACAAAATTCACTCTTCTCACATTCAATTTACAAATGCGCCCGAGAACGACGTGTTAATTAATTAGATTAAAGCGTGGGGTAAGCTAATCGGCGACAAAGGCAATATCATGTTTGGGGCTACCTATAACTGATATCCCGATAACCACTCATCATTACGCCACCTAGTGTGGTGTTTCTAGCGTTTGTTTTTTTTATATCGCATGGAGTACAGGGCGAATGTATTCTTGGAGATTGTTTGTACCTTACTCAATCGTACCGATATAATCACGTAGATGCCGAAATTGTAAAGTTAACGTCAGCGGTGTATAATACGTTTATGAAAATATGATAAATCCTATCGATAGAGTCAGGACAGGCTCAAATTGTAAACTTAAAGTCACCGGTGTAATAATATGTTGTTGAAAATATAAATAATCTGATAGCCTGAAAATATTGTATAACCTATTGGGAGCCCATAATAAATGGGAATAACCTATTGGGAGCCCCTGCATGTAGTGAACTGAATTGTGGGTATTTTATGGAGATTGTTTGTACCTTACTAAATCGTACCGATATAATCACGTAGATGCCGAAGTTGTAAAGTTAACGCCACTGGTGTATAATATGTTTATGATAAATCGTATCGATAGAGTGAGGACAGGCTCAAATTGTAAACTTAAAGTCGAAAATATAAATAATCTGATAGCCTGAAAATATTGTATAACCTGTTGGGAGCCCCTGGTGTAGTGAACTGAATTATGGGTAATTTTAATTGGAGTGCGCATGTCTGTTTTTTTTGTAGTAACGGCCATCTTATTTTCTGTAATTATGGTAAGAGTTTATGTTTAATTTATTTATTATTACGCCACCATGTGTGGTGTTCCTAGTGTGGCTGTTTTTCATATTCAGTGGTAGTCTCCAATTCTGTGGTCGAGTGGGCGAAGATTTCTTTTTTTTGTACCTTACTCAAATCGTACCGATAGAATCACATAGATGCTGAAATTGTAAAGTTAACGCCACCGGTGTATAATATGTTTTTGAAAATATGACTCAATCGTATCGATAGTCAGGACAGGCTGAAATTGTAATCTTAATGTCACCGGTGTAATAATATGTTGTTGAAAATATAAATAATCTGATAGCCTGAAAATAATATATAACCCATTGGGAGCCTCCTGGTATAGTGAGGTGAATTATGGGTAAGCCCCCTGGTGTTGTGAGGTGAATTATGGGTAATATTATGCCTGTTCTATTGTGATAACCGCCATCTTTTATCTTTGGAATTATCGGCGTGTTTTATGAAAATGTCACCAAGATTTCTCCACTCGATTCTTTTAAAATGCACCCTAATCGGTCAAATTCTTTTGATAATTCTATCTAAATACATCTTAGCTACTATTCGGATCTGCTTTCCCGGTCGAAAAAGGTTTAGTTTGACCAAAACGGCTATTGACAAAAGTTTGTTTATAAAATAGCGTACTCGATAAACCCGTCGTACGGCCGTAGATGGTTATCGAAAACAAATTCAATTTCTTCCATCTAAAACATAATTACGCGCTGGACTCTGTCATTTTAAGAATATATAAGTATTACACACAGACACACGAATTCTCAACTCAAAATTTTGAAAAATGACAGTTTTGTCAACATAAATCGATTTTATTTGCAAATCCCACCCATGTTATTATTATATAATATTAACTTATTGTTAAATTTTATCATCGAAAAAAATTCATTTCTTCCACCTAAAACATAATTATGTGCTGTATCCTATCATTTTAGGAATATATACGTATCCCACTCAGACACACCAAGTCTCAGCTTAAAATTTTGAAAAATAAGAGATTTATCAACATAAATCGATTTGTATGGCAGATCCCATGTTAAATAAATTTTAGGCCCCTTCAAATGTTTTCTGAGCTGTTCCATATTGGCACCAGAGTCCATATTTGACTGGTTCTACATGATAATTGTGCAACAGTACAGTCGCGTTACTTTATACGTCAACATTGGTCATTATCACTCGACAAATTTATTTCGGTCTATCGTATCAACCCCTATTTCCCCCGCGTAGCCTGACTAAGTGTCAACATTGGTCTTTATCGCTCCACTAATTTGTATCATTTCATCGGTATGAATTCCATATCCAATTATCCACATATAACCAACCCAATCTCTAATCCCAGTCCAATTTATTTATTTTTTTCATCGCTATAGTCACGTTACGAAATATTTTATTGCGTGATACTTGTACTTATATGTCTATGGTATTACTATAGTATACCGTATACGTATATCAATTGCTATTCCTTTCTATATAATTCTGGTGCCATCTATAGAGATAGAGATAATTTCCGACCCCCCCGGGGCCCCCCCCAATTTTATATCATTGCTGCTTTAGTACAGTCGCGATGCATTACATGGCAACATCGCTCCACTAATTTATGTCAGTTCATCGGTACGAACCCCTTTTTCTCCGAGTCCATATAACCAAACCAACATCTTATCCCGGCCTAAATTATTATTTTTATTTTCATCGGTATAGTTGTGTTACATACATATTTTTTATCATTTGATTCTAATTTGTATTGTACCACTATAGAAGTCCATAAATTACTATTCTGGCACTATATAGAGATGACTAAAATTCTGACACCCCCCCCCCCCTATTTTATAACCTTGTTGCAACAGTAGAGTTGAGATGCATAATATGTCAACATTGGTCGTTATCGCTCTACAGATTTATATCGGTTCAACCCTTAGTTCCCTGTAATGCCCACCCCTCCCTCAATTTATTTTTTCATTTGTATTATAGTCTCGTTACGTGCACATTTTTCTTTTATAACTTTTGCTTCAACGCGCCGAGTTCTAGCTGCTGCAGAGAATACAAAACTGACAACATATTGAAATGTAAGCAGGCTTCAAACTAATATTATCCAATAAAAACTCTGGCTACATCAGAAATTTGTGTATAAGGTGTACTCGCATTTGTTGCGTTAAAAAAAAAAGGTCCCAAGTCAAGGTCCAAATCCCCAACAAACTGATGTGAGGTTTAACTCCATCTACATACAGTAATGTCCAAAGTAATTGATCACTTAACCACAGCAGAATTATGGGTAATTTTTCAAGATTTTAAATCCTGAAAAATTACCCTTAATTCTGCTGTGGTTAATTGGTCAATTACTTTAGGCATTACTGTAGCCCATATAAGGATGTGAGGTCTAATGATAACTCCATCCACATACAGTAATGTCCAAAGTAATTGACCACTTAAGCACAGCAGATTGTGGGTAATTTTTCCGGATTTTAAATCCTGAAAAATTACCCATAATTCTGCTGTGGTTAAGTGGTCAATTACTTTGGGCATTACTGTATCCCATATAAGGATGTGAGGTCTAATGATAACTCCATCTACATACAGTAATGTCCAAAGTAATTGACCACTTAACCACAGCAGAATTATGTCGTTCAATATGGTCTACCTAATTCTGCTCCAAAAACATGTATATTGAATATATGGATGTTTATTGGGGGGAAACCGATTATTTCAATGATATTTTCATTAACTGGCATCCAAAAACCGACCTACGGGAGCGCGCTTCGCACGCGACTGTTTCTTAAGTATATGTGCATATTTAATAAGTCAACAATTGGAAGCACAACAAATAAGATTGGCGGGGTCCCTTGCGCTTGCGCGATCTGTCCATCAAAACATATTTAGACATCTCAAGACACGTAAGACCCAATAACTTAATATACAGAATAGATACATATCTATTGCCTGAGTGACTAATATTTATATTTGTTACAATGGGGTCAAATAGTTACGAAGCCAGCACCACAATTCTTTCCCTCCATAGTAAATATTAAAACAACTTATAAAGAATTATTTATTTACCTTATATTTGGTATGGAGCGTCCTTGGTTTACTGGAGTTCAGATTGTTAACATCACGTCACCAAGTCAATTACTCGCGAAGCCACAGCCATAACTATGTCCCTCCATAGTAATTCTCAAAACAACTTCTTAAGAACAATTGACCAGGTCAGTCGCGCAATTATTGGAAGAGCCACGGTCAATCATTTTTTTTTAAACCAAATTTTACATTTAAATTATTCCTTTATTTAACCAAAAAAATAAATTAAATGATAAAATTAACTTTTACTACTTGCTAAATTTTATCTTTTAATTATTTCATTTAAATTTTAGACTAAAATTTAAAAATATACAGTCCCAGTATTTACAGTATACTAAGTCCAAGTCTTTATAATCTGTTGAGTGACCCCACAGTCATTTACTTGCTTTGTTAGTAATAATTTGAAGGATTACTTGTTTAAACGCAATTGTTATCAAAATATTTTATGTATTTTTTATAATTTCTATTTATATGTAATACTATAATCTTGGTGGCGTTACCATTTCTGACTATGGTTTTCTTGTAACTGGATTGTCAACGCGGCTCAGTGCATACCAACTCAATGCGACAATTTTGATTTGTGACAATGCAGCGATATAACATAATGTGAGTCATAAATATTGTGTTCATATTGGTTTATAAATGCACAGCTAAGTAGGATATATAGCAGGATTTGCCATATTTCATGGGGCGGGGGGGGGGGGGGGGGTGTCGATTGACACATTTTTAATGACAATTTTAATTCCAAATCTCCAGATCACTATTTAAAGTGGCAACTGAATTTGCGTACAAATCTTTATTTGTCTCACAGATTCGGAAATTGTTTAATGGTCATGTTCACATTTTTTGTTAAAACTTTTATTGACTTTTAGTTGAATATATCATACATTGTAATGTCATTGACAAATTTCATAGTAATACTATAGGTAAAATTAAATTTCGTCTTGTTATTCTTTAAATACTGAGGATTAAGCCAGATATTCCCCTCGCTGTCGGCCATTCGTCCAAATAATTACCTCGGCTTCGCCTCGGTGAATTATTTCTCCGAATGCCCGACAGCTCGGGGAATATCCTATACTTACGCAATTGATCGTGCGTTGAACACGACGTACAATCCGTGCGCTGGCCGAGATGAACACAATGACCCGTTAGCCACACCAATCATCGTGATTACCCATGCAGTGATCGCCGTTGAATGTGAATAAATATGTCCGAAACGACACGGATTAACGTGTGACCCGTTTACACAAACCAAGTCACTCGCAGATGTTTTTGGAAAGTCAAATGTGGAAGTCGCATGATTGTGTCTTACTATTATTATATACATTGTATAAGTGGATCATGAATTCCGAAGAAGTCTGTCTGCCAGAATGATGACATGGAATTTGACATGTAACCAACAACCAACTACTTTTGCCAAAGGTAATCTGGTAATGCTGCACATCCTTATTATGTGATAAACGTGTCGCCTTTTCAAGAAACTGTTTCGAAATTACTACCATAATAGTCCATTGGTTCCTCCAGATTATCCAGATACAAGTTATGTTGTTAGTTATATCGGATATGTGGAGCGCTATATTGTGAAGTGGTGATTCTGTTGGATCATTGGATCTATCACTATATTTAGTGGTTCTAAATGTAAATGTTAATTCGTTTAGTTTCATCGTTGGATTAGTGGTCCTGAGAATATTTTCGGAACTGGATTAGTTTTGTGGAATAATTATAATAAATGTAATTATGCTACTAGTTAATAAATAATTCAACCAATGCATGTGTTGCTATTGCCACCCCCCCCCCCCGTTCGTCCTGTTGATATAATATATATATATATATTGTAATTTATTTTGGTAAATCACACCCAATTCCCAAGGCTGGCAAACTAATATTTCAGTGATATCCCATTGTTCGACACGCGCCACTCTTAACAAACAAATCGCGCGGTCGTTTCGATGTAGCTTCAGTTATTATACAAGAGGACATGCACCCCCCCCCCCCCCCACCCGCACTCCCCTTATACGCCGTCCCTATATATGTGCCTGCTTAGTATATTAGAGGTGCATAAATAGTAACGGCGTATAATGGCAGTGTGTTTGGGGGAAGCACAGCGCTGTTCGTGCCCCTGTGGCCTCTGGTAATTGAAGCTACTTCGAAGTGCCCGTGCGATTTGTCTGTTGTGAGTTGCGTGTGCCTAACAATGGGGTAATCATTGAACTATTCATTCGCCAGCCTTGGGAATCGTGTGCTTTACCAAAAATCAGGGAACGATTGCAACAATGGGATTGTGCTCTAAATAGTTTTAAAATTCTTTTATCTGAATCTGGTTTCTTTCTCTTTCAATGACATGTTGTGGGGGAGTTGCAGCAATTTCAATATTTTCCTACTCGTAGATTTGCTCGCAACACGACTTCTTTCCACATCTTTAACCGTAAGCACGGTTGCAACAGTTGTATTTGTTAAGATTGTTCGTCAATTTTCAAGAATAAACATAGGTTTTTGTATAATCTCCGTATGTGCCAACTCAGTGACGATTTGCTTCAGGGTGTCTGTTTTGGGAATCTTTTTACAGTTGTAATGCGATAACACGTCTAACAACTCGTCAAATCAAAGGTACCGTCTTCTAAGTTGTTCTTTATGATTTCTCTCTCCTCAGATCCAATTATGTTTAGAGAGGAATCTACCAACTCTTGGCTGTCTGGTTCACAATTCAGGGCTGCTTTCATGAACGCGAGTGATAATTGTGATGGAATGAGTTTAAATTTGGTCCACCCAAAAAGCAGAATTCGCACAACAGCGCCCCACTCATCTTTGAAATCGTGCCTGATACATGGCACTCTTTCGTCTGTTCCAATAGTGCACTGATTATAAAATTGATCCCAGAATTCAGTAAGACAGTCGCCTATCGGACCGTTACCTTCACCCCGTTCAGGCTTCCCATTATCTTGGAGCATGGTTATGTTGATGCTATCAATGGCTTGCATGCATTATAGTGTCGTCTTTGAAATAGTTTATCATTTCATTGAGGCAGTTATGTCGCTTAATGTACATCGTTTTGTTTGAATACGTGCGAATTGGTGGACTCATTATTGGTAGATCCGGTTCGGGTTCTTCA
The DNA here is from genome assembly GCA_032622095.1 of Siphonodentalium dalli. Classification (NCBI taxonomy): domain Eukaryota; kingdom Metazoa; phylum Mollusca; class Scaphopoda; order Gadilida; family Siphonodentaliidae; genus Siphonodentalium; species Siphonodentalium dalli. Next base: position 212,439,231 of record CP136063.1, read on the forward strand.
TATATGTAACTGTCTAAATCGTTGGTAGTTATGTTGCTGAAGAATATGGCGCTCTCTACTATATCATGAGGGGTCACTTCGGGGATTTCAACGTTTTCCGGATCAGAATGAGCTTCTTCGGGTCTTTGTTCCACCGGAGCAAGTTGAACTGATTCCGTTTTTGATTTCGTCTGGCCCAAGTCTTCGACCAGATAGAACCGTATGCGTGGGAGTTTTGTTTTTTCGTATATTTCACCAACAGTAACATCTACCGGTAAGATCTTGTCTTGAAAGTCCCACATTTCCCATTTGGAGTCGTGTTTATCCTCTTGCATGAAAAACTGTTTAGCCTCGCGAATCAATACTTCTTTGTTGGCAGACTTGCTCACACGTAGCTTCCTGGTTCCACCCCCTTTTGTAGTTCGCAGCTGAATGTATGTTTCCTTCTTCTTGTCGAAAACCTTTCGCCCTAGCTCTATAATTCGTGTATCTTTTTGTGCGTTTTGTGAGCCACCATTATCCACTTCATCTCCACTGCTCGCCAGACTCGTCAGACGAATTCGGATTCGACAACTTCAATTTCTTCCTCAATCGTTTTAAAACGGATTTCCCCTGTTGTTGCTCTTTGTACGTGTCGCGAGCTTCTTGCAGAATTTCTTCACAGCAACCCTGTCGACTTTTCTCGGAATGTACACTTTAAGCTCATCATCATCCAGACTAAGTATGGTGTGGACGTCTATCTGCAAACGACAAAAAGAAAATATGAACGATACTGCATGAGGTCATACAAACTACTTATGCTTTTCGTTTAAAAAATTGAGCGAAAAAATAATAAATTTGAATTTAGTTTGTGCCCATCAGCCCAAATTTCATGTGATATGTATCAATTTGGGAAAATATCATCGCCGGTATTCCACAAAGACACTATAATAAATGTTTCGGATACGGTTTGTGACTGGCCACAATAAACAAAGTTTTGTGTGAACATTGGTTGGCGCTAATTGGCAGTTTCGAGATTGGTTGTTGACCAATTGACGTGCATATAACAGCTTTGGTGCAGATAAGAATAGGCATTCTCGCAGTATACAAATGTATATTTTTGCGAAGCAATGGTATAGTGCCACCTTGGACAAAATGGTGTTTATATCGAAACTCCCCATCCAAGATGGCCGCCAAAATGGCAACCGGGAGTGAAAAGGTAACTTTTTCCACTAATATCTTTTATATCCGTTACTGATGTATAGAACTGGTTGAGAACTGTGACATATTGTATTCTTTTCATATTAAATGATCATTGGAGCAATGGAATATGCGATTCATGTGATCCCAGCTCCTTCCAATTAAAAATAAAATTATTTTACATAACGAGGTATAAAATTCACCAAAAATCACTATTGGGATTCTAGTCATATGTTAAAAAGAAATGGCCAGATGTGTGCATTGTACGTAAGGCCTACCATTACTAATGAATATTGCAACTCAATGAAAACAATATTGATACATTGGCCCAAAATGTCTGCCAAAATGGTGGCCAAAATATAGAAAATCCTAGGTATTGACCCAGCGTGGCATGTACTCGGTTATAAGATTGATTTATACAAATTTACTATGTCTTTCATACATTGAATACTAGCATTTCTGATGCATCTCGGTTACATGATGCCATTGTAAATAACAACTAATACCATCAAATTATTTTATAAGATGTATCAAAAGGGCAGATGCTCAATTTTTATGTTTTCTTTTCAAGTAATGTAACTATCTTTGGTATCAATGTGTTTGTTGTTCGATTAAGTGCATGACACTCTTGTGTTTTAGATCAAATTACTCAAAAATGCTTGCAATATGGCAACCAAATTTGGTAAACAAAAAATTAAAACTGTTCTCATATATCCGAAAATTATACTTTACTGTTCAGAAAAGACAGTAAATTGGGCCAAATACTTGGTCATTTAAACATGTAACATAATCAACTGGCAATCACTTTTTCTATTTTGGTTATTCTAGTACCCTATGAGGCATGACACATTGATTTTAAAGGATGGAGTTTTGCCTATTCTGGCCATGTGCTGATCGTCAATATAGGGAGAACTTCGAAACGCATCTGAGATTAACCATAGTATGTAGCGACTCTGGCCCAATAACAATAGCATCACAATTCTGACACATTGACATCAACATTTCTTGTCTGATGTCAGACAAACCATTCCCTGCATTGTGCATATAACACACCACCAACAAGGAGAATAAAAGGCCGCCCGGCCACAGTGTCCCCCGAAACGATGGCTTCATTTGGAGCTGGGGCCGAACTGAAAACTCAAACTTGATCTGTATTTTCATATGAATAATCCATGGCAAGTAGGTCGAAAAAGGACGAGGAAGGGCATACCTCTGTCAAAAATCCTCGAACTGAATCCTGATTCAATAGGCACCTGCATGACTGGTTGTAACATATGCATACCAAGTTTGAGTGGATTTAGAGAATCAGTACTGGAATTGTCATCCGGACAACAATAACGTTGAATTTTCTAAGTCAAAAAAGGGCTATAACTCGGAAAAAAACATCGGACCGGACCCCAATTCAATAGGCACCTGTATGACGAGTTGTAACACGTGCGTACCAAGTTTGGTTGGATTCGGAGAATCAGTGCTCTAGTTGCCATCCGGACAGCAATTAAATTTAATTTTCTAAGTCGAAAAAGGGACAAAAAGGGCCAATTCAATAGGCACCTGCATGACGGGTTGTAACATACACATACCAAGTTTTATTGGATTCAGAGAATCAGTACTGGAGTTATCATGCGGAGAACAATAAAGTTTAATTTTCTAAGTCGAAAAAGGGACAAAACAGGGCCATAACTCTGTCAAAAATCATTGGACCGGACCCCAATTAAATAGGCACCTGCATGACATGTTGTAACATAATGCATACCAAGTTTGATTGGATTCGTAAAATCAGTACTGGAGTTGCCATCCGGACAACAATTAAATTAAATTTTCTAAGTCGAAAAAGGGACAAAAAGGGCCATAACTCTGTCAAAAATCATCGGACCGAACCCCAATTAGGCAGGCACCTAGTCAACGAGTAGTTACACCTCCATACCAAATTTCAGGATGATCGAATAATGAGAACTGAATGAGAATGGACGGACGGACAGACGGATGTCTGGACGTACTGGCCAGAGTATACTTGTGGGGTGACCGCACATACCCATGCATACTTGTGGGGTGCGATCTTTTGTTTGAGTAACTTGTGGGGTGCAACCCACAACTGACGATTTTTTAAAGAGCGTATTATTGAGTCATTGTGGAAAGAAGCGATAGCCACCCATAAGTAACGATGATTTAGCAACTACTTTCCTCTGAGTATTTAGTAACTACTCGCCAATGAGTATTTAGTAACTACTCGCCGATGAGGTGACAAATTGAACTACCATTTGAAAATATTCATGATTCTTTACGCCGACGATACAGTTATTATGGCGGAAACACCTAAAGGGTTACAGCAACAACTCGATATTTTTGAAAAATATTGTAGTCAATGGAAATTAACAGTCAATGTGGATAAAACAAAAATATTAAATTTATCTAAAGCGAGTCTATCCAAGAAAGTCTCGTTTCTGTTTAAAGGGAAGAAAATTGATACCGTTAACAACTTTAATTACCTTGGCATAATATTTTGTAAATCCGGCTCCTTTACGACGGCGAAAAAAACATTGGTAGAAAAAGCCATTCGTGCCATGTACTCCATAATCGGGAAATCACGCAAACACTGCCTGTCTGTTCAAAATCAACTGGACCTGTTCGATTTGCATGTTACCCCGATATTGCTATATGCCGTATATGGTTGTGAAGTATGGGGGTTTGGCAACAATGATGTTCTGGAAAAAGTCCACCGTACATTTCTTAAACACGTCCTTAAACTTAGGCCATCAACCCCTAATTATATGTTGTACATGGAATGTGGAAGACTACCATTGCAGATGCAGATAGAGATATATACAAGAATGATGAAGTTCTGGAGCAAGATTATGAACAGTAACGGCGGTAGATATCAAAGGCTAATGTTCAAACTAGCACATTCGATGTTCGATATAAACGACGACAGATTCCCCTGCTTGCATAAAGTTTATAATATATTAGAAGACAACGGACAAATATTCTATTGGCACATGGAACAGATACCGGATAGCAACCAACTTATCTCATACATGAAATGTAGTTTAATATCCCAGTTTAGAAAATCATGGGAAACGGATTTAAATAACTCGAGCCGTGGTCGCATATATAGAATTTTCAAGCACGATTTATCATTCGAAAATTATATTGTAACACTCAACACAACAAATCGTTTCATCTTGTGTAAATTTAGAACAAGCTATCATCGACTCCCGATTGAAATAGGCCGTTGGAGAAACTCCGAACAATCCGATCGTGTATGAGGCCCCCCCCCCCCCCCCTTCGTACGCCGTATTCCATGCCCTGTTATGAGGTACGCCGTATTCCGGCCCCTCTGTTAGGAGGTATTCGGTATTCCAAATATACCGGTTTTCGTACGCCGACCTTCCAAAAAATGAAGTTTTCATATATTTTTATGTATTCCATATGGCTGTTAACTGGTATTCCGTATTCCACCCTCTGTATTAAGTGGTATTCCGTATTCCATGGAGGGTGGGGGTGTGGGCCTCGTGTATGCCAACTCTGCAAATCCGGTAAAATTGGAGACGAGTTCCACTGCCTTCTCGAGTGCGAAAGCTTATCTAAAGCCAGGCGCCGTTTATTAACAACGCTATCGGACAAACGCCCCAATACAATCACTATGAGCAAACTACTTAATCAGAAAAATCCAACAAGCCTACGACGACTATGTGATTTTATTAAAATTGTTAACCGCGAACTATCGAATATTGAATGATTATAATATATAATATTGAAGCGATTGTAATACTCCATATGGTATTATAAAGATAACTTGACGTACCGCCTTGTATGTAAGGAATATGTAGTATTGATACACTGACAAATAACTCTGTGTGTGTATGTGTGCACAAAATGTATATGTTCACTTCTAAATATATTATTACTATTAATGAATAATGTTATACATATATAGCAATTATAGTGCTATTATATTTATTTATAATGTGTTTATTGATATTTATTTATAATGTGTTTATTTATATTTATTTATAATAATGTGTATAATATGCTTATATATGTACCATGATATATGTAAATAGTGTACAAATGTTATCTCGATACCTATGTATTATAGGTCATGAGAATAAAGAATTGATTGACCTAAACAAGAACCTGCTATATTATACAAACAAGGGGGCAACGTCAAGCGTGTGCCAATGCCCCGACTGTGCGATCGTTGCTGGTTATGTTTAGTACTAAGTGACATACCTTTTCGTCTTTGAGTTTATTCAAAACATCATGTCCTGTTCTCTTATGTATGAACTCTTCCATTTTTTTTCTGAGATTCCGATTCTGCCATCTGCAATGTTTAAAGACACATCATTACATTAAAGACAACGGACTCCCCCCCCCCCCCCCAACGGGGCGTGGTTAAATGGTCTATGTGGGGCTGAACACATTTGAATTTCCATCAAACTTCACCCCTTTGAACCTGACCAATCTGCCACATACGCGAAATTACATTTGCAACTTACAAAACCAGTAGATCAATCTTTCCAACTGTTGAATATTCCAACCTGACATTCCCTAATATTGGAAAGTTTGCAACTGATATTCATTAATATTAAATAGAAAAATATGCTAGCTGATTTAAATAAAAACAGAACCATTCCTACTGATTACTGGTTGGAGAATAAAACAATGAAACAATTTCAATTTATATGTGAGGGTATAACTTTTCGAAGTCATGTCGTGCTGGGCATAAAAAGTCAATGAAATATGCAACTGTTGAAAAAAAAATGCCAACGTTTGCTGGGTAGATCTCTCCCCCTCCCAAATCCCATGTTACTTCGCCCCTGGGACTAAATTGTCTGTTTGCCTCCGCCCTCATGCTGTTGCTTCGCCCCTGGGACTAAATTTTCTCTTCGCATATTTAAATCTATATTTTCGTATACAAATATATGTTCTAGTGTACAACCAGGGTCGCAGGGATTCATTCAGAATTTTAAATGCCATTTGATTAATTTTACCGGCTATAATCTGGCCAGCCATGACGGAAAGTTGGCTTCTCGATAACATAGCTGTGCATAACTGAACAATATAACAATATAATCAGACAAATGTATGTGTAACTTGTGGCATTATTGTGTTGTATAAATGATTGGGGTATAATTTTTAATATCTAAAACGGCCTCGGAACAAGTAGTTGGTTAAATGCACTTAATTTTCGAACCCCCAGATGACACTATATAAAATATTATCATATTATATATCATTTGAAAATGGAAGCTCCAAAACATTGTATTATCAACTTATCTGGTGAAATAAACCATGAACTCATTGGTTTCTGCTATGATAAAAAAAAACTAAAAAACCGCATCTATGTGTATTATTTCCAATGCAAGTCAGTGGAATCACTCTATTCAATTATGTTGCTTCTTCTTCTCTTTATCTATCCATCCATTTAGGATAACCTCTTTCGAGTAAAAACATTGTAGTACATGTATGTACATATGTACAGTAGCTAAATTGATAAAATTAGATTGCAGAAGGGGGTAATCTTCCTATGAATTAAATAGAGTTATTCCTCTTGCATTGAAAATAATACACATATATGCGGTTTTTGTATTTGTTTATCATAGCATACACCAATGAATTAATGGTTAATTTCACCAGATAAGTTGATAATACAATGTTTTGGAGCTTCCTCTTTCAAATGATATATAATATGATAATATTTTATGTCATATGGGGGTTCAAATAGTAAGTGGGCCTTTAAGCGCTATATCATAACCGTCGTTATATATTGCTATGTTTATACACTGAGATGTGATTGTTGTTTACGGCGCAAAAGCTACACGTTTTGATATATCGACCCAATAGTTAGGCCAAAAGCAGCACGGACATGCGTGTTTACCAGTTTCAGAGTGCTGATATTTATATGCGGACTGATCACGCGAGTCACATGTGTGTAAAATGGCAATATTAACGCTACACGTTACAAGTTACTGATTTCTGTTTCTGATCCTGTCCAATGTTTGATAATGCACAGTTATTGTTCACCGAAAGACTTTCGAAAGTCGACCGGTCGCTATCCATTGTCGCTTCTGAAATACAACACATACAATGAAAACAAAAAGTGGCTGAGACACAGATAATCTTCGCGGACTTGGGTGATTATTTGGCCTCAGACACTTCATTCGGTTAATATCCTTAAAGGTACTCAACCCGATAAAACTCCTCTCAATTACTATTTCAATGGCTTCGGGGGTCAAAAATATTTGATTCGAGTCGAGGAAGTCACCCATCAAAGCTCAGATTTGTTAGATATCGATTTTAGAAATCTATTATTTTTCATTATCGGGAATACTATCTGGCCCAGAACTCAGTCAAAATTGCGTAAAAATTACCACTTGATTTTAGAGTTATTCATCCTTGTCTGTTTGAATAGATTTGGAGTACACATCCAGAGCAGATTACGGCAGTTATTGGTACTCATCTCGAGAACATAACAAATTTGAAAAATCAATATCTAATAACTCTGAGCTTTGTTTGATGGGTTCCTCGACTCGAATCAAATATTTTTTACCCCCAAAGCCAAAGAAATAGTAATATAGGACCCTCTGATCGGATTGTTGTTGTTGGAATCTGTTGAGATGGGGACCCTCTTTACGGGTTGAGTACCTTTAACTGAATGCATGTTGTGGTGGGAATATTGTTGTTAACATATTCACCTCCGTAACTCCGTCAAAAACAGCTACAAACTGCGATGAACAGAACGAGATTAACTGTTCTTGGTTCAGGCCCAACAAATGAACTAACTGATTACATGAACGTCGACAACGTCACCATTTCCATTGGTCTAAAACAACAGCATTGCGTCAGCATTATTCATTCGGGAATTGGCACGTGCCACACACATTCTTTGTAACAATCGACACCGTTTGCTATATTATAACTGATTACTTGCTGTCATTTTCTCTGCGTGATTACTTTTAAAGTTCGATCAAAGGACCAGTGCCGCGCGGCTTCTTGTCTTCTGATTGTTTTTTCAAACTTTCATGGGATGGTAACTATTGATTGCCGCCGAAATCGCTAATTGCCATTCGAGGCATGGCAAATATCAGCTGTCCGCCAGCGAGGAAGGGCAAAATGGCCCTAATTAACAAGCTTCTGGAAGCCTCTTCAATCACGACCCCTCCTAAATGTACGGGCCGATAAAGAGCACCATACTGACGATTTTCCGATAATCGGAATGACCTCATTGATTATAAAAATCGATTATTAGTTAATGAACATACATCGTAAGGAAACACTCAGTTACTTACCTTCAAAAGTTCATATGCTGCTTCATTGAAAACAATATGCAAACAACAACTGCGCGAATAGCTGGCGGAAACGAATACCGGTAGACCTATATAACCATAAAAGTTAAAATTTCGAGAAAAAGGTTAAAATGTCGAGATTAAAGTTAAAATTTCGACTTTCTGATTTCTTTATTTTTTCACTATGTCCCTAATACGCCTCCGTAGTTATTAACCCGCAACATATATAAAAAATTGCACATAAGACCTAGAAAAATAATGGATGATGGAATGCCTTATTATATTTCGGTGATAATGTGCTGTGGGCGCAAACTTAATCCCACCCCCTAAAATATAATTTTCTCAGAAACAAAAAACGAATTCCCCATCCCAATTGGGCTTTAGGGGCACAACATGAAACAGTGTAGAGATTGATGAAGTGGAATTATAAAGACCCTTGTTCGAACGTGTTCTAATGTGAACATTGGGGGGGGGGGAATAGTGAAAAATGGTAATCTTTACTAATTTATGAAAATTTTACAAGATTGTGATTAAATTTTGAAAGGGGTATGACAAAACTACACAGTAAATTCATAAAACCTCACATGATCATCTTTTTGTCAACTATTTAATATTCTTTCAGTTGTAGAAATATTATAATAATATATATATAATTCAACTGGACAGCAAAGGCTGAAAAGTGAGACTTAAATTTTTCCGGGAGGTATTTTCTTATCGCTGTGACACGGGACATCTGACGATATAAACAGCATTGAGCACTTCATATAAAACAATTGTTTTAAGATGGCGTCAAAACGGTCACCAAAATCGAAGATTCTAAAACTTACCGACACAAATTTAACTGGGTTCGTCATATGGGTATTAGGGAATTGTTCATTAAGAAATGTATTCACTGTTGTTCGTCATCAAACTAAAGAATTATAATATCATGTTTCAATTCGTTTACAACAGAAGAACGTGTATCGCAATTTATCGACTTGACTACACGTTGGCTTGTCACATAAAGCACATACAAACTGTTGGCTGGATGCAATTATGTCATCATCGATATTAGTAGATTGTTGACGTTCTTGCGTAGTATGATACACTGCACTTCTTTTTCAGAATAAGTCAAACGGCTATCTTTTTCCTGCAACCCTAGAATGCAAGCGTGGTATTCAGGCAAGGCTTCAAAAATATTGTGTCCACGACACAGGTGTTCCAGACAATGGTAAATATTTGTTTGTGGTGACAACAAAGACTCCTTGGCAGGCTTATATTTTTCGCGAATGTCGAGTGCAGCATCTACAGGCTGTCTCAGAAACACTGAATTTTATGTTTAGCATGGGGCCGAATGTCGAACGGTCCATGAATGGCGACGTTCGATTAGAGTTTGTTCCTCAGCTGGTGCTATTATGTGACCACGAGGAAACGGTCACGGGTATTCTGTTACATGCAACACGCCTCAGTTTGAAGCCAGTTCTTGTTTTTATTCCCCTGACGTACATGACACAATACTAGCATGTTTATCGACGAATAGGAGTTTGGATGATTCTTCATACTGAAACAAAAAATAGGTCACGTGTCATTTCCGTGAATGAGATATCGGACATTATTGTTCGTGATGTATGTGAAACCGCGTTGACAGGCTACGATGTCACAAACACGTATAAAAGGAAGTCGTTTAACTTAATTGTCAAAAGCAGTAAAATGTTATGCGAATGTTGCAACAACTTGGGAAATATATTAATGTTGACGATATCGTATTCTATCAATAGTGGGTATTTGGGCTATATTATTGTGACCCATAATGCAGTCAAGTCGACGAATTAACACACATGTTCTTATGTTGTATAACCGAAACTGGAACACATATTCTATCACCAACCACAGGCTCCTTAAGAAATAAAATTAAAACATATTCCTGCAGATTATAGCAGGCGGTGATTGGCATGATATACTAACTCCTACACATCAGACGGTTAACACTTCTTCTCCCGGTGCACTGTGGCTACTGAGCTTTGGCTGCAGAGATTCATGCAATTAAATTCTTTTAATGATCGTGTTTTACCGTAATCCAAAGTGCACTAACTTAGTGAATAGAATCATTATGCCCAATTATATGAATAATCTCCCGGACAATCGTTAACTAACAGACTGACACAGCATTCACACGTGTTAATAGACATTATATATATATTTTTTCGGAATTCGCCCAGAAAAAAACGTACTCAAAACAACTTCGTACCGCCGGGTCGAATCAGACAAAAATAAAAACAAACTTGTTTGGTGAAAGATATCCCCATTGCACCGGAGTCATGTACAAAATGTGTGTATATATCTTCATATCTACAAACAAAATGTGTGTATATATCTTCATATCTACAAACAAAATGTGTGTATATATCTTCATATCTACAAACAAAATGTGTGTATATATCTTCATATCTACAAACAAAATGTGTGTATATATCTTCATATCTACAAACAAAATGTGTGTATATATCTTCATATCTACAAACAAAATGTGTGTATATATCTTCATATCTACAAACAAAATGTGTGTATATATCTTCATATCTACAAACAAAATGTGTGTATATATCTTCATATCTACAAACAAAATGTGTGTATATATCTTCATATCTACAAACAAAATGTGTGTATATATCTTCATATCTACAAACAAAATGTGTGTATATATCTTCATATCTACAAACAAAATGTGTGTATATATCTTCATATCTACAAACAAAATGTGTGTATATATCTTCATATCTACAAACAAAATGTGTGTATATATCTTCATATCTACAAACAAAATGTGTGTATATATCTTCATATCTACAAACAAAATGTGTGTATATATCTTCATATCTACAAACAAAATGTGTGTATATATATTCATATCTACAAACAAAATGTGTGTATATATATTCATATCTACAAACAAAATGTGTGTATATATCTTCATATCTACAAACAAAATGTGTGTATATATCTTCATATCTACAAACAAAATGTGTGTATATATCTTCATATCTACAAACAAAATGTGTGTATATATCTTCATATCTACAAACAAAATGTGTGTATATATCTTCATATCTACAAACAAAATGTGTGTATATATCTTCATATCTACAAACAAAATGTGTGTATATATCTTCATATCTACAAACAAAATGTGTGTATATATCTTCATATCTACAAACAAAATGTGTGTATATATCTTCATATCTACAAACAAAATGTGTGTATATATCTTCATATCTACAAACAAAATGTGTGTATATATCTTCATATCTACAAACAAAATGTGTGTATATATATTCATATCTACAAACAAAATGTGTGTATATATCTTCATATCTACAAACAAAATGTGTGTATATATATTCATATCTACAAACAAAATGTGTGTATATATCTTCATATCTACAAACAAAATGTGTGTATATATCTTCATATCTACAAACAAAATGTGTGTATATATCTTCATATCTACAAACAAAATGTGTGTATATATCTTCATATCTACAAACAAAATGTGTGTATATATCTTCATATCTACAAACAAAATGTGTGTATATATCTTCATATCTACAAACAAAATGTGTGTATATATCTTCATATCTACAAACAAAATGTGTGTATATATCTTCATATCTACAAACAAAATGTGTGTATATATCTTCATATCTACAAACAAAATGTGTGTATATATCTTCATATCTACAAACAAAATGTGTGTATATATCTTCATATCTACAAACAAAATGTGTGTATATATATTCATATCTACAAACAAAATGTGTGTATATATATTCATATCTACAAACAAAATGTGTGTATATATATTCATATCTACAAACAAAATGTGTGTATATATCTTTATATCTTCATATCCTTTTGTGGATATCATTCTGTATTTCTCAATATTCATTTGCAATTATGAGAATAAAGCATCAATCAACCGCAAACTACCATGAAACGATGTATGTAAATGTGAGAATGGCTTTAACAGACGTGGTGTCATGCCATGAGCAGTAGTTGAATGCATTGAAGACAGTTTAACAACACAATAGTATACACTGCAAAAGTCACTTCTTTTAGATTTACTGGTTATAATTTTTCAAATATTTCCGGAAACGTAAATATTATTTATACCGCAAGGGTATGCAATTCAGTTTCTGCGTTACCTTTAATAATTAATCATCAAGCCGAATGAAATACCATCGTTCCGTGAATTTCTTCTCCAGCTACGCCCGTAGACATCAGAAAATAGTCATGCAATCTCGAGCTGGGACCATCCCTAATGCGAAGTAGATTATTGAGGAACAAGTATTAACAAAGTTATATATTCCCTGCCTTGTTTGTTCAATGTTATAAAGTTCCCTGTCAAAATATCAAAAAATCCTCAGGTTTTGTACTGGTAGAATATTATCTCTACGGGCGCAGCTGGAGTAGAGAGATTTATGGGTGATCTGGGGCGCGTACAGTGTGGACTACAGAGGCGTGTCGTTAAAACGAGTTAAAATATAAATTAAACAATATTTAAATTGAAAACGAGCGCGCCACTTAAAAAAACCGCGTCGTTATAAATAGCATACGTAAATGGCGCTCTCGTTTTAAATTTAAATATTTTTAATTTATTTTTCTACTCGTTTTAACGACACGCCCCTGTGGTACGGACGTCCGATCGACATAGACCATGTCCCGGCTATAGCAGTTCCCCCGTCCTCCGAACCAGGCCTCAAGGTATATATATATATATAGTTGCAATACCGGATAACACCACAACTTTCAGCCTTTTCGTCGATTAAGCAGTGGGGGTCTGGGGGGGGGGGGGGGGGGGACATGATACAAGGTTTAAAATTTGTATTTTTTTATTTTTGGGACTCACCACCGCCAGGATCCAAGTTTTTTTCCTATTCAATCTAGGAAACCCACGGTCCATGTGGCCTTTCAACGTATTTAAGGTTTTTTTTTCGAAGGGGATGCAAAGGGTGTGAAATAATTTCAATAACCAGTGCAATAGCCATTATCGTATAATAAAAGAAGAAAGTTGGGAACATGTTGAAACTGGTTGCCCCATTCTCTTGATAATTTATTTTGGTCCAGTTTATTATTTAAGCCTGAATATTTATATTCACTTTAATAGTCATAATCTATCTTCAAACATGGATTTTTAGAAAAATTTGCGACCCACCCACCAATTCACCGGACCTAATTGTATTTTGGGAAATTATCGTGTATAATGCAACAAATATATAGGGTTATTCAGGGGGGGGGTGAAAAAAATTCCGGCACGTATGCCGGGGTGGGTGGGTGGTCAAAGCCACCAACAAGCAATTTTTTCCGCAACTAAAAAAAAAATTCTGCTTGTTTTTTAAGTGTTTTGGCAATGAGTTGGGCTTCAAAACCACTTTGAATGAGAGAAATAATGTAATTATAACTGGTAAACATACTGCAGGCAGTTATCGTGTTGTATTTTGTTGCAAATTTTGAAATCCAAGATGGCCGCTAGCAGCCATGTTTTTTTGGCCGAATGACCTCAAAATATCCATGTTAACATCCATGATAAATAGTATGCACAGAAATTCATATACAGCTATTTACAGTGAATTTCCCCCCGCAAATCTCTGTTTTAGTGTTAAAAGGGGGGGGGTGGGTGTCAAAAAATGGTCGAAAAAAACTGCCGTAAACGGAAAAAAAATTGGCGGTGCGGGTGGGTGGGTACAAAAAATGATCGAAAGGGACAAAATGCCATACGTGCCTGAAATATTTTTCCGACCCCCCCCCCCCTCCAATGCATCAATGCTTTTCAGACGCCAACAGTTAAAGTTGTATTTGGACCAGGGTGGACAACTCTAGCTGTCACGGTATCATTCGGCAAACCTCGTCAGATTCCGTCACCGTTTCACCCCAGAGGTCACAGGTCGAGGAGTTCAGAATGGGGATACATCTGAGCTGCAAGAGAGTTCAGTCCCCTCGCTACCTGACCAGTATGACTGATATAGTTCAGTCCCCTCGCTACGCTGACCAGAATAACAGCTGTAATCATGTTTATTTTCCGAATTGTTTAACATTTTTGTTGATGTGTTTTGTCAGGTACAATGGATTCTGGCTTGATCCAGCCAATTTTCAAATGAATATCGACAGTTCTGTTTCTCAGAATAATGCAGAATGAATTGTAACCTACAAAAGTCTTTAATGAAAAAAATGAGTGAGTTCCTGACATTCTGTGTACGAGATGGCAGTATACTGCCATCTCGTACACAGAATGTCAGGAATGTCATAATATAAAGTCATAATTCGGAAAGTCTGACTGCACAGCGAATACACAATTGCCACATGCATAATATATGCATCCAGTTACAACAACAACAACAACAACAACAACAAACAACAACATAACATATGTTAATTTAATGTCATTTTCTGCTTTGTTCTGTTGAGAATATGATTTTTTCATTGAAAAGTTCTATGCACCTATGAAAAGTCAATATCAAACATTATAGCGTCTTCTAACATCTCTTGTTCCAAACATGCATGCTAATTTATAACTCTATTGAACCTAAATAAAAGTTAAAATAACTTTCTTAAAAATTACATGTAGCCTGCAACCCCGAATATATCTTCAAAGAATATTATTTGTGTGTGCACTCACGATATTTATGATATAGTACCCCAATCCCGTCGTAAATGAATTTACAATAAACTATGTTTAAAGTAAAGATATTGTATGATGATGCACAATCGCATTAACTATAAAATCAACCGATTCGGCTATATCCACAATAATATGCGGCTCATGCTCATCCAGTGGTTGAAGAGCGTCCAACTGAGACTGAAGCAGTGAAGTTGGCATGAAATGTCCTTCTCGCTCATGCATTCTCTGTAATAGCAAGTCTTTAGAGCCGACCAGATGAACAAAGAGGACCGAGTCCTCATCAAGAACAGAATCGGTGCATTTACCCCGAAGCAACATTTCGCGATATGATTTCTTTAACGCGGAGCATGTAACGACACCATGGGATGAAGATTCGCTCAGCTGTTTTATGTGGTCGTGAATTTTGAGCAACCATGGTTCTCTATCCTGAAAAAAGAAAGTGCCAATGTAACTCAATTTGGGGAGGCGGTAATGAGTCAAAAAGTTTCAGTAAATGGATCGTATTGTATCAATTAAATTAATTCCATTTCAAACATTTCTCCACTAAACGTGGGCTGCATGGTGTGCCGATGGATTCAAATGTGAAATCCAAGATGGCTCCAGGTGGCCATGTGTTATTCAACAAATTTCTGTAAAAATGAACATATGAAGTTTGGGCGAGGGATGGGGGATGTGGCATGTATGGTGTGCCAAAGGATTTTAGTCACGAAAAGAGTAAAATCCAAGATGGCCGCTGGCGGCCATGTTTATCAACGAAATTCGGATAAATATTATAGCTCCCATCTAGAGGTCACCAAGATCCATACGAAGTTTGGTATGGTCGGATGAGGGATGTGGTATGTAGGGTGTGCCACAATATTTAGCTATATAAAGCTTGTAAGACGTTTGTCTCGTTTACCAAGAGTTGCGATGAAGTACCCCGTTGAGTGGTCAAATTGTCAGTTTTAAGTCGAGTTTTTTTTCCAAAACTCGACTTATAGTTTGATGGTGGGCGGCGGACGGGCGGGCGGGCGGCGCGTGTTTTGCTTATAACTCAACCGTTTATTGACGGATTAAAAATAAAATTGGTGTGTGAGTACATATCCATGCACGTAAGCTGCAGACAAAACATCGGGTTCGTCCGCACATTTATTACAGAGTTATGGCCCTTTGCCATTTTTCACTGATTTTAGGCTCGTTAGCGCAACAACTTCAACAAACGTTATCTGATTCGATTGAAATTTGGGATATAGGTGTCTCCCAAGAATATCTCGGACGAGTTCGAAAACCGGCCTGGTCCGATAAAATTTGATAGAGTTATGGCCCTTAATTAGTCATTTTTCATGAATTTTCAGCTCGTTAGCGCGATAACTTCAACAAACGTTATCCGATTTGATTGAAATTTGGTATATAGGTGTCTCCCAAGAATATCTCGGACGAGTTCGAAAACCGGCCTGGTCCGATACAATTTGAAAGAGTTATGGCCCTTAATTAGTCATTTTTTCACGAATTTTCAGCTCGTTAGCGCGTTAACTTCAACAAACGTTATCCGATTTGATTGAAATTTGGTATATAGGTGTATATAAAGTTCCCTGTCAGAATCGGTCAAAATATCAAAAAATCCTCAGGTTTTGTACTGGTAGAATATTATCTCTACGGGCGCAGCTGGAGTAGAGAGATTTATGGGTGATCTGGGGCGCGTATAGTGTGGACTACAGGGGTGTGTCGTTAAAACGAGTTAAAATATAAATTAAACAATATTTAAATTGAAAACGAGCGCGCCACTTAAAAAAAAAACGCGTCGATATAAATAGCATACGTAAATGGCGCTCTCGTTTTAAATTTAAATATTTTTAATTTATTTTTCTACTCGTTTTAACGACACGCCCCTGTGGTACGGACGTCCGATCGACATAGACCATGTCCCGGCTATAGTAGTTCCCCCGTCCTCCGAACCAGGCCTCAAGGTATATATATATATATAGTTGCAATACCGGATAACACCACAACTTTCAGCCTTTTCGTCGATTAAGCAGTGGGGGTCTGGGGGGGGGGGACATGATACAAGGTTTAAAATTTGTATTTTTTTATTTTTGGGACTCACCACCGCCAGGATCCAAGTTTTTTTCCTATTCAATCTAGGAAACCCACGGTCCATGTGGCCTTTCAACGTATTTAAGGTTTTTTTTTCGAAGGGGATGCAAAGGGTGTGAAATAATTTCAATAACCAGTGCAATAGCCATTATCGTATAATAAAAGAAGAAAGTTGGGAACATGTTGAAACTGGTTGCCCCATTCTCTTGATAATTTATTTTGGTCCAGTTTATTATTTAAGCCTGAATATTTATATTCACTTTAATAGTCATAATCTATCTTCAAACATGGATTTTTAGAAAAATCTGCGACCCACCCACCAATTCACCGGACCTAATTGTATTTTGGGAAATTATCGTGTATAATGCAACAAATATATAGGGTTATTCAGGGGGGGGGTGAAAAAAAATTCCGGCACGTATGCCGGGGTGGGTGGGTGGTCAAAGCCACCAACAAGCAATTTTTTCCGCAACTAAAAAAAAAATTCTGCTTGTTTTTTAAGTGTTTTGGCAATGAGTTGGGCTTCAAAACCACTTTGAATGAGAGAAATAATGTAATTATAACTGGTAAACATACTGCAGGCAGTTATCGTGTTGTATTTTGTTGCAAATTTTGAAATCCAAGATGGCCGCTAGCAGCCATGTTTTTTTGGCCGAATGACCTCAAAATATCCATGTTAACATCCATGATAAATAGTATGCACAGAAATTCATATACAGCTATTTACAGTGAATTTCCCCCCGCAAATCTCTGTTTTAGTGTTAAAAGGGGGGTGGGTGTCAAAAAATGGTCGAAAAAAACTGCCGTAAACGGAAAAAAAATTGGCGGTGCGGGTGGGTGGGTACAAAAAATGATCGAAAGGGACAAAATGCCATACGTGCCTGAAATATTTTTCCGACCCCTCCCCCCCCCCCCCCCCCTCCAATGCATCAATGCTTTTCAGACGCCAACAGTTAAAGTTGTATTTGGACCAGGGTGGACAACTCTAGCTGTCACGGTATCATTCGGCAAACCTCGTCAGATTCCGTCACCGTTTCACCCCAGAGGTCACAGGTCGAGGAGTTCAGAATGGGGATACATCTGAGCTGCAAGAGAGTTCAGTCCCCTCGCTACACTGACCAGTATGACTGATATAGTTCAGTCCCCTCGCTACGCTGACCAGAATAACAGCTGTAATCATGTTTATTTTCCGAATTGTTTAACATTTTTGTTGATGTGTTTTGTCAGGTACAATGGATTCTGGCTTGATCCAGCCAATTTTCAAATGAATATCGACAGTTCTGTTTCTCAGAATAATGCAGAATGAATTGTAACCTACAAAAGTCTTTAATGAAAAAAATGAGTGAGTTCCTGACATTCTGTGTACGAGATGGCAGTATACTGCCATCTCGTACACAGAATGTTAGGAATGTCATAATATAAAGTCATAATTCGGAAAGTCTGACTGCACAGCGAATACACAATTGCCACATGCATAATATATGCATCCAGTTACAACAACAACAACAACAACAAACAACAACATAACATATGTTAATTTAATGTCATTTTCTGCTTTGTTCTGTTGAGAATATGATTTTTTCATTGAAAAGTTCTATGCACCTATGAAAAGTCAATATCAAACATTATAGCGTCTTCTAACATCTCTTGTTCCAAACATGCATGCTAATTTATAACTCTATTGAACCTAAATAAAAGTAAAAATAACTTTCTTAAAAATTACATGTAGCCTGCAACCCCGAATATATCTTCAAAGAATATTATTTGTGTGTGCACTCACGATATTTATGATATAGTACCCCAATCCCGTCGTAAATGAATTTACAATAAACTATGTTTAAAGTAAAGATATTGTATGATGATGCACAATCGCATTAACTATAAAATCAACCGATTCGGCTATATCCACAATAATATGCGGCTCATGCTCATCCAGTGGTTGAAGAGCGTCCAACTGAGACTGAAGCAGTGAAGATGGCATGAAATGTCCTTCTCGCTCATGCATTCTCTGTAATAGCAAGTCTTTAGAGCCGACCAGATGAACAAAGAGGACCGAGTCCTCATCAAGAACAGAATCGGTGCATTTACCCCGAAGCAACATTTCGCGATATGATTTCTTTAACGCGGAGCATGTAACGACACCATGGGATGAAGATTCGCTCAGCTGTTTTATGTGGTCGTGAATTTTGAGCAACCATGGTTCTCTATCCTGAAAAAAGAAAGTGCCAATGTAACTCAATTTGGGGAGGCGGTAATGAGTCAAAAAGTTTCAGTAAATGGATCGTATTGTATCAATTAAATTAATTCCATTTCAAACATTTCTCCACTAAACGTGGGCTGCATGGTGTGCCGATGGATTCAAATGTGAAATCCAAGATGGCTCCAGGTGGCCATGTGTTATTCAACAAATTTCTGTAAAAATGAACATATGAAGTTTGGGCGAGGGATGGGGGATGTGGCATGTATGGTGTGCCAAAGGATTTTAGTCACGAAAAGAGTAAAATCCAAGATGGCCGCTGGCGGCCATGTTTATCAACGAAATTCGGATAAATATTATAGCTCCCATCTAGAGGTCACCAAGATCCATACGAAGTTTGGTATGGTCGGATGAGGGATGTGGTATGTAGGGTGTGCCACAATATTTAGCTATATAAAGCTTGTAAGACGTTTGTCTCGTTTACCAAGAGTTGCGATGAAGTACCCCGTTGAGTGGTCAAATTGTCAGTTTTAAGTCGAGTTTTTTTTCCAACAAGGGTCATAACTCCGGTAAAAATGAGTGGTCCGAACCCAAATTCGAACTTGTTCTATATTTTCATGTAAGTAATTCATATACCATTTATTTAAAACAATATTACTAAAACTAAAGTTAATTAAGTTATCATCCAGAAATCATAATAATCGGCAAATGATAAGTCGACAATTAAGGACCATGAATACCATAACTCCATTAAAATTGGCGGACCGAACCCAAATTCTTTGAAAACAATCGGATCTGAAAATGCATGTATCAGTGCCAGTGGCCATTTGCGGGTATAACTACCTCGTCCGTAAGTCTAACGTGCATGTATATGAGTGGGTCTGAACATTTGTATGTATACCTACCTCGTCCGTCAGCGGTATCCCACAAGCCATTTTCTTTTTGTTGCTCTCGGGGTGGAAGAAGTCTGCATCTCTGAATGAGCACCCTAGCTGTATAATAAATACAATATTCAATATTAAGAACGGTAACCAAGCAACCAAGCTGTATAATAAATACAATATTCAATATGAAGAACGGTAAACAGGCAACCAAGCTGTATAATAAATACAATATTCAATACGAAGAACGGTATCCAAGCATCAAAGCTGTAATATAATAAATACAATTATCAATACGAAGAACGGTAACAAAGCAACCAAGCTGTATAATAAATACAATATACAATATGAAGAACGGTACAGTAATCAACCAAGCTGTATACTAAATACAATATGCAATATGAAGAACAGAACAATGAGCACCCAAGCTACATAATAAATACAATATTCCATATGAAGAAAGGTAACCAAGCAACCAAGCTATAATAAATACGAAGAATAATATTCAATACGAAGAACGGTAACCAAACACCCAAGCTAAATAAATACAATATTCAATATGATGAACGGTAACCAGGCAACCAAGCTAAATACAATATTCAATATGAAGAACGGTAACCAAGCATCCAAGCTGTATAATAAATACAATATTCAATATGAAGAACGGTACAGTAATCAACCAAGCTGTATAATAAATACAATACACAATATGAAGAACGGTACAGTAATCAACCAAGCTGTATAATAAATACAATACACAATATGAAGAACGGTACAGTAATCAACCAAGCTGTATAATAAATACAATATTCAATATGAAGAACAGAACAATGAGCACCAAAGCTGTATAATAAATACAATATTCCATATGAAGAACGGTAACCAAGCTGTATAATAAATACGAAGAATAATATTCAATGCGAAGAACGGTGACCAGGCAACCAAGCTGTATACTAAATACAATATTCAATATGAATAATTGTAACCAAGCAGCCAAGCTGTATGATGAATACAATATTCAATAAGCAACCAAGCTGCATAATAAATACAATATTCAATATGATGAACAGTAACCAAGCAACCAAGCTGTATACTACATACAACATTCAATATGAAGAACGGTAACCAAGCATCCAAGCTGTATAATAAATACAATATTCAATATGAAGAACGGTACAGTAATCAACCAAGCTGTATAATAAATACAATATGAAGAACGGTACAGTAATCAACCAAGCTGTATAATAAATACAATACACAATATGAAGAACGGTACAGTAATCAACCAAGCTGTATAATAAATACAATATTCAATATGATGAACGGTAACCAGGCAACCAAGCTGTATACTAAATACAATATTCAATATGAATAATTGTAACCAAGCAGCCAAGCTGTATGATAAATACAATATTCAATAAGCAACCAAGCTGCATAATAAGTAAAGTAATATGGCCACTAAATTTGAAAGGAATATAACAACAATACCTCAAGGGATATATCGTGTTTTTGCTAAGCATATTTCTATTTTAAGCGTTAATATTAGTTAATATTATCTTGGTAATGAAATATTTAAAACTGGAATTAATGGAAAGTGCCTATTAACCTCGGACACATATATTATATATTACAGTTACGTACCCTCTGTGATAGAGCTTGTCCTGTCGTTGTCCTGTAACGAAAGAAAAAAATAATTCAGTCAAATTTTAGGACGGGAGTGTCGTCGGCATCGGCGTATATATAGAGGCATAATTTAGGACATTCTATATATATGTATATCTGAAATCACACCCCCCCCCCCCCATTGGTAGCTGCACATATCGATAACTATGGAAAAGAACAGTGGTGTATACGAATTAATTTATAGGACTATATATACATGTTTATCACATAATTAACCCACAAAACCAGCTTCAAAATTATTGGTAAGACACACGTGTAATATTAGCGCGTGCGATGACGTCACGACATTATTTAAATGACTTGCGATGCTGAAGTTTAAGATTGTTGTTTTCGGTGAATACTTCGCGTTTATTTGATCATGTGATAAAAGGTATCTCAAACTCGTTGTATTTTATACGTAATTTATCAACCTCGTCCACTAAATTTTATTTGAGCCTCGGTAAACCTCGGCTCAAATCGAATTTAGTGAACTCGGTTGATAAATTCCGTATAAAATATAAACTCATGTGAGATTCTCTATCTATGTTCTGGGTGGGATTTGTATATATATATACAAAAAAAATAATTTCAAATTGACCTTGGCCTTCCAGATAGGCCTCCAAGGTCATCCCGGACAATAAACCCGACATAGATCAATGGCTCGTTTCGTTCATATATATTCAAATTTCATAACAGCACCCGGTTACCGGGTAACGAAACGAAATTTTAATCAAATTTCCAAACAGATGTCGTAAATATTTTTTTTCTAACCCCGTTCCAAGAAACTATGAATCGTCTTATGAGTTATGACTATACTAACCATGCGTGCAAGCGAAAATATACCCATTCCAACACTTGGTTGAAGCTCGTTTAAAATCCGTTTATGAGCTACAAAAAGTAGCATTCGGGTAATTCCAGATACCCACACACCACACACTATCTTAAATTATTGATTTGGGTCAACATGGCATCTTCAGTATGAAATATAATATGTCCAAAACATGCATGCATATCAAACGGTAGCATTATGTTGGGAAAATATTGCAAACGAAGGGGATTAGGGTCTACTTATTTTAATATGAAGAGAACACCAATGGAGCACATAACCTTTAAGTATATTTCGGGACATCATCAAATGGCAAAATTCCCGTGAGCTATTTTAAAATGGGTGTAGATCGTGTGGATTTCAAAACGAAAAAAAAAAATAAACAAAAACAAAACACCCAAAACATGAAGAAGTAAAAAAACAAACAACAGAAACAAAATAGAAACAAAGGGATATAAGAGATATAACAGAAACAAACAAAAAAACAGATATGGCAATAATTATACTAATCTGCATTTTATATATAATTGTTCCAGACAATACATCTGCGAGCTCATTTTATTGCCGGGTAAATCTCAGCCGGTAACGAACTGTTTCAATGGTATGGGGCTATGGGCCGGGTTTTTATTTATATTATACATGCACAAGGATGTACATGGCTAGGGGTCATAGTTGTGGGGTTGTCCGCCTTGAAATTTCTACCCCCCCCCCCCCACACACACATATATACACACAACCAACCCAACCCAACAACACCAACCATGTTCATGCACGAAATTTCATTTGCACCCCCCTTTCCTTTTTGTGGTTGGAACTTTCAAACTGGTCCCTCTAATTTTTTCCAACTGTCGGAAATTTCCCAACATGACACTCCGGCTAAGGTTTGAAAATGTCCAACTATAGTAGCCATGTCAGACCAAAATGTGGACAAAAAGTACGTGTTGAACAATATGTGACTGTTGGTCTAAAAATCAAACAAATTCCCCACTAATTACTGGTTAGAAAATTAAACAATGGGAACAATATCAATTTATATATGCGGTGGTGTAAAATTCCAACTAACAATGTCGTCACGTCCCTGATTATGCAAGCAATCCATTGAGTGCACATAGCAGTATTGTGGCGGGAATAATGCGATTTTCTCCATGGTGATTCCCGCCTTTCGATGTGAATATGAAGAACGACAACTCCTACGGGCATTTTATAAATACGCTTTGAATTGCATCGCGCATTGTGTTTCCAATAACACGCATTTTCAACGAGGGAATTTTTCATATTAATGCTGATTAATGAGGTTTAACTTACTTTCCTGATCCACACACTCCCATCAACACGTAGATCATTCCAATTGTAAAGAATCGCCACACAGTGGATGTACTAGTTTCCGCTGTGCAGACGTTTGAACTTTTAAACGTGAACAATAATGTTTCCCAGCCAATAATCGAAGGCCAGGTACGCCAAAGAAGGAACGCCGAACAGACAATAACTTCAGAATAAGATATCAATACAACTTGTCAAATATTCTGTCGGATTGTCCTACATGTATATAGATCTCAAACCATTATGTGCATGCGTGAGAATCAATTTACATTTGTGTAGCCTAGTATAGAACTATTTAGCACAGTTAAATTACAATATACATGCCATATACACAACGTTTATGGATTTTCATTGAGTTGAACATGCCTCTGTATGTATACACATTAATAAGGGTGAACTCTAAAAACTTTTCCATCCAATAATCACATGGCAGTACGTGGACTATATGTGCTTTTACGTGTACCTTTAAAGGTTTATCATAAATTCAAAATGGATGAATGATTTAGCCACAAAGCCCAAAAATGTGATAATTTTAGTGATAATTTCAGCTTTTTTTTGTTTTGTTTTTTTGCATTTCCATATTGGAAAATGTTATCGAATGCGGAATTTCATCATCTCATTGTTTCCTTATTTTAAACAATTTATTATTAACCCTTTCATAACGTGAGCTGCGCTGGTGCAGCATTAAAGACCATGTGCCATTGCATATGCGAGTCTCTCGTAAGGATCATCGCGTATATATGAGAGAATGCACTGGCTTACAAGGTCAACGTAACTATTGTAAGACCAATGTATTTTCTTATATATGCGAGGCTTCCTATGGAAGACTCGCATATATAAGAGAATGCATTGGCACAGGGTTTTTGCAAAATTTCAGGAAACTCCAGTCATGGAATTGTTAACCATGAGCTGATAACTGGATACTTTCTTATTAGTAGTTAGCTAATTGATTGTCATTGATTCCTTGTAGGATTCTAACGTTGTAAACTTGCCTTGTCCTTGGCCAGCACAATCATGCGTGTATGTAATTATATTGTAGAAAGCGCATTTCTGAATTATGTACCCCCTATAGCGATTGTGGAACCCCTCCACAATAATTATACAAAAAGTCACCAAGTTGTAACCAGCTGGATATTTAACATCTTTGGCCATAAGAACCAGTTGGTTATATGGCAAAACAGTTACCCAGACAACCCCTGCAGGGCCAGGAATAGTTGTGTTTTCCTGGCTGCTGAACCACCCACCCGCCATGCCTAGTGTTTGGAGAAACATTGCAGCCCCCCCCCCCGCATCAAATAGAACTTAACAACTTTATAATTTTGTTGTGAAGAGGGTGCTTATATGGTCCAACTAATCGCTATTATATTAAAAAAGTGCACTCGCAGTCCATCCATGGGTAAATATGAAAATATTATAATGGTATATGTAAAACACCACCATGCACTAAGACGAACATGGATATAAATAGATACCATTATATTCTTATATTCATTAGTGATAGTTTTCCAATAACGATATTTAGCGAATTGAAACCATTGTTTACGTAAACAAAACTGTTGCAGTTATATTTGTCAACAAACATCGATAATCGACTAATCGCAAGTTCAAATATTTTACTCTGAATATGAACTTCAGAATATATTTTAGTTAGTAATGCTCAATTCTCAGCCAATATATAACCCTTTCGTGACGGGAGCTGCGCTGGCGCAACATTAAATAGCCTGTTGCAATGCATTCTCTTATATATGCGAGTCGACCATAGGCGAGAACTATTTTCCCGATGTGGACGTGGCGGACTATTGACCGAGGCCCCCATCTGCAGGCCGATGTTAATAGTCCTGCTTGCTTTTCGGAAGACCAGCAAGTACTAATATCTCATTTCCCCTTTCATTTTAAATCTCATATTAAATTTACTTGCAAACGGGGCATTGGCATTTCATTTATTTACATCACATTATATAGTAGTCCAAGTATTCTTGTACTAAAACCAGCTAAGATATTGGTATGGCGATTTGCTAAACATCTTAGCTGGTTTTAGTACAAGAAGACTTGGACTAATTATATAGTTGCACGAATATCCAGATTTCCGAATGCAATTTTGGGTATAACATATTCTTAAAGGTAGTCAATTCGATTCGATGTCCCCATATCATCAGATTCCAACAACAACAACAACAAAATTATTTTTTTTAAATGCCGCTTCAGTTATCGAATAGATTAATTGTCCAAAAACAATTCTAACCACAGTCAACTATAGTATAAAATTGCCCAAATCGTGTTATTTATCAACATTTAATGTTCAACGAAATAATATATATACATATCAAAAATCGATATCTGGTATAACTATGTGGCGTATGTGCTTTGATGGGTGGGTTCCTCGACTAGAATTAAATACTTTGTACCCCTGAAGCAAAATAAATAGTAAGTTGGGAGCGTTAATTCTGATTATTTATCTTTAACCGTGAATATATGGCTGGATCACTGGATGATGGGGAATATACCTCACCCAGCACCACTTTCGTGGCCAGCTTTTCCAAACGGAAGCGGGCGAGGGTCGGGTTGTCCTATGTTTTGAATATAATATTTGTTATTAATTGTATTAGCTATATATTATCTATTTCTTCATATTTTATTCGAAATGTAAGATTCCTGGCAATACAAAATTAAAGATGCATAGGCCTAATCCGAATTAACGTTCCACAGTTACTGTTCTTTGGCTACTGTATAAAATTGCCCAAATCGTGTTTTTTATCAACTTTTTGTTCAACGAAATAATAAATTTCAAAAATCGATATCTGGTAACTCTGTGCTTTGATGGGTGGGTTCCTCGACTATAATTAAATATTTTTTTTACCCCTGAAGCAAAAGAAATAGTAATTTGGGAGCGTTAATTCAGATTATTCATCTTTAACCGTGAATATATGGCTGGATGATGGAGAATTACCTCACCAGCACCACTTACGTAGTCAGCTTTTTAAAGAAGCGTTGCCACCCGACCCCAATATAGAGATGCAGCCCTTGTAGACCCATATTTATTTTGGTTTAGGTCGTCCCACCCGACCCCTATATAGAGACACAGGCCGACCCAGATATATTTTGGCAAGGTCGTCCCACCCGACCCCTATATAGAGATGCAGCCCGACCCAGATGTATTTTTGGTTAAGGTCGTCCCACCCGACCCCTAAACAGAGATACAGCCCGACCCATATGTATTCTGGGTCGGGTCGTCCCACCGACCCCTATATAGAGATGCAGCCAGGCCCAGATTGTATTTTGGGTAAGGTCGTCCCACCGACCCTATATAGAGGTACGGTACAGCCCGACCCAGGTGTAATTTTGGTCAGATCGTCCCACCGACCCCTACATAGAGATACAGCCCGACCCAGATGTATTTTGGGTAGGTCGTCCCGATTTTCAGGGTCGGGTTGTCCCATGGTTTGAGTATATTTGTTATTAATTGTACTATCTATTTCTTCATATTTTATTCGAAATGTAAGACTTCTGGCAATACAAAAATTAAAGATGCATAGGCCTAATCCGAATTAACGTTCCCAAATTACCGGTACTATTTATTTGGCTTCGTGTGTAAAACACATTATAGTAGATGCATGGGGCCCTCGGGAGTCCCTATAAGTTAAGATAACTCTATAATCTATTATATTATCTCTGGTAAAACGCAACAGAGCGGAGCGTTTGGCCATGAGCCATATCGACACTAGAGTCATCCTGACCTCTCATTTATCTTCATTCCTGGAAGTTCAAGAACAGATTAATTAAAGGTACTCAACCCGTAAAGAGGGTCCCCATCTCAACAGATTCCAACAACAACAATCCGATCAGAGGGTCCTATATTACTATTTCTTTGGCTTTGGGGGTAAAAAATATTTGATTCGAGTCGAGGAACCCATCAAACAAAGCTCAGAGTTATTAGATATTGATTTTTCAAATTTGTTATGTTCTCGAGATGAGTACCAATAACTGCCGTAATCTGCTCTGGATGTGTACTCCAAATCTATTCAAACAGACAAGGATGAATAACTCTAAAATCAAGTGGTAATTTTTACGCAATTTTGACTGAGTTCTGGGCCAGATAGTATTCCCGATAATGAAAAATAATAGATTTCTAAAATCGATATCTAACAAATCTGAGCTTTGATGGGTGACTTCCTCGACTCGAATCAAATATTTTTGACCCCCGAAGCCATTGAAATAGTAATTGAGAGGAGTTTTATCGGGTTGAGTACCTTTAACATTGCCACTAAATCCAATTTTGAAAGCGAGGCGAAGAAAAAAAAATTGTGAGCCAAGTTTCTCTTTGGCTGATAACTCAGTTTTCTTTAATATCAAACTCATCTATACTCTGTGCTTATTCTAATATTCTATAGAAATATATATATACTCAAGTTTTACGTTAAACTGGAATAATACACTGGATTAATTTTGTTAAGCCACTTAATGCAACAGATAAAAGGAAGGAAATCACGCTGAAAACAAACCGAGTGCGTGTTACCTGCCGACTGCGCTGTGCGTGCGCTTCTGTTGCGAATGAATGGTTTGGTCATGTGATCTGCTATTTTGGCGTCCATTTTTGTTGTTGACAGCCGGCGAAATTGCAGTTGTTGGCTAGCGGTGTGGCTTCGTGGTGGTGTCTGTGCTTTATCCTTCTTCCTTAGATCATCAAAATGTCTCTGTTTCGGAAGAAGAGTGTTCGCGGAGAGAATGATTTAGAATATCAGTGCACAATTCGATTCTTGGATGATGCGGATTCAATGCAAGTTACATATAAGGTGAGGAGACATCGGCACTAATTGTCACGTACGCGACTTTAGGAAACACGAATTCAGCGCGCACCTGCTAGCAATTATTACGTCATGTGCCAACTACGGCGTTCTATATTATGTTGTGTTAATACAATTAGAAGTTAGGTTGTTTGATCGCGTTATTTTAGCATTTATATTGTTGAATTTATGATATTTTAGATCGATTTCTTTCACGGATGTGTAAATTGGGACACGTTTGTTAATGTCATTGATGAATGAGTGACGTTTGTGTGTTCTGATTGAATGATCAAAGCAACGTCCCGGCCTGCTACAGCTTGATGCATTGAAGCACTTTGTCTGATTTCAAGTTGTACACCAGAAAATCAATTGCTGTAAATGTAATTGCACAGGAGTTTGACAGAATGATAATAAATATAAATGAGAACAAATATATAAATTGGTGCCAATAATGTACATACAATTTATATATTTTCATAAACTTGAAGACTACGATTGCAACTAGGGTACATGTTGTATTTACGGAAAACATGAAATCTAGATTGAAGACTACATGTATGATCTTCAGAAACATTTTATTTGAACAATTACTGTGCCTATGATATTTTCAGACTTTCATTTTTAGAAAATGAAGGCGCGCATAGTCTCGCTCGCTGGTATGGGCCCAGGCGCGCAGTTTCTATCAAGATAAAATAAACAGCGGATTGCCGGAAATCCGAAATACATTCATAAATGCCGCGTAAATTGAATTAGTTAACCCACGATCGATGTCCAGTGAATCTCTTTGATGGTTTAACACTGCTTAATCCACTATCCATAAGCACAAGTGAATGTTACACACTATGATTTATATTGTTCATGCTCCTATACTAATTGTAATTCATAATTATTAATAAAGAATCAATTTAATACTCTGATTCCATGCTGACAGAATAATATCAACTTCTCCCGGCCACGTGGTCTCGCTTTGATTTTCCAGGAATTTATGTGACGTCATAAGCCATACATAGAAATCATTCAAATGTATTTTTAGCTTCGAATCATTCAGACAGATTGTGCATTCGACACCGTGTGACCTCAAATAATTTACTGGATCAAACGTCGGGCGGGTTGATTGACACCGCACTGTGAATGGAAAGTTGTGGAATTGGTAACTAGGTCGCGGCACCTTTGATCTCGCGACACATCACACAGACATTCTCGCAACGCGGTAATAAAACGGAAAATGGGACATATTATTAACCAATCTCGTCTGGGTAGACACTGAAAATATCGTTATCAGGTTCGGCCAACTTCGCTCGCTGTATTTGGCCTAGGTGCGCAATCGATCGCTCGCTGGTATTCAATTTCAGGCGCGCGATGGTGCGCAAGAGCGATCGCGCGTCTCAAAAATGAAAGTCTGATATTTTATGTCGATGTATAGAAAAGAAGAACAAGACTTTAACTTACCGAAGCATGCACATGTACATTTTCTGCAATGTTAAGTGAATTGAAGAACAACATATATAATGTACCTTATCAACTTCAAAGTGTACAGAATGTTTAAAGCCCCATTTGCTGAGGATGTCAGAGTAACAGGTACCGGGTACAAGTACTACTAGTATATCTATTGTGGAGTAGAACCACAAATTGTGGCCACCAAAGAAAGAATTCCTGTAGTTTTATAAAATTCCCTCTTCACCTGTACTTGTTATCTCTTGTTAATATCAGGATTTCTTGTTCTTACTCTGCTCTATCAAAACACATTGAAGCTCTCTTTATCATGATCATCTTCAGAAGCTTTAGATACTAGTAAATGCTGAACCCAATCCTTTAGTTAATAGGCTATAGTAATCTGTTTGGGAAATTGTCTGTTGTTCCTCCTGCTGTGTGCCATTGTGCCACAGTATTATCGTTAGCCTTCACACCTGGATAGTATATTAAGGCATGATGCCAACATTTCTGCTGGGTGCAAAAATGCATGGTCTTGTGAATTCCTTCACATAACTTACACCCATAGTTACCATCTCACACATTAGATTGTGTTTGTCACATTCCTCCTCTCTATTCACTGCTCAGTATGTCAAGCTGCTTTCCTGTTGCATTTGACTGTTTCTTCATATCAAGTCTCAAGGTACACAAATAAAGCATTGTTTTTTAGAGGTCACTGGAATTACCATATCCTTGCAGTCCTCTAAATTGGCCACGGTAATGAGCAATGCGGTGGGAAACACTGTGGCAACATGTGGAATCTAACATGCCATAGCATTAAATTAAAAGAGGGCTGTCCTTTTTGTCCCCCGAAAAAAAAAATTCGGGGGACTATTAAAATAGCCGGTGTCCGTCCGTCCGGAAATGGTTTCCGGATGATAACTGTAGTTTCGCTTATTAGATCAAAAGCAAATTTCATAGGTGAGTTTATCAGACCAAAATAAAGGTCAAGTTCGAATATGGGTTTGCTCCGCCCATTTTTGCGAGAGTTATGGCCCTTTTTTGACTTAGAAAACCCCTGAAAGTTGGTTTCCGGATGATAACTTTAGTAGAGTTAATCGGATTCAAACCAAATTTGGTATATTACTTTCTCCCAGCAAAAAACAGGTCAAGTTCGAACTTGGGTTCTGCCCGACCAATTTTGGCAGAGTTAAGCCCCTTTTTCGACATAGAAAATTCAGTTTTTCTTCTGTTTTATGGTTTCCGGATGATAACTTGATTTTGGATTGTTTATATGCAAAACCCGTTTTTTTGTGGATTACTTATATCAAAATACAGCTCAAGTTCGAATTTCGGTTTAATCCGATAATTTTTGCGAGAGTTATGGCCCTTTTTTGTTCACCGACCCGACTTACATGTACATGTACATGTATAAAACCCCAAAAGTTGGTGTCCGGATGATAACTTTAGTAGAGTTAATCAGATTTAAACCAAATTTGGTATGTGTCTTTCTCCCAGCAAAACACAGGTCAAGTTCTAATTCGGGTTCCGCCCGCCAATTTTCACCAGAGTTATGTCCCTTTTTTACTTAGAATTTTTGCGCCAATTTGAGGTTTCCGGATGATAACTTGAGTAAATGTGTACTGAATGAAATTAAATTTGGTATATGTAGGTTTACTAGCACAAAAGACAGATCAAATTCAATTTTGTGTTCCGCCATGCCAATTTTTATGCGCAAACAATGGTCGTATCAAGCCGATGCTTAGAGGCGGACATGAGGTCTACCGAACTTTTATTCGACTTGTTTTACTTAGAAAATTTCTCACTTTTTCGGTTTCCGGATGATATCTCAAGTTTGGATCCTTTACCGGTAATTGCAAATACCGTTTTTATGTGGATCAGTCATATCACGATACAGGTCAAGTTCGAATTTGAGTTTGAACCGATGATTTTTCTCAGAGTTATGGGCTTTTCGACTTAGAAAATTTAATTTTTCTTGTAATTTTCTTCATTTTGTGCCAATTTGAGGTTATATTTTGACTTTAAGAGTTTTTTTAAGATTTGGTTATTTGTATGCATGTCAGTAATGAGACAATGCACAAGTGTCTTATCCATATAGTATACTTCTAAAAAGCCTCTGCTCCAAATGAAGCCACCGGTTCGGGGGACACTGTGGCCGAGCGGCCTTTTATTGAATTAGGGTTTGAATATAGGCCCATTTCCCAATACCGGTTAATATTGGAAGGTACCGCCGGTACCTTCCAATATTAGCAAGGGATCAATATTACCACAAGATTTCTTAGTAAAAGTATTGTGTAATATTGAAATTTATACAAAAATAACCAAAGTAGTTTTATATCATCTTGCAGAGTAAAATATGCACATGTAAAGTTCCTTTGGCCTAATGGGTTAGCATGGACAACTCACTTAACAAATTAGAGCTTCATTTCACTACTTTTGTGTGCTAAATAAACCAACATGTACGTTTATTAATTTTATGAAAAAATTTCACCATGCACAATGCTAATTCGGGGTCTCCACTTTTTTGGGAAAATTGATGGCTCGATATTGGAAGTACAAAACGGCTGCCAGCGCAAATAAATTACTTGTTGGGCAGAGATTCAATTTCACCACACAGAAAACTGTTGGTAAATTGATTCAGTACTGGTTGCATAATGTACTGCTACATAGTCGTAAATCACTCAGCCATACTTTTCAACAAAACAGATTCCATTGTGAGTTCATATAAACTAAACAGAAACAAGATATGACACATTATCTATAAATTCATAAATGAAGACCAAGTGCTTTGGAAAGCTGATAGTATCATCCCACTCATGTGTTTACATTAGTGCAGTTTCCTGCACTGGTCTGTATATACATCACCACACCCTGTGAGCTTCTTTATTAAATTTAACAGCTCCAGTGGCTTTTCAATTGAAGTCTCTTAAAAGCCTTTCAAGGAATAGTGTGTCTGTCATTTGCAGAATGAGGTCCCCAGAGGGTGAATTTAGTGACGCTATTCCGCACAGCAGGCTAGCATCACTAAATTCATCCTCTGGGGACCTCATTCTGCTTGGGCCTCATCTTCTTGGAACTATATATAGTCCAAAATTAACAATGTATTTAGTTAACTGTAGCCTTCAGTTTCTATATCCCCTAACTTGCAGAAGATAAAATGCTCAAATGAGGTGACTAATGGGTGAACATCATCAACTTCAACTGGGGAACTTCAGTCTGATCCTAGGTCTCCCATAGCAGTAGAGGCCTCAGCAGAATGAGGTTCCCAGAGGGTGATTATAGTGATTCTAGCCTGCCATGCAGGATAGAGTCACTAAATTCACCCATTGGGGACCTCATTCTGCAAATGACAGACATACTATTTCAAGGCTGAGTGGCTTTAAATATAGAATGCATTCCAATGAAACATCTGCCTATTTCATCTGTTTCACTGATCATTGTAATTTAATTTTGTTCCCAACTTTTAAAATTGTGCTGTTCAGCCTGTTTGATGATATAATATAATGGTTTTAACAGATGGATTATGAGTGCAATATTCTATATTTATGTTACATGACTTCACAAATACAGTAATGCCCTAAATAATCGACTCCATAACCATAGCAGAATTATGGGTAACTTTTCAGGATTTAGTCGGAAATATGGCTTGTTGCCATTCATCATGTTGCCATATTTCCGACTAAATTCTGAAAAGTTACCCATAATTCTGCTGTGGTTAAAGGTACTCAATCCGAATTAACGCTCGCATATTACTATTTCCTTGGCTTCGGTGGTAAAAAATATTTGATTCGAGTTGAGGAACCCACCCATCAAAGCTAGGAGTGATCAGATATCGATGTTTGAAATCTATTATTTTTATTTTAAGTGGCCCAGTAAACTGTCGACTAGTAGAACTTATCTGACCAGATAGCTGATGATCGATAACTCTAAAATCCAGTGGCTTTTTTGTGTCAGATATTTGAAAACCGGCAAAATTTCGTTGAACAAAACGTTGATAAATGACAGGTTTTGGGCAATATTATACCATAGTTGACGGTGGTTAGCGGCATTTAAAAAAAAATTGTTGTTGTTGGAATCTGATGATATGGGGACTGTCGGATCGGATTGAGTACCTTTAAGGAGTTGATTAGTGATTACTTAGGGCATTACTGTACCACCAGTAATACATGTAGCTACCATCTGACAAGAGGTGATACATGATTGCACATGACACAATACACTCCTGCAGTGAATGCAACAATCAAGAGATCTTGAATCATTCATAGTCAAGCCTTGAAATAGTGTGTCTGTCAATTGCAGAATGAGGTCCCCAGAGGGTGAACTTAGTGATGCTACCCCCGCATAGCGGGCTAGCATCACCAAATTCACCCATCTGGGAACCTCATTCTGCTGAGTTGTAAGCAGAATGAGGTCCCCAGAGGGTGAATTTTGTGATGCTAGCCCACTATGCCGGGTAGCATCACTAAATTCACCCTCTGGGGACCTCATTCTGCAAATGACAGACACACTATTTCAAGGCTTGTTCATAGTCACCAATCCTGAATATTATTTCAACATCATCATTCTTATTTAAATTATAGAAGTAGTTGGCTTTTAACTCTTTCATGACGGGAGCTGTGCGAGTGCAGAATTAAATATCATGTGCCAGTACATTCTCTTAAACATTTACATGCAAGTCTCCCGTAGGAAGCCTCGCATATGTAATAGAATGCACTGGCTTAGGAGGTCATGGTAAATATTGTTACGCCAATGTATGGTACATGTACTCTACATGGTACATGGACTCTACATACATGTATGAGAGGCTTCCTATTGGAAACTCGCATATACCTGTATAATAGAATGCATTGGCACAGGGTTTTCATAAAATTTCAGTCTAGTCATGGAAGGTTTAAGTTACCGGTATCTAATAGTATCTCTACTTCCTGATGTTATCACCCCTGGTTCACCATTCTATGCTAAATGGATTCTCCCATTAAGTTATGAAAGTACATGTAGATGTTGGAATTGTCTATTATTCATCTGCTGGGATTTATATGACAGATGATACAAGTGCAGAACTAAATTGTGCTTTTTTGTAGGCTTTAGCAGAGGGCTAAGGGGAGGGACAAGCCTTAGGATTCGACGAGAATCATCAAATCGATTCTCGTAACGATTCTCATGAAACTTTAAAATGTTCAGTGCTTTATGACTAACTTGATTCAGCATTTGATTCTATCAAAATTAAATGTATTTTGAGCCTTGGGGGGGTGCTTGGATCCCTGAATCTGTCCGTGATTGACACACAGTTCCATATTTTGTATGCGGCGAAACCGTCACAGAATTACAGAGGAAGTTCAGGATCTGTCGAAAATCAGTTTTCTTTGTTTGACTCTGTGTGAGTCAAAGCATTGCTTTTATTCATGATTTCTTCAAGTGCACTGTCACAGTCTTACTCTATATGACCTTATTTGGCATTCAATGAACATTGAAAGTTCATGAGTAACTCTTGGCTTGATATTTCATTCATGGCTCTGAAAGCAGTCATAGCTCCTTCAGACTGTTCGGACAATGACATTTTAAATGTTTTAAATGCATGCTGATTGATTTCTGGTGAGCAACAGCCTACCGGTACATGGTGCTTTCAACCACTTTGTGAACTGTTATGCACTGCATGACGCTCTCACAGGCTGTGGTATCTTTTGAAGTATTCAAGATATATTTTGCCGGCACAAGAGAGTCTGCAGATAATCCAGATCTTGTTCTGCTTCATTCTAATGTGCATGAAGTACAGTAATGCTCTAATTAATCGACTCCTTAAACGCAGCAGAATTATGGGTAACTTTTCAGGATTTAGTTGGAAATATGAGAGCTTTCCGATGAATGGCAACAAGCCATATTTCCAACTAAATCCTGAAAAGTTACCCATAATTCTGCTGTGTTTAAGGAGTCGATTTATTAGAGCATTACTGTAACTATAAAGCATTCAATATAAAAATAAGTTTTCAAGTTTACTGGCACCAACATATTCTTTATTGCCTTCATCAGACCTCATAATTGGCTTCAGCAATGCCAGAGCAATTTGCTGAAGCAAATAAGCGGCGGCAAAGAATTGCCTTAGTGGATTGCCGAAGCCAAACAATCTGGATTACATGTAAGAGAGCTGCTTTTTGAAATTGTCCAACGATCTTAATTCATCGTGTTTGGCAAACCAAAGATTATTGTTGACATTATTTCTCAAGCGATTAGATTGGCATTTCACATACATTCCGCCGACATTGAATACAAATTTGGCTGTTTCAGCTATCAGTTTCCCCAGAACCTGTAGCAGTTCACATGTATGTTGATATAATAATAAAACTCAGTCTTGATGTAGAAGGACTGAGAGTGTTACTGTATTGTACATGTTATATAAATAAATATGCCTTGCATGGCTAAATTTGTTTTACTATTCTTTTAAAGTACGGTGTATATATCAGCCCAAGGAATTAAGGAAAAGATGCCTAGGTAATAATCCGTAATATGGAAGAATTCAGCCTACGCAAAAACTTATTTTGCCTGGGCAAATATTCAAAAATACAGGTATGCTATTTTATTTGGAGTTTTTCTCAAAGAAATTCTAGATAATACAGTCATCTATACTGTATTCTTAAATTTAATCACTCAAATTACTGTCCTCCAATTTCTTACTTATTCTTAGTCAACATTTATGAACAATTCCCCAACCATAGATCTCACTTACACAGTCCCTATAGATACATAAACATGTAATGCCACAGTGCCATGGATCCAGGTTATTATAGGACAATATGTGTAAAGAAGATTGAAAGGAAGTCATTTTGGCTGAAGATATTGTATTTCTGATTGATGCTATGAATATTTTGTAATCCAATGAACTTATTTCACCTAGGCAATATAATTGCATAGGCAAACTGATTTTGCCTCTTCTTTTACTTACATTGTAGGCATCGCCTATTGCCTAGGCCAATTCCCAGGGTTGTATATGTAAAACAATGTCATCCAACTTATACCAGTATCTTTGGAACACTGAACAAGCCTTGAAATAGAGTGTCTGTCATTTGCAGAATGAGGTCCCCAGAGGGTGAATTTAGTGATGCTACCCCCGCATAGCGGGCTAGCATCACCAAATTCACCCTCTGGGAACCTCATTCTGCTTACACCTCAGCAGAATGAGGTTCCCAGAGGGTGAATTTGGTGATGCTAGCCCGCTATGCGGGGTAGCATCACTAAATTCACCCTCTGGGGACCTCATTCTGCAAATGACAGACACTCTATTTCAAGGCTCTTGACACTGAATACTTGTATTTATTAATACTAGTACACTGTTATATGTCTGATAATTGCTCACTTTTTTCTCACTACGTGACCCTTCAACACATATAGAGAGCCCTTGAGACTCTGTTTGATTGAACGTCTACTTGACCTAACCTTTGGTCCGTGTCTTACTTCACTTTTGTTTAAATGCCAATAATTGACAGAAAATCATTCAATTTCTCATACTCCAAACCGTTAATAAGAGGTGGTATGACTATGCTACAACCCTATTGATTTCCTTGCGGAATTTCTCATTAGATCAACGAAAAAATTATCTGACGTATGTAATACATAAGATATTGTCGTATCTTCACAGAATTCAATACTTCAGAATCTTTTGTGGCGATAGACACCGGTTCTCTGCCAGACA
This sequence comes from Siphonodentalium dalli, assembly GCA_032622095.1. Taxonomy (NCBI): domain Eukaryota; kingdom Metazoa; phylum Mollusca; class Scaphopoda; order Gadilida; family Siphonodentaliidae; genus Siphonodentalium; species Siphonodentalium dalli. Next base: position 212,477,185 of record CP136063.1, read on the forward strand.
GTGCTGATCACATATTGTTCAATACTCTGTCATTGATTCGATTGGCACAGGAAATACTGAATTTCTAGAGGAAGCAAATATGAGAAAATACTAGTAAAACCCAGGATTAATTTGACTGTTCCACATTAGTAATGATCCAAGGTCACCTTTCACACTACACCATTATTAATGTTTTGGGAACAGTGCAGCTGGTCAAAGCAATTGCACTATATGAAGGTGCCCCCCCCCCCCCCCCCCCCCCCAATTTTGTTACATGTGTACATGTATGCAAGATTCAGGCGGTATTCAAGATTCATACACCCGTCTTAAATGGTATTCTGAATTCTAATACCAGTAAAAGGTTGGTACGTATTAAACTTTGATGGTGACAAATTGTGGCACTTGGTGTTGAGTATAATAGGAGATGGTCTCATAAATGGATGGATCTGGTGTACAGTCCCCTTTTAACATTCTTAAAATGTAAATAAAGTTATAAAAAAATTATCTTTCAGTTTAAAATTGACGATGTAGCCTCAATGAACAGTAAAATGGGTCCATAATAAGTCTTTATTGAAAACAAATAGACATGCCACAGTGGGTTTACAGTATGATATCAGCTATTCATGTAATTGGATTGAAATACATGACCCCAGCATTGTAATATTCACCTTAGGGGAGACCTGGTTAGAGGGATTGTAGTTCCATGGAAGGTTATAGTTTTACCAGGCCAGTCATGGCAGTATCATATGCTAGCTTGTATAATCAGAGTTATTGCACATCTGTCCATCAGATGAGCCTAAATTAGATAATGGTAAAGTTATCTAAAATATTGTAGCTGTTGGCAATATTCCTAAAATTAAATAATGATAATTCCCTGTGTAAACAAGCCTTGAAATAGTGTGTCTGTCATTTGCAGAATGATGTCCCCAGAGGGTGAATTTAGTGATGCTACCCCGCATAGTGGGCTAGCATCACCAAATTCACCCTCTGGGGATCTCATTCTGCTTACACCTCGGCAGAATGATGTTCCCAGAGGGTGAATTTGGTATGCTGGCCCACTATGCGGGGTAGCATCACTAAATTCACCCTCTGGGGACCTCATTCTGCAAATGACAGACACCCTATTTCAAGGCTTGTGTGTAAATACAGTGTATGCTTCTGACCACTAACTCTAATTCGATGTTCGTGAGAACCAGCGATTTTTTTTCCATTCATAACAATGTGGATCAATATCACACCGATGACTCATGCAATCAAACAGTGATTCCTGTAGCGGCAGCAGCCAATACCGATATATGCAGGGTGATCAATAGCCGCAGGGTGATCAATAGCCGCTTGGTATATTCTGCCATTCTGTTATATTAGGCCACTCCAATATAATACATGTAGCCAGGCCTCAAAATATGGTGCTGGACATTTGCGGAATGAGGTCCCCGGAGGGCAAATTTTATGACGCTACCCTGCACAGCAGTATAGAGTCAGCAAATTCACCTTCTGGGAACCTCATTCTGCTTAGGCCTCATCTTTCCGGAGTATCTTTACTATCTTATCAAATGAACCCTTTCTATACTACCGTAAATGGATTCTCCCATTCAGTTATAACTGTTTGCTTGCATTTGAATGGTCGTTAGTTGAACTTATTATCTGAACATTTCCTAAGGGAACTACCGTACTCGTCAAGGAGTATTTAGCATAGAAAGTGTTAACAATTTTTATATAGTTTCTCTATATCCCTAAATTGGCAGACAAGTGATGACATTATGCATAATCGATGTACCCATCATCATCCTCTTCACCATCTGGGAACTTTAATCTGTCTCTATGTCTCTTATAGCAGCTGAAGCCATGCATAACGAGGATGAATTTGGTGATGCTAGCCTGCTATGTGGGTATAGTGTCACTAAATTCACCCTCTGGGGACCTCATTCTGCAAATGTCCAGCACAGGCTTGTGTGAAAGTGAAAACTTCTACCGTACATCCCCTTCAAGTCTGAGTTTATTGTGCCTGTCATTTGCAGAATGAGGTCCCCAGAGGGTGAATTTAGTGATGCTATCCTGCACAGCGGGCTAGAATCAATTCACCAAATTTACCCTTTGGGGACCTCATTCTGCCATGGGAGTCAAACACTCGGATTGAAGTTCTCAAATGGTGAATTTTGTGATGTACACCCATTGGGAACCTCGATTATGCAATGTATCTCTGCCAATTTGGGGATACAGAGAAACTAAACTAAAAAAGAAATAGAATCTACAGGTATGTGAAGATGTAATTTGATAATAAAGAAACTTTCCAGAGGAGATGAGGCCTAAGCAGAAAGAGGTCTCCAGAGGGTGAATTTAGTGATGCTAGCCCACTATGGGCACCTCATTCTGCAAATGACAGGCACACTAAACTCAGACTTGATCCCCTTCTGGGGGATATTGAAATTTATTAAACCGCGATGAATTCAATATTAAAATAACAATTGAGCATAGAATAAAAAGTGTTATTAGAACTTTTTTGTTGCAACATTGGGAACATTGTTGTAGTACGGGTTCTTAAACCAGGTTATAAAATTGCTTTTGCCTAATATTGGAAATATCAGTATGCAGACTTTAATTCGGTGATTTAGAGCCTTGCTCCGCATGGCCTTATTACTATTCACAAATAATGGGATACTCAGGCCTAATTTTTCCTGATTTGATGTTTCCCTAATGACAGATTAGAATACGGATCATTGGGAATATAATCTCGGATGTGATCTCATCTCAACAATCTCAATTCTGTAACAATTTAGGAAACGAATCAATGACCAATGTGTCCTCTGTGGCTTCTTAAAGATGTTTGTGTTCAATGTGACGACCAGTGTCATGGTTGTTTCAATAGAAAATGATGATCTATGGAGCTCATTGTGTTCAGTATTTCCTGGTGTATACAAGTGGATTTGTTTTTGTTCGCATTGTGATTGAATATACTTACATGTAGCTTTGTCAAGCTACCAGTACTAGCAGTAGATGTGCCGGTAGATGTACATGCAGTAATGCTCTAAATAATTGACTCCTTAACCACAGCAGAATTATGGGTAATATTTCAGGATGAGAGCTTTCCGATGAATGGCAACAAGCCATATTTCCAACTAAATCCTGAAAAATTACCCATAATTCCGCTGTGGTTAATGAGTCGCTTATTTAGAGCATTACCGTACATATTTTACATGTTTGGTTCAGTCTTTATGAAACTTCTGGAGGAAAAAAGCTGCATATAGAGGCCCTTAGTTGACTGCGACACAATAAATATAAAAACACATACCCAGTATAAAGTGATAGTTTATCTTTAAAATATTGACTAAATGGTGTCTGAAATTTTTTCCCACTACTCTGACCTACTCGATTTCAGAATGATGTACCAAATGATAATTGTGTACAACATGTAATAGGTTCTTGTGAACTAATTTTCACCTGAAATCATTCAGAAAATTATAATGAGACTTGCCTACTTTAGTGTGATAAATAATGGGTTATAGCCACATGGCGGTTTGTGCTCCAAAATATATGTACACCTTATAATATTCACTTCTGAATTTTTCCCGGTATCGAAATAGGTCGATACATACCTGAACAACCTTTTTATGAGTGTCACTTGTCCCAGAAAGACACATTGAAGTCACACAAAAATACAACTTCGAGCGCGATGATTGGGTCCCAATAAAATATTGCGACGTTTGTTTTCAAGGAAATTCTGGAATCGGAAACGGAATAACGTGCGACTTCCGGAAAAGGTGTATTGTGTTACATGTACATGTATCTTAACAAGAAACAATTTTAAAACTTCATGCACTGCTTTCACTTTGTTTTAATCATCCTTATTATTTTGTACCATTAACATTTCAGAGTGAAGACAGATGTATATGTTCTTCCCATGGTCTACATGTGCAATTTTACGTGACCACTGATTAATAAATTTTTACCAATACAAACAAAACAATCTCAAATTTATGGAAAAATATAAGAAATAAAACACTTATTTAGTGTTACATGTATATTGACAAATTTGTTTGAATTTCTTCTGCGCATGTATGATTTGAGATACCTCTTATCACGTTATGTATACAATAATTTGGGGTTTTGTATGAGTCATGTTCGTTTAATAGCTGTTGGGATTATAGCAGGGTGATCTAATAAAAGTGCCTTGGTAGTTGGTATAGTAAGCCAACAGATTATAGGCCTCAGTTGGAATGTCCATATATCACACATGAGTAAATCAAATTCCTTCACAGACAAAATCCCATTCAAATAGTTGAATAGAGAGTGCATTTAAATTTCCACTGTGTATTTAACTCCCTATATAGACCCTTTGAAATTGGCCCACACAGCTAAGGCTATACACGTTCCTTCTAATTTTGAATAGGTTAGTTAGAGACAGTTACTGTACTAATTCCTAACACCATAATGAGAATTATGAAGATATAATCTCATCAAGTTGCCGTGTCAGCGCTTCATTGACATGTAACAACAGGTCTGCATGTATATTGATTGTACATGTACCGGCATGTACGGTACATGTACTAGTATATACATACCCTGCTGGACAAAACAAGTGTCAACTTAACCGCAGTGCGGTTAGCGTTGCCACCGCTGCCAAAATCCAGCTACACTGCGGCTCCACCGGCTAACTACAGTTGGGCTGCAGTGTACTTGCCATTCGGCCATGGTGTAGTTGCCGCGGTGTACATTCATTAAACTGAAAAAAGATGATATAAACCAGAAATCTAACCACGGTGTACATGTAAATGCCATTCGGTCACGTTGTTCTTGCCTTTCGGCCATGGTGTACTTGCCGTTCGGCCGCAGTGCTCAACTGCAGTTACAAACTTTGACACCGCGGGCCGAACGGCAAATACACCGCAGTGCCAATGGACACTTGTTTTGTCGAGCGGGGTAGCAATTGGTGCAAGGGCCACAATGGCGAAACTCACACACGGATCTTCTTGTTTAACCTTATGTAGTAACCAGTACCAGACTGGTGCTACCGGTTGCAGGATCTACATGCATGTGGCAGGATAATTGTTTTTGGCCATTTTTGAATTTGCTTCCAATTTCCCATTTTCAGAAACTTTGGCCGATGTAAAAAATCAAAATATAAGATTGCTAGTCCGTCTAGGGCCAGAAATGGTTTGTTTATCAAGGTATCTAAAAAAAAGTACGAAACAAACCACATGCACTTTTGACACTCCTGTTTTTATAAAGGTCAATAATAAGATGATTTTGCCAATCTGAAACTGATATTAAACTCAATGAATATATTCATTGCTAGTAGAACAGATGATAAAATACCGACCTATACCATTACATACTAAATACATGAAAGCTATATACTTTTAATTCCTGCCAATATTGAATATGGCACGTTTGCCAGGTATCATGGTATGTATCATGGTATGTACCGGTACCATGAATATTATTGCAGATCCAAGTGGAGGCTTCAGGGACTCATCAAGGCCGCAGCAAAACTGTTTGATGCATTATATTGAATATTGGTTGCAGTTCATTTTGATCAGGCCTGTGACAGCATTTGCAAAGAATTAGTGGTTAAATATTTACATTTCACCTTTTGATGTTTGGAAATTCAGCTAATTGTTGCATGGATAAGTCTACATAAAATGCATGTGCGCACCATGTTGTGAGTGATGGATGCGGCTTAATCAAGATGCCCAGGGGGAATGCTTGTCTTTCATGGTGTCACTCCAGCCTATAAATGCCAGGTTCCAAACTCCCATCATGCAACATTAGAGTCACTCCTGACATTAATGCTTTTACAATTGATTAAAACATCACAGCTGGCTGGTTCTTCAAAGCACTTTGAAGAAAGGACTTGGAACATATTATGATGCAATGCATATCTTTGTACCCAGGTAAATTTTATAGGCTATGGCAGTGCATAATATTTTAGGTGAGCAATCAGTTTGCTCGCCTGTGTGTTCGCAAAAATAAAAGTCATGCAAATGATGAATGGGTTAACAAGACTAAGTTGGCCGAACATTCTCATCTGCAATAATTCACCATATCATCAATTATGCATTTAACCCTTTCATGATGGGAGCTTAGGTACATGTATAGTGCAGCATTAAAGATCTGGTCATAAAAGTATACATTAGAAGGGTCCATTATTCATCTGGAGGGATGATCAGGAAATATGAGCAGACAGTAGAAAGTGCAGAAGGAATCCTATTCATTGATGGGAAATGTTCAGACAATAAGATAGGTGGTTTATTGAACTTATTATCTGAACATTTCCTATGGGATAACTACAGTATAATCATCAATGACTCTTTAGTATAGAAAGGGTTAAAGTGTTGACATGATCCGTGTTTCTTTCATTCACAGTCGTAGCTGTACGGGTGCCCAAATTTTTAGGGGAGGCCTGGGCTGAGACTTTTTGACCGAATATTTTGTTTACATACATGTAATATACTCGTTGTTGTAACACAGTACACATGACCAAATATGCCGTAAAATAGATTCAAATTAATCTTCGGGCAGAAATGTGAAGAATATTAAAATTTGCCACAATTCCCCCCCCCCCCCCCCCCCCCCCCCATTAATTGCCATTCAATTTGCCCGAAAATTTCCCAAATTCAACCAAAAATATCTCCAATTTCCCTGAAAATTATTCCTTATTTTGACCTTTGAAAATGTTTGGGGGGGGGGGGGGGGAACGGCTGTGCCGTTGGCTCAGTGTGCTGGTGCAAACACCAGTACCACTTGAGTAAGCTTTGCTAAGCATTGGTTTTGACAGATTCTAACAGAGATGAGCAGAGTTTGCAGATCTTCATCTCATCGTATCACTCAGCTGGTAAACTGTCACTGTGCCAACAATATTCACCAACTATTCTTTGTTTTCTTAATTAGTGGCGCCCTTTGCTTACTTTCTGTTTGGGGAAATCTCTTCAATCTGATGGCTAAATAACTATTACACAAATCACCTCAAGTTCGGAGTGCGAACACAGGGTGAAAAAACAGGGGCAGTATGCCTGTGAATATCTTATAATCGAATCATCATGATCTGAGTTTGTGGGGGCCTGTGATAGCAGTCTGGTGTACACTCACAAGCATAATAAGCTGCTAAATATGTAATATGTGTGTGGGATTTCCCAGCCAACACCCAAATTGTCCAATGCATTTCATATGGCATGCAACCTATCCCATTTGACTGGGGTTTGTATTGTGGTTATTTGAATGATTTAGTGCATATTATACAAATTAACAATGTACTTTTAGTAAAACACTTGGTTTTATTACAAATCTTCATGACTGGGGTTTGTATTGTGGTTATTTGAATGATTTTGTATATTATACAAATTAACAATGTACTTTTCGTAAAACACTCTGTTTTATTACAAATCTTCATGGATGTATCTTTGTGCACTTATGAATTTGTGTTCATTTTAATCTAGAACACATTAATATTCATGGTCACCAGAACACATAGGATATACTAGTATCATGCAAATTGAGTGTGACTCTAACCTGTGAGTGTGGTATCTAAATTCGCTGAAGTTTTATTTGATGAAATTATGACCCATATTCATTATGTCATAAACAGATGTGGTTTTCTTCACTCAACCAAAAAAATACTAGTATTAAAACCCAGTCAAACCTGGATCAGTAGATTCATTCATTCCCAAATGGCTTTTACATGTATGTGTATAAAGCAGGTTGAATAGACAGGTAACAATTATACAATATTGTTAGAACCCCTGCAGGGCAAACTATGAAGTCAATTAAATCTCTTTTCCACATGGCTGAAATATCATTCCCCAAAACAGCATAACAAAAAAATGTAAAACAAATACAGGTGCGACTATTTCACTGGCCACTGATTAACTTCTCTACCTGTTAATTGCGATTGTGCAGCTGTTTTTTGGAGTATTTATATTAGTTATTACCCTCAGGTGGTTAGTGGTGTTGCTTTCCTCTCTACACATGGCTGCACCTGTGGTATCTGTGATCCAGTCATTGGGTTCATTATTAATTGCTGTCTGCACCAATGCTATCAAGTGTCAATGAAGTTAATTTCTTAACAAAACAATAATCATGTACATTTACAGCCCTGTTAACCCTTTACCCAACAGAAGGGCCCTGTGCCAATGCATTCTCTTATATATGCGAGTCGACCATAGGTCGACTCGCATATATAAGAGAATGCATTGGCTTAACACATTAAAAATTATAAAATTGTTAAAGAATGTAAGAAAAAATGGTAAAAAGTGTTAAAAAAAGATTTTTTTTAGGCCAATGCATTCTCTTATATATGCGAGGCGACCTATGGTCGACTCGCATATATAAGAGAATGCATTGGCACAGGGCATAACTGTAACTATCACAATGTGGTTAAGGAGCCGGTTCCAATGATATCCATATTTGTATGGTTCTATTGAGACAGACCGAAGATATTTTAGGCTGTTGAAGCTTTATTTGGACGGTTTTGGCCGGTTTGTTGGGTAAAGGGTTAACAAAACAATAATCATGTACATTTACAGCCCTGTTAATTGGCAAATTTCAGAGCCTGCCAATGTTTTGTGCAAATTTGAAACAATTTGCAGCAGATATTTTCTTTGTGTCACAATGTGGAAGTCTCTAGACAGCAAACAATTGTTGTTGAATGCCAAGGACTACTGAGACAGCAAGGAGTATCTTGATACCTCAGAAGTTTTAAACCAGACCTAATTAAAGGCTACCATGATAATATATAATGATATGAGTTACATGTACATGTATGTGTAGAGCATGCAATTAAACAGAAAGATTTATGGAGTGTGTCATTTGCAGAATGACCTCATTCTGCTTAGCCTCATCTTCTGGGAAGTATATAGACTCAAATTAACACTGTTTTTAGTTAATTTTTTCTTTCTTGGAAGTTTCTATATCCCCTAATTTGCAGAATATAAAATGCATAATCGAGGTGACTAATGGGGTGAACATTACCAACTTCCAACTGGGGAACTTCAATCTGATCTTAGGTCTCCCATAGCAGTTAAGGCCTAAGCAGAATGAGGTTTCCAGAGGGTGAATTTCACCCAGATGGGTGAATTTTTACCCTCTGGTGACCTCATTCTGCAAATGACAGACCCACTATTTGCAAGCTTGTCTAGGAAATATTTTAGCCTGGGCCTATTAACCCTTTGAGTGCCAGGTCGATTTTTGTATCAACCAATATACCCTGTGCCAATGCATTCTCTTATATATGCGAGTCGACCATAGGTCGCCTCGCATATATAAGAGAATGCATTGGCCTAACAATTTTTTCTTTTTTTTTAACAATTTTTTACAATTTTAATAATTTATTCTTATATTCTTTAACAGACTTATTTTGTAGGTTTAGGGCGATGAGATCGGCCCCTGGCACTCAAAGGGTTAATAGTTCTGCTATACATCCTTAACATCCCTCCAAATGAATAATACACCATTCCGATGATACTTTTATTGAAGAATCCATTTAGTACAGAAAGGGTTAATGAATACCAGTATGGCTTTGGTGTAATTATTCAGAATTTTAATGGTATTGGCAAGATTTGGTTAGTGCATTTTATCTCCGGAGAATAATTGCCATAATATGTCTGTGATCAATTTGTGGTGGTTCTTGCTGCTCAGATGGCATCAGTATACTCAATCAGGCTTGTTATCCTGTTCACAGATGATGTAATGACTTACAATCAATAAAAACAATAAAACGGTCAGGATGTCATTTGACACTATGACAGTACAGTACTAAACTGCTTCTTTAATAGGACAAAGGGGAAATAGATTCATGGAAAATTCAAGATGCCAACCCTTAATGGAATTAGGTAGTCCGAGGCTCCATCCATCAACTGATTAATTTTGAGTAGTAATGTACTGGTATTCAGGGATAGGCAGAAAAGAGAACACAAGAACATTTCAGGACATAATTTTTTAAAGGGACTCAAGGGCCTCGCATTGGGTAAATATGCAAAATAAATCAAATAACTATTAAAACATCACCACTAAGGAAAGAGGAGAAAAATATTTAACTTATTTACATTAATGATAGTTATTAATAACGCAATTTTGTGTCTTGAACCATAGTTATGTAAACAAAACTCTTGTTGGGCTTGTTGTCTGATCCTCATTTCCATACATAATCTCTTCTATTTTGCATATTTGTATCATCTGTATATTATGTTATGTTGGATTTGGAAATAAAAATATGTTTACACTAAACAAAACTCTCACAGTGATTTATAAACAAACATCGCCAATTATATAGTACTATTTGACCTTTTCCAATGTTTACTTCTCAAGTTTTGATTAAACTTTGTTATTGCATTGTACTAATTTGACTTTTATCGGAATTCCACTGTAAAAGTAATGTTTACACATGTTTGACATACAAAGTCTCATTATATTGGAGAGTTGAAACTAATACCGAAAATAAGAAGAAAAAATCTATTTCAAAATGTGCTTGTTGATGATAGTTGTCTTACTGCCTTTTATATTATTTTGCATGAAACAATTTTGAAGACCTTTGGTCCCTTTAACCCTTTGAGTGCCAGGGGCCGATCTCATCGGCCCAATTTACGGTCTGTAAAATCGGCCCTAAAAAAAATAACAAAATAATAAAAGATTTTTCACGCAATAGCGAATTTAAATACAAACTGGATAAAACCTTAAGGGCATGTTATAACTCAAAACTATCACCAAGTATTCATAGTAATAATTTTTATGCCCATGAAAAACGTAAGATTCCCTGGCACTAAACCTACAAAATAAGTCTGTTAAAGAATATAAGAAAAAATTATTAAAATTGTAAAAAATAATAACAAATGATGAAAAATTGTTAGGCCAATGCATTCTCTTATATATTCGAGGCGACCTATGGTCGACTCGCATATATAAGAGAATGCATTGGCACAGGGTATATGGGTTGATACAAAAATCGGACCTGGCACTCAAAGGGTTAAATAATTAAGTTTCTATTTCTGTTCTCCTGAAATAGGCCCAATATAGGTTTTAGAAATACATTTTGCTGTTAACTAACTGCTTAAAGCCATTTACTCATTTTCTTTATAATTACCATGTTGTTTAACATCGTTCATAGAGTATATTGGTGTACTTTTGCGCTCATCCCTGACTCAGATTCATTCATTTGTTGCATATATTTTCTATTGAGTTACTAGGATTCAGGTACAGACTCCCTTTAATCTCATACCATTATAAAAATACTACTATAAATTATGGACTTATTACTAGTAAGAAACGCAAGAAACATAATCACATCCATTGACCCCAACAATACTGTAGACAAATATATTGATAATGCAGCCCTGAAATTAATATGGGACGATAATGTACGCAGGAAACTCCCCCGTAATAGTAACAACCAATGCACAACGTTGCGAAATAAACTCCGAACATATAGAAAATTCAAAGCTACAATCAAATTGGAGAACTACCTGAATACATGCAGAATAACGAAACACAGGGAATCACTCACGAGATTGCGTATCAGCTGTCATTCCCTCGGAATCGAACGAGGCCGATATCTCAACATCGACGAACAATATCATATTTGTGAAAATTGCAACGAGTTAGATGACGAAATCCACCTCATTATAAGTTGCTCACTACTATCAAACGAACGTAAATCTCTCTTCAAACAACTACCGAAAGACATCTAAGAGTTAGATGGAATAGCCCAATTTAAACAAATAATGACATGCTCACAACCGAAAGTATTAAAAGCAATTGCCCATTTTGTCTACCACGGACTTGCCAAAAAGGGAAAATGGCAACCTAGTTACCAACTACTAGACAGAATATGCAATCAGACAAATGCAAATTCCCAATAAGACGAGTAAAACCAAACTCCTTACAAGTACATGTATATATCACTACAATATTATGTGCGTCATATTGTGTCAAGACCACAAATGAACTTAAGAATACATGTCCTCTCACTACATTGTTATAAATTATGTATCTATATTATGTATGTATACACTTGACCATATTTGGTATATAATAAATTGATTATGATTGATTGCTATAGTACTGTAACTTGTTTATTTTGAGGCAATTAATGGTAAGAGATTAATGTTGAAAATTCTGAGTTGTTTGTGCATGAATATTAATAAAAAAAAAATCCACATTCTATAAAAGCATGCTAACTATTTTATGGAAAGAGTACACTAAGTACACCGAAGCAGTACAGACAGTATAGATGAGAAGTATGTTGCTTTCATAGTAATGTTAATGTAACAGATGTTATATTTCCCTGTTGATTCATCCCAGTCATGCCTAACTAATTGGCCTCATGGTACTAGTATGTGATACATGCAGATACCAACTAGCCATATGTTCCACAGAGGAATCTATTACAAATTCTAAGTATTAACTCTGAAATTGATATTCTTTCTGCAGGCCACTTTGTTAAATTTTAATGGTTCAGATGTCAGCTTACATGTGCTACTGGCTTGCTCTCTCTCTATCTCTCTCTCTCTCTCTCTCTCTCTCAATCTAATGGATATGTACCCCCATATGGTATCTCCTGCAGGTGATTTGGTTAAATTTTACTGTTATCTTATTATACAGTAATGCTCTAAATAATTCACTCCTTAACCACAGCAGAATATTGTGGGTAATTTTTCAGGATTTAGTCGAAAAAAAAGGCTTGTTGCCATTTATCGGAAAGCTCTCACTGACATTTTTGTTGTCAAATTTCGATAGAAACTTCTTCACATACCGGTAGATTCTATTTCTTTTTTAGTTTAGTTTTTCTATATCCCCAAATTGGCAGACGACACATTGCATAATCAAGGTTCCCAATGGGTGTACATCACAAAATTCACCATTTGGGAACTTCAATCTGAGTGTCCCACAGCAGATGAGGCCATGCAGAATGATGTCCCCAGAGGGTGAATTTGGTGATGCTAGCCCGCTATGTGGGATAGCATCACTAAATTTACCCTCTGGGGACCTCATTCTGCAACTGACAGGCACACTAAACTCATGGTGCCCTGTGTCCCTCTTTGTAGAGATCAGGAGAAGTTGTTGCCGTTCTCTGCCCCTCAAGCTCCGGCGCCTGTAATGTGCCCAATGAAAATTTAATAAGCTGAATTGGTCATTGTCCTTGGGATCCAGCATACAGGGTCTCCAAAATGAGGATTATATTACAGATAATCTTAAAACCTCACAAGCAACAGGATTCATGATCTGGAGGTTACATTTCCTGTCTGTTTTGTCATTATTTTTCATTAACCGAATGAATGTTTTGTCAGCTATCAAGCTGAGAATGGGTCTTTGGTCGATCAACCTTTAACTCATTGGAATTGCTTCAACGATGGGTTTGTCAGTTGTCATTGATCTTCTTGGGAGATTGAAAGTTTAAATACTAATACATCACCAATCGTATTGTCAAATTTTAAGTTGTGAGAAGTTACATCATGAGTGAAGAAAATTTCAATATTATTATAAACTTCTTTGGGAGGTGACCAATTAACCCTTTACCCAACAGAACGGCCCTGTGCCAATGCATTCTCTTATATATGCGAGTCGACCATAGGTCGCCTCGCATATATAAGAGAATGCATTGGCTTAACACATTAAAAATTATAAAATTGTTAAAGAATGTAAGAAAAAATGGTAAAAAGTGTTAAAAACCATTTATTTTTAGGCCAATGCATTCTCTTATATATGCGAGGCGACCTATGGTCGACTCGCATATATAAGAGAATGCATTGGCACAGGGCATAACTGTAACCATCACAATGTGGTCAATGAGCCGGTTCCAATGATATCCATATTTGTATGGTTTTATTGAGACAGACCCAAGATATTTTAGGCTGTTGAAGCTTTATTTGGCCGGTTTTGGCCGGTTTGTTGGGTAAAGGGTTAAAGTCCTTCTTGTTAGTGCCTACTTGTGGTTGGGTGCGCGGAGAGTCGAGATCCATGCTATCTCTCTCTTTATTTGTGCGCTGAGGTGCTGTGATGAAGTTTATTGTGTGTGTGTGCGTTTTGCGAGTCGTCATCATGGAATTCTATAGTGAGGGACACGATGGGTGTGAGGAAGTTGATCTCAGTGGGTGTGACACTGGTGAGAGAGATGCTCGTGGCCATATTGCATGTGATTGAGTTGTGAGTAAAGAAAATTAGGCGATGATGATCCTCCAGGGAGGTACTCAATCACTTGAATATCCTAAAAATGGTCTACATGTAGCGCTTTCGATAACAAGTGTATCTTCATCAGGACCAGGATGGCGTGGGTAGATGCAGATTTTGCCTGTCCTTTTATACTCTAGGTTGCTTGAGCGTGGATTGGATTGGTCAATGGGTAGATGCCAGGGGGTTATGGACACAGAAGAGGTCTTGGGGTTGATGCGGGTATATTGCGGGTATGTTTTCCCTTGGTTCCCATTAGTCTATACAGGTATATGTAGTTTGTGCAGGTATATTGTTGCCGCCCAGTAACTGTAGTTCAGTGCGGGCACTAGTTGTAGCGGGAATGTTCGATACAGTGCTACTATTAACTAATAACAGGGTGTGGCCATGAGTTAAAGTACAAATGGCACTGGTATATGATTTATAACCTTGATTGCAAGATGTGCGGTTGCGGGTATGCTCCGAAGTGGTGCGGGTATGTCGCTTTATTCATCATAATTTGTACCAACTGCGGGTATGTATCTTGTAGTACCCGCAGTTATGATACTGTATTAGTATGCTGGGTACGTCTTACATCCATAGGTGGCATACAAGGGGTATGTCTTGTGCAGACTGAGCATGGGGTCGGTGCAATGGTTACCATAATTGTTTAAACAGGAAGGTATTGTGTAGTGGTGGCCGATATATGGCGTTGCGCAATTGCAGAGTCGATGGTTTGTGGTTGTGACGAATGCGGGCGAATGAGATGTTGACCAATCAAATAGGATTAATCGAGTGACCAGGGGACATGTGCTTAGATCCGAGGGAGTATTTTGTGGAATTGGGTCATTTGGACCATGAGGGGAGAAGTGACAACTACACTTCTCCCATTGTTATGCAAACATTCGTGTTGCAGTGGAATTACCAATAAAATACCAATTCGTCCAATAAGATACTGAAGTTTAAGCAAAACTTGACACTAAGTTGACAGTAAAGATTGGAAAAGTTCAAAGTATTGAAAACAATTATGAATATCATATTTTTGATCCATACTAGTACCTAGGGATCCAGAGGGTAACCTGATTTATGTATCCAGAGGTTTGGTGTTTTCTTCATGCTGTGGAAATTGATTGCCAGTGCCATTTATAATGCTCTGTCTGGTCTTTCCTATCTACCCATAAGTGTGAAAATACTCAGATATACTGGGACAGTAATAACAACTTTGTGGTTTTAGGGGTCAATATATTACAAACCCCAAAAAACTTAAGTGGACAATAGATATGCCACACTTCTATACTCATCAAAATGCCTGGTCTGGTCTCAGTCAGTGAAACATAAATCAACAACAAGATTCTTAAGAAGTTTGGCTTCTTGACTTTTGTTTATTGGGGGAATGCTTAACCTTCCAGGCCAAAACTAAAATTTGTCTGTTTCCCCTGACCCTGCCTGCCTGCCAAAAAAAAAAAACTCAAAATATTGTATTGCCTGATATGTACGAGAGATGATAAACACAATGGAATAATGGAATAATTTAAATATATTGAACATTTTCAATGATATAAGCAACTGGTACATAACTTTTTTATGCTATGTTGATAAATAGATCACAGTTTATATTAAAGCTATTCAATCCAGTGATTACTTGAAATTAGAAAACAAATATATCTTACTAGTACTTGATGATGATGATTTATTTGAAACTAACCACAATACAATGGTGTCTGTCACAAACACATAATATAAGGATAACAAGATAAAGTAAAAGTTCACTAAGTGTGAACTGATAACATAATATGATACATGTAGTTTGGAGGTTGTGGTGACATCATGGAGGATCAATTTGGTAGTGATGATAAAAATTCACATATAATTCTAGTCTCACATATTGTGTCTGGATTAAGCATCCTTTTCATTATTTTTTTCTTCAGATTTTGTAGAATTTTTGGAGATGTGATTAATATTTACAAGTATCTTTGGCTTCATTTCATTTCTTTTATTTACTGTACCTACCTACCTACAGTAAGGCCCTAAGTAATGGACTCCTTAACCACAGCAGAATTATGGGTAACTTTTCAGGATTTAGTTAGAAATATGGCTTGTTGCCATTCATCGGACAGCTCTCCCCGAGAGCTTTCCGATGAATGGCAACAATCCATATTTCCGACTAAATCCTGAAAAGTTACCCATAATTCTGCTGTGGTTCAGGAGTCCATTACTTAGGGAATTACTGTACTCATTCTTGAAATTCTGGTTAGGGGTCAGGGGAAACAAAGATATTTTTTAATGTGGCCTCACGCAGAAGCAATAAATTTGCCAGCATAACTGCAATCTGTATTGAAATATTCTTTTACTGCAGATGGAAATAGGTCTGGGTACTGGCTGTCATTTGAACAAACAATTTATGCTCAAATGATGTCTGGCTTTCATGAGATTGTTTGTGTTGGTTCACCCTCTATGTGTGGCCTTGCTTCATTTTCTTATTTATACTGCTTCCTGTTGTGATTGTCTGATTGAATCAGTCTTCACAGGAAGCACTTTACTCCAGAAGCATGGTTTGATACATGGCACCAGAAGCACTGTACAATCATTCTGCAGTTGTGTTATATTTTCACATATCTGTTGTCTGCTTTTATTACCTGAACACCCCTCCAAATTAATAATAGACCATTGCAATGTATACTTTCATAACTGAATGGAAGAATCCATATAGAAAGTATAGTTACAATTCTATCAAATACAGGGTACTAATATGTTCATCAGACCCTTTGTATGCTTTGTTATGTAAACAAACATAAAAAATGTTACAGAACAATTTGTTTATAGATAAACACTGGGAACTACCAGATTATCCAATGAAAATGTTCGGTTGTTCTGTGGAAGGCCAGGAGATAAAATTATTGGCCACATCAACAGTCACATTCAAATCATACAAATTTTTATTTTAATTGACCCATTCTACCCACTGTCAGTTCAAAATCTAGCTATTCCACGTTACTTCATGATTGAGAATTGATCAGACAGAAAACGTGTGCATAATGTACTAGTAATTGTTCTTGCAAAGAGATGAATATTTTTCAATCCAATTAATATTTTCTCCTAACCTATATATGGTAATATATACCAAATAAGGAATTCACTATGATAGTATTGTGAGTTGTAAGTTGTAGATGCACCAAATTAGGTGTTTTACAACCGACATATAATGCGCGCGAATCTAAATAAGGAAATGACGCCGTATCGTGACTCTGCTTATAAACAATTCACTGCACTTTTTGCGAGATATTAACAACAATTGACCTGAAATTTCATATCATATCATCATTATGCTAAACTATTAGTACATTCTTGAGGAAATTATAATAATTTGATAAAAGTTATTTCTAAATTATAACCTACAATGAAGGCCGTCCCTTTAATTTGGGAAAAGCTCCCTTTTAAAAAAAATTTCCCATCAGTGGTTCCGGTGCCTGAAGTATAATGTCCAATGATTTCAGTGCCATGAACTGTAGTGTTTCTAGTGCCATCAAGTACAATGCTTCCTGTACATTGAAGAAAACTATAAAGTATTTCTCTTTTATTATGACAGCCTGATTGGCATTCTACAATGGCAAATTGACCAGACAGTCCTTACCATGTCAAGGCCATATTGCCCATGTAATTAACTTCACTTGATAAACAAGCTGGTATTCAAAATAACTGGACAGCTTTAGGCCATTCTTATGTATGCTGGATTAATCGCCAGGTATCTTATTGTTACCTGGCAAAGTCATTGAGGCTTACTGACAGTTACTGTACAGGTAAATACATGTGTAACATGAGCATATGTACCCACAGGGAGGATTAAATAACAGGTATATGACGTAAGATAATTACACAGTCCACAAACCCCTATATATCTATCTCCAATTAGCCTATTACCTGTCAGGTATTTCGAGAGTATACCTGGGTATGTGTTTTACATACAACTCAAACTGAGTTATTTATGGTTAGCCATATAGGGATGGCTCTGTATTATTAATGCATAGGGTTGATGGTGTGGAGCCTGCATGCTGCCTATATAGGGTTCACTGCCCAGCATTTCTGAGTATTAAATATAGTTGTTTGTCATCTATATTATCACTAAATCAGTCCTTCCCATGAGGACAACACAGCAAGAGCACTTATTTGCTCCCGTATTTCAGAAGACGTGTGTAATTGCACCCATAATATAATCATAAGTCACTGCATAAGTTGGGTTTTTCTGAAACAAAATGTTAGTGTGCGATAGACCTGCAGATGGGAGATAAACTAAGATAAGATATAACCTTCAAATAGTTCAAATGTTGAATCAATGTTTAGAGTCACCATATAAAGCTTTTTGACAAGAGGGACAAGGATCTATAGTGCAAATTTTAGCACCCGCGAATTGAAAATTGCGAGTGCGAACAGAAAAAGAAAATGAAAAATACTTGCTATACTTACATTGAAAACAAGTGAAAAGGATAATTGTTTTGAGAATGCTCTTCATTATCTACCACTTTTGGGAAAGAAAGCATGGACGCTCTTCATAAGAGACGATCATTGGAATTATTTCTAGGCTGACAAAAATTCAAAACCTGTTAAAACTTCTCCTTTGAAAGTCAATATCTGACATCATTACCTCATTTTAATTAACCATTAGTTTGATGATGGGAGCTGCGGTATTGTAGCCTTAAAGATCCTGTGCCAGTGCATTCACTTATATTTGCGAGTCTCCCATATGGTAGGGATCGCCTCGCATATTTAAGAGAATGTACTGGCTCACAAGGTCAAGGTAAATATTGTTAGGCCGATGTATTCTCTTTTATATGTGAGGCTCCCTATGGGAGACTTGCATATACCAGTATAAGAGAATGCATTGGCACAAGGTTTTTGTAAAAACTCAGGAAGCTCCATTCATGGATGGGTTAATTAATAGGCTCATGGGTGCAATCTGATTATTTTCTATTATTGAAAGCATACAGCTGGTGTTTTTATGATGTCAACTCAGACAGGGCATCTTTAATAGATACCCCTGTAGATGCATACCAGTATGTGTTATGAATTTTGTCTACATAATAACAGGGTGAAGGTCACCGTCAATCATCTTTCATATCACTATTTCATGTACTGGTAAGCTACATAGATTAGTGCATAATAAAATGTTATGAAATGCAGGGGACATGCATCTTGCTTTCTGACACTCATACAAATGCATATATTTGCATTGCCAAATGTATACTCCTGAATGTTATGGCGTTGGTTGGCAGCCCTGACGAATTTAGGGTAAGGCCAAAAAAAAAAACCTCTTTGTTTCCGATACCCTGCCTGGCTGAGATTTTCTTGCCTGCCTCAATTTTTTTTTCCAATTTTTTCCAGAAGGCTAGTCAAAAGTTACCTGTTAGAGTGTCAATGTGAATATTTATTGTTTTTTCCCCAATCCCGAAAGCAAAAATAAGTCAGTTATTGGTAGAGATCATACCGCAGAGTGAATGAATTCAAGGGACAGCATGTTTTTACCCAATGCTTGGCTCATTTTCAATGCTAATTGATCTACCATATTCCATGGGGCTGTAACTACACTATTATATCACTTACGCCTGAAAGGTTTAAAAAAAAAAATCCCTGCCTGCCTGTCTGGAAAATTATCCCATTGTTATCGGAAACAGAGAAGTTTTCTGTTTTGGCCTAATGCAGTGCAAAATTGAAAATTGTGAGTTACATGTATAATTATGTTGGCTTAATATATTTAAATATGCATTCATGGTTCCAGACCTCCTCCAGTTAGGCCTAAAAAAAAAACTTATTTGTTTCCTATTACGGTGCCAAATAATTCCAGGTAGGTAGGTAGGGATTTTTTTTTTTTTTGGTAATATTTTTTTATTTTTCCCCCGAACAGTTAAGAAGTACATTAATGCTTACTCTTTATACTTGTGTTAAGGTTGTCCATGTATATTTCAAGTAAACGGTTAATGTAGCACAATAATATGATAAGTATTGTCAATGTGAACAAACAAATGCCTCCCAGGCACTCAATTATGCAGCTCTCTTGTAATTATTCTCTCAGTTTAGATTGTGGTGGCACATCTTCCTCAGAGCACAATATTGACATAACAGGCCCAAGACATACACCATAATAGGGCTTTTCTATTACTTTATAATAACATAACTTGTATGAAATTAATTCAAATCTCACTTAAATATTTGGTCATACACCTCAGGACCTAAGACACATATCTCACATGTGCCTCAGACACATTGCACAGGGTGTTAATGTTCCTCAGACACCCCTCAACTGCACTGTAATATAAAGTCCCACACCACACTGAAAATGGTACCACAGGCCACACCTTGACTGAGGTACCACACCTCAGCATTCAAATTGGCGCCAACTTTGAAGTTCCTTATACACACTGGCATATGCATGCTTGTAAGTTTGATACATCATACACCCAAACAAACCAGTAGATAATTTCATGTGTTTTTTTAGTGCCCATCACAGAAGGGTGTTTGATATGGTAGACATGCAGTCATCTTTATACTGTCTGTATACATACATGTACTAGTAACTATGCATGAACACTATGAATCCTTGATTGACTTGGGAGAGGAACTTTAAATTCTGATATAGAATGTCTTCTATATGTATATTGCTCTCTAACAGATAAGACTTCTTCCCACAAGACATGGGAGTTGAACAAACAAGATTACCACAGGCAGGTTTTAAAGACTGCAGATTTATTGGTGAGATTGGGATTCATCTGCAACCACAAATGGACATGTATTTTAATAGAAGTAAATTGTTTTTGAAAATTCCATCTAAAATTATTGCTGCTTAATGTAAACATAGTATATAGTATATATTTAACGATATAGATGTGTTTACATGCCAATTACATGCATTATTTATTTATTATTATTTTTTTTTTTGGGTTGAAATTTTTTTTTTGGTTGAAATTTGAAAAAAAAAGTTCAGGTCGGCCCAACTTCGGCAGGTCGGTCGGGTAACCGGAAACACAGATGTTTTTTTTTTTGGCCTTACAACAACAATATAAAAATCTAATTTATCATTGTTTTCTGCTTTGTTCTGTTGAAGAAATGTTGAAAACTGTATGTGATATATAAACTAGACCTTTAATACAAAATAATATTAATTAAAAAAAATTAAATAAAATAAAAATAAAAAATTTTGGTGTCCCATTAAACACAGGGAATCACTCACGAGATTGCGGATTAGCTGTCATTCCCTCGGAATCGAACGAGGCCGGTATCTCAACATCAACCCTGATAATTAGGAAAAATGTCCTAGGCAAAAAAAATGCCTAGGAGAAATATTTCTCCTAGGCAAAAACAGCATTCTCTTAGGCTTTTTTTTTTAACTAACAAAATGTACTTAAAATGATTAACAAATAACATTCATTGACATATTGAATGATGATTGAATAGATTCAGTGAATATTTCTGTTAAGTTTCCACATTTTGAAATACTCAGTTACCTATTTCTTGATTTTCTGAATTCAAAGGCACACCCTTTCAGTAGTTTCACAGTTTAGTACAGCTATGATCTATGCACAATTAACGGCCTTGACACCGACCGATTACCGAGTGTCTCTAATTTCTAAAATCACTGAATCATTGGGAATAAAATTACGATTTTTCGGTTGGATCACGCTTTATTTCCATCAAGCCAAAATACACGATTAAAAATATATTTGCACACTATAAAATGGTGCTCTCTGGTGCTCTCGGATAATTTTGTCGCCAAATATATTCAGCAACATCGGTGAATTTAAGAGAATACGCATGGACAGAATTGTTTGAGGTCTGTTCGATTTGCGGTCTCACGGTTACTGCGTATATAAAACACAGAATACCACAAAGACGGAAACGGAACTAAAACAAACAAAGTTTAAATCAGGATTATAAATTTTATATCTATCTATATACTTTAATATTTATCCATCTATACAAATAATACTATAGTAACTATACATGCTAGCCATAAAAACTTCAAATACTATCATATTAAACCAGCATACACATCGCCAATATGCACCATATTTCTTTCCGGTTTGCGTTCCCGAAATTGGAAATCTCATAATTGTTTTCCGCACGGTAACACATTTGACTTAATAAACTTGGGGGTTGGGCAGCTCGTGGTGACAATATACCTGGTAGTTATCATTGCCTAGTGTCTGTTTATCATTTCTTCAGATAATGTCCTCGGCTATTTTTTAGCCGAGGATAATAAATTTTTCCTCGTCAAAACGGTCGGCTTTGCCGATAGCCGACCGCTAATAATCAGGGTTGCAACATCGACGAACAATACCGCATTTGCGAAAATTGCAACGAGCTAGACGACGAATTCCACCTCATTATAAATTGCTCGTTTATAATACTATCAAACGAACGTCAATCTCTCTTCAAACAACTACCGAAAGACATCCAAGAGTCAGATGGGATAGCCCAATTTAAACAAATAATGACGTGCTCACAACCGAACGTACTAAAAGCTATTGCCCATTTTGTCTACCACGGACTTGCCAAAAAGGGAAAATGGCAACCTACATGTAGTGACCAACTGCTGACAGAATACGCGACCAGACGAATGCAAATTCCCAATAAGTTGAATAAAACCAAACTCGATGCAAATACATATAACTACATTATTATGTGCGACATATTGTGTCAAGAAAAGAAATGACCGTATGAATACATGTCCTTTCACTACATTGTTATAAATTATGTTTCTTTATTATGTATGTATACATTTGACCATATTTGGTATAAAGTATAATAAATTGATTGATTGATTGATTAAAACATCGAGACCTATTTATTATGAAATAATTGCATAGAAAAATCAATATCAAACCAAATAGAGTCATTATAGTGGCACTTCTTATTCCAAACATATTGTGTCATACTCTAAAATCTAAATAAACAGTAAAATAGGTTTCATAAAAACTGTAACATGTTCAAAGTTGTATTTTTTCTGACTTCAATGCGTACGTCTTTCTGAGACATATAATGCTTGATTGAACAGGCATATGATCTTTAATGCTGCACCAGCACAACTTCTGTCATGAAAGGGATATAGTATACTGAACAGATTATCCCATTCAGTTATAAAAGTCTACATTGGAATGATCTATTATTCATTATTCTTGATCACCCCTCTAAATGAATAATAGACAATTCCAATATATACTTTTATAACTGAGGGTTAAGGGAGTATGTATTGACTGAACGGAGATAGAGTTCGCTGTGCATGTTAGGCAGGTTCAATATTATCAATGCTTGACTCATTCTGTCAAGGTTGTGCCCCATTGCAGATAAGTGCTTGTGGCAACTCTATATATAGTACGGGTATGTATGTACCAAAAGAAATGAATGATCTATTTGAATGTGGAAATCATATACACCTCGCAAATCCCATGATAGTACAAATTATTTCTATGCAAATATATAAAATATATTACATGCAGCTGTGCTATTGTTTCTATGTTGTACAGTTCCAGGTCAGATCTTCAAAAAAGGTTTTAATCTGGTGTCTCATGCTACACTAAGTATGATCTGTATGGCCTAGCAATAGTAGAGATTCATTGCATGGTTGACTTACTGTAATTCCTTCCCAATGAAGGAGAAAAATACATACATTGCATTGTGTTGTTTTATGGTACATGTACTTAACATCTGATACAAATGTAATACATGCACTTGTTTTTGTCAATGCCGCAACACGTGAAAAGCTAGGGCACATTTCCCTTTTTTATATTAATTCCCATTAAAAAAGTTATCCCACACTGGTGAATAGAATATTGGCTGCATCATGCACATGCTTCAGATTTCCTGGGTTTAAATCCAGCACTAATTATATATATATATATATCTTTATTGCCTCCAGTATTGAAGATTTAACAAGACATAGTATACATGAATGTAACATAAATACATTTAGCAATCAAGAAGTAATGAAAAGACAGACAAGAGAACAAACTACCGAGGAAAAGAATACCATTCTAATTGTATGTACACGAACACGAGCTTACATATCACATCAACAGAAAACACACGCCCTCTCGACCACACCCGTACGCATATACAATCTAACACATGGCGCAGACACAAACACAACCGTACATACATACGTTATGATGTCAGATGTTCATAATAATATTAACTTAAGCTTTCGAAACAAATTCTTGGTTACATGATGATAACATACACTTAACATCCTTTGATGGACTCTTACTATCTCTGTGTTGAATTTGTTTGATTTGAGTTTTTTCTTTTTGATTAGTCATCCATTCTCTGTACTCTTGTACTGCTATTTTATATACTGGTACAGTACCTTGCTTTGGTGGTAATTAGCATTCAGTCCAGTTCATTTCAGTTTTATGGTAGGTAGTCAGCCCTGTTAATTAGCGAGGGCTAAAGGCTCAGCCCAGGCAAATGCCTAGACAAAAAGAAATGTTACAGACATTGTCTTAGTGTCTCACTTTGGAAATCTGCAGACAGAAACAATTTATTGTTGAATGCCAAGGACTACTGAAGATAACATTCATTAAACTTGTATCTTGTCAATCAGAAATTTTATTAAACCAGACAACCAAGATCTGACATGGATGATAACAGGCCTTGTTATAATTGTGAACTGAAATTAACTTGTATGTGTGGAGCATGCACCTACATGTACATGTATGTGGATCCTAGGCTTTTTAGCCAAGGAAATATTTATGGCCTAGGTCATTTTTTAGCATAGGCAATTTTTTGCTAATTAACAGGGCTTGGTAATGGACTAGTGGAATACATATCCAAATACATATCGGTAAATAAAAAAATTATTTGAAAATATAATGATTGTCATATATGATGAACAGCATACAGGTACACATGGTCCAGGACATGTATTGTCAATTCATAGACAATTGGAGGCCCCCACCCCCCTCTTGTCCTGCTTTTCAATTTAGGCCTGCCATGGTGAGGAAGTGCATTTTACAATATTTAATTGAGGGCATTGAAAATAGTTTTTAAATTGCCGAGAATTCGCCTTGACTTTTATAATTTTGGGCCTTGAATAAAAGTGAATATTGTCAAGAAATGGCATTGAGTGTAATTAATTTTAACCTGCTGGAACTATTCTCAGTTGAATTTCTCAACTTGGGGCAAATACAATGTACTTGTATATATCTCTCCCACACGCTTTGGTCACATTTCTCCTTTACACATAATTTACCTTGGAAATATCACAGAGATATTTATCCAATTATTAGCTGATTTGTTTGTCTGAACTAATTTGCTGCAGATGGTCATGGTTGGTACATAAAATCAAACTGACAGATGCAGATGTAGTAACTCATCGATGATTGCGGCCATTGCCCATAACAATAGCTATTGTTTGTCGACCATTGTTGGAGTTTTACGATTATTACGTACATACATCTAACGGGCGTGTTTCCTGTTTCACATGGGTATGGTGATCAATACGTTTTCCAATCGATTACCTAGAAATGCTTATGCTTCACATTCTTTGTGTATTGTGTTACCTTTAATGCCGGGAGATCTTGAGGTCATTTAAATACATGACTCAATAGGTTGTACACGCAGTGCAGGTGTGAACAGGCCTCATAATATGGTGCTGCACATTTGCAGAATGAGGTCACCAGAGGGTGAATTTATTGATTCTACCCAGCACAGTGGGTTAGCATAACTAAGTTCACCCTCTGGGGACCTCATTCTGCTTAGGCCTCTTCTTCTCTGGAAAGTAACTTGTAGTCTTTAGAAATTTTCTTTTTTATACCCCCCCCCCCCCGCAACGAAGTTAGGGGGGTATACTGGAGTCAGCTTGTCCGTCCGTCCGTCGTCCGACGTCTGTCCATGGACACAAGTTTTTCTCAGTCGTTTTTTGATCAATTTCCGTGAAACTTGGCACAGACATCAACCACCATGGGAACCTGTGCACCTGCGATTATGACGTTTGTCAGACTTTTTTTGGTGGAGTTATCCCCCCTTTTTCGACTTAGAAATTTTTCGCAACATGTATACTTTTGTTCGAGCTTTTATTCCTACATTTTTTGGTAAATTTTTTTAAAACGTTGCACAGATATTTAGTACCATGGGAACTTGTGCACCTACGATTATTATGTCTGTCCGACATTTTTTGGTGGAGTTATCCCCCTTTTTCGACTTAGAAACTTTTTGTGCAACATGCATAATTTTGTCCGAGCTTTTATTCCTACATTTTTCGGTCAATGTTTTTTAATCTTGGCACTGTTATTTAGTACCATGGGAACCTGTGCACCTGCGATTATGACGTCTGTCCGACATTTTTTGTGTGGAGTTATTCCCATTTTTCGACCTAGGTTTAAGATTAGGGTTATGGTTGTACACCTGCAATGGGAATTGTTAATTTATTATTTTAACTAAATGTTTACTGACATGTGAAACATCTTAGTATTTTAAAAACAGGGGGGTATCCGTAGTCCCATTGGGACAGTCACACCTCTAGTTTAGTTTAGTTTCTCTATATCCCAAATCGGCAGATGACACAATGCAAAATTGAGGTGCCCAATGGGTGCACATCACCATCTTCACTATCTGGGAAGTTAAGTCTATCTTGGTCTCCCATAGCAGATGAGGCCATGCAGAATGAGGTCCCCAGAGGATGAATTTGGTGATGCTAGCCCTCTGCGGGGTAGCATCACTAAATTCACCCTCTGGCAACCTCATTTTGCCAATGTCCAGCACCTTATTTTGAGGCCTGAGTGTGAAGCAGGATAAAAGTGTGTGTTCTATTCTCTGTTGCTCAGTTAATTTGGGTCAGGGGCGAAGTATATACTACTATAAAGTACTACTGTAATTGAAGAAGGTGTTTCTCTTCAGTGAACTTTCTGTATTGACACATGGGTTACCCGGGTATACGTATGAAATAAAAATATTGATTCAGAGTCAATTGGAGCCTTTTTCACTAGGAAATGTTTTTCACCACAAGCTTCGGTAATTATTTTTACTATTTTTCGTACATTACACTGTTAAACTGTGATGTGGGTATATGTTTGATTGTCTATCTTTAAAATACTTTAAAGTGAAATACATGTACATGTATGTGTAGTGCCAGATTGTGGTCCTGTGTTGTTGGAGAATATATTCTGTATAGTAATGCGTAATAGCCCTAAAAGTAGTAACTGTTTGCATCAAAGGCATCTCTTTAATTATAGTAATACCTATACACATCAAAAGAAATACCCATGTAACTGAACATAGCTGTTAGCAAATATAAAGATGTTAAAAATCAGTGCATATACATGTACCAGTACCATACTCAAATAGAATTAAGATCTGGGAAGATACCAGTATATAGTATGCTTATAGCTGACAGCAGCTATTGAATTAAATCTATTGAGATTGATATTGTACTACAAATAATTCAATAGAAAGTAGTCATTTAATAAATTTATCTAATAAAAGTGCTAAAAGTAGTAATATCTGAGTCAATCATGCTTCTAGGGTCATCTGTTCCATGTTAGAGGCCAATCCTGCATTTAATCATTCATTCTGATGATACTGACTGTATAGGTAGAATGAATCATTGATCTGACTCTGATGTGTCTGCTGCCACCATTGATGACCTAGCTGGAATTTTGTACTGTGGTATATAAATAGCTGTGATAAAATTCTATTAAAAGATCAATGTGACCTTGTGATTAAAGCTGTACTCGATATTCATGCTCTGAAATTATATACATCGTGGGTAATGCAAATTTTCGAGAATCAGTTCCAATGACGATATCAATGATCCGATTCAAAATAGATGCTGATTCAGATAGCTGATTTGCAAGTCTTCGAATCAGCATGATTTCATTTGATTATCTTATATTTCAACTTGGTAAAACATGATAAATTACCTTATCCCTGCTGAATTTCCTCCATGATTTAGAAGTTTCACGCCAGCAATTCTCAAATTTCCATTCCAAGTCATGATTAACCTTGATATCACCATTTTCTACAGGAAAGATAATGTTACAGTGACCTCCCACCCCCTCCCACCATATGTATTATATTAGTAGATGTAATAGATGTTGAAAAGTGGTACATAAACAAATAGCAGCACTGGGAAGTGCATGTATATTGCTCACTGATGATTAGTTCCCTCAGGAAATGCTCAGAAAATAAGTTCAATAAACGACCATTAATACTTTTGTTATTGAACTTATTATTTGAACATTTGCCACCAATTAAGAGCAGTCCATCAACCCTTGTATTATCTTTTCGTCTGATTATTGTCGGTTTTTATGTTTACCCATACTATAGTATGGTAAACATAGTGTCAACGTCCGGATTGACCACTCGTCGTTCGTCTGTCCGTCCGTGTCTGTCTGTCTGTCCATCTGTCTCTGTCTGTCCATCCATATGTCTGTCTGTCCATCCGTAGACAGAATGCGATAACTGAAACATTTTCTATATGATCGCAACTAAAACCATTATAACTCTGCCAAGGGTACCCCGAGTCACCACACCAAATTTGGTTTAAATCTGTCCGTAATCTTGTGTTATGTACTGGTAAATTTGTTTGGAGAGACTTTAAAACCAATTCATCAATTCCATCCCATGCCTTTGGACTACTTAGCTATTGATAAGGCTATATTATTTTCTGATGTCTCTTATGCCAATGTGCAAATAAAGAAAGCTATTGTATCTAATTTAAAAACAAGTTTCAACAATACACATCACATGATATTAAATAACAGTAGACTAGTACACCTGTGATGCATTGCACAGCTGAGTATATCACTCTACAAATGGTCTGAGGTTATTATAAATGTTATTGGTTTAATAGGGATGCCAGCCTCAATATAAACAGTGTCTGTGATTTGTTGACAGCTCTGATATTAATGGGTCAGCAGTGAAGTGTCTTTATCTTGATGGTGTTGTTGGTAGAATTTGATACATTATCATTGTAAACTTAAATGGGATTCTCTTAACCAAAGTATTCCATGTCCAGGTCACCTTTTTCACATTTAACCCAAGGCTGTGGTGGTGCAGCATTACATATCCTGTACCAGTGCATTCTCTTATATACATGTGAGTGACCCATAATTTCCCAATAATTTGTGTTGTGTACATTTGTCTATAATAGTACATAACAGTATACTCTATAATTCAACAAAAAAACTCTCATTTATGATTCC
This sequence comes from Siphonodentalium dalli, assembly GCA_032622095.1. Taxonomy (NCBI): domain Eukaryota; kingdom Metazoa; phylum Mollusca; class Scaphopoda; order Gadilida; family Siphonodentaliidae; genus Siphonodentalium; species Siphonodentalium dalli. The sequence continues at coordinate 212,506,485 of CP136063.1, forward strand.
GACCATAGTAATTTACTATCGCCAAGGGATGGGTTAACATCTGACGATCGTGATTATCTGAACACCCCTCCAAATTAATAATAGACCAATTTCCAATGTGTACTTTTATATAACTACCGGTAAGTGGGAGAAATTATATAGTATTTAGCAAGGGTTCAATTTATCGATAGAATGTATACATCCCTCTGAACATAATTAGAAGCAGCGTAGTCATTGATTTCATATACAGAACAGTTATGAACTGATACGAGTGCTCAAGAATAGTCATAGCTGAGTCAGTCATATTTCTACATGGCCATCTGTTCCATGTTAAGGGCCCATCCTGCAATAGTCACATTACTTAATTCTCTGAAGATAGTGAGTCAACTGGTAGGTATGGTACATGAGTAGTATAATTTTTCTTTCATGTACATGTAGGCTTTGAAACAATGTGTCAAGAACTCTCTTCAAAAGAAATAAATACCCCACATAATAGGTCTAATATGTTGCGTCAGTCGACTATTGATCCCCATCTGTTGGGATTTATCAGCTAATCCTGGTGAACACATGTTGAACTACATGTTAGTAGTTGAGTAATGTAGTTCTAATTATATAGAGAATAATCACTTGATTGAACTGGTGACGTGAAATAATTCATGAGAGGCAGGAATGTTGTACAAACACGAGTTTTACAATATAGTCCCTGCCCGAATGAATTATTTCACGTCTCCAGTTCAATCAAGTGATTACTCTGTTTATTATATTCCACTATATACATATAATTTACAAGAAATTCCGAATAATATGGCCATTATACCCATGACGAATACATTTCAATAGCGCGTATGAATACATGTACATAACACGCTAGTTAAAGTGACATACATGTAAGTCGCTAGTGAAATTATTGGTTTTTTTATCATTCGAGAAATCAAGGTAAATCACACGTAGGCATGTAATAAAATATATAGAAGATATCTAGTGTCTTTGAGTGGATACCAAAAATTATCTCATGAGTGCCGAGACAAATGTTTGCTACAAGCGAAAAATAAACATTTGTCGCGGTCATGAATGAGACAATTTTCGGTTCCCACTCAAAAACACTAGATTTTCTTTTTATCATACGACTGCTGTGCATACAAATTGATCATTTGTAAAGACAACGTGTCTCGTCAAATATGACTTTTCACCACATAATATAAAAACACGGTACTGTACACAACATTGTATAATAACTTTATATTATCAAAGTAATTGGTCGGAGATTCTGCCTTGACATGCATTTATATAATCTTTATTTTCCAGTGTGACATACATGTATAGGCCCAAATAGGCCAGGTGCGTTATGTAATCTGTTTGTTATGAACCATATGATATAATGTAGCACATGTCACGTTAATAAATGATTATACTTCTATAAACAAATTATATGCAGTGACTATTATTTATGCCCAATAATGCCTCCCAAATGTACGTAATTCAACTGTTGTGTTCTCTGAAATAGAGTCGATGTGGTTGGAATTTTCGATAGTCTTAGTTCATTGCTAATTAAGTGAAACAAAGGAATCACTCGTATGATTAGCTTATTTGACTTGGTCGCATACATGTATACAGTATATCTACAGTACACGTAGCTTCTACTGTCCCATATTCCATTACCCTGGGAGATGAGAATCGGTATCAATTGTCCTATTAATGCTGAAGGGGTCACTCTCACCAAAAAAAGTGCTGAAGGGTACACAGGATTTTCAAAAAGTGCTGAAGGGTACACACCTAGGGTTTGAAATGTCGTTCTAAAGGGCATTCAGTTTTCGTATCTGCCATGATTTCTGTTAGAGAATAATTGTTTACATTTCAATGAATATTAAAATGTACTGAAAACAAACTGCTAATGGGCGCCAGACCTTCATAAACACAATTTAAGTAATGGTAAGTAATGGTGTTCGTGCCGATCACATCCTGTGTACCCTTCAGCACATTTTCAAACCCTGTGTACCCTTCAGCACTTTTTTTGGTGAGAGTGACCCCTTCAGCCCTATTAATAGGAAACTAACTGTCTACTCGATACCATGGATGTTCAGCTAATCAGCATGATGGGGGCTTCTGGGACGTGATTGTTATTTTTTATATTTTCTTAAGATTTGAATAACAAGCTATTAGACTAATGAGCTATCTCAGATGCTGCAAAAACGAATATCGAAAAAAATAAAATTTAATGGAGATTTTGGCATTAAAATTTCACAACTGAAATTTGGTGACAGAATTTATGCTTGGACACTCAATATATCATCTCAACTGTCATATTTATATGGGGATCAGAATCACGCCATTCATAATGATCTAGCAAAAAAACTTACATATACAGTAATGCTCTGAATAATCGACTTCTTAACCACAGCAGAATTATGGGTAATTTTTCAGGATTTAGGAAATATGGCTTGTTGCCATTCATCGGAAAGCTCTCACTGAGAGCTTTCTGATGAATGGCAACAAGCCATATTACCCATAACTCTGCTGTGGTTAAGGAGTCGATTATTTAGGGCATTACTATAGCTCATTCGCTATCTTGTTTGGTTGAGTTACTTACATGTACATGTACTGTATATAGGGGAATAAATCGAAGAATACTCACTTCATTGTGACAGATCTTGCCACCATTTTCAAGTAAATTTGACACGGGTTCCTGTCCCTGCTCTGGTTTATATATAGGTGAAATTAAGCATCTAAAAGCTCTAATCATGAAATCGGAATATTTCAGTCACCAGAAAAAATCTTGACAGTGAATGACACCATATTGACGCATCCTACATCAGGGCTTTCACTGGTGGGTCCCGTTTAGGTTTCCTTTCACCCAGCCTATACTCTGCTGCGGTGCGGTTCGCGTTGCCACCATGCATGGCCGAAATGCAACTACACTGCGGCTCCACCAGCTAACTATAGTTGGGCCGCGGTGTACTTGCTGTTCGGCCATGCATGGTGTACGTGTACGTTCATTAAACTGAAAAAAAGGCGATACAAACCAGAAATCTAAACACGGTGTACATGTCGTTCGGCGCGGTGTAGTTGCCTTTCGGCCATGCATGGTGTACTTGCTGTTCTGTCGCAGTGTACTTGCCATTCAGCTGCGGTGTACTTGCTGTTCGGCCGCGGTGCTCAACTGCAGTTACAAACTCTGACACCGCGGCCGAAAGGCAATTACACCGTGGTGCCAATGGACACTTGTTTTGTCCAGCGGGGTATATGTCCCCTCTCACACATTTCTCTGCATGATCCATAAATAACGCCTGTGCCACCTGTGTATCATCTCCCAATAAACACTAGTACATAGTTTAAATATTTTTAGGTTTATTTCATGCCAACAATAGTCAATAAAATTAAAAATAATGAAATAACAAAATAAAATAAAATACAGGTCCAGAAATACATGATAAATTTTAAGATGAGAAAATTAACATTGCACATATGCACCAATGAGTTGTGCAAAAAAAGTATAGAAATAATCGGGGACTCAAACATTAAGTGTGCCTTTAAGTATCTTGATACAACTTACAATACATATTTATAAGCCAATATAAAATGATTTGAACGATTTTGCCAAAATGACAGGAGCACTAATGACAGGTGCATTTAATTATAGTTGCATTTAATTACAGGTTCATATTTTGTTTGACAGACACTATAGTCAGGCCAGTGCCAGGCCAGTGCCTGTCAAAATGACCAGCATAAAAATTTATGATATTATCTGCCTGTGATAAACTGATAACGGAGACCAAAAAAAACTTAACATAAATGATGCTCTTGTCAGGAAGATCGAATGAAGAAAGCGAGAAGATCGAAGATATCGGAAGGCACAACTTTGCTCTGGCCAGGCATATTTACAACTCTAGTCAATTACACACAATACATGGTCATACACAGTTCACTCAATCAATTGTCTCACACATTATATCCAGTGCCATAATGGTTAATGTGATTAGCAGTTTAGTCCAGTAGACACAGGGATGGACTCAATCCCTGACAGTGCTATATTTTTTTTAAAGGTGAAAGGTGAAAATAGATATATTACTGTGAGGTCCACTGTATCTGTTTATTCAATTCAAGTTGAATAAAAAAAGTCCACCTACTCTTTCCGCTACTAGGGCTGGTTTGTGCCCTATAATGGGATATTATTTACTTTAGTTCCAACAGAGCATAAAACATTCTATTTTCCCTTGAGGGTATGGGTAGCATGTAAACAGACTGCTGTGATGTTCATTGCCTGCTATTCATCTAACGATGTGCACTTCCTTTCCTTTCTAATGGGTGGCGATGTCACTTCATGTTCATCAACTCAAAAACCATTACTAGTAATGTTCCCAATATCAGGTACATATGTACCTTACATGTCATCAGAAATATAGAAGAAAACATTACAGAACTTGGCTTGAATTTGGCTTGAATTTGATTAAAAGAATATATGTATAATTTTCATCAATTTATATTTTTAGTGACCGGCTACATGTACTTCAGATTCAGATAACTCTGGCATTACAATTCTACAAAAATAATACCATACAATTAGTCACTGGTTGTCATTTTAAAAGTAAATACATGTTGTAGTTATTAACATAAACTGTATTGGTCACAGTGGGTATAATTTTGTTGGATTATCATCATCCAGTAGTCAAGACATAAACTGTGAGGGGAAGACCCATCCCTCAAAGTTAACAGGGAGGTCAGACACAACCAAGTACAAGGGGGGGGGGGGGCACAATATCCAGAAAGGGCAAGCATTTTAGTAAGATGTAAATTACATATATACTGGTACCTGTAGATGCCAAAAACACTATTTTGCCATTCATACACAACAATAATAAATATTTCTTGCAAACCCCACTCCCCCCAGTGGAGGATAAGAGGGTGGTTCACCCCCTGCTTCATCCAAGACTGGAACTAGTGTGTCTGACATTTGCAGTATGAGGTTCCCAGAACCTCAGTGCCAGAGGGTGAATCTAGTGACGCTATCACACACAGTGGGCTAGCATCACCAAATTCACCCTCTGAGAACCTCATTCTGCTTAGGCCTCAACTGCTATGGGAGACCTATATAGCTACAGGTTCTGGTTGAAGTTCCCCAGTTGATGTTGGTGATGTTCACGCATGAGTTACCTCATGCAATTATGCATTTCAACATCTTCTGCAAATTAGGGGATATAGAAACTGAACAAAAGGGAAAAAAAGTAACTAAAAACAATGTTAATTTGAGACTTCCCAGAAGATGAGCCCTTAGAGGAATGAGGTCCCCAAGGGATGAATTTGGTTATGCTAGCCTTCTGTGCATGGTAAGAATAACTAAATCCATCCTATGGGGACCACACTCTGTGAATGACAGATCCACTATTTCCAGTCTTGGCTCAATCGCCCCTGTATGTTGCCATAGCTGCCTGAAAGAATATCAAGCGAAACGATACTACAGTTGTGCCAACGAAAAAAAGAAAAAAACGACTGTCATGATAACTTCATTTAAATCTCCACAAATGATTGAGAATTGAGATTGCATTTTTCTAATCAGCTCTAACTGTAACTTTTATCTCATTACAGAAAGATTTACTTGGACAATGGTTGTTGGATCAAGTATGTACAAAACTGAACATAGTGGAAAAGGATTACTTTGGGTTGAGGTTCGTGGATACAGACAAACAGAGGGTATGTATGTTTAGCACTTGATGTGATAATGTTTATCTATTCAATTTGCATCCAGTATTTAGCAGACAACAGTTGTGAGCTCACACCAAACTGATTCCAATCAGAACAGATAGAACATACAAGTAGCACTCGACTCATAAGTAAAAAGTAAAGCAATCCACTGTCTTGTAAATTAGTCTAAACATTTTTGTTAGACTGGTGTAAATTACTAATTAATACATTAATTCATTAAAAATCATTTTAATTTTACTGAAAATGTTCATGAGGTTCCCTCGGATTTATATTTAGAAACATCGGCATGAACCTTGTGAGAGTGCAGGGTTCGTAATCCTGTTCATGCTTGGAAGTGCAAAGTTTGATGGCTGGGTTATGCAAACCTGGTCCAAGTTTCCTTCAAGGTAAACTACCTTGTGAAATCGGATGGGATAATACTGGTTTACAACGAAGTGCGGTTGCCTTTACTCTTCTATAGCGGAATTATATTTTTTCTGAACTCCACAATAGTTGTAGTAATGTAATGTGAAAATATATTTTATCACAATGATCACATAATTCAAAAGAATACAAACTCTTTTGACCTCAGGAACTTCCTAATGGGTGTTCTCAGACTCTAGGCATAAACAAACATATCAAATGTGAGGTTACTCCTGCATGTAATTACCCAGCATATTCTGTGCATAATTTAACACAACAAATATGCTAACCAGTATTATCCCACTGATTTTGTAAGCAGGTTTACGTCAACAGATACTTGGACTACTGCAAACCTAAACCTAGAAATTGTTAGATTTTATTATTGCAAATATTTATACAGGACCGCAATTCACCAATTTCATGAATTGGACTTTTTGGAGGGTCATAAAGAATCAGAGAAACATTCTTGGGGACATGACTATAATATTAATATTAATTTGATCGGCCAGGTAGTGTGGATTGAGGCATGATCCATGATGCATGACACAGAGAAGTTCTCTTCCAAATATAGATATGTATAGGTTACCACCACCATGTGGGTTTCCGAAATCCATTTTAAAGTCGATCTACCTTCTCTACTCTCAGGTGCCTAATGATAGTGCTGGCACGCTTTTTAATTTTGGGGGGCCTCGGTGGCTCAATCGGTTAGGGGTACAACTCCAAGCCGTTTCGCCTTCCAGCGCTGGCGATAAGGGTTCAAATCCACATGTTTCCATCGTGGACTTTGTAACTCGAAATCGTTATCTGGGAAAGTTGCCAGTTACTTGCCAATGGCCGGTGGTTTGCCGCACATGGTCGACGAGTTTATCAGCCATTGAAATCACTGTTAGATTAGCCGTAAGTGTGCGGATTTCCTCCACCATTAAAACTGGCAATGTCGTGATATGGCCTTAGTGGCTAAAGCGACATAAAACCCCAATCAATCAATCAATCAATCTTATTAATTTTGGAGAAACTTCCCAACAATCACTATTATTTGGCATTGAGACATTTAGTGAAATTGACATCATTATTTTCAGCAGAAATCACCATCCATCACTATTGTTAGGCCATCACGATTATTAGGCACCTGAGAGTAGGCATTCTTTCGATGAATCTGTGGTACAAGTCAATAAACAGACCAGAGAAGGTAGCAAAATTTGAATACCAATCTCGGAAACCATGATGGTGATAGCCAATTTATCTTACAATTTATTCAACAGAATATTGAATAACAGGTACTTTGGCAGAGGTACATGTATGTTATTCATGTATGAAATAACAAACCACACGCATGGTTCCCACGGTTCCTTGAATTTCCTTGAAAATCCATATTCAAGGCCCATGAATACTAGGGCCCGACGAAGCTTCTAGATTCAA